>CM055819.1:22814103-22832140 GCA_029582265.1 Zoroaster sp. YZ-2022
AAGTTTTTTAAAAGTTTGGGCGCCTTTGAAATTTTCCCGCCTGTTTAAAAAACCCGCCACCCTCAATCAATTTATTATTTCAAACAAATTTTTATCCTTTATTATAGTTTGAATTGTATCCTGTCGGTGGCTTTGGATACGTACAATGTAAAAACTCGTGTAATTAACGATACATAGCCCTACAAAATTATTTCATCAAAACATGCATTTTCACCCCTATTATGGTGTAAACCGAGGACTTATAAAAAAAACAATATGTCCCTTTTGGGATTTTTGTTAAATGTCCTCTTTTAAAACTTTAAAAACAAAAGAGAGCCAAAAAAAGTCCAAAAAAAGGGAACAAAGGAAAAAAAGAGGGGAACAATGGAGGTTTTCGTTAATGATAAACAAACGTAATTATTTTTTTTTTTAAAAAATGTTTTATTTTTTTTTTTTTGAAGAAGCAAATTGGGGGGCTATGCTGTGTTTTGAACGATTTTTTAAATAGAGGTATGACCGTTTGCCTGATTTGTGTATGGGGAAATTTTGGGTCGGGTTCAAAACCCTGAAAATGGATCATATGTTTTCTTTCCAAAGAAAAAAAACCCACCTGTTACCAAAAACCCGGGAACTTTTGCCCTTATGAAAAACTATTTAAATTTTTAAAAGGATATTAAAAAATCCCCTTTAGAAAAAATTTTTTAATATAAAGTAAAGACTTAGGTTTCGCGTTGGTTAAAGTTTTATCCCCAGTGGTGAATTTTTTTGATGCTTTTTGGCAGCCCAAGACAAAATTTTATTCAAACATTTTAAATTTCCCATAAAAACAAACCCCAATAGTGCTTCTTGGGCCCAAAAGTTTCCCCCAAATGCTGACCATGAGCCAGAATTTTCAAAACTGGGACCCGAAGAAGTAAAGACACTCATGAATTGGATCATAGAGCATAACCCGTTTCGGATTTTCAACCCCCGGACCTCCCCGTAAAGGGGAATCCGCCACGTCTGCACCTCCGTTTTTCCGGTTTTTATTTTAAACTTATCAAAAGAGTAAAGTTTAACTGTTTTTTAATTATGAATAAAGATTAAATTTTAACCAATTATTATGATGTTGAAAATTTTTATTTTTTTTTTTGTTCAAGTAAAGGATACAACAGGCATTGTAAGTTCATAAGGGTTTTTAGTTAGTTGAAAAATTGGTCACACCCCAAAACTTTTTTTAAACGCAAAAATCCAAAAGATCGCGGAAATCATCTTTCCCCCTGGATTTAATCAGGCGTGGTCATCGTGACGGTTTCGACGCATGTTAAAAAAGCCAGGATATTTGTTATTCCGTAGTTTTTATTAACAGCAAAATTTTTTTCATTAACCCCCCCACCCTTCCATAATTTCAGATAAGATACTTTTTAAATAAAAAACAATAAAAATATACCATTTAAATTTTTTAAAGATATATCTCCGTGTTTTTTTAGCCTGACCGTTTTTTCGAGTAAACCCCCAGGTACCCCCACCTGTACCGATTTCGGCCCGAAAATTAGCACATGGTGCGCCGCCCCCGGCCCCCACACGACACGTACAGCGGATCAAACCCGGGTCGGAAGGTTTAGGCCCCTTACGGTCGAACTGAATAAACACTCGACCCTTTCTGTAATCAAAAAAGCAGTTTTTTTTTTTTCCATTGGAAATCCAATGGAAAGTCCATGTCAAAGAACTGTTGATTTGTGGACGGATTATTTTAAGAAAAACGGCCCCTTTAGATTGACCCTTTTGTTCCCCACACACACACCCAATAATGCTGTTTACATTTTCCCCAATCTCTTGTAACGGATAGAGATCGCGCCGTTTGGGGAAGCTCGTTGCCCGCCATCTTTTTTCCCCCAAAGAAAGAAGGCGCATGCGACGGCCGGGAAAAGGTTTTAAAACCCCCGACCGACGAAAAGTTTGTGTTAAACCCGTTGTTTTTTTGTCTGTATGTGGGAAAAGACTCTGCCCTTTGGGGGCCCCCAAATGGCGGGGTTTCAATTTTTATAGGCCAATCGCGCCCATCCCATCCAGGAAAGAGATCAGTGGTTGTCCCGGGTCCGCGACTGGCATCGCGCGCAAGGGGACCTTTCAACCAATAACCAGGAAAAATTTTTTTTTTAAATTTTGGTGATTACAAATGATAATTTTGGAAAATGACCAAATTTTTGGCATGAACAGAAGGATGACATAATTATAAAAACAGTGCCAAATATCCTTTATTGTATTAACGGGGGACTTTTGCGGGTTACCGCACACAAAAAAGTCGGGTGGTTGAATGGTCATAGTTATGGTGGGGTTTAAAAGGGTTGGTTTTTTTTTTCATTTTTCCCGGGAGTTTTGAAAGGTGTTCCATCGTCTCGGGGAAGGCAGGGGATGAACGACAAGATATACCAGGCGACTTTTTTTTCCCCAGGCGGGCAGATCCCATGAACTGTTATATATGAACCTGCAGGTTAGGGTTTATATCCAATTGACCAGATTGAATTGAAATTTTGATTATCCCCCATATAAGTAAAACATTCGTTTGGGGACTTTGTTTTTTTGAACTAGTTTCTTCATTCATTAGAGAGACGTTATACATAAGTTAAGCGACAAATTTTTTTCCAGCCCCTTTGGTCAACTGTTTGGCTCAAGAGTGTCCCAAAAAAGATTTTAAAAGCGAACAAATTTTGGGAAAGATAATATCGTTATTAAACAAAAAAAAAAAAATTAAATTGGATTTTGGGAAACATGTATAAAGGATTTTTAAAACCCCGATTCAAATTGACAGCTGAATCTATTTCTCCATGTTTCTTAATGGTAATATCAGCCCAAAAAAAATAAAAAAAATTGACAGAAAAAAGCCCCTTTGACAAATAAAAGAATTCAATATATGTCAAATAATTTTTTTTCCCCAAGGATCACCAGGGGGCCCTTTTTCAAAGAAGTGATGTCTTTTGCTAAGAGTTTCACACCCTTTAAATTTTTTTAAATTTAGCCCAAAATTTGTTGTTTTGCATTTTGGCATCCCCCAAAATCGAATCGACACGAAAACCCCACAGACGGACATTCAGCGAAAACTTCCTTGAAACACAGGGAAACCCCTCATTGATGTTGTTTTCTGAGAACAGAGGAAAAAAAGAAAGTCTTAAAACAACAACTTTTTTTATTTTTTTATCTATGGGCTCATTTTTCCACAAAAAAAATGCATTGTACATCATAAACTTTCCCCAACAAAATTTCCCAATAAATAAAGACTCAACAGTTGTTTGATTGTTGTCTACTGTTTATCTCAAAAAATGCCCCTTTTTACATACAAATACGTTGGAAGTTGATGAGATACGTATCCGTTGAAACGTTGAAATATTTGCTGGGTTCTATTTAAATAAAAATTTTAAAACTATTTCCTAAAAAAATCTTCGTCCATGACACTAACCCCGGGTGATTTTGGACTGTCACCTTAGCCCCCTATTTCAGCCCCGACGCATCACAAACAAAAAGTTACTTTGTCCAATGCTGAATTTTTTGGGAATCAACCCGGAAATGTATGGGGCCCTTTTATTTAAACAAAAAAAAGTTTGGTGCGGACTAAAAATTAGCCCTTTTCCCAAGGCTGAAATTTTATAAATAAATTGGGTTTTGATCATTACTTTTTTTTTGCATATGCACCCCACATCTTTTGTAAACTCGGATTTTTTCCCAAAAAGCCACGACGAGTTTTTTGAAATGTTTTAACATTGGAAAATTTTAAATGCCGCCCTTTATTAAAACAACACTATCTCTTTTTGAAAAATTTTTTTAACAAGATTTTTGTATCGATGTTAACAACTGCGTTCAGGAGAATAGCTGCAACCGGGGTCCGTCAAGAGTTTACACAAGGTAAAAAATTGATCTGAATCTTTTTTAAAAATTTACCCTTTGGGCAAAATACTTAAGAGAATTAAAATCCATCTACTTCATCACCCCCTTTATTAAACTTTTTGCCTTCCTTTTTGGCAAAACCCCTGAGGTACCTGAAAATATTTTCAAATTTTCAAACCCCCTTTTTGTCGGAACACAGACAGTCCAATTCTGGGGAAAAAATTGTTGAATTCCCCTTTTTCTAACGTCTTTGTTTGTTGTTGTTCTCATAAAATTTTCGGGCCGCCACCCGATACCCCGGGTGAGCAGGCGGCGTTTAGGCATCTGGGAAAATATTCTTTTTGACAGATGATTGGAGTTTTGTGTTTAAAAAAAACAAATAAATTGGGCTGATTTCTTTATTAAATTTTTTGAATAGGTCTGGACCCCCATCTGAAAGACACAATAATTGATGATCATGCATCACAAAAAGGGTCTACTTATTCCAATGAGCACTCATGTCTTTGGAATTTTTTTTAACACTACTTTAAAATTTTTAACAAATAAAAAGAATGTGCATCGGGGAAAAAAACAGATCCCTGTAATCTTGATAAGAACATGTTTTTTGAAATTTTCTTATTTTTTCTTAAAAAACCAGCCAAAAAAAGGCACATTTTGTCTCACAAATCTGTTATTTTGTCCCGGATTAAATTGGTGGAAATTTTTTTTTTTTAAATAAAAAAAAAAAGGGAATATTAAACCTTCCATTTTTATGTTAAAGACGTATCGCATTTTTCCAAACCCAATTTCCGGAAACATGGAACATTCTTTTTATTTGGGAAAAAGGAAAAAAATACAAAAAATCATAGAATCATGGTTTTGCATATCACGTAACTTATTCTACACTATTTCATTTTCATTAAAAAAAAATAGTTTTTTGTTTTGACGGTTTTGTTCCTTTTTTTCTGAAAATCAAATGTTTCGGGGCTTTTCCCCGAGAGCCAAAAGATCTTAACCCAAAAGGGGGGAACATCTTTAAAGGTTCAAAAAATTTTTAAAATTTTTTCCCCTTGTACTTTGGTTGTCCCCCCAAAAATCATGGCAATCTATGACATATCCTAGTTTTTAGAAAAAAAGTTCCATAAAGGATTAAAATTATCCCCTCTTTTCAACAAAAATGTTGAAGATTTCCAACCAAGGGGAAACGGGGTTTTGGGATGGAGGGGAAAAAGGTTCGGTGAAGAGGGAACGCTGTCGCGATCCGCACGGCGATCTGGATTTGTTGTTGGCGGGAAAATCAAATTAGGGGTTGCCAGACGTCATTAAACGCAATGACAAATTTATGGGTAATCAACATTCCCCGGGAAAACCTTTTTAAATTGTCAAAAACACAATGTACGGAATTTTTCGGGGGGGCCCAGTGACCGGACGAAATTTGACACTATTAAATTTAAAACCCCGTCTTTTCAGGGGGGGTATCTTGTTTAATCGCTTAATTATACCATCGATCGATTTATGTCTTATTAAATTGTCGATGATTCTAAACCGGGGGGGGTGTTGTCGCCCACTTTCCACATTTATTGAACGCGATATTGAAGCGCCTCGACGTTAGAAATTTTTAAACAAAGTCCCCTTTTTATTATATTAAGGGTAGATTATAATGGCATTTTCTTCATGCAGTGGCCATTGGTTTTTATTCTTCCCAGGTGAATCCTAAGAGACGTTGTGTCAAAAAAGACCAGCACTATGATTTACGAGCCCACTCTGGGGGTTGGATATTTTTCCTTTTTTTTATAGACCCCATGGAAAATTGGGGTTCACAATGTAGCCATTGTAGTGATGACCCTTGTTAAACATAGACATTTTTCCCCAATGTGTCTGTAGGTCTGTCAATTTATGAAATTTTATTTTTTTTTTGTAAATAATTTAGGGGCATTTTTTTTAATTTTTTAACGTTAATTCAATTTATAATGTTCATAGTTTTAAGATGATTTCTCATAACTCTTTGTTTTAGTATAATAACAGTTGCAAACATAATTTAAAAGGGAGCTTTAAATTATTTAAAAAATTTTAATTGCCCCAATAAAAATGAAGTACCCACGGTGGGACCATCAAACAGAGGAGTTTCGGGGGGAAAAATGGTGGCTTGGTGTGGGTTATTCCCGAACATGTGTTATAAATCAACGTTTTTTAAACCCGACCCTAAACGGGACCAATTTTTTTGTTTTAAAAAAGAAATTTTACCTTCCCCCCCCAGATAAATAGCAACTCAAAATTTAAATCTATCTTTCCGTTTTGGCCCCAAACACGGGCGTCATCTTTGAACAAATTTGTGAGTAACAAAATAGGTTCCAGCCAAATGTTTTATGTATTTGCCTCTTTCGGTTTGAGATAAAATTTGCTACAAAAAAATATATCTATATTCTTGGGGCAGCCCTTGTGATTAGGGCCCGGGTTTTTAACATAGAGCGATGTTTAGAAGGAAAAATGTTTGGGCAGCTCACCCACTGTACCGGGCTTTCAACTTCCAGTTCCCTTGCTCGTAACGAAGAGGTTGGGAGGCAAGTCATTTCGATTTTTACCGGGGGTCCTTTAACGGTCAATTAAACATGGGCATCAAATGACCCATTTTCCAGATTGAGTATGGTCGCTGTTATTTTATTAAATTTTTTTTAAAATCATTACAAGATAAGGTAAATTTTATATTGGTTGTTTTAAACCCCGAAAAATAAAAGATTTATTTGGTTTTTAAAAAAATAAAATCATGGTCGAATCATAATTGGGGATGATTAAACTTCCAAGAAAATAATGTCTGGGGATGTCATTTTAAAAAAAGATAAATTTTTTAATAAATTCATTGGGTATTCTTTCAAAACTACAATTATTAGATGATAACGAAAATTTAAAAAATTGTTACTTTGTCTG
Source organism: Zoroaster sp. YZ-2022 (assembly GCA_029582265.1). Lineage (NCBI taxonomy): Eukaryota > Metazoa > Echinodermata > Asteroidea > Forcipulatida > Zoroasteridae > Zoroaster > Zoroaster sp. YZ-2022. The sequence goes on from CM055819.1 coordinate 22,820,848, forward strand.
AACGTGACGATTAAAACCGGTGAGACATTGCGACAAGCGCCAGTTTATTTAGGGGAAGAGGGGCGTGAATATCGGCCAGGAGCCGTATTTGGGAGAGTGCGACAACCAGTGATTAAAAGCCATTTTGGGTCCCAAAAAAGGGGTGGCAAATTCACGTGTCGATCATGTGGATTCCGTATAAAAAAGGGAAAATGATCTGTCGCGGGACCAGTTATAACAAAAGAGTTTTAATCAAAGTTTGCTTTTAAAAACCCTTTTTGGGTCTTGGGAAATTATGGACGAGAAAAGGTGCCCCGGGGAAGAAATTTTCGTCGTTGAAATGTTCCAGGGTAAGTTAATGTCAAAAGTAACTAGCCGGGCGACCATAAATTTTCGGTCATGATGAAGGGATATTTTTTAAATTTTTAACAACAGTTTATTATTTTTAGATTCATTGTTTTTTTTTAAATGATAGAATGAATTTCCCCAAAGATTAATTTGTGGCCTTGCCTTTCCAACAACTGTTATTTCAGTGAAAAAGAGTAAGCAGCAACCCAGCAGTATTTTAGCCCTGGTATGATGATTGATGGGCCGCCCGCTATCCCGTACATTTATTCTTGCAACATTTTCACAAAAAACCCAAAACCCTCCCATCAGGCCTTTATTAATTACTACTTTTTCATTTACTAGCTTGTCCTCACATTAGTCAATCTATATTTTTCAAAAATGGTATTTCTTTTCTTTTTTGGTAGAGATCATTTTCACAAGTTGGTCACAAATATATAATATGACATTACAATGTTTTTTTTTTTTTGTTTATTTCCCATTTAGAAACCGAACACTTTCGTCACTGCTTGTCTTGTTTTATGCATCATATTCTACTTTGGGGGATGACTCCCCTCAAGATGAAAAGCAATTGCATCTGCCCTTCAACCCAAAAAAATCCTATTAAACCAACCAAAGGGTTTAAAAAAATTTCCATTTGTCTCTTTCCAACACAGATTACAAAGATTTTTGTTGTTTCGAAGGAAATCATGCAGTTGGTTCATGCCCCCCCCTGATATAAATTAGTTACCCACGAAGTGTCTGTCTGAAACCAAAAAATGGCCGCTTAAAAATTTCAGATAATTCGAAATTTGATGTATCGATGATGATCCCCCGGGTTTTACTTTTGTTCCGTTTTTTTTTATCTTTTTCTTTAAACAAATTCCTTTTTTGTGTCTTGGGAATCAGTGGTTTTTGGGCCAATTTAATCGATTGCAACAAAAAGTTCATTACACACATTTGTATACAATTTTAAAGATTTCGCTGAGGGTTACAACCGTTGTGGGTTGTTGTATTGTCTGCTTTTGGGGATTGTTTCATTTCAATAGATGGTGTAAAAAATATTTAACCATTAAATATTTTTAAATTTATAATGACAATAGCCACCCTGTTTTCTTTTTTAGGTGAAAAAAATTACAAATCCAACTAAATATTAAAAACTTTGTTCAATAATATTTATACAGTTATTATTTTAAGATGAAGCCTGACACTGAGATGGATTAATTTTTTTTTCGATGTACGGGGAATGGATTGATATTTCAAAATCACATGATGGTGGTTTTTAAATTTTCCCACCATAGAAAAATGTTGTCTGGGGGCTGTAATTTTTAAATTTTTCTCCTTTTTTTATTATCATCGTGTCAGTGTCTCCGTTCTGAACAAAGCACCAGGGGTGAACCCCCACAACGGCCTTTGGGTCAAAAACAGATACTGCAATTAAGAGACCTGTGTCAACCTGATTTTTATAACACATGGGGAAACATCAACCCAAATTTTTTAAAAAAGGGCAAATTTAAAATAACTTAAACCACATGCCAAAACTGTGTTCTCCAAAAATGTCAGTGTTCTCACGACCTGTTCACATTGTGGCACTAGAAAACATTTTTGTGCTTAACTGCTTTACCACGCCAACAAATAGACTTATAACAAAAAAAATTTTTTTTCCAAAAAGGGGAAAGAAAGTTTTTAGGCCCACATTTGTTAAACCAATGCCCCTTGTTTGGGGGGGACGGGTAATTTGTTAAATAAAAATCTTTGGGTTTAATTAATTTATTTTATTTTAAATTCCCAATTTCCTTTTAAATTTTTTATGTGCCCGAACCAGTTAATTTTTATCTTGGGTTTTCCGAAAAATTTTTGTACCTTTTTTGGGAATAACCCCAAAAAAATCTGTCCCATCAATCCCCCAAAAATTTCCGATAAAAACATATCAATCCTTTTTTACCTTAATTTCCTACCATTTTTTAATGTTTTTAAAACAGTGCGGTTAACCGATTAACCATACCGTTAACCCCTTTGGGTTTGTGAAGAATCAATCCAAATATTTTTATTCAAATATCAATTTTTTTTATTAAAAGGATGATAGAACAAGATTTGGGGCAATAATGTATACAACGTGAGATGTTGGCCCTTGTTGTTCAAACGTGAAAAAGAAATTTTCTTAGGTAGCGTTAACGTTAAATTTTGGGCACGGGGGCGGTTGGGGTTTAACATTCTTCTGATCATTCCCGCCCTTTTTTAAAAAAAAACGACAGCTCCTCAACAAAAAATATTGTACAAAATGTTTGGGGAAAATTTAAAATTTAGACGTGCATTTTTGACTGTATAAATGTTTTTTAAAAATAGGGGTATTAGGGTACAAAACAATATCCCCCCAAAACAGGTATGCCTTGGTTCCACTTAGACTCGTTAACCGAGCTCAGTCAAACAAAACCCCCCCCAGGCTTTCCTTTTTCTGGAACATCTCAGAAATCTTTTGTTTAAAAACCTTTTTTAGCTTGTTTTTACATGTCCAACCAGCACAGGGCATTTTCCCCCTTGAAAGTACGTTAGATTAAAAAAAGTAGCACAGCCACGACACGTCACACACGGGTGGGGAAGCCACGTTAGGGTGGTTTTCCCCCTGGTTGCAACAGTCGAATGCCCTTGTCTTTTATTTTTTAAATTTAGAATCACAGCAAAGTTACAAAATTTTTCAAAAAAAAGGAAAAAACGGAAAAAGGGAAGTTATCCCATACATGCCACCTTTCTTCCTGCGTCGGGAAAAAACCGAGGACCCAAAAAAGGGCCCATAGACCACGTGACCAGAAAAAACCTACCCCATTCCAAATCTCCCAAAAAATGTTAAAATTGGGTGTACTTGGGGCCCCAATAACGGGGTACACTTTGAACCCCAAATAACTTGACAAACATTAAACACTTTACAAATTGATTTTAAAAAAAAATGGTGTTCAATATTGGGGGATCGTTTTTTTGGGATTCTGACTTCAATTACCTCATTTAAATTGATGTTTCCCCTTCCGATTTATGCAGTCAAATTAAAAATCGATGCAGATGATTTTTTTAAAATTTTTTTTTTTTGCTTTTGTTTATGGGCAATCAATTTCATGGGAAATTTTTAATGGCCCCTTGACAAAAGGTTTTCAGGCACTGGAGTTAATTTAAATATAAAATCATTTAAATTTGATTTTGAGGCAAGAGATCTAGATCTTCTTTTTAACTGATGTATTTTATTTCTTTCTTGTTATTATTTTATCAACTTAATTAAATTTAATTTTGCAAATCATTAGTCGGACGGCTTCGATAAAAGTGTCATTAAGTATTGTGCACAGTTTCCATACGCTCCTATGGAAGCAGTGCTGAATGAAGCACTGAGGCGATAACACAATTGTCCAATCAGGCTACACTGAAAACCAATGCCAGGATATCATGAATATGTATGAGTGGTACTGCAGAAGCTTGTAGACCCCGTTGTGAAGACAATTAGCACTCTGATAAGTTCCTATACTGGCTAAGGAAATGTGATAATTGGCTCTCCACCAGTGTAGTGAAGAACTAGAACAGTCAGTGGCATAGAATAGTTAGTATTTTTCTGTGGGCAGAGACAAGCAATATATACAACTTAAAAGGTTCAAACCAAAATAAAGGTAAACACTTATTGCCGTTAATGATGCAGTGTTGTTTGTTTGGCATGCTTTTTATGGTTTATATTCATTTTCAAATTCTCAATGGAGTGGTTAAGTTTCTCTAAATGAAGGAACAACATTGGCGTTTGATAACGTATATTAATTTAAATTCTCTGGTTCCAAATAAATATATCACAAAACTAAACCGTGCAATCACGGGAATCACGATTTTTAATATAAAAACACAAAAGTGATGAAAACATTTTCCTTTTTCTATTCTAACAATTTTATTTTAACATTTTTATTAACAAACAAAACGAATCGACTGCAACTTTTTCCACATAGGCTATGCTCTTTTCTTAAGCTCCTTTCATTAGGGAAACGAGCCCAGTCTAATGTCACACGTCCGGGATGTTACCCTTTATCACAGTTAAAACAGCTGATTTCTGAAAAACCCGGGGATCTTTTTCCGGCTAAATTTTTGGGCGACCACAGAAGAGTCCATTTTAAATTATGTCATAGGATTAAACCGGAGGAAAATGGGGAAGAAAACAAAAGGGAGCCCCAACGAAGGAACAAATTCAAGTCTTTGCCGCGGTCGTAAAATTTTGCCAGCGCAATCGTTTAACCGATTTCGAGGAGAACTACAGCCAGGTTTTCTTAGCGCATTGGCGCATTGCTGACGCGTTGTCCTTTGCACACACGGAAGGCGGGCCCTCATCCAACTCGACCTACGAATCCAACACTGAATATCTTTCGTGTACAGCATCGTACAAAAGGGATTAAAGTAAAAGCAAACAACACGTCTTTGAATTTGAATGGTTGGTTTCCGGAGATCCCCGGGAAAATTCCTTAAAATGTTCAAAAGACACTTTATTGAAATCGAATGTTATATTTGGGGAAGTCAGCTTCGGATTCCCCAAAAAGACGATAAAAACACCAAAATACTGGGGGAAAAGTTTTGAAGACAACAGGCAATAAAAAAACCCCGCAAAAAGTAGTGCAAGTTTTGTGTTTATTCGTTTGTTTCAGATTTCACCTCCAAATGTATCCGGGTAAAGCCGAGCGGCAAAAGACAGAAAAGGGGGATTATGGGGTCGTTAAACTTGAAGGCAGGGTGGCTAACGTTTTTCCCAAGGGACCAATGCTAATTGTTTGAGAAAGAGGCGGGGCGATGTGATTTTTCTTTTTTCCTCCTCCATGATTAAACCAGGGAGCAATGCAAACAGTCCTTGAAGGTGGAGTCAACCCCCCCCACACTAGCACCCACCTGTTGTACCACGCCAGTACAGAACGGATGGTGAAAATTGTATGCAATCCTTTGGATGACCAGTGTTGGCCCTTGCCCCCGGTGAGAGTTGGACCCGAAGGTGAAAACGAATGAGGGTTCACATGAGCACTTTCCCTTTCACATATCATGCAGGCCATTCGCCTTATTCACAAGATAATGACAAATTATGAAAATGATGTAATTTAAGCCACCATGGTTATGTTTCATGCACCAATTGTCCGATAGTTCCAAAAAGGAATAAAGAAACGGATCATTTTTTAAAGCATTTGAAAGCGGGGGACTGTCGGGTTTTCAAGAGCGTCCACTCAAACAAAAGCTTTTGTATTCAGGGATTAATCAAGATGGCCGAACAGAATAGTATGCACTCCAAAGTTTAACAGGCCTGAAAGATTCTCATTAGATTGTACAGAAAGTTTTAAAGTTGAGGGGGAGCTGAAATTTGGGGTTTAAACAATATGAGGTGTTTTTTAATAGAAAACAGTTCGGGGACTTTTTTTTTGTGTTTTTTTAAGGAGAGAATTTTCAAAGGGAAATTTTCCCCAAAAAAAATAGAAACTGCGTTATTTTTTTTTAAGAAAAGGGAGGGGAAAATGGGGTTGAAGGGGCCAGTCAAAGCTTGCACAACCAGACCCGGCTATATTTAAAGGTGGGGAAACCCCCGGATCAACTGAAGGGGGTGTTTAAATGCTATCACCAAAGTTTTTAAAGCCCCTGCGGTAAGCAATGGCAGAAAAAGAGGGAACCCATTTTTAAGTCCATGAACGCCCCTCATTATCTTCGTAAAACAGTAGGCCTAAATGAATTTTCAAATGTTTAACCAAAAAGAAAATATTTTTTTTTAAATTTTTTATTTTTGGGGCCCTATGTGTGTGGGGATGATTTTTTTTGTTGGGGGGGGCAGGGCCCCAAGGGGCATTATTATGGGGGTGATGATAAATTGAATTTGGCATCATCCTTTGAAATTTACGTATTTGTTGCAAAATTTTTTTTTCAGTGTTAATAAAAAAAACCCTTGCCCGTTAAGAACATTTTATACCGACCCACGCCGTTGAATTGTACATTGCCTCGCCTGATTCCATTCCCAATAATCACGATGGATTTAGCAAAAGGTTTTTCCCCATATTTCGGCCTGCAAATATAATATTTTTAGAATAACATTAAAAAAACAAAACATGTCGTATAAATTCCCAAACCAATTCACCATGGGGTAATCAAATGCTAAAACAATTTTAAAAAAGCCAAAACATTAATATTTAAATGGTTTATCTGACACAGGCGATATTTTAAAAAAACATTAATGACAGTTTTTAACAAAGATATTTGAAAACCCTACATATGTCACCCAACTTTTTTTTGGGAAATTTAATTCATCTCCCATCCTCACTCCCAAATAAATTGTCAGACTGTATTTTCAACAACAAAAACCCAAAAATTGATTTGGCTTGTCTACAGGAAATCTGGGGGAGATATTACATCAACCCCCACTAGAAATTGTTTACATGAACTCCCTAAAATGCTTTTTACGCTGAAAAAACAAGAAAAAAAAACAAAGTTGTGTAAAATTTTTCTATTTTTCAAGGTTTCGAACCCCCAATTGTTTGGTAATTTTACAAAATGTGTTGGGGGAAAAATTTTTCATAAACATTTTGTAAACTTTACTAAAAAACAGTAAAAGATTTACCCCTTAAAAGGTAAACATAAATTAAGTAAATTGTTACTGAATGTATTGGAAAAAAAACTACTTTTTGTGAGAAAAATTTTTACTATTTGACCTTTAAACTTTTTTTATTGTTTTCTTTTAACTATTAAAAATAATGAAAAGAAACAAGGCACCCATATACTTTACAGTTTCAAAATTTTTTTTATTTATCAACAAAAAAAAAAATTCTTCAAACCTTTCCAAGGTTTCTCTCATTTTCTCCATGTTGTGAGGCGATTGTCGACTTTACAGGAAACGTTTTTGCACACTCGCGCACACACAATGCATGATCACGGTGGGGTTTTTAAAAAAAAGGAATTTTTACAACGCACGGAATGTTAGGGTTTTTGTGGCAAAGTTACAGGCAAGGAAAAATTGAATTAGTTAAAAATTATGTAAATAAAATTAAAATTTTAAAATTTCGTAATTTTTTAAATTACACAGCAATTTGTTCTTTATTTTCCGAAATTTTTCCTAAATTGTGTAATATTTTTTCAAAAACATTTTTAAGCTCCCAAAAACCCAAAAGAGTCTCCTAATGCAAAAATTTTTAAAATGTTCATTCCATTTTCTAGAATTGACACCCACCAGAAAATTAAAGACCAGTGTTTGTTTTGGGGCAAAAGAAGTCTGTACCCATCACTATCGTGCTTTTTTTCCCACAATGTTGCCAAATTGGGACATGATTCACGTAATCATGGGAAAACACACTTGTTTTCAGGGGGCCGCCTGTAAGCACCCAGTCACAAAACAAACCGAGAAGAAATTAAAAAGTGTGTAAAATTTATGTTTTAGATGTTCCCCGGGAACCCCCTAATAAAATAAACTTGACCAAACAGGCGTTGGGAAAAAGTTACCTAACAGTTGTATAACGTTTTACGATATTAGGTAATTTTTTTTACCCAACTTTAGTTGTAGGGAAATGTTTGGGTTTGGGAAAAACATACTTTTGGGGGTATAAGACCAAATGGTTTACCTTATTGTATAAAGTATTATTTTTAAAGGGTATTTTTTTTTTCATTTTTGTTTAAATATGGGGGTTTGGTACATGTACCCGGCCCAGTTAAAATGTAAGGATTGGTTGAGGTATTTGAAGGTTAAACAAAAGTTGAGTTTTAAAAATTTTATTGGGTTCTCCTTTATAGTTCGGGTTGTTTTTTTGTTCCGAGAGAAAGGGGAACGTATCCGATTGAACGCATGATTCCCTGGCACATCTTGAAAAGATTGTAGAAGATGTTGCTAAGCATAAGAAAGGGTAATGATGTTCAACGAGTTTCGCTGATATTTTATCCCACAAACATTCAGGCTTGTTTACCCAAAAATTGTTTACCTTCAACCGCCCAACCCCAGTGGCGTAAATAGGGGAAAATTTCCCCCGTCAAGGTCCGTCCCCAGGTGCCCCCAATTAGAATTTTAAAAATAGGTCCCTATTTAAAAAGCAGGATTGATTGACATGCCCCCAGAAAAAAAGGTTCCCTGTTCCCCTGAAAAATTGATTAGATAACGTCAATCAGTAAAATTTTGAGAAAACCCCCGTGTGACATTTTTCACCTGTGTTCTCCATCTTGAATTTGAGTTTAATGAGACACAGGCTCTGGGGGTTAATTAAATCATGTTTTTTTAATTTCAAATAAAATTCAAAAAAATGTAAATATATTTTTTTTAAAATAATAAAAATTAATACACACTTACGTTGTCACGCACAACCGTAATCCACCTGCGCGTAACCTTGATACACGGCCCGGGAAATTGACCAAATTTACCCCTCTTACAAAGGTATGAAAAGAGAAGTTTATCTTGTTAACTTGTGGATACCCCAGCTGGAGGACTGCAAGGATATCACACCTCGAACCCTCGAATCGGGGGTTGGCGACCGTGACATTAGACTGGGCTCGTTTCCCTAATGCTGGGATGCGCGTAAAGAAAAGTGCCCGTATGAGGCTGTATGCCATCGCCGTTTTCCAAATACCTGGCCACCATTTGTCGGGGAAGCTCTTGCCTGCGAACTATTCAAATTAAAACGCATAAGGCAGCTCAAAGCCAAGTTATCAATAAAAATGGCGTTATGGCGTCATATGTTTCTGCACCCTACAGTTCAGTCATTATAGTGCATAATGTAATGTTTTGGATGACTATTGTAAGGGGAAATTTAGGTCTGCAATTCAATTTGTTTATGATAAGTGGCCCATCAGGCTCACATGGACCTCAAGATTAAATACTCGCATTTAATACAAGTTTCACCGAAATCCAAACACCATAAGTTGCTGGAATTATGAGCTGGCGGACGGATTGGTTTTTGAATAAGAGGGTTTTCAAATGGTGTATTTAACTTTATTATTGCGTCGAATTATCTAACTAAATCATAAACATCCATCTTACCCATTCTGGATATTCTGTTGAGCATTTCTATTGGGAAATAATAGGACGAAGCTGTGAGAGTCTGATAAGTTGGCTTCCTGGTTATTGTCAGAAACATCTTGAATAAAAGGCCTATCAGATTTTTGCATTGTTTGTCCGACTCAGGAAAATGTTTATTGGACAGTCGGAATAATACTACTCTATTTAAGTATAGTTGCAAGGAAAGAAAGGTGGCGCGAACATTTCGAAGATATTCTAAACCGACCAATACCTGTTAACCCGATAACAGAAGTGACAATGACCCTGTTATTGATGATATCAATATAGCTATATTTCAAAGCAGAAATTAGTGCAGCAGTAAAGAGGTTAAAGAATGAAATCTGGAGGAAAAGATGAAATCACAGCAGAGTTGTTAAAAGTGGACATAAATACAACAGTTGAATGGCTTGATAATCTTTTCAAACAATATGGGATCATGAAGTAGTGCCAAGGACGTGGAAGCAGGGGCTTATTGTTAAAATACCAAAGAAAGTTGACCTAACAGATTGTGGCAAGTGGAGAGGTATCACTTTAACATCTGTTCCAAGCAAAGTATTTGGTAGAGTGCTCATTGATAGAATTAGAGATGGAGTTAACAAGTTGAGAGACTAACAAGCAGGTTTTAGAAAGGCAGAAGTACAGTTGAGCAAATATTTGTGTTGCGCAACATAGTAGAGCAAGCTGTAGAATGGCAGTCAACCTTATACATTACGTTTGTGGACTTTGAAAAGGCATTTGATTCTGTGTATAGGGAGAGCCTTTGGAAGATCATATAGTTATGGAATTCCGCATAAAATACTGAAAATGGTCCAGATCCTGTACGAAGACAGTGAATGCGCTGTGATAGATGAAGGGTGAGTCAGACTGGTTTAAGGTAAAACAGGAGTGAAACAAGGCGATGTAATGTCTGGATTCATTTTCTGTTGGTGGTGGATTGGGTAATGAAGAAAACAACAGAAGGAAACAACACAGGGATAAGGTGGAGATTCATGAACAAATTGAGGACTTGGACTTTGCAGATGATATTGCACTTTTGTCATCTAACTTGAAACATATGCAAACTAAGACAACACAACTTAATGAATATGCATCTAGAACTGGACTCAAAATTAACAAGAAGAAAACCGAGTTCTACGAATAAACAGCAACAACAACAGCAGCATTATAATTGATGACCATCATTTAAAGGAGGTTGATAAATACACATATTTAGGAGCCATCATCAGCAAACAAGGAGGAGGGGTGAGGACATTTCAGTAGAATTTGTAAAGCAAGGATATCATACATGAAATTGAACAGTTTGGAATTCTAACAAGTACTCATTAAGAACAAAATTAGATTATTCAGCTCTTCGTCATATCAGTGCTACTTTATAGGTGCGAAACACGGAAGACCAACGAAAGCGACAATAAGAAGATGGACATTTCAATTCAAATGCCTTAGAAGAATTTTGAAAATTAGATGGCCTTATGTTGTCAAACGATGAAATACTCACTAGAACAAAATTAAAACGAATCAGTGATGAAGTGAAAACTAGAAGATGGAAATGGATCGCCATGTTCTTAGAATGGAGGATAACTGCCACTGCAGGACTGCAATGACTTGGGTCCCTGAAGGCAGGAGGAAAGTTGGTCGTCCGAAAACAACATGGAGACGTACTGTAGAAAGAAAGGAAAGAGTTGGGATGGAAGTCATGGAATGAAGCCAAGCCTGGCCAGTAACAGAGCACAGTGGAAAGAGTGCACTGAGCCTTATGGCCACTTGGCCGAAGAGGATAGATGATGATTTAAGTATAGTATTAATTTTCCGTACAGGAAATTCTTTAATTCCAAAATTTATGTCAAAGTGACCCTGGGAGTGATTCCACCCATCAGCTAAAAATGTTCAATAAATTTGGCTATATCTAGCGAATTTAAATTCTGTTGGGGTTGTCAACAAAAACGTGCGCCCTTATATTCAGACTCGCAACAAAAATCA
>CM055819.1:22832640-22903234 GCA_029582265.1 Zoroaster sp. YZ-2022
AAGTTTTTGATGCCCTTGGGCTTTCATCTTGCAGTGTGATGTGCACTGTGCAGCAACAGGCTAGGCCAGGGTTGGGGTGAGACTGAGAGTGTGATGCACAGTAACAACAGAGGCACTACATTTTGTTCTGAAATATATACATTTATGTCTAAAATCAATAGAGCTAATGTAAAATATCAGATCTAAGCTTATTATTTCTGTGACTTGCGGGGACCAGTAGCCTAAGGAGGATTAGGGTAGCAATTTCCTTTGCTACCTCTTGGGGGCGCCAGAGCAAGTTCCTGAGCACAATTCTGGGGTCGCCATTGGATTCCTTGACTCAGGAAACATAGGATTTGCATGTTTAATCAAGTTTCTAGGTTGTGTTGAAGCCGAGATAGTTGAAATTCTGTATTTTCTGGCGGCCATTTTGAAAGTCCAAAATGGCCGACATGCAGGTGTCTGTGCAAATGGCAACATTGGTTTTTGGATTCCCCAAGGTCTGAAGATTCCAAAAATGTATAGGTTTGCAAATCCCCATGAAACCCCCACAGAAATACATAGTGAACCTGACTATATGTTATATTTTGTTTTATTTCGTAAGACTATGTTTGGTCACAATTATATCTTTTTTCGATAAACTTATAATTTTTATATGTCTACTTTATATTACATGCAACATTTTTGAGTCCAATGTTTTGATCAGTTTTACAGAAAAATTGTGATTGACATTCAGGTTGGCTAAGTGGTTTCTTTCCCTGCCTTTCACCTCTGTGGACCCCGGTTTCATCAGGTTAACTCACCAGCTGATCTAGATCAATTTGGGAAGGGGGGTTGCATTCGGGGTGTCTGGCGGGCACCCCCCACCACTAAAAATGTCTGGCAGCGGCCATTCATGATACCTGGGACTATGACGAACATTTTCCAGTCGGTTTCATCAGGTTAACTCACCAGCTGATCTAGATCAGTTTTGGGGTGGGGCCATTCGGGGTGTCTGGCGGGCACCCCCACCACTAAAATGTCTGGCAGCGGCCATTCATGATACCTGGGACTATGACGAACATTTTCCAGTCGGTTTCATCAGGTTAACTCACCAGCTGATCTAGCTCAATTTTGGGGCACCGGTTATTCAGGTCTGGCGGGCACCCCCCACCGCTGAAAATGTCTGGCAGCGGCCATTTATGATACCTGGGACTATGCCTAACATTTTCCAATAGGTTTCATTAGGTTAACTCACCAGCTGATCTAGCTCATTTTTTTGGTCACTTTATCGTGCCCCCCTGACCACACCCACCAGAATGTGCTCGGCAGACGTTCATTTCTTTACATGGGCATGTACGTGGATCATTGCTATATACATGAAAATTGGTTAACTTCCCAGCTAGGCTGACCCCCCTGGGCTCCTGGTCTATATGGATGAACATGTGTTTTCTAAGTGACCTAAATACAAACGACGTTCACTTGACATTGAGGGAAAATGCAGAAACGCCATTAGTTTCGATTTTCTTCTTCGATTTGATACTTTGAAGGGCAATATCGATTGGCAATTTACATTGATTCGTGTAAACGAGAATAGCTTGAATATACCAACCTCGATGTTGTATCTTTAATGCGGCCTTGTTGAATAATTCGCACGTGCATGAGCTGTTGAGGGCACACGTTGTTAGACTAGAACACTGTGTGCGAAAGGGCAGCTATAGTACATCGCGTTTGGCGTATTTTGCAGTTTATGTGCGTACACGCGGAATATCTCCAGCGATCACTATCTGGTAGAAGTACACGTAGACTATGGGCCCAAGTAGGAAAATCCTTTTAGAAAGTGAAATTTGCCCTCTACCTCTGGGTACTCGATACTATTCACGCATAATGCTTACTTAGATGTGCTTTACAAAGTTTTAATTGTTCCCACTCAAAAAACTTGCTCCGTAAGGAGTTACGACCCTTCAAAGTTATGGGCGATTGGGTTTGGACGATGTTTTTGGTGCGATTTGTTTTTATACACAAATGTAATAAACAAGTCGCTCCAAAACCATTTCGCCCCATATATTTCGCCCCACAATTTTAATGTTATCTAACCATTTCGCCTCAATACACAAAAAGCTATTACAAACTTTATACCACTGTACAGGAGCTAATATGTGTTACCTTTTCGAGTATTGACCATGGGATCTAGTATAAAAATCCTACTAGAAAGATGTGCTCTTCACCTTAGTAGTCAATGAAATTGTCACAAATTAAGAGAGACAAAAAATACAATTAATTAAATACTTTTGGAATAGCTAACTGGGGGGGGGGGTCCATCACCTTCTGACTCTAGCATCTGCAAGTTTTTATTTACTAAATGATATTAAATTATTATTTTATTTAATATTTTAATTTATTTAATTTTAAAAAAAATCTAAATTGTGAAACAATTATAAAGTGCATGGACTTTCAGAAACATAACATAACATGCACCTGCTGTGCAACCACGGTGTATGGTCGAGAGAAAAATAAAGGTGGGGGTCCTAGAAATTCTACCATCAGCTGGAAAGATTGTCTTATTTGTCTTATACTTGCAGACAGCAAACCTTTATATAATAATAATACAATGTAACAATAATTATGAATGAATATATTTTAATAAATGCCAGATTAAAAATAATTTGAATCGACTTGTACGCATGCCAACTTGTGGGCAACCATAATTCAACTCATAATTTTGCTCGTACTCGTACTCACACCAATTTATGTTGCATTTGTTTATGCTTTTTAACTGAATTTAAATTGGCAATTTTTCTAAAGACTTAATTCAGTGTTGAGAAACTGAAGTGAACACTGTTTATTTTGATGTAATTTTGATCAAGTTAGATAAATATTGTTTATAATATTGTTTAGAATATTCAGTAAGTATAATTTATAGTGCTAGCGAAACTAGATAAAACGTTAGTCGGCAAATAATAATAATAATAATAATGCGTGGACTTATATAGCGCACGTATCCACCAACTAAGTGGTGCTCAAGGCGCATTATATTATTACCCCTGCTCATAAGGCTCATAAATCATTCCTGAAACCATCTCAGCTCCCTGGGGAGTATACAGCTCAATTGCTGCCATTACAGCGCATATAGGGCTAATCAACCAACTCTGCCCTCACAGGTACCCTTTTAACCCCTGGGTGGAGAGAAGCAATTATGGTTAAGTGTCTTGCTCAAGGACACAAGTGTCACGGCCGGGATTCGAACCCACATTCTGCTGCTAACACCAGAACTTGAGTCCGGTAAGCTAGACCTCTCGGCCACGACACTCCACAAATGGAACAATGTGTAACGTTATACCATTTCAATACAAATTAAAAGCATCAATAAACTTCCCACTGTTAACAGCGATGACGTCACCAAATATATTTTTGAAAAGAGGTCAGATTGAGGTCACTTCTGCGAACGAAATGTCACATAATTCAAGATCTTTCAGATGATTTTTTGAAATATTAAACTTTGATTTAGTGTAATTCGATATCTGATGACGTCATCATGACGTCAAACCTAGGATACAACAACATGTTAAGTTCTAACTATGTGTTAAGTTTTAACGTTCTGTACCACAATAATGCTTAAAATGTTTAGGCCTTAATCTTTTTAATTAATTAATTTATTTTTGCTGTTTTAGATATCAAAGACTAAAAATATAATGAAACATCATTTGGTTATTACATAAATTAAAATGAAACAAAATTCACTGACCATTTAGAAATTTGCTAACCGGCTAACCAAAACCAATATTTAAAAGTAAACACCCAACAATTTTGGAAAAAAATTACCAACCATTTTGTTTTTCTAAACTCTTTTTTGCCACATTGTTTATTAAACAATCATTGTGGGAAATTTATTGATGCTTTTCGTTCAGCGGCGTAGCCACGGGGGGCCTGGGGGGCACGTGCCCCCCCACAAATTTCCAGTGCCCCCCCAGGTGCTCCCCCACGAAAAATCCTCATAGTGCCCCAAAAAACAGAAAAGAAAAAGAAAAGGGGAAAAACCCATACCCCCTGGGCCCCCCACTGAAAAGCAATGCCCCCCCTTGTGCCCCCCCACTGAAAAAGTCCTGTCTACGCCGCTGTTTTCGTTTAAAAATTATACACATTATTCCACATTAGTCGGACAGATACGATAAAAAGTGTCATTAAGTATTGTGCACAGTTTGCCTACCATTGGCATATGTACTGAAAGAAGCAGTGAAGCGATAACAGATTAACCAATCAGGCTACACTCCACGACCAACACCAACATAATTATGAATATGGATGAAGTGAACTGTATGAGCCAGCAAGCCCCCTGTTGTTTAAGCCTATTAGTAAACCAAGATATAAACAAAGGTAATAATTGGCTCTACCAGACTGATACTGGGATCAAGAAGTTTGACCTTGGCTGGAGTACAGTGTTGTACCATGGTACAATGACTTAGGAAATCCAGCAATTAGGATAGACCCAATAGTGAACCTTATGTCATGACGGAAAAACCCTAATGGTGTACCATATAATGTAGTTGTTTGAGTTGGGGATATGCCATAAAATACAAGACAAGTCCACGAACGGTCAGATGGAAATACAAAAACAGCAAAACTAATCATGAATAAACTGCAAATTTTACGAGTCATGGTACTATGATAACAATTAACAAAGATAATACACATAAGTAGTTTACATAGAACAATTTTATAGGTACATTTTAATTTTATATTTAAATGCATTAAGTGTAGACGAGTTTCTCATATCACTGGGAAGCTTGTTCTAGTTGATTGCACCAGCTAGTATATCGAATTGTGTGTTGAAATATTTGTGTCCTGTGTTTTGGAAGATGAATATGTTTTGGTTGAAGTTCTGGTGTTGTAGTTATGAATGTTGTAACTAAATTTGAAGAGCTCTTGCCAATTGAATTGAGAATTAATTTTTTGACCCAAGAGCAGTCAAATCTATTATTCATGGGATAGTAATAAACTACCGGTATCGGACAATATTGGAGAATACTATAATATTTATTAATATGTGGATATATAAGAATATATTCACAAATGAATATTATTCAATAATAATATTCTATTCTGGACTTGGACTATTAGGCCAAAACAAGTCTCTGGTTTCTGGTCTCCGCGCGCGTCGCCTCAGACCCAGATGTCGGCATTTTTATATATTTATTTATTTATTTTTGCTATGAAACGATGTCCAATTGCAGCCAAAATTGTTGGATCGATTGGAATTCTGCTGTGCTGTGCTCACCGCTGCATGCAGAGCGACAAGTAGTTTGCGCGCATGCGCCTTTTCTGCTCTGTATAGCGCCCTCTATTGGTGTTGTTTCACCAACTTTAAACAAGGTTGCGTCTTTTGAAATTTGGCAAGTCGACTGGAGGTGTACGATCAAAGTGAGTGCAAATGCCAAATGACCTCAATGAACAAAGATCACACATCAATCTACAGTCATGGCTTTACAAGATGACATGTTTCTGAGTGAATTCATCGAAACCCGAAGTGTAAAAAGCGTCTTCAATGTGCATCAAATATTGAGCATATTCTGTTAAATTTTACAGATCGAGAGAAGCTAATTATTGGTCCATTTTTGACGTTATTGTACGTCTTTCATGAATTGTTTTCTTGAAAAATCAAGCATAGGAGGGTAGTTAAACTCACGAAGAACAGTTTCATGGTGATTATACCTGAGCAAACCCAAGTAACGGCCTCTGGGCAGCAATTCAAAAAAGGTGAAATATTGCTATTGATTACATCTTCGCTGTTTAAATAATGGATTTGGAGTGCATAGAAAGGAAAGAAATCCTTAAATTAATTTAAAATGGAAGAGTGAACAGAATATATGTATTAAATATTGGTTCATATTGGCTTATAAACTCAAATCATTCCCCGTTTTTTTTATATTCTAACGTTATTAAAAAATTATTTAACCCCCCTTACAATGAAAACGCCCACAATCTAATCCGTCTGTGCATGCACACGCATACACAATGATGTCATCCCAAAAACCGTAACGGGTTCCCCAGAAATCTTTTGTTTAACAACGCTAAAGCCGCAGGGCAATCCCACCGTTTAAAAGTTAGCTACTGGGTTTGCTCAAATAACAAAGTAATAATTAGTTAAAATAAGAGTTCTTTCACCTATCATACTTTTTATGTCTCAATGAAAATTCATCATCAGGAAGAAAATCCGCTTTGAAATATTACCTTTTTCAGCGTGCGCGCTCTTGTCAAGGGCCAAAGTTGTGCACAAAAAAACTTCAAGGAAATTCGCCCGTTTGCCCATATTGCTGTAATGTTAGTTCAATATTGGCAGACGACATATTCTTTCTAATCCTATTGGTTAAAAATTTTCTTTGAAATTAATTTTCAGTATGTAACAGGCGTTTTTATCAATGAACTCCGCGACGGAAAAAAAAGTAAAGGTCACGTTATGAATATGCATTTTTGTATGAGCCTTCAAAATTCTCGCGCATGCGCCCAAACCACATGTCGCCTGCAGAGCATTTTGAACAGCGGTGTGCTTTAGGCGACTTTTTCACACAGGTGTATGAACGTTTTCCCAATTTGTGAGGCCTCTCTTAGCCACCATACATTGTATATGTGAAATTTGTTCCCCGCGTACACAATGTAAAACAAATTAAAAAAATTATTGTTAAGAAATAATAAAGTTGTAACAAAAATACTATATCCTTGATGAAATGTTGTCACCCTGATCCTTACCCAATGGTAGTTTTAAAATCTTTAAGGACAAATGTCATCTTTTGTATTGAGATATTTTGGAGATATGACAGCCCAGACAATTTGGTTCAAGTTATGCTGTTATAGGAAAGCCTTTCTAATTATTTACAGCTATATCAATGTCTTGAACAATTTAATCATACTAATGACCACGGTCCCCCTCACAAACCTCATGCCCCACCCTCACCCCGACCTAAGCCCCTGCTCCCATTAACAAATCTTTGTACAGTAAACCGATGCACACATACATGCATTTCTGGAGCCCAGTTTAACCTCTTCCCCACCCTGAATCTGTGCTTTCACCCTTCCAATGTCAGCAATTTCCCTTATTTACTATAAATACGAAAGTATTGATCGGGTGCTTTCTTACACATAGAAACAAAACATGCTATATTTAGCTTGTTTCTAAAAAATTATTATTAAAGCATTATTAAGCTGCCCCAGTTGTACTGATGTCAAATTTTAAAAACGGGTTTCATAAGCATCCAGCAGTGAGCCATGCGGGCTCCGCCTTTCTATTTTATGTATAAGAGAGCGAGTCTGAATATAAGGATGCGAGATTTACAATGCCTTTATTCTCGCTATGATAAGACTGATTTTAGTTTAAGTATAAGAGAGCGAGTCTGAATATAAGGCTGCGAGATTTACAATGGTTTTATTCTCGCTATGATGAGACTGATTTTTTGTTTGTTTTAAGTATAAGAGAGCGAGTCTGAATATAAGAGTGCGAGATTTACAATAGTTTTATTCTCGCTATGATGAGACTGATTTTAGTTTAAGTATAAGAGAGCGAGTCTGAATATAAGAGTGCGAGATTTACAATGCCTTTATTCTCGCTATGATGAGACTGATTTTAGTTTAAGTATAAGAGAGCGAGTCTGAATATAAGAGTGCGAGATTTACAATGGTTTTATTCTCGCTATGATGAGACTGATTTTAGTTTAAGTATAAGAGAGCGAGTCTGAATATAAGGGTGCGAGATTTACAATGCTTTTATTCTCGTTATGATGAGACTGATTTTAGTTTAAGTATAAGAGAGCCGAGTCTGAATATAAGAGTGCGAGATTTACAATGGTTTTATTCTCGTTATGATGAGACTGATTTTTTTGTTTTAAGTATAAGAGAGCGAGTCTGAATAATTATAAGAGTGCGAGATTTACAATGCCTTTATTCTCGCTATGATGAGACTGATTTTTAGTTTAAGTATAAGAGAGCGAGTCTGAATATAAGGGTGCGAGATTTACAATGGTTTTATTCTCGCTATGATGAGACTGATTTTAGTTTAAGTATAAGAGAGCGAGTCTGAATATAAGAGTGCGAGATTTACAATGCCTTTATTCTCGCTATGATCAGACTGATTTTAGTTTAAGTATAAGAGAGCGAGTCTGAATATAAGGGTGCGAGATTTACAATGGTTTTATTCTCGCTATGATGAGACTGATTTTTTGTTTGTTTTAAGTATAAGAGCGAGTCTGAATATAAGAGTGCGAGATTTACAATGGTTTTATTCTCGCTATGATGAGACTGATTTTTGTTTTAAGTATAAGAGAGAGCGAGTCTGAATATAAGGTGCGAGATTTACAATGGTTTTATTCTCGCTATGATGAGACTGATTTTAGTTTAAGTATAAGAGAGCGAGTCTGAATATAAGAGTGCGAGATTTACAATGGTTTTATTCTCGCTATGATGAGACTGATTTTTTTGTTTTAAGTATAAGAGAGCGAGTCTGAATATAAGAGTGCGAGATTTACAATGCCTTTATTCTCGCTATGATGAGACTGATTTTTTTGTTTTAAGTATAAGAGAGCGAGTCTGAATAGAAGAGTGCGAGATTTACAATAGTTTTATTCTCGCTATGATGAGCTGATTTTAGTTTAAGTATAAGAGAGCTAGTCTGAATATAAGGGTGCGAGATTTACAATGGTATTATTCTCGCTATGATGAGACTGACTTTTTTGTTTTAAGTATAAGAGAGCGAGTCTGAATATAAGAGTGCGAGATTTACAATGCCTTTATTCTCGCTATGATGAGACTGATTTTAGTTTAAGTATAAGAGAGCGAGTCTGAATATAAGAGTGCGAGATTTACAATGGTTTTATTCTCGCTATGATGAGACTGATTTTTTTGTTTTAAGTATAAGAGAGCGAGTCTGAATATAAGAGTGCGAGATTTACAATGGTTTTATTCTCGCTATGATGAGACTGATTTTTTTGTTTTAAGTATAAGAGAGCGAGTCTGAATATATAAGAGTGCGAGATTTACAATGGTTTTATTCTCGCTACGATGAGACTGATTTTTTTGTTTTAAGTGTAAGAGAGCGAGTCTGAATAATTATAAGAGTGCGAGATTTACAATGCCTTTATTCTCACTATGATGAGACTGATTTTTTTGTTTTAAGTATAAGAGAGCGAGTCTGAATAATATAAGAGTGCGAGATTTAAAATGGTTTTATTCTCGCTATGATGAGACTGATTTTTTTGTTTTAATTATTAGAGAGAGAGTCTGAATATAAGAGTGCGAGATTTACAATGGTTTTATTCTCGCTATATGATGAGACTTTTTTTGTTTTAAGTATAAGAGAGCGAGTCTGAATATAAGGGTGCGAAATTTACAATGGTTTTATTCTCGCTATGATGAGACTGATTTTGTTGTTTTAAGTATAAGAGAGCGAGTCTGAATATAAGAGTGCGAGATTTACAATGGTTTTATTCTCGCTATGATGAGACTGATTTTAGTTTAAGTATAAGAGAGCGAGTCTGAATATAAGAGTGCGAGATTTACAATGGTTTTATTCTCGCTATAATGAGACTGATTTTTGTTTTAAGTATAAGAGAGCGAGTCTGAATATAAGAGTGCGAGATTTACAATGCCTTTATTCTCGCTTTGATAATCATGATTTTTGTTTAAGTATAAGAGAGCGAGTCTGAATAGAAGAGTGCGAGATTTACAATGGTTTTATTCTCGCTATGATGAGACTGATTTTTTGTTTGAAGTATAAGAGAGCGAGTCTGAATATAAGAGTGCGAGATTTACAATAGTTTTATTCTCGCTATGATGAGCTGATTTTAGTTTAAGTATAAGAGAGCTAGTCTGAATATAAGGGTGCGAGATTTACAATGGTATTATTCTCGCTATGATAAGACTGACTTTTTTGTTTTAAGTATAAGAGAGCGAGTCTGAATATAAGAGTGCGAGATTTACAATGCCTTTATTCTCGCTATGATGAGACTGATTTTAGTTTAAGTATAAGAGAGCGAGTCTGAATATAAGAGTGCGAGATTTACAATGGTTTTATTGTCGCTATGGTGAGACTGATTTTAGTTTAAGTATAAGAGAGCGAGTATGAATATAAGGGTGCGAGATTTACAATGGTTTTATTCTCGCTATGATAAGACTGATTTTAGTTTAAGTATAAGAGAGCGAGTCTGAATATAAGGGTGCGAGATTTACAATGGTTTTATTCTCGCTATGATGAGACTGATTTTTTGTTTAAGTATAAGAGAGCGAGTCTGAATATAATAGCGCGAGATTTACAATGGTTTTATTCTCGCTATGATAAGACTGATTTTTTTTGTGTAAGTATAAGAGAGCGAGTCTGAATATGAGCGTGCGAGAGTTACAATGGTTTTATTCTCGCTATATGATGAGACTGATTTTGTTTGTTTTAAGTATAAGAGAATGAGTCTGAATATAAGGGTGCGAGATTTACAATGCCTTTATTCTCGTTATGATAAGACTGATTTTGTTTTGTTTTAAGTATAAGAGAGCGAGTCTGAATATAAGGTTGCGAGATTTACAATGGTTTTATTCTCGCTACGATGAGACTGATTTTTTTTTTTTTAAGTATAAGAGAGCGAGTCTGAATATAAGAGTGCGAGATTTACAATAGTTTTATTCTCGCTATGATGAGACTGATTTTAGTTTAAGTATAAGAGAGCGAGTATAAGAGTGCGAGATTTACAATGGTTTTATTCTCGCTACGATGAGACTGATTTTTTTTTTTTTAAGTATAAGAGAGCGAGTCTGAATATAAGAGTGCGAGATTTACAATGGTATTATTCTCGCTATGATGAGACTGATTTTTTTGTTTTAAGTATAAGAGAGCGAGTCTGAATATAAGAGTGCGAGATTTACAATGCCTTTATTCTCGCTATGATGAGACTGATTTTTTTTGTTTTAATTATGAGAGCGAGTCTGAATATAAGAGTGCGAGATTTACAATGGTTTTATTCTCGCTATGAAGACTGATTTTTTGGTTTTAAGTATAAGAGAGCGAGTCTGAATATAAGGGTGCGAGATTTACAATGGTTTTATTCTCGCTACGATGAGACTGATTTTTTTTTTTTAAGTATAAGAGAGCGAGTCTGAATATAAGAGTGCGAGATTTACAATGCCTTTATTCTCGCTATGATAAGACTGATTTTAGTTTAAGTATAAGAGAGCGAGTCTGAATATAAGAGTGCGAGATTTACAATGGTTTTATTCTCGCTATGATGAGACTGATTTTTTTGTTTTAAGTATAAGAGAGCGAGTCTGAATATAAGAGTGCGAGATTTACAATGGTTTTATTCTCGCTATGATGAGACTGATTTTAGTTTAAGTATAAGAGAGCGAGTCTGAATATAAGAGTGCGAGATTTACAATGCCTTTATTCTCGCTATGATGAGACTGATTTTTTTTTTAAGTATAAGAGAGCGAGTCTGAATATAAGAGTGCGAGATTTACAATGGTTTTATTCTCGCTATGATGAGACTGATTTTTTTGTTTTAAGTATAAGAGAGCGAGTCTGAATATAAAGGTCCGAGATTTACAATGGTTTTATTCTCGCTATGATGAGACTGATTTTTTGTTTTAAGTATAAGAGAGCGAGTCTGAATATAAGGGTGCGAAATTTACAATGCCTTTATTCTCGCTATGATGAGACTGATTTTTTTTTTTTTGAAGTATAAGAGAGCGAGTCTGAATATAAGAGTGCGAGATTTACAATGGTTTTATTCTCGCTATGATGAGACTGATTTTTTTGTTTTGAAGTATAAGAGTGCGAGTCTGAATATAAGAGTGCGAGATTTACAATGGTTTTATTCTCGCTATGATGAGACTGATTTTTTTGTTTTGAAGTATAAGAGTGCGAGTCTGAATATAAGAGTGCGAGATTTACAATGGTTTTATTCTCGCTATGATGAGACTGATTTTTTTTTTTTTAAGTATAAGAGAGCGAGTCTGAATATAAGAGTGCGAGATTTACAATAGTTTTATTCTCGCTATGATGAGCTGATTTTAGTTTAAGTATAAGAGAGCGAGTCTGAATATAAGAGTGCGAGATTTACAATGGTTTTATTCTCGCTATGATGAGCTGATTTTAGTTTAAGTATAAGAGAGCTAGTCTGAATATAAGGGTGCGAGATTTACAATGGTATTATTCTCGCTATGATGAGACTGATTTTTTTGTTTTAAGTATAAGAGAGCGAGTCTGAATATAAGAGTGCGAGATTTACAATGCCTTTATTCTCGCTATGATGAGACTGATTTTTTGTTTAAGTATAAGAGAGCGAGTCTGAATATAAGAGTGCGAGATTTACAATGCCTTTATTCTCGCTATGATGAGACTGATTTTTTGTTTTAAGTATAAGAGAGCGAGTCTGAATATAAGGGTGCGAGATTTACAATGGTTTTATTCTCGCTATGATGAGACTGATTGTTTTGTTTTAAGTATAAGAGAGCGAGTCTGAATATAAGGGTGCGAGATTTACAATGGTTTTATTCTCGCTATGATTAGACTGATTTTAGTTTAAGTATAAGAGCGAGTCTGAATATAAGGGTGCGAGATTTACAATGCCTTTATTCTCGTTATGATAAGACTGATTTTGTTTTGTTTTAAGTATAAGAGAGCGAGTCTGAATATAAGGTTGCGAGATTTACAATGCCTTTATTCTCGTTATGATGAGACTGATTTTTTTGTTTTAAGTATAAGAGAGCGAGTCTGAATATAAGAGTGCGAGATTTACAATGGTTTTATTCTCGCTATGATAAGACTGATTTTAGTTTAAGTATAAGAGAGCGAGTCTGAATATAAGGGTGCGAGATTTACAATGGTTTTATTCTCGTTATGATGAGACTGATTTTTTTGTTTTAAGTATAAGAGAGCGAGTCTGAATATAAGAGTGCGAGATTTACAATGGTTTTATTCTCGCTATGATGAGACTGATTTTTTTGTTTTAAGTATAAGAGAGCGAGTCTGAATATAAGGGTGCGAGATTTACAATGGTTTTATTCTCGCTATGATAAGACTGATTTTAGTTTAAGTATAAGAGAGCCGAGTCTGAATATAAGAGTGCGAGATTTACAATGGTTTTATTCTCGTTATGATGAGACTGATTTTTGTTTTGGAAGTATAAGAGCGAGTCTGAATATAAGGGTGCGAGATTTACAATGGTTTTATTCTCGCTATGATAAGACTGATTTTAGTTTAAGTATAAGAGAGCGAGTCTGAATATAAGAGTGCGAGATTTACAATGGTTTTATTCTCGCTATGATGAGACTGATTTTGTTGTTGTAAGTATAAGAGAGCGAGTCTGAATATAAGAGTGCGAGATTTACAATGGTTTTATTCTCGCTATGATGAGACTGATTTTGTTGTTGTAAGTATAAGAGAGCGAGTCTGAATATGAGCGTGCGAGAGTTACAATGGTTTTATTCTCGTTATGATAAGACTGATTTTGTTTTGTTTTAAGTATAAGAGAGCGAGTCTGAATATAAGGGTGCGAGATTTACAATGGTTTTATTCTCGCTATGATGAGAATGATTTTAGTTTAAGTATAAGAGAGCGAGTCTGAATATAAGAGTGCGAGATTTACAATTGATTTATTCTCGCTATGTTGAGACTGATTTTTTTGTTGTAAGTATAAGAGAGCGAGTCTGAATATGAGAGTGCGAGAGTTACAATGGTTTTATTCTCGCTATGATGAGACTGATTTTGTTTGTTTTAAGTATATAAGAGCGAGTCTGAATATAAGAGTGCGAGATTTACAATGGTTTTATTCTCGCTATGATGAGACTGATTTTTGTTTAAGTATAAGAGAGCGAGTCTGAATATAAGGGTGCGAAGTTTACAATGGTTTTATTCTCGCTATGATGAGACTGATTTTTTTGTTTTAAGTATAAGAGAATGAGTCTGAATATAAGGGTGCGAGATTTACAATGCCTTTATTCTCGTTATGATAAGACTGATTTTGTTTTGTTTTAAGTATAAGAGAGCGAGTCTGAATATAAGGTTGCGAGATTTACAATGCCTTTATTCTCGCTATGATGAGACTGATTTTTTTGTTTTAAGTATAAGAGAGCGAGTCTGAATATAAGAGTGCGAGATTTACAATGGTTTTATTCTCGCTATGATAAGACTGATTTTAGTTTAAGTATAAGAGAGCGAGTCTGAATATAAGGGTGCGAGATTTACAATGGTTTTATTCTCGCTATGATTAGATTGATTTTAGTTTAAGTATAAGAGAGCGAGTCTGAATATAAGGGTGCGAGATTTACAATGCCTTTATTCTCGTTATGATGAGACTGATTTTTTTGTTTTAAGTATAAGAGAGCGAGTCTGAATATAAGAGTGCGAGATTTACAATGGTTTTATTCTCGCTATGATAAGACTGATTTTTGTTTAAGTATAAGAGAGCGAGTCTGAATATAAGGGTGCGAGATTTACAATGGTTTTATTCTCGCTATGATGAGACTGATTTTGTTGTTGTAAGTATAAGAGAGCGAGTCTGAATATAAGGGTGCGAGATTTACAATGGTTTTATTCTCGCTATGATGAGACTGATTTTTTTGTTTTAAGTATAAGAGAGCGAGTCTGAATATAAGAGTGCGAGATTTACAATAGTTTTATTCTCGCTATGATGAGACTGATTTTAGTTTAAGTATAAGAGAGCGATTATAATAGTGCTGATTTACAATGGTTTTATTCTCGCTATGATGAGACTGATTTTAGTTTAAGTATAAGAGAGCGAGTATAAGAGTGCGAGATTTACAATGGTTTTATTCTCGCTACGATGAGACTGATTTTTTTGTTTTAAGTATAAGAGAGCGAGTCTGAATATAAGAGTGCGAGATTTACAATGCCTTTATTCTCGCTATGATGAGACTGATTTTTTTGTTTTAAGTATAAGAGAGCGAGTCTGAATATAAGAGTGCGAGATTTACAATGGTTTTATTCTCGCTACGATGAGACTGATTTTTTTTTTTTAAGTATAAGAGAGCGAGTCTGAATATAAGAGTGCGAGATTTACAATAGTTTTATTCTCGCTATGATAAGACTGATTTTTTTTTAAGTATAAGAGAGCGAGACTGAATATAAGAGTGCGAGATTTACAATGGTATTATTCTCGCTATGATGAGACTGACTTTTTGTTTTAAGTATAAGAGAGCGAGTCTGAATATAAGAGTGCGAGATTTACAATGCCTTTATTCTCGCTATGATGAGACTGATTTTAGTTTAAGTATAAGAGAGCGAGTCTGAATATAAGAGTGCGAGATTTACAATGGTTTTATTCTCGCTATGATAAGACTGATTTTTTGGTTTAAGTATAAGAGAGCGAGTCTGAATATAAGGGTGCGAGATTTACAATGGTTTTATTCTCGCTATGATGAGACTTATTGTTTTGTTTTAAGTATAAGAGAGCGAGTCTGAATATAAGGGTACGAGATTTACAATGGTTTTATTCTCGCTATGATAAGACTGATTGTTTTGTTTTAAGTATAAGAGAGCGAGTCTGAATATAAGAGTGCGAGATTTACAATGGTTTTATTCTCGCTATGATAAGACTTATTGTTTTGTTTTAAGTATAAGAGAGCGAGTCTGAATATAAGGGTGCGAAATTTACAATGGTTTTATTCTCGCTATGATGAGACTGATTTTGTTGTTGTAAGTATAAGAGAGCGAGTCTGAATATGAGCGTGCGAGATTTACAATGGTTTTATTCTCGCTATGATGAGACTGATTTTGTTGTTGTAAGTATAAGAGAGCGAGTCTGAATATGAGCGTGCGAGAGTTACAATGGTTTTATTCTCGCTATATGATGAGACTGATTTTTTTTGTTTTAAGTATAAGAGAGCGAGTCTGAATATAAGGGTGCGAGATTTACAATGCCTTTATTCTCGTTATGATAAGACTGATTTTGTTTTGTTTTAAGTATAAGAGAGCGAGTCTGAATATAAGTTTGCGAGATTTACAATGGTTTTATTCTCGCTATGGTGAGACTGATTTTTTGTTTAAGTATAAGAGAGCGAGTCTGAATATAAGAGTGCGAGATTTACAATGGTTTTATTCTCGCTATGATGAGACTGATTTTTTGTTTGTTTTAAGTATAAGAGAGCGAGTCTGAATATAAGAGTGCGAGATTTACAATGGTTTTATTCTCGCTATGATAAGACTGATTGTTTTGTTTTAAGTATAAGAGAGCGAGTCTGAATATAAGAGTGCGAGATTTACAATAGTTTTATTCTCGCTATGATGAGACTGATTTTTTGTTTTAAGTATAAGAGCGAGTCTGAATATAAAGGTGCGAGATTTACAATAGTTTTATTCTCGCTATGATGAGACTGATTTTAGTTTAAGTATAAGAGAGCGAGTCTGAATATAAGGGTGCGAGATTTACAATGGTTTTATTCTCGCTATGATGAGACTGATTTTTTTGTTTTAAGTATAAGAGAGCGAGTCTGAATATAAGAGTGCGAGATTTACAATGGTTTTATTCTCGCTATGATGAGACTGATTTTAGTTTAAGTATAAGAGAGCGAGTCTGAATATAAGGGTGCGAGATTTACAATGGTTTTATTCTCGCTATGATAAGACTGATTTTAGTTTAAGTATAAGAGAGCGAGTCTGAATATAAGGGTGCGAGATTTACAATGGTTTTATTCTCGCTATGATGAGACTGATTTTGTTGTTGTAAGTATAAGAGAGCGAGTCTGAATATGAGCGTGCGAGAGTTACAATGGTTTTATTCTCGCTATATGATGAGACTGATTTTTTTTGTTTTAAGTATAAGAGAACGAGTCTGAATATAAGGGTGCGAGATTTACAATGCCTTTATTCTCGTTATGATAAGACTGATTTTGTTTTGTTTTAAGTATAAGAGAGCGAGTCTGAATATAAGGTTGCGAGATTTACAATGCCTTTATTCTCGCTATGATGAGACTGATTTTTTTGTTTTAAGTATAAGAGAGCGAGTCTGAATTACTATAAGCGAGATTTACAATGGTTTTATTCTCGTTATGATGAGACTGATTTTTTTTGTTTTAAGTATAAGAGAGCGAGTCTGAATATAAGGGTGCGAGATTTACAATGCCTTTATTCTCGTTATGATGAGACTGATTTTTTTGTTTTAAGTATAAGAGAGCGAGTCTGAATATAAGAGTGCGAGATTTACAATGGTTTTATTCTCGTTATGATGAGACTGATTTTTTTGTTTTAAGTATAAGAGAGCGAGTCTGAATATAAAGGTGCGAGATTTACAATGGTTTTATTCTCGCTATGATAAGACTGATTTTAGTTTAAGTATAAGAGAGCGAGTCTGAATATAAGGGTGCGAGATTTACAATGGTTTTATTCTCGCTATGATAAGACTGATTGTTTTGTTTTAAGTATAAGAGAGCGAGTCTGAATATAAAGGTCCAAGATTTACAATGGTTTTATTCTCGCTATGATGAGACTGATTTTTTTGTTTTAAGTATAAGAGAGCGAGTCTGAATATAATAGTGCGAGATTTACAATGGTTTTATTCTCGCTATGATGAGACTGATTTTTTTTTTGTAAGTATAAGAGAGCGAGTCTGAATATAAGGGTGCGAGATTTACAATGGTTTTATTCTCGCTATAATGAGAATGATTTTAGTTTAAGTATAAGAGAGCGAGTCTGAATATAATAGTGCGAGATTTACAATGGTTTTATTCTCGCTATGATGAGACTGATTTTTTTTTGGTAAGTATAAGAGAGCGAGTCTGAATATGAGCGTGCGAGAGTTACAATGGTTTTATTCTCGCTATATGATGAGACTGATTTTTTTTGTTTTAAGTATAAGAGAACGAGTCTGAATATAAGGGTGCGAGATTTACAATGCCTTTATTCTCGTTATGATAAGACTGATTTTGTTTTGTTTTAAGTATAAGAGAGCGAGTCTGAATATAAGAGTGCGAGATTTACAATGGTTTTATTCTCGCTATGATAAGACTGATTTTAGTTTAAGTATAAGAGAGCGAGTCTGAATATAAGGGTGCGAGATTTACAATGGTTTTATTCTCGCTATGATAAGACTGATTTTAGTTTAAGTATAAGAGAGCGAGTCTGAATATTAGCGTGCGAGATTTACAATGGTTTTATTCTAGCTATGATCAGACTGTTTTTTGTTTAAGTATAAGAGAGCGAGTCTGAATATAAGGGTGCGAGATTTACAATGGTTTTATTCTCTCGCTATGATGAGACTGATTTTTGTTTTAAGTATAAGAGCGAGTCTGAATATAAGAGTGCGAGATTTACAATGGTTTTATTCTCGCTATGATGAGACTGATTTTTTGTTTAGTTTAAGTATAAGAGAGCGAGTCTGAATATAAGAGTGCGAGATTTACAATGGTTTTATTCTCGCTATGATGAGACTGATTTTTAGTTTAAGTATAAGAGAGCGAGTCTGAATATAAGGGTGCGAGATTTACAATGGTTTTACTCTCGCTATGATGAGACTGATTTTTGTTTTAAGTATAAGAGAGCGAGTCTGAATATAAGGGTGCGAGATTTACAATGGTTTTATTCTCGCTATGATAAGACTGATTTTAGTTTAAGTATAAGAGAGCGAGTCTGAATATAAGGGTGCGAGATTTACAATGGTTTTATTCTCGCTATGATGAGACTTATGGTTTTGTTTTAAGTATAAGAGAGCGAGTCTGAATATAAGGCTGCGATATTTACAATGGTTTTATTCTCGCTATGATAAGACTGATTTTTTTGGTTTAAGTATAAGAGAGCGAGTCTGAATATAAGGGTGCGAGATTTACAATGGTTTTATTCTCGCTATGATGAGACTTATGGTTTTGTTTTATGTATAAGAGAGCGAGTCTGAATATAAGGGTGCGAGATTTACAATGGTTTTATTCTCGCTATGATAAGACTGATTGTTTTGTTTTAAGTATAAGAGAGCGAGTCTGAATATAAGGTTGCGAGATTTACAATGCCTTTATTCTCGCTATGATGAGACTGATTTTAGTTCAAGTATAAGAGAGCGAGTCTGAATATAAAGGTGCGAGATTTATAATGGTTTTTATTCTCGTTATGATGAGACTGATTTTTTTGTTTTAAGTATAAGAGAGCGAGTCTGAATATAAGGGTGCGAGATTTACAATGGTTTTATTCTCGCTATGATAAGACTGATTGTTTTGTTTTAAGTATAAGAGAGCGAGTCTGAATATAAGGGTGCGAGATTTACAATGGTTTTATTCTCGCTATGATTAGACTTATTTTTGTTTTAAGTATAAGAGAGCGAGTCTGAATATAAGAGTGCGATTTACAATGGTTTATTCTCGCTATGATGAGACTGATTTTTTGTTTTAAGTATAAGAGAGCGAGTCTGAATATAAAAGTGCGAGATTTACAATGCCTTTATTCTCGCTATGATGAGACTGATTTTTTTTGTTTTAAGTATAAGAGAGCGAGTCTGAATAGAAGAGTGCGAGATTTACAATAGTTTTATTCTCGCTATGATGAGACTGATTTTTTGTTTTAAGTATAAGAGAGCGAGTCTGAATATAAGAGTGCGAGATTTACAATGCCTTTATTCTCGCTATGATGAGACTGATTTTAGTTTAAGTATAAGAGAGCGAGTCTGAATATAAGGGTGCGAGATTTACAATGCCTTTATTCTCCCTATGATGAGACTGATTTTTTGTTTTAAGTATAAGAGAGCGAGTCTGAATATAAGTGCGAGATTTACAATGGTTTTATTCTCGCTATGATGAGACTGATTTTTGTTTTAAGTATAAGAGCGAGTCTGAATATAAGGGTGCGAGATTTACAATTGTTTTATTCTCGCTATGATGAGACTGATTTTTTTCTAAGTATAAGAGAGCGAGTCTGAATATAAGGGTGCGAGATTTACAATGGTTTTATTCTCGCTATGATGAGACTGATTTTTTGTTTTAAGTATAAGAGCGAGTCTGAATATAAGAGTGCGAGATTTACAATGGTTTTATTCTCGCTATGATGAGACTGATTTTTAGTTTTAAGTATAAGAGAGCGAGTCTGAATATAAGGGTGCGAGATTTACAATGGTTTTATTCTCGCTATGATGAGACTGATTTTTAGTTTTAAGTATAAGAGAGCGAGTCTGAATATAAGAGTGCGAGATTTACAATGGTTTTATTCTCGCTATGATGAGACTGATTTTTTGTTTTAAGTATAAGAGAGCGAGTCTGAATATAAGAGTGCGAGATTTACAATGCCTTTATTCTCGCTATGATGAGACTGATTTTGTTGTTTTAAGTATAAGAGAGCGAGTCTGAATATAAGGGTGCGAGATTTACAATGCCTTTATTCTCGTTATGATGAGACTGATTTTTTTGTTTTAAGTATAAGAGAGCGAGTCTGAATATAAGAGTGCGAGATTTACAATGGTTTTATTCTCGCTATGATGAGACTGATTTTTTGTTTGAAGTATAAGAGAGCGAGTCTGAATATAAAGGTGCGAGATTTACAATGGTTTTATTCTCGCTATGATGAGACTGATTTTAGTTTAAGTATAAGAGAGCGAGTCTGAATATAAGGGTGCGAGATTTACAATGGTTTTATTCTCGCTATGATGAGACTGATTTTAGTTTAAGTATAAGAGAGCGAGTCTGAATATAAGGGTGCGAGATTTACAATGGTTTATTCTCGTTATGATGAGACTGATTTTTTTGTTTTAAGTATATGAGAGCGTGTCTGAATATAAGAGTGCGAGATTTACAATGGTTTTATTCTCGCTATGATGAGACTGATTTTAGTTTAAGTATAAGAGAGCGAGTCTGAATATAAGGGTGCGAGATTTACAATGGTTTTATTCTCGCTATGATGAGACTGATTTTTTTTGTTTTAAGTATAAGAGAGCGAGTCTGAATATAAGGGTGCGAGATTTACAATGGTTTTATTCTCGCTATGATGAGACTGATTTTTTTGTTTTAAGTATAAGAGAGCGAGTCTGAATATAAGAGTGCGAGATTTACAATGGTTATTCTCGCTATGATGAGACTGATTTTTGTTTGTTTTAAGAATAAGAGAGCGAGTCTGAATATAAGGGTGCGAGATTTACAATAGTTTTATTCTCGCTATGATGAGACTGATTTTAGTTTAAGTATAAGAGAGCGAGTCTGAATATAAGAGTGCGAGATTTACAATGCCTTTATTCTCGCTATGATCAGACTGATTTTTAGTTTAAGTATAAGAGAGCGAGTCTGAATATAAGAGTGCGAGATTTACAATGCCTTTATTCTCGCTATGATGAGAGTGATTTTTTGTTTGTTTTAAGTATGAGAGAGCGAGTCTGAATATTATAAGAGTGCGAGATTTACAATGGTTTTATTCTCGCTATGATGAGACTGATTTTTTGTTTTAAGTATAAGAGAGCGAGTCTGAATATAAGGGTGCGAGATTTACAATGGTTTTATTCTCGCTATGATGAGACTGATTTTAGTTTAAGTATAAGAGTGCGAGTCTGAATATAAGAGTGCGAGATTTACAATGGTTTTATTCTCGCTATGATGAGACTGATTTTTTTTTTTTTAAGTATAAGAGAGCGAGTCTGAATATAAGAGTGCGAGATTTACAATAGTTTTATTCTCGCTATGATGAGACTGATTTTAGTTTAAGTATAAGAGAGCGAGTCTGAATATAAGGGTGCGAGATTTACAATGGTATTATTCTCGCTATGATAAGACTGACTTTTTTGTTTTAAGTATAAGAGAGCGAGTCTGAATATAAGAGTGCGAGATTTACAATGCCTTTATTCTCGCTATGATGAGACTGATTTTAGTTTAAGTATAAGAGAGCGAGTATAAGAGTGCGGATTTACAATGGTTTTATTCTCGCTACGATGAGACTGATTTTTTTGTTTTAAGTGTAAGAGAGCGAGTCTGAATATAAGAGTGCGAGATTTATAATGGTTTTTATTCTCGTTATGATGAGACTGATTTTTTTGTTTTAAGTATAAGAGAGCGAGTCTGAATATAAGGGTGCGAGATTTACAATGGTTTTATTCTCGCTATGATAAGACTGATTTTAGTTTAAGTATAAGAGAGCGAGTCTGAATATAAGGGTGCGAGATTTACAATGGTTTTATTCTCGTTATGATGAGACTGATTTTTTTTGTTTTAAGTATAAGAGAATGAGTCTGAATATAAGGGTGCGAGATTTACAATGCCTTTATTCTCGTTATGATGAGACTGATTTTTGTTTTAAGTATAAGAGAGCGAGTCTGAATATAAGTTTGCGAGATTTAAAATTGTATTATTCTCTCTATGATAAGACTGATTTTAGTTTAAGTATAAGAGAGCGAGTCTGAATATAAGGGTGCGAGATTTACAATGCTTTTATTCTCGCTATGATAAGACTGATTGTTTTGTTTTAAGTATAAGAGAGCGAGTCTGAATATAAGGGTGCGAGATTTATAATGGTTTTTATTCTCGTTATGATGAGACTGATTTTTTTGTTTTAAGTATAAGAGAGCGAGTCTGAATATAAAGGTCCGAGATTTACAATGGTTTTATTCTCGCTATGATAAGACTGATTGTTTTGTTTTAAGTATAAGTGAGCGAGTCTGAATATAAAGGTCCGAGATTTAAAATGGTTTTATTCTCGCTATGATGAGAGTGATTTTTTGTTTGTTTTAAGTATGAGAGAGCGAGTCTGAATATTATAAGAGTGCGAGATTTACAATGGTTTTATTCTCGCTATGATGAGACTGATTTTTTTGTTTGTTTTAAGTATAAGAGAGCGAGTCTGAATATGAGCGTGCGAGAGTTACAATGGTTTTATTCTCGCTATGATGAGACTGATTTTAGTTTTAAGTATAAGAGAGCGAGTCTGAATATGAGCGTGCGAGATTTACAATGGTATTATTCTCGCTATGATGAGACTGATTTTTTTTGTTTTAAGTATAAGAGAGCGAGTCTGAATATAAGAGTGCGAGATTTACAATGCCTTTATTCTCGCTATGATGAGACTGATTTTTTTGGTTTTAATTATGAGAGCGAGTCTGAATATAAGAGTGCGAGATTTACAATGGTTTTATTCTCGCTATGATGAGACTGATTTTTGTTTAAGTATAAGAGCGAGTCTGAATATAAGGGTGCGAGATTTACAATGGTTTTATTCTCGCTATGATGAGACTGATTTTAGTTTAAGTATAAGAGCGAGTCTGAATATAAGGGTGCGAGATTTACAATGGTATTATTCTCGCTATGATGAGACTGATTTTTTTTTAAGTATAAGAGAGCGAGTCTGAATATAAGAGTGCGAGATTTACAATGGTTTTATTCTCGCTATGATGAGACTGATTTTTGTTTTGTTTTAAGTATAAGAGAGCGAGTCTGAATATAAGGGTGCGAGATTTACAGTGGTTTTAATCTCGCTATGATAAGACTGATTTTTTTGTTTTAAGAATAAGAGAGCGAGTCTGAATATAAGAGTGCGAGATTTACAATGGTTTTATTCTCGCTATGATAAGACTGATTTTAGTTTAAGTATAAGAGAGCGAGTCTGAATATAAGGGTGCGAGATTTACAATTGTTTTATTCTCGCTATGATAAGACTGATTTTTTTGTTTTAAGTATAAGAGAGCGAGTCTGAATATAATAGTGCGAGATTTACAATGGTTTTATTCTCGCTATGATGAGACTGATTTTGTTGTTGTAAGTATAAGAGAGCGAGTCTGAATATGAGCGTGCGAGAGTTACAATGGTTTTATTCTCGCTATATGATGAGACTGATTTTTTTTGTTTTAAGTATAAGAGAGCGAGTCTGAATATAAGGGTGCGAGATTTACAATGCCTTTATTCTCGTTATGATGAGACTGATTTTTTTGTTTTAAGTATAAGAGAGCGAGTCTGAATATAATAGTGCGAGATTTACAATGGTTTTATTCTCGCTATGATGAGACTGATTTTGTTGTTGTAAGTATAAGAGAGCGAGTCTGAATATGAGCGTGCGAGAGTTACAATGGTTTTATTCTCGCTATATGATGAGACTGATTTTTTTTGTTTTAAGTATAAGAGAACGAGTCTGAATATAAGGGTGCGAGATTTACAATGCCTTTATTCTCGTTATGATAAGACTGATTTTGTTTTGTTTTAAGTATAAGAGAGCGAGTCTGAATATAAGGTTGCGAGATTTACAATGCCTTTATTCTCGTTATGATGAGACTGATTTTTTTGTTTTAAGTATAAGAGAGCGAGTCTGAATATAAGAGTGCGAGATTTACAATGGTTTTATTCTCGCTATGATGAGACTGATTTTTAGTTTAAGTAGAAGAGAGCGAGTCTGAATATAAGGGTGCGAGATTTACAATGGTTTTATTCTCGCTATGATGAGACTGATTTTTTGTTTAAGTATAAGAGGGGTGCGAGATTTACAATGGTTTTATTCTCGCTATGATGAGAATGATTTTTTGTTTTAAGTATAAGAGAGCGAGTCTGAATATAAGGGTGCGAGATTTACAATGGTTTTATTCTCGCTATGATGAGACTTATTGTTTTGTTTTAAGTATAAGAGAGCGAGTCTGAATATAAGGGTGCGAGATTTACAATGGTTTTATTCTCGCTATGATAAGACTGATTGTTTTGTTTTAAGTATAAGAGAGCGAGTCTGAATATAAGAGTGCGAGATTTACAATGCCTTTATTCTCGCTATGATAAGACTGATTGTTTTGTTTTAAGTATAAGAGAGCGAGTCTGAATATAAGAGTGCGAGATTTACAATGGTTTTATTCTCGCTATGATGAGACTGATTTTTGGTTTTTTTTATTAAGTATAAGAGAGCGAGTCAAAATATAAGAGTGCGAGATTTACAATGGTTTTATTCTCGCTATGATAAGAATGATTTTAGTTCAGAGCGAGTCTGAATATAAGGGTGCGAGATTTACAATGGTTTTATTCTCGCTATGATAAGACTGATTTTAGTTTAAGTATAAGAGAGCGAGTCTGAATATAAGAGTGCGAGATTTACAATGGTTTTATTGGCGCTATGATGAGACAGATTTTTTTGGTTTTAAATAAGAGAGCGAGTCTGAATATAAGGATGCGAAATTGACAATGCCTTTATTCTCGCTATGATGAGACTGATTTTTTGTTTGTTTTAAGTATAAGAGAGCGAGTCTGAATATAAGAGTGCGAGATTTACAATGGTTTTATTCTCGCTATGATGAGACTGATTTTAGTTTAAGTATAAGAGAGCGAGTCTGAATATAAGGGTGCGAGATTTACAATGGTTTTATTCTCGCTATGATGAGACTGATTTTAGTTTAAGTATAAGAGAGCGAGTCTGAATATAAAGGTGCGAGATTTACAATGGCTTTATTCTCGCTATGATAAGACTGATTGTTTTGTTTTAAGTATAAGAGAGCGAGTCTGAATATAAGGGTGCGAGATTTACAATGGTTTTATTCTCGCTATAATGAGAATGATTTTAGTTTAAGTATAAGAGAGCGAGTCTGAATATAATAGTGCGAGATTTACAATGGTTTTATTCTCGCTATGATGAGACTGATTTTTTTTTTGTAAGTATAAGAGAGCGAGTCTGAATATAAGGGTGCGAGATTTACAATGGTTTTATTCTCGCTATGATAAGACTGATTTTAGTTTAAGTATAAGAGAGCGAGTCTGAATATAAGGGTGCGAGATTTACAATGGTTTTATTCTCGCTATGATAAGACTGATTTTTTTGTTTTAAGTATAAGAGAGCGAGTCTGAATATAAGAGTGCGAGATTTACAATGGTTTTATTCTCGCTATGATGAGACTGATTTTGTTGTTGTAAGTATAAGAGAGCGAGTCTGAATATGAGCGTGCGAGAGTTACAATGCCTTTATTCTCGTTATGATGAGACTGATTTTTTTGTTTTAAGTATAAGAGAGCGAGTCTGAATATAAGAGTGCGAGATTTACAATAGTTTTATTCTCGCTATGATGAGACTGATTTTTTGTTTGTTTTAAGTATAAGAGAGCGAGTCTGAATATAAGAGTGCGAGATTTACAATGGTTTTATTCTTGCTATGATAAGAATGATTTTAGTTTAAGTATAAGAGAGCGAGTCTGAATATAAGGGTGCGAGATTTACAATGGTTTTATTCTCGCTATAATGAGAATGATTTTAGTTTAAGTATAAGAGAGCGAGTCTGAATATAAGAGTGCGAGATTTACAATGGTTTTATTCTCGCTATGATAAGACTGATTTTTTTGTTTTAAGTATAAGAGAGCGAGTCTGAATATAAGAGTGCGAGATTTACAATGGTTTTATTCTCGCTATGATGAGACTGATTTTGTTGTTGTAAGTATAAGAGAGCGAGTCTGAATATGAGCGTGCGAGAGTTACAATGGTTTTATTCTCGCTATATGATGAGACTGATTTTTTTGTTTTAAGTATAAGAGAGCGAGTCTGAATATAAGGGTGCGAGATTTACAATGGTTTTATTCTCGCTATGATAAGACTGATTTTTTTGTTTTAAGAATAAGAGAGCGAGTCTGAATATAAGAGTGCGAGATTTACAATGGTATTATTCTCGCTATGATGAGACTGACTTTTTGTTTTAAGTATAAGAGAGCGAGTCTGAATATAATAGTGCGAGATTTACAATGCCTTTATTCTCGCTATGATTAGACTGATTTTAGTTTTAAGTATAAGAGAGCGAGTCTGAATATAAGGGTGCGAGATTTACAATGCCTTTATTCTCGTTATGATGAGACTGATTTTTTTGTTTTAAGTATAAGAGAGCGAGTCTGAATATAAGGGTGCGAGATTTACAATGGTTTTATTCTCGCTATGATAAGACTGATTTTAGTTTAAGTATAAGAGAGCGAGTCTGAATATAAGAGTGCGAGATTTACAATGGTTTTATTCTCGCTATGATGAGACTGATTTTAGTTTAAGTATAAGAGAGCGAGTCTGAATATAAGAGTGCGAGATTTACAATGGTTTTATTCTCGCTATGATGAGACTGATTTTTTTGTTTTAAGTATAAGAGAGCGAGTCTGAATATAAGAGTGCGAGATTTACAATGGTTTTATTGTCGCTATGATGAGACTGATTTTTTTGTTTTAAGTATAAGAGAGCGAGTCTGAATATAAGAGTGCGAGATTTACAATGCCTTTATTCTCGCTATGATGAGACTGATTTTTTTGTTTTGAAGTATAAGAGAGC
Source organism: Zoroaster sp. YZ-2022 (assembly GCA_029582265.1). NCBI lineage: Eukaryota > Metazoa > Echinodermata > Asteroidea > Forcipulatida > Zoroasteridae > Zoroaster > Zoroaster sp. YZ-2022. The sequence continues at coordinate 22,859,790 of CM055819.1, forward strand.
GAGTCTGAATATAAGAGTGCGAGATTTACAATGCTTTTATTCTCGCTATGATGAGACTGATTTTAGTTTAAGTATAAGAGAGCGAGTCTGAATATAAGAGTGCGAGATTTACAATGGTTTTATTCTCGTTATGATGAGACTGATTTTTTTGTTTTAAGTATAAGAGAGCGAGTCTGAATATAAGGGTGCGAGATTTACAATGGTTTTATTCTCGCTATGATAAGACTGATTTTAGTTTAAGTATAAGAGAGCGAGTCTGAATATAAGGGTGCGAGATTTACAATGGTTTTATTCTCGCTATGATGAGACTGATTTTTTTTTTGTAAGTATAAGAGAGCGAGTCTGAATATAAGAGTGCGAGATTTACAATGGTTTTATTCTCGCTATGATGAGACTGATTTTTGTTTAAGTATAAGAGAGCGAGTCTGAATATAAGTGCGAGATTTACAATGGTTTTATTCTCGCTATGAACAGACTGATTTTTTTGTTTTAAGTATAAGAGAGCGAGTCTGAATATAAGGGTGCGAGATTTACAATGCCTTTATTCTCGCTATGATGAGACTGATTTTTTTGTTTTAAGTATTAGAGAGCGAGTCTGAATATAAGAGTGCGAGATTTACAATGCCTTTATTCTCGCTATGATGAGACTGATTTTTTGTTTGTTTTAAGTATAAGAGAGCGAGTCTGAATATAAGAGTGCGAGATTTACAATGGTTTTATTCTCGCTATGATGAGACTGATTTTAGTTTAAGTATAAGAGAGCGAGTCTGAATATAAGGGTGCGAGATTTACAATGGTTTTATTCTCGCTATGATGAGACTGATTTTTTTTGTTTTAAGTATAAGAGAGCGAGTCTGAATATAAGAGTGCGAGATTTACAATGCCTTTATTCTCGCTATGATGAGACTGATTTTTTTGTTTTAAGTATAAGAGCGAGTCTGAATATAAGGGTGCGAGATTTACAGTGGTTTTAATCTCGCTATGATAAGACTGATTTTTTTTGTTTTAAGAATAAGAGAGCGAGTCTGAATATAAGAGTGCGAGATTTACAATGGTTTTATTCTCGCTATGATGAGACTGATTTTAGTTTAAGTATAAGAGAGCGAGTCTGAATATAAGAGTGCGAGATTTACAATGGTTTTATTCTCGCTATGATGAGACTGATTTTGTTGTTGTAAGTATAAGAGAGCGAGTCTGAATATGAGCGTGCGAGATTTACAATGCCTTTATTCTCGCTATGATAAGACTGATTTTAGTTTAAGTATAAGAGAGCTATTCTGAATATAAGGGTGCGAGATTTACAATGGTATTATTCTCGCTATGATGAGACTGATTTTTTTTGTTTTAAGTATAAGAGAGCGAGTCTGAATATAAGAGTGCGAGATTTACAATGGTTTTATTCTCGCTATGATGAGACTGATTTTAGTTTAAGTATAAGAGAGCGAGTCTGAATATAAGGGTGCGAGATTTACAATGGTTTTATTCTCGCTATGATGAGACTGATTTTAGTTTAAGTATAAGAGAGCGAGTCTGAATATAAGGGTGCGAGATTTACAATGGTTTTATTCTCGCTATGATGAGACTGATTTTTTTGTTTTAAGTATAAGAGAGCGAGTCTGAATATAAGAGTGCGAGATTTACAATGGTTTTATTCTCGCTATGATGAGACTGATTTTAGTTTAAGTATAAGAGAGCGAGTCTGAATATAAGGGTGCGAGATTTACAATGGTTTTATTCTCGCTATGATGAGACTGATTTTTTTTTTAAGTATAAGAGAGCGAGTCTGAATATAAGAGTGCGAGATTTACAATAGTTTTATTCTCGCTACGATGAGACTGATTTTTTTGTTTTAAGTATAAGAGAGCGAGTCTGAATATAAGAGTGCGAGATTTACAATGCCTTTATTCTCGCTATGATGAGACTGATTTTTTTGTTTTAAGTATAAGAGAGCGAGTCTGAATATAAGAGTGCGAGATTTACAATGGTTTTATTCTCGCTACGATGAGACTGATTTTTTTTTTGAAGTATAAGAGAGCGAGTCTGAATATAAGAGTGCGAGATTTACAATAGTTTTATTCTCGCTATGATGAGCTGATTTTAGTTTAAGTATAAGAGAGCTAGTCTGAATATAAGGGTGCGAGATTTACAATGGTATTATTCTCGCTATGATGAGACTGATTTTTTTGTTTTAAGTATAAGAGAGCGAGTCTGAATATAAGAGTGCGAGATTTACAATGGTATTATTCTCGCTATGATGAGACTGACTTTTTGTTTTAAGTATAAGAGAGCGAGTCTGAATATAAGAGTGCGAGATTTACAATGCCTTTATTCTCGCTATGATGAGACTGATTTTAGTTTAAGTATAAGAGAGCGAGTCTGAATATAAGAGTGCGAGATTTACAATGCCTTTATTCTCGCTATGATGAGACTGATTTTTTTGTTTTAAGTATAAGAGAGCGAGTCTGAATATAAGAGTGCGAGATTTACAATGGTTTTATTCTCGCTACGATGAGACTGATTTTTTTTTTTTTTAAGTATAAGAGAGCGAGTCTGAATATAAGTGCGAGATTTACAATAGTTTTATTCTCGCTATGATGAGACTGATTTTAGTTTAAGTATAAGAGAGCGAGTCTGAATATAAGAGTGCGAGATTTACAATGCCTTTATTCTCGCTATGATGAGACTGATTTTTTTGTTTTAAGTATAAGAGAGCGAGTCTGAATATAAGAGTGCGAGATTTACAATGGTTTTATTCTCGCTATGATGAGACTGATTTTTTTGTTTTAAGTATAAGAGAGCGAGTCTGAATATAAGAGTGCGAGATTTACAATGCCTTTATTCTCGCTATGATGAGACTGATTTTAGTTTAAGTATAAGAGAGCGAGTCTGAATATAAGAGTGCGAGATTTACAATGGTTTTATTCTCGCTATGATGAGACTGATTTTTTTGTTTTAAGTATAAGAGAGCGAGTCTGAATATAAGAGTGCGAGATTTACAATAGTTTTATTCTCGCTATGATGAGACTGATTTTAGTTTAAGTATAAGAGAGCGAGTCTGAATATAAGAGTGCGAGATTTACAATGGTTTTATTCTCGCTATGATGAGACTGATTTTTTTGTTTGTTTTAAGTATAAGAGAGCGAGTCTGAATATAAGAGTGCGAGATTTACAATAGTTTTATTCTCGCTATGATGAGACTGATTTTTTTTTAAGTATAAGAGAGCGAGTCTGAATATAAGAGTGCGAGATTTACAATGCCTTTATTCTCGCTATGATGAGACTGATTTTAGTTTAAGTATAAGAGAGCGAGTCTGAATATAAGGGTGCGAGATTTACAATGGTTTTATTCTCGCTATGATGAGACTGATTTTTTTGTTTTAAGTATAAGAGAGCGAGTCTGAATATAAGAGTGCGAGATTTACAATGGTTTTATTCTCGCTATGATGAGACTGATTTTGTTGTTGTAAGTATAAGAGAGCGAGTCTGAATATAAGGGTGCGAGATTTACAATGGTTTTATTCTCGCTATGATGAGACTGATTTTAGTTTAAGTATAAGAGAGCGAGTCTGAATATAAGAGTGCGAGATTTACAATGCCTTTATTCTCGCTATGATGAGACTGATTTTTTGTTTGTTTTAAGTATAAGAGAGCGAGTCTGAATATAAGAGTGCGAGATTTACAATGCCTTTATTCTCGCTATGATGAGACTGATTTTAGTTTAAGTATAAGAGAGCGAGTCTGAATATAAGAGTGCGAGATTTACAATGGTTTTATTCTCGCTATGATGAGACTGATTTTTGTTTTAAGTATAAGAGAGCGAGTCTGAATATAAGAGTGCGAGATTTACAATGCCTTTATTCTCGCTATGATGAGACTGATTTTTTTTTTGAAGTATAAGAGAGCGAGTCTGAATATAAGAGTGCGAGATTTACAATAGTTTTATTCTCGCTATGATAAGACTGATTTTTTTTTTGAAGTATAAGAGAGCGAGACTGAATATAAGAGTGCGAGATTTACAATGGTATTATTCTCGCTATGATGAGACTGACTTTTTGTTTTAAGTATAAGAGAGCGAGTCTGAATATAAGAGTGCGAGATTTACAATGCCTTTATTCTCGCTATGATGAGACTGATTTTTTTTTTTAAGTATAAGAGAGCGAGTCTGAATATAAGAGTGCGAGATTTACAATAGTTTTATTCTCGCTATGATGAGACTGATTTTAGTTTAAGTATAAGAGAGCGAGTCTGAATATAAGGGTGCGAGATTTACAATGCCTTTATTCTCACTATGATGAGACTGATTTTTTTTGTTTTAAGTATAAGAGAGCGAGTCTGAATAATATAAGAGTGCGAGATTTACAATGGTTTTATTCTCGCTATGATGAGACTGATTTTTTTGTTTTAAGTATTAGAGAGCGAGTCTGAATATAAGAGTGCGAGATTTACAATAGTTTTATTCTCGCTATGATGAGACTGATTTTTTTGTTTTAAGTATAAGAGAGCGAGTCTGAATATAAGAGTGCGAGATTTACAATGCCTTTATTCTCGCTATGATGAGACTGATTTTTTTGTTTTAAGTATAAGAGAGCGAGTCTGAATATAAGAGTGCGAGATTTACAATGGTTTTATTCTCGCTATGATGAGACTGATTTTTTTGGTTTGAAGTATAAGAGAGCGAGTCTGAATATAAGAGTGCGAGATTTACAATGGTTTTATTCTCGCTATGATGAGACTGATTTTTTTGTTTTAAGTATAAGAGAGCGAGTCTGAATATAAGAGTGCGAGATTTACAATGGTTTTATTCTCGCTATGATGAGACTGATTTTTAGTTTAAGTATAAGAGAGCGAGTCTGAATATAAGAGTGCGAGATTTACAATGCCTTTATTCTCGCTATGATGAGACTGATTTTTTTGTTTTAAGTATAAGAGAGCGAGTCTGAATATAAGAGTGCGAGATTTACAATGGTTTTATTCTCGCTATGATGAGACTGATTTTAGTTTAAGTATAAGAGAGCGAGTCTGAATATAAGGGTGCGAGATTTACAATGCCTTTATTCTCGCTATGATCAGACTGATTTTAGTTTAAGTATAAGAGAGCGAGTCTGAATATAAGGGTGCGAGATTTACAATGGTTTTATTCTCGCTATGATGAGACTGATTTTAGTTTAAGTATAAGAGAGCGAGTCTGAATATAAGAGTGCGAGATTTACAATGCCTTTATTCTCGTTATGATGAGACTGATTTTTTTGTTTTAAGTATAAGAGAGCGAGTCTGAATATAAGAGTGCGAGATTTACAATGGTTTTATTCTCGCTATGATGAGACTGATTTTAGTTTAAGTATAAGAGAGCGAGTCTGAATATAAGAGTGCGAGATTTACAATGCCTTTATTCTCGCTATGATGAGACTGATTTTTTGTTTGTTTTAAGTATAAGAGAGCGAGTCTGAATATAAGGGTGCGAGATTTACAATGGTTTTATTCTCGCTATGATGAGACTGATTTTAGTTTAAGTATAAGAGAGCGAGTCTGAATATAAGGGTGCGAGATTTACAATGGTTTTATTCTCGCTATGATGAGACTGATTTTAGTTTAAGTATAAGAGAGCGAGTCTGAATATAAGAGTGCGAGATTTACAATGCCTTTATTCTCGCTATGATCAGACTGATTTTAGTTTAAGTATAAGAGAGCGAGTCTGAATATAAGAGTGCGAGATTTACAATGCCTTTATTCTCGCTATGATCAGACTGATTTTTTGTTTGTTTTAAGTATCAGAGAGCGAGTCTGAATATAAGGGTGCGAGATTTACAATGCCTTTATTCTCGCTATGATGAGACTGATTTTTTGTTTGTTTTAAGTATAAGAGAGCGAGTCTGAATATAAGAGTGCGAGATTTACAATGGTTTTATTCTCGCTATGATGAGACTGATTTTTTTTGGTAAGTATAAGAGAGCGAGTCTGAATATAAGGGTGCGAGATTTACAATGGTTTTATTCTCGCTTTATGATGAGACTGAGTTTTGTTTAAGTATAAGAGAGCGAGTCTGAATATAAGAGTGCGAGATTTACAATGGTTTTATTCTCGCTATGATAAGAATGATTTTTAGTATAAGAGAGCGAGTCTGAATATAAGAGTGCGAGATTTACAATGCCTTTATTCTCGCTATGATAAGACTGATTTTTTTGTTTTAAGAATAAGAGAGCGAGTCTGAATATAAGAGTGCGAGATTTACAATGGTTTTATTGTCGCTATGGTGAGACTGATTTTAGTTTAAGTATAAGAGAGCGAGTATGAATATAAGGGTGCGAGATTTACAATGCCTTTATTCTCGCTATGATGAGACTGATTTTTTTGTTTTAAGTATAAGAGAGCGAGTCTGAATATAAGAGTGCGAGATTTACAATGCCTTTATTCTCGCTATGATGAGACTGATTTTTTTGTTTTAAGTATAAGAGCGAGTCTGAATATAAGAGTGCGAGATTTACAATAGTTTTATTCTCGCTATGATGAGACAGATTTTTTTGGTTTTAAATAAGAGAGCGAGTCTGAATATAAGGATGCGAGATTGACAATGCCTTTATTCTCGCTATGATGAGACTGATTTTTTTGTTTTAAGTATAAGAGAGCGAGTCTGAATATAAGAGTGCGAGATTTACAATGGTTTTATTCTCGCTATGATAAGAATGATTTTTAGTTGCGAGTCTGAATATAAGGGCGCACGTTTTTTTGTTGACAACTCCAACAGAATTTAAATTCGCTAGATATAGCCAAATTTATTGAACATTTTTTAGCTGATGGGGTGGAGATCACGGCCCCAGGGTCACTTTTGACATAAATTTTGGAATTAAAGAATTTCCTGTACGGAAAATTAATACTATACTTAAATCATCATCTATCCTCTTCGGGCCAAGTGGCCCATAAGGCTGCAGTGCACTCTTTCCACTGTGCTCTGTTACTGGCCACAGGCTTGGCTTCATTCCATGACTTCCATCCCAACTCTTTCCTTTCTTTCTCTACAGTACGTCTCCATGTTGTTTTCGGACGACCAACTTTCCTCCTGCCTTCAGGGACCCAAGTCATTGCAGTCCTGCAGTGGCAGTTATCCTCCATTCTAAGAACATGGCCGATCCATTTCCATCTTCTAGTTTTCACTTCATCACTGATTCGTTTTAATTTTGTTCTAGTGAGTATTTCATCGTTTGACACGACATAAGGCCATCTAATTTTCAAAATTCTTCTAAGGCATTTGAATTGAAATGTGTCCATCTTCTTATTGTCGCTTTCGTTGGTCTTCCGTGTTTCGCACCTATAAAGTAGCACTGATATGACGAGAGAGCTGAATAATCTAATTTTTGTTCTTAATGAGTACTTGTTAGAATTCCAAACTTGCTTCAATTTCATGTATGATATCCTTGCTTTACAAATTCTACTGGAAATGTCCTCACCCCCTCCTCCTTGTTTGCTGATGATGGCTCCTAAATATGTGTATTTATCAACCTCCTTTAAATGATGGTCATCAATTATAATGCTGCTGTTGTTGTTGCTGTTTATTCGTAGAACTTCGGTTTTCTTCTTGTTAATTTTGAGTCCAGTTCTAGATGCATATTCATTAAGTTGTGTTGTCTTAGTTTGCATATGTTTCAAGTTAGATGACAAAAGTGCAATATCATCTGCAAAGTCCAAGTCCTCCAATTTGTTCATGAATCTCCACCTTATCCCTGTGTTGTTTCCTTCTGTTGTTTTCTTCATTATCCAATCCACCACCAACAGAAAAATGAATCCAGACATTACATCGCCTTGTTTCACTCCTGTTTTTACCTTAAACCAGTCTGACTCCACTCCTTCATCTATCACAGCGCATTCACTGTCTTCGTACAGGATCTGGACCATTTTCAGTATTTTATGCTGAATTCCATAACTAGCCATGATCTTCCAAAGGCTCTCCCTATACACAGAATCAAATGCCTTTTCAAAGTCCACAAACGTAATGTATAAGGTTGACTGCCATTCTACAGCTTGCTCTACTATGTTGCGCAACACAAATATTTGCTCAACTGTACTTCTGCCTTTTCTAAAACCTGCTTGTTCGTCTCTCAACTTGTTGTTAACTCCATCTCTAATTCTATCAATGAGCACTCTACCAAATACTTTGCTTGGAACAGATGTTAAAGTGATACCTCTCCAATTGCCACAATCTGTTAGGTCACCTTTCTTTGGTATTTTAACAATAAGCCCCTGCTTCCACGTCCTTGGCACTACTTCATGATCCCATATTGTTTTGAAAAGATTATCAAGCCATTCAACTGTTGTATTTATGTCCACTTTTAACAACTCTGCTGTGATTTCATCTTTTCCTCCAGATTTCCCATTCTTTAACCTCTTTACTGCTGCACTAATTTCTGCTTTTGAAATATAGCCTATATTGATATCATCAATAACAGGGTCATTTGTCACTTCTGTTATCGGGTTAACAGGTATTGGTCGGTTTAGAATATCTTCGAAATGTTCGCGCCACCTTTCTTTACTTGCAACTATACTTAAATAGAGTAGTATTATTCCGACTGTCCAATAAACATTTTCCTGAGTCGGACAAACAATGCAAAAATCTGATAGGCCTTTTATTCAAGATGTTTCTGACAATAACCAGGAAGCCAACTTATCAGACTCTCACAGCTTCGTCCTATTATTTCCCAATAGAAATGCTCAAACAGAATATCCAGAATGGGTAAGATGGATGTTTATGATTTAGTTAGATAATTCGACGCAACTAATAAAGTTAAATACACCATTTGGAAAAACCCTCCTTATTCAAAAACCAATCCGTCCGCCAGCTCATAATTCCAGCAACTTATGGTGTTTGGATTTCGGTGAAACTTGTATTAAATGCGAGTATTTAATCTTGAGGTCCATGTGAGCCTGATGGGCCACTTATCATAAACAAATTGAATTGCAGACCTAAATTTCCCCTTACAATAGTCATCCAAAACATTACATTATGCACTATAATGACTGAACTGTAGGGTGCAGAAACATCATGACGCCATAACGCCATTTTTATTGATAACTTGGCTTTGAGCTGCCTTATGCGTTTTAATTTGAATAGTTCGCAGGCAAGAGCTTCCCCGACAAATGGTGGCCAGGTATTTGGAAAACGGCGATGGCATACAGCCTCATACGGGCACTTTTCTTTACGCGCATCCCAGCATTAGGGAAACGAGCCCAGTCTAATGTCACGGTCGCCAACCCCCGATTCGAGGGTTCGAGGTGTGATATCCTTGCAGTCCTCCCAGCTTGGGGGTATCCACAAGTTAACAAGATAAACTTCTCTTTTCATACCTTTGTAATTGATCGGGTCACTGAGTGGTCAACTTCCGGCCGTGTATACAAGAGTTACGCGCAGGTGCGATTACGGTTGTGCGTGACAACGTAAAAGTGTGTATTAAGTTTTACTTATGTTATAAAAAAATATATTTTACATTTGTTTAGTAGAATTTTACTATGAAAGTGTATAAAAGACATGATTTAATGTCAAGTCCCCCACGAGGCGCTGTGTCTCATTCAACGTCAAATTCAAGATGGAGAACACGAAGGTGAATAATGTCACAGCAGTGGGAGTATCGTCAAAATTTTACTGATTGAGCAGTGGCGTAACTACGGTCCAATTTTCAGGGGGGAACTAGGGGTACACCACTTTTTCTAGGGGGCATGTCAATACTTGAATCCTGCATTCGCAAATAGGGACCTATTTTTTCAAAATTCTGAATTGGGGGCACCTGGGGGGCACGGACCTTGGCTGGGGGCACGTTCCCCCGTCCCCCCCTATATTTACGCCACTGTGATTGAGGCGGTTGAAGGTAAACAATTGTTGAGTAAACAAGCCTGAATCGTTTGTGGGATGAAATATCAGCGTATACTCGTTCAGACACAGTCATGTACCATACGTTATGCATTATGCGCCCAGCAACGACTGCTTCATACAAGTCATTGTGCAAGTATGTGCATGCATGGACCATCATGCGCTGTCAATCGGATACACAGTTTCGCCTTTCTCTCGGAACAACTAAGGCTTAACCTGAACTATATAAGGAGAACACCAATACAATTATTTAAAAACTCAACATTTGTTTAACCTTCAAATACCTCAACCAGCAATCCTTACATTTGTAACTGGGCCAGGTACATGTACAAAACAGAACTCCCATATTATCAAACAATAATGTAAGAAAAACAAAATACCCATTAAAAGTAATACTTTATACAATAGAGGTAAACCATTTAGTCTTATACCTCACAAGTATGTAAAATTTTACCTAACCAACATTTACCTACAACTACAAGTTAGGTAAATAAAATTACCTAATATCGCAGTAAAACGTTATACAACTGTTAGGTAACATTTTACCCAACGCCTGTTTGGTCAAGTTTTACTTAATTATTAGGAGGTTCACCGGGAACATCTAAAACAGGGTAAGATTTTACACAGCTTGTTTAATTTCTTCTCTGGTTTGTAGTAATGTGACTGGAATTGCTTACAGGCGCGGCGGCCGCATGAAAACAAAGTGTGTCTTCCAGAAATTGATTACAGTGAATCATGTACCCAAGCTTCAGCGTACAACATTGTGGGAATAAAAGCACGATAGTGATGGGTACCAGACTTCTTACATTGTCCCAAACAAACACTGGTCTCTTAATTTTCATGGTGTTTGGTGTCAATTCTAGAGAAATGGAATGAACATTTTGGAAAATTTTGCATTCAGGAGACTCTGTGTAGGTATTTGTGAGCTGGGTAAAACATGTTTTGTAAAATATTACACAATTTAGGTAAAATTTCGGGAAAATAAAGAACACAATTGCTGTGTAAGTTAAAAATTACGTAATTTAAATGTATTAAATTTTATTTACATAATTTATGTAACTAATTCAAGTCTTTACCTTGCCCGTGTAACTTTTGCCACAAGGAACCTAAGCATTGCCGTGCGTTGTGTAAAAATTCACTTTTAATTGTGTAAAGCCCACCATGTGATCATGCATTGTGTGTGCGCGACGTGTGTGCAAAAGCAGTGTGTGCCTGTCAAGTCGACAATCGCCTCACAACATGGAGTAAATGAGAGAGAACCTCGTGAAGTAGGGATTTGAAGAGATGTTTTCATTTTATTGTTGATAAATAAAAGAAACGTTTTTGAAACTGTAAAGTATAGTGGCGTGCCTTGTTTCATTTACATTATTTTTAATGAGTTATGCAGACCAAACAATGTAGTAAAAGTTTACAAGGTCAAATAGTAAAAAGAGTCTAGTATTCTACACAAAAAGTAAGTATTTTTTACCAATACATTCAGTAACAATTTACTTAATTTATGTTTACCTATTTAAGAGGTAAATCTTTTTACTGATTTTTGAAGTAAAAGTTTACAAAATGTTTATGAAAAACTTTACCCAACACGCATTTTGTAAAACCTTACCAAACAATTAGGAGGTTCGTATACAACATTGCAAAATAGTAAAATTTTACACAACTTGTGTATTTTTTTCTGTGTGTATTTCAGCGTATAAAGCTTGATTTTTATGGAGTTCATGTAAACAATTTCTAGTGGCAGATGTGATAGTAATATCTCTCCCAGATGTTCCTGTAGACGAAGCCAAATCAATATTTAGGTTTTGTTGTTGAAAATACAGTCTAGACGAATTTATTTGGGAGTGAGGATGGGAGATGAATATGCAAATTCCCTCCAAATAAAAGATTAGGGCTGACATATGTCAGGTTGTCGAAATTATCTTTTGTTAAAATGCTGCTCATTAATGTTTTTAGTAATATATCGCCGTAGCTGTCAGACTAACACATGTCGTAAATATTAATGTTTATGGCTTTTTCAAAAGAGTTGTGTTTAATGCATTTGATTACGCCTATGGTGAATTGGTTTGGGGACATTATATAGCGACATGTTATTGTTTTATTAATGTTATTCTAGCAATATATTATATTGGCTGCAGGCCGAAATATGGGGGAACAACATTTTGCTAAATCCATCGTGATTATTGGGAAATGGAATCAGGCGAGAGCAATGTACAATGTACAACGGCGTGGGGTCATGAGAATTATAAAGTGTTCTTAACTTGGTCAAGGGTTTTCTTTATTATTACACACTGTAAAAAAAATAATGTATGCAACAAATACGTAAATTTCAAGGATGATGCCAAATTCCAATTTATCTTATCTGACCCTATAATAACCTGTCACCCATTAGGCCTCCTGCCCCACCCAACAGAAAAATCATCCCCTGACACACATAGGCCTACACAATAAGAAATTTAAAAAATATATATTTTCTATTTTGTGTGTAAACATTTTGAAGGTTCATTTAGGCCTACTGTTTTACGAAGATAATGAGGGAACGTTCATGGACTTAAAACTGTGGGTTCACGTCTTTGTTCTGTACCATTGCTTACCGCAGGGTCTTTAATAGCATTATGGTGATAGCATTTAAAACTAGCCCGCCTTCCAGTTGATCCTGGGCGATTTCCGCACCTTTAAATATAGCCGGAATCTGGTTGTGCAAGCTTATGACTGGACCCTTCCAACCCCATTTTCCCATCCCTTTTCTTCAAAATAAAATAACGCAGTTTCTATTTTCTGGGGCATAATTCCTTCAGAAGAAATTCTCTCCATTAAAATAACTTACAAAAATAAAGTGCCCTGAACTAGTTTACTATATATAAAAGAAACACCTCATATTGTTTACCACCTGCCACTTTCAGCTCCCTCTCAACTTTAAAACTATTCATTGTACAATCATAATGAGAATCATTACAGGCCTGTTAAACTTTGTGAGTGCATACTAGTAATCATGTTCGGCCATCTTATGCCAGTTAATCCCTGAATACAAGAGCTTTTGTTTGAGTGGACGCTCATTCAGAGAAACCAGACTATTTTTTTCCCTCGCTTTCAAATGCTAATGAAATATATGATCCGTTTCTTTATTCCTTTGCTGTGGAACTATCGGACAATTGGTGCATGAAACATAAGCCATAGTGTGGCTGTGAGAATTACAGTCATTTTCCAGTAATTTGTCAGTTATCTTGTGAATAAGGCGAATGGCCTGCATGATATGTGAAGGAACGTGCTCATGTGAACCCTCATTCGTTTACACTGCACTTCCGGCTCCAACTGCGTACACCATAGAGCAAGGACCAGACACATGGTCATACTTCCAAAAGGATTGCATACAATTTACACCATCCGTTCTGTACATGTACATGTACAGGTACAGCAGGTGGGTGCTAGTGTGGACAGGGGTTGGGGTTGACTCACACCTTCAAGGACTGTTTGCATTGCTCCATGGTTTAATCATGGAGGGAGGAAGAAAACAGAAGGAGTCACATCGCCCAGCCTCTTATCTCATAACCAATTAGCACTTCGGAGTGGCCCATTGGAAATACGTTACGGCCACCCGCTGCGCTTACAAGTTTAACGACCGCGATAATCCCCTTGTGTACAATGTCTTTTGCCGCTCGGCTTGCTCGCGACCAGGATACATAATTGGAGGGTAGAAATCTGAAGCAAACGAATAAACACAAAACGTATGCGCACTACTTTTCGCGGGCTTTTTATATTGCGCAATGCATTGTCTTCAATAGCGATTTTTCCACCGAGTATTTTGGTGTTTTGATCGTCGAATTTGGCGAATCCGAAGCTGACTTACGCTAAATATAACATTCAGATGTTACAATAAAGTGTCTTTTTAGCAACTTATTTTAAGGATATTTCCGGTGATCTCCGGAAGCCAACCAATTGTCAAATTCAAAGACGTGTTGTTTAGCTTTTTATCATTTCAATCCTCATATATGTACGATGCTGTACACTGAAGATATTGCAGTGTTGGATTCGTAGGTCGAGTTGGATCGGGAGCCAGCCTTCCGTGTAGTGCAATAGGACAACGCGTCAGCAATGCGCGCAATGCGCATGTGCAAAGAAAGCCTGGCTGTAGTTCTCCTCGATAATCGGATTAAACGATTAGCGCTGGCTTAGAAATTTTACGACCGCGGCAAAAGACATTGAACCTTTGATATGCCTTCGTTGTGACTCCTTCTGTTTTCTTCCTCATTCTTCCTCCATGGTTTAATGCACACAATGACTGACATAATTATAAACTGGACTCTTCTGTGGTCAGCCAATAATGTTAGCCAGTGAAAATGATACCAGGTTTATCTAGCAGAAGATCAGCTGTTTTTGCAACTGATAGCAGTAAAGGTGCTAATAACATCCAGGACGTGTGACATTAGACTGGGCTCGTTTCCCTAATGAAAGGAGCTTAAGAAAAAGAGCATAGCCTATGTGGAAAAAGTTGCAGTCGATTCGTTTTGTTTGTTAATAAAAATGTTAAAATAAAATTGTTAGAATAGAAAAAGGAAAATGTTTTCATCACTTTTTGTGTTTTTTATATTAAAAATCGTGATTCCCGTGATTGCACGGTTTAGTTTTGTGATATATTTATTTGGAACCAGAGAATTTAAATTAATATACGTTATCAAACGCCAATGTTGTTCCTTCATTTAAGAGAAACTTAACCACTCCATTGAGAATTTGAAAATGAATATAAACCATAAAAAGCATGCCAAACAAACAACACTGCATCATTAACGGCAATAAGTGTTTACCTTTTATTTTGGTTTGAACCTTTTTAAGTTGTATATATTGCTTGTCTCTGCCCCACAGAAAAATACTAACTATTCTATGCCACTGACTGTTCTAGTTCTTCACTACACTGGTGGAGAGCCAATTATCACATTTCCTTAGCCAGTATAGGAACTTATCAGAGTGCTAATTGTCTTCACAACGGGGGTCTACAAGCTTCTGCAGTACCACTCATACATATTCATGATATCCTGGCATTGGTTTTTCAGTGTAGCCTGATTGGACAATGTGTGTTATCGCCTCAGTGCTTCATTCAGCACTGCTTCCATAGGGAGCGTATGGAAACTGTGCACAATACTTAATGACACTTTTTATCGAAGCCGTCCGACTAATGATTTGCAAAATTAAATTTAATTAAGTTGATAAAATAATAACAAGAAAAGAAATAAAATACATCAGTTAAAAAGAAGATCTAGATCTCTTGCCTCAAAATCAAATTTAAATGATTTTATATTTAAATTAACTCCAGTGCCTGAAAACCTTTTGTCAAGGGCGCATTGGAAAACTGTTACCATGAAATTGATTGCCCATAAACGAAAGCAAAAAGAAGAAATAAATTCTTGAAAAAATCATCTGCGCATCGATGACTGTTAATTTGACTGCATCAATCGCGAGAAGATGTGAAACATCATATTTCACAATGAGGTAATTGAAGTCATGAATGCCAAAAAACGATCTGTGCCCAATATTGAACACCATTCGTATAGTTTTCAACAACTCAATTTGTGCAAGTGTATATAATGTTTGTCAATGTTATTTGGGGTTCAAAGTGTAGCCGTTATTGGGGCCCAAGTACACCCATATTTTAACACTTTTTGGGAGAGTTGCGACATGGCGAGTACCGGTTTTTCTGGTCACGTGGTCTATGGGCGCCATTTTGGGTCCTCAAAAAGTTTTATCCCGCGACAGCAGGAACGTAAGGTACGTGCATGCTATAGGCATAGCGTAGTCCAAATGCTTCTTCCGTTCACAGTCTCCTATTTTTAGAATAATTATGTAACTTGTCGCTGTGAGAATTACATAATTATTCTAAAAAATAATAGGAGACTGAACGGAAGAAGCATTCGGACTAATGTTAGCTGTAACCATGGGGTAATTTTACCTACATGCTAACGTAGGCCTAATCACCACTCCAGTGTGTGACGTGTCGTAGGCTGTGCTACTTTTCTCTAATCTAACGTACTATTACTAAGGGGAAAATGTCACTGCTGCTGTGCTTGGACATGTCAAAACAAGTCTGAGAAAGGTTTTAAACTGTAAAGATTTCTGAGATGTTCCAGAAGAAGGAAAGCCTGGAGTGGGAAGTTAACGTTAACTGACTCGGAGCTCGGTTAACTTGAGTCTCACAGTGTTGGCAACCAACGGCATACCTGTTTGTGAACGTGAGGATATTGTTTTGTAGCCTAATAGCCTAGTATTAGTAAAAATACATTTATGCACAGTCATGACAGCTGCACGTACTGAATTTAAATCTTCCGTAAACATTTTGCTACAATATTTTTTGTCTGAGGAGCTGTCGTTTTTATTGCTAATAAAAAGGGCAGGAATGATCATGAAGAATGTTGAACCCAACCGCCACTATGCACAATGTCCGAAACTTAACGTTAACGCTAGCCTAAGTACACAGTTAACTCTTTCTCACGTTTTAGCAGACAACAATGGCCAACATCTCACTGGTGTGCATACACTTATTGCTCCAAATCTTGTTTCTATCATCCTTTTAATAAAGGAAAATGTGATATTTGTAATAATAATATTTGGATTGATTCTTCACAAAGCCAAAGGGTTAATCGGTATGGTTAATCGGTTAACCGCACTGAATTTTAAAAACATTCAAAAATGGTAGGAAATTAAGGTAATAAAAAGGATTAGATATGTTATTTACTATCTGGTAAAGTTTGTGGATTGATGGTGACAGAAGTTGTATGTGGTTATTGCACAAAAAAGGTAGCATAAATTTTCGGATAACCAAGCAGTAAAAATTAACTGAGTAATCGTTGCAGCACATAAATAATTAACAGGAAATTCAGGAATTTAAAATAAAATAAATTAATTCAACCAAAGATTTGCCTATTTAACAATATTACCCCGTCCCCTCCCCAGAGAGCAAGTGGGCATTGGTGTTAACACAATGTAGGCCTAAATAGCATTCTTTCTCCTTTGTGAAATAAAATGTTTTTTGTTATGAAGTCTATTTGTTGGCAGTGGTAATGCAGTTAAGCACAGAAATGTATTCCTAGTGCCACAATGCTAGCAGCAGGTCATGTGAGAACACTGACATTTATTGGAGAACACAGTTTGGCTGTATGTGGTTTAAGTTATTTTGAACATAGTCATATTTTTTAAATTTGGTTGATGTGTTACCCACTGTGTTACTAATAAAAAGCACCTCAGGTTGACACAGGTCTCTTGGTAATGTGCAGTATCTGTACTTTGATCCAATAGTGCCGTTGTGGGTGGTTCGATTCCACTGGTGCTTTGTTCAGAACTTGTGAGGTACACTGACACGATGATAATGAAAAAAGGAGAAAAAAGTCTAAAAATTACAGCACCTCAGACATGTTTTCTATGGAAGCTGGGAAGATTAAAACCACCATCATGTGATTTTGAAATATCTAACTCCATTCTCCATGTACATCAGAGAGAAAAACAAAAATTGCAATCCTTTATCTCAGTGTCAGAGCTTCATCTTAAAATAATAATCCTGTATAAATATTATTGAACAAAGATTTTAATATTTAGTTGAGATGTTGTACATTACGTTTTCAGCCTAATAATAGACAACAGGGTGGCTATTGTCATGCTGATCAATTAATACATATTTCAATGGTTAAATATTGTTTACACCATCCTATTGAAATGATGTAACAATCACCATAGAAACAGCAGATCAATACAACACACCCACAACTGAGTTGTAACCCCTCAAGCTGAAATCTTTAAATTGTAGCTACACAATGTGTGTAATGAACATTTTGAATTGCAATCAGATTATAATTGTGACCAAATACCACTGATTCCCAAGACACATAAAAGGAATTTGTTTAAAGTAAAAGATAAAAAGAGAAAACGGAGACAAAAATGTCCAGAACCAGGGATCATGCATCAGATACATCAAATTATCTGAATTATCTGATAATTATTATAATGTTCAGGCCATTTCTTTTGAAAAGTTTCAGACAGACACTAAATCAGTGGGTAAACATAATGGCTATATCAGGGGGAGGGGCATGTGAACCAACTGCATGAC
The DNA here is from genome assembly GCA_029582265.1 of Zoroaster sp. YZ-2022. Lineage (NCBI taxonomy): Eukaryota > Metazoa > Echinodermata > Asteroidea > Forcipulatida > Zoroasteridae > Zoroaster > Zoroaster sp. YZ-2022. The sequence goes on from CM055819.1 coordinate 22,877,726, forward strand.
TTCCTCTCGAAACAACACAAAATCTAATTGTAATCTGTAGTAATGGAAAGAGACAAATGGAAATTGTTTTCAAACCAGTCTGAGTATCGTCTTAGATAGGAGTTTTTTTTAGGTTGAAGGTGCAGGAGATGCGAATATGCTGCCTCACTCTTGATGGGATGTCATCACTCCAAATGTAGAATATGATGCATCAAGCAAGACAAGCAGTGACAGAAGTGTTCAGTTTCTAAATGGGAAATAAACAAGAAAAAAAAACATTGTAATGTCATATATATATATATTTGTGACCAACTCTGTGAAAATGAGTCTCTACTCTAAAAAGACAAATAGAAATACCACCATATTTCCTGAAAAATATATGATTGACTAATGTAGAGGACAAGCTAGTAAATGAGAGGGAAATGTAGTAATTAATCAAGGCCTGATGGGACGAGTTTGGTTTTTGTGCAAATGCTTGCAAGAATACAATGTGCACAATGTGATAGGCTGGCTGGCTACCGTCAATCATCATACCATGGCTATACATACTGCTAAGTGCTAGCTGCTTACTGACTTGTTACTGTACTGAAATAACAGTTGTTGGCACGGCAAGGCCTACAAATATAATCTTTTGGGGGAACATTCATTCTATCATTTCAAAAAAATTCAATGAATCTAAAATAATATGTAACTGTTGTTAAATAATTAAAAATAGCCTACCTTCATCATGACCGTAAACTTCCATGGTCATGACCGAGCTACGTTAGCATGTTGATCGACCTTCAACTTATCCTGGAGACATTTCAACGACGAGGGAAGATTTCTTCTGTCACAGGCACACCATCCTCTCGTCCATGAGTTTCCCAAGATCCAAATGGATTTTTTAAAGCAAACTTCATGATTAAAAACTCTTATTAAGTTATAACATTGACCGTCGCCGCATGCGACAGTACTCACTTTACGCATATTTATATACGGAATGCGCACACATGATCGACACGTGAATTTGCGCACACACGTTTCTGGGACCCAAAATGGCTTCTAATCACTAGTTGTCGCAACTCTCCCAATATACGGCTCTGCCTGCGCCGATATTCACGCGCCCTCTGTCCGCTACAATAAACTAGGCTGACTTGTGCTGCAATGCTATCACCGGTTTTACACCAAGTCACGTTCCAGACAACAGTGAACAATGTATTTAGATATTTCGTTATCATGCTAATAATTGTAGAATTTTTGAAAGAATACTCTTTCCAATGAATTTATTAAAAGTAAATTTATCTTTTCTTAAAATGACAGTACCTCAGACAGTGTAATTTTCTTAGGGAGATTTATGCCATTATCATCCTTCCATATTATGATTCGACCATGATTGGTTATTTGTTTTTTTTAATAACCAATACTAAATCTAATTATCTTTCAGGTTTAAACAATCCAATATGAAATTATTACCTTATCTTGAAATGAATGTTTTTTAAACAAAATTTAATATGAAATAACAGTCGAGCGGCATACTCAATCTGGAAGGGAATAGGTCATTTGATGTCCACTGTTTAATTGACCGTTAAAGTTGACCGCCGGTGAAGATCGAGCACTGACTTCATGCCTCGCCAACCTCGGTATCTGTTACTGTTAGCAATGGAACTGGAAGTTGAAAGCTACCGGTACAGTGCGGTGATTGACGCTTGACCGGAAACAGTTTTCCTGTCTAAACATCGCTCTCGTAATGTCTACGAAATATTCCTGGGCCTAATCACACAGAGCTGCTCAGCAGAATATAGATAGGTATATTTTGCTTAGCTAATTTATCTGCAAACCTGCAAGAGGCAATATACATCACATGACATTTGGCTGGTAACCTATTTTTGCTGTGGGCCGATTTGCGCGGTAAAGATAGATTTAAATGTTGAGTTGCTATTTATCTGGGGTTGAGGAAGTTATAAGCTTTCATTTTTAAACGAAACAAGTATACTCTGGTGCCGTTTATGGTCTGGGATGTATAAACGTTGAGTTTATAACACATAGCTTCGGGGAACTAGACCCTTACACTTCGAAGCCACCATCTCTATGCCGAAACTCCTCTGTTTTGATGAGTCACGCACCGTGGCGTACTTCATTCATTATAGTGTGGCAATTATATTACTTTAAACTAATTTAAAGCTGCCTTTAATTATGTTTACGCAACCGTTATTATTCTAAAACAAAGAGTTATGAGTAATCATCTTAAAACTATGAACACTTATAAATTGAATTAACGTTAAAAAATTATAAAAATGTCCCTAAATTATTTATGCAAGAAGAAAAATATAATTTCATGAATTGACAGACCTACAGACACATTGGGTAGAAGAAATGTCTATGTTTAACAAGAGGCTCATCACTACAATGGCTACACATTGTAGAAGCCATGATTTGCCTGGCGCGATAGGGTCTATAAATAAAAAGGAAAAATACTCGCAGACTCGCAGAGTGGGCAATCGTAAATCATAGATGCTGGTCTAATTTTCGACTACAACGTCTCGTTAGGATTCACCTAGGAAGAATAAAAAACCAATGGCCACTGCATGAAAGACAATGCCATTATAATCATACCCTTAATATAGATACAAACGGCGACTTTGATATAACAAGTTCAAGGTAATCGTCGAGGGCGCTTCAATATCGCGTTCAATAAATGTAGGAAAGTGGGCGACAACACGCCACCTTCGGTCCCATCAGAATCATCTGACTAATTGAATAATGACATAAATCGATCGATGGTATAATTGATAGCGTATTAAAGCAAGATGCACCCACAACCACAATAAAGACTACAGCACGTGGTTTAATTCAATAGTAGTCAAATTACGTCAGACGTCACTGCCCGCCACCCCCCCCCCCCAAAAGTTCCGTACATTGTGTATTTTGACAATTTGAAAATCGGTTTATACCACGTGGGGAATGTTGATTACCTGCATAATTAATTAGTCTATATTGCACGTTTAATGACGTCTGGCAACATGCATAATTCATGATTTGTCACTCGCCAACAACAAATCACAGATCGCCGTGCGGATCAGCGACAGCGCGTTGCCTATAACTTCACCGAACTTCGTCTACCTCCTCACATCAACACATAAGCCCACGTTTGCCACTTCGTAGTTGGAAATCTTCAACATTCTTGTGGATTCGAAAGAGAGGTATGTATAATTGTATATCCTTTATGGAACTTGTTTCTCATAAAAACTAGGGATATGTCATACGATTGCCTATGACGGTTCGGGGTGACAAGTCAATGTACAAGGGGAAAAATGTTAACACATTTTATGATACCTTTAAAGATGTTCCCCTATTTTGGTTAGTGATCTTTAGGCTCTACCGGGGAAAACGCCCCCTGAAACATTTGAGTAATTATTCCTTATGAAGAAAAAAAGAGAACAAAAACCTGATCAAAACTAAATAACTATTTTTGTTAATAAGAAAATGAAGATAGTGTATAGAATAAGTTACGTGTATACTGCAAAACCATGATTCTAGTGATTATTTTGTATTTATTTTCCTTTCCTCAAGTAAAATAGCAATGTTCCTATAAAAAAGAAAATTTCCGGAAATTAGAGGTAAAATAGCGTAAAAAACGTGCGATACGTCTTTAACATAATAAATGGAAGAGTTTAATATACTCTTTATTTTATTTTATTAAAAAATAACTCCTACCAATTTAATCCAGGGACAAACTGCAACAGATTTGTAGAGATACACAACATGTGCCGTTTTATTAGGCTAGTTTATTAAGAGAAAAATACAGAAATATTTTCAAAAGCATGTTACTTTTACAAGATTACAGAGGATCTGTTGCTCTCTGATGCACAGACTTTGATTTAGGGTAAATTGTAAAGTAGTGTTAAAAATATTCCAAGAGACATGAGTGCTCATTGTAGATAAGTAGACCTGTCTGTGATGCATGATACTTATGCAATAATCATTGTGTCTTTCATTGATGGGTGTCCTAGACGCCCTATTCTGAAATAATTATGAATGAAATGAAGTCAGCTAATTCTATATTGCATTCTCTTTAAACACAAAACAGCGTGCCAATCATCTGTCAAAATGAATATTACTCCGAGATGCCTAAGCGCCGGCCTGCTCATCCTGGTGGTACTCGGGGTGGCCGCGGCCCAGATATACACTGAGAACAACAGCATAACAAAGTACAGCGTTAAGTATAAGGTAAGTTCAGCTTAATTTTACTCTCAGAACGTTGGACTGTCTGTGTTGGCCGACACAAAAAGGGGTTTGAAATATTTGATTAAGTAGTATTTCAGGTACCTCAGGGTTCTGTACCAAAAAGGGAAGGAGCAATACAGAATTGAATACAGGGTGAATGATGAAGTAGGTGGCATTCTAGATTCTCGTTAAGTATGTATGCTCATAGCGATAACTTGTTACAAAATGATTCACACTGCAATTATTTACATTATTTATCATGACGGACCTCAAGGTGGCAGCTATTCTCTCGTCTGAACGCAGTATGTTATACCTCGATAACAAATATCTTGTTAAAATAATATTGTCAAAAAAGAGAGATAGGGTTGTTTTAATAAAGACGGAAACATTCAAACATTTTCCAGATGTTAAAACATTTCGAGAAAATCTGCGATGCGTCGGGTCTTTCTGGAAAAGTCCGAGTTCACAAAAGATGTAGGGCTGTATACATATGCAAAAGAACAGTAATGATCAAAACCAATTAATATTTCAGTAAAGTTTCAGCTCTTGAGAAATGGGCTAATTCATTAACAGATCCAGCACCAAACTTTTATTTGTTTCAAATAACTGAGATTCCTCTAGTACGATTTCCTGGTTACGATTCCAACAAAATGTCAGCATCTGAGACAAAGTAACTTCGTGTGTTTAGTGATGCGTCAGAGGGCTGAAAATATTGGGGGAGGGGGCTAAGGCGTGACAGATCTAAACAATCACTCACAGGAGGCTTCAGTGTCATGGAGACGAAGATTTATTTAGGAAATAGTTTTAAAATTTTGACTTAAATAAATAGAACCCAGACGGAAATATTTCAACGGATTTCAACGGATACGTATACCATCATCAACTTCACACAACGTATTTGTATGTAAAACGGTGATCATTTATTTTAAGATACCAACATTGTGCAGTGCAACAATCAAACAACTGTTGAGTCTTTATTTGGATTGGTGAAATTTTGTTGGGAAAGTTGACTAGTGTATAATGCAATTTTTTAAGTGGAAAACTGAGCCGATAGATAAAAACATAAACAAAAGTTGTTGTTTTTAAGATTTTGGTTTCTTTTCTCTGTCTCCTCAGATGTGCAGCATCAACGAGGTTTGCAAACTGTTTGTAAAGGACAGTTTTCGCTGCCAATGTTCGTTTCTGGCCTATTGCGTGTCCGCTTCGATTTATCAGGATGCCAAGTGCAAATACAGCAAAATAGGAGTGGTCTACATTCAGCCAGAACAGTAACGGGTGTGTATAACTCTTAATGACATCACTTGTTTACAGAAAGAGCGCCCTCTGTTGATCCTTGGCAGGCAAAATATGTATTTGACATATATATGACATTTCTTATATTTGTCATACAAGGACTAATATTTCTCTATCTAATTTAGATTTTGTCATTTTTGTTGCAGGACTGATGATCACCATTCAGAGAAACATGGGAGGAGAATAGATTCGCGGCTGTCAATTAGAATCAAGCGCGTTTTAAATATCGCCTTTATACATGTTTCCAACATCCGATTTTTATTTTTTTTTGTTCGTTTAATAACGATATTATCTTTCCAAATTCGTTCGCTTTTTAAAATCTATTTTTTGGGACACTCTTGAGCCAAACTAGCCTTGACCAAGGCGCGTCGGAATATAATTTTGCTCCGCTTATACTTATGTATAACGTCTCTCTAATGAATGAAGAAGCTTAGTTCAAAAAGACTAATGTCCGCTAAACTGAATGTTTTACTATATAATGGGCGATAATCAAAATTACAATTCTAGATACTGGTCAATTAGCGACTGCTAAGCCCTAAGGCCTGCAGGATTCATATATCCCAACAGTTCATGGCATCTGCCCCGCCTAGCGAAAACAAAAGCTCGCCTGGTATATCTTGTCGTTCATACCCATGCCTTACGCGCAGAGCACATGATGGAACACCTATTCAAAACTCCCGCGAAGAATGAAAAAAGAAAAACCAACCCTTTAACCTCACCACTAACTATGACCATTCAACCTTACCAGACTTTATTGATGTGTCATGCTAACCTGCAAATTAGTCCACAGTTAATAAAATAAAAGGATATTGTGACACACTGTACTGTATAATTATGTACTTGATCCTTCTGTTCATGCCAAAAATTGTGTGATTATGCTCAAAATACTCATTGTGCTAATATACCAAATTAAAAAAACGAAAGCCGTATTCTCAATGGTTATTGGTTGAAACGGCAACTGCTCGCGCGCGATGCCATGTACAGTCATGTACCGGTACAACCACTGATCTCTATACTAACTGGATAGGAGATAGGCACTGATTGGCCTATAGAAAGTTGAAGTAACCGGCCACCATGTTGGTTCCATCAAAAGGTCAAGAGTCAATTGTCACGTTAGCATACAGACAATAACAACAACTGGTTCAGCAGCACTCGGCATTGTCGTCGGTCGGGAAGCAGTAAACCTGTCCGGCCGTCACGCATGCGCTTTCTTTCTTGGGGGAAATAAGATGGCGGACAACGAGCTTCAGCCAATCGGCGCGATCTCCTATCCAGTTACTATAGAGATCAGTGGGTACAACGTGTGTGCATCATGCATGTGCAGTGTGTGTGTGTGTGTGTGTGTGTGGGAACAAACGGGGTCAATCTAAGGGGCCTGTGATTGGCTATCATTTAAAATAATCCGTCCACAAATCAACAGTTCTTGCACATGGACTTTCCATTGGATTTCCAATGGGAAAATAAAGAAACACATAAGCTTTCGATTACAGAAGGATCGATGCTGTTGATTCAGTTCGACCGTACGAGGTCACAATGCACAACGATATCCATGACTCAGTTACTGATCTCGCTCTACAGTGTACATGTGTGCAGGGCCGGGGACGGCGCACTGACAGCGTGTGCTGAATTTCTAGGGCCAGAAATCGGTACAGGGTCGGAGTACCGTGGTAAGTGCGTACTACGACAACAACCTTGGTCAAGGCTAGAACTAAACACGGGAGATATATATCTTTAAAATATTAACTGGTATATTTATTATTGATTTGTTATTTACAACATGTATCTCGTCATATCTGAAATTATGGAAGGTATAAAGTAGGTTAATACGAAAAGATATTAATGCTGTGTAATAATAACTACGGCAATAACTAACCAATATACGGGCTGCAGCTTTTCAACATGACGTCGGGAAACCGTCACGATGACCACGCCTGATTAAATCCATGGGCGAATGATGATATATGCCTGCGATCTTTATTGGATGTTTATGTCTGTGTGCTAAAACAAGTTTTGCGGTGTGACATGGAGCCAATTTCCTCAACTAACTAAAACCCATATATAGAACTTACAATGCCTAGTTGTATCCTTTACTTGAACAAAATAAAAAATAAAAATGTGTTCAACATCATAATAATTGTGTGTAAATTGTAATCTTTATTCATAATGCTTAAGACAGTTAAGACAATTTATCCGTCTCTTTTGATAACGTTGAAAATAAAACCGTGAGCAAAATACGGGAGGTGCAGACTTGTGAGCGCGATGTGCAAAGCCATTTACGGCGGGAGGTCCGGGGCTTGCTTAAAGGCTCCGGAAACGTTTGATTTTAGGTGCTCTATGATCCAATAATCATGAGTGTCTTGACTGTCTTCAGGGTCCGAGTTTGTGAAATATTCTGGCTCATGGTCATGCATCGTGGGAAGCTTCTTGAAAGCACCCAATGAAGCACTATTATAGGTTCTGTGGCCAATTTGATAGGGAATATTAATATGCCTTCTGTGAATAAAGTTGTCGTCTTGGGAAGCTGCCAAACATATGCATCAAAAAACTACACCAGCTGGAGTAGTCAAAAACTTGAACGCTGTAACGCGAAACCTAAGTCTTTTACTTTATATTAAGAAATTTTATTCTAATGGGCCATAATTTTAATATACGCTTACATCGTAAAATTCACACAATAGTCTCTCATAAGGTCAAAAAGTCTCCGGTTTCTGGTAACAGGTCGGCTTCATTTTTTTTCTTTTTGGCCAACCAGTAAAACATATGATCCATGTATACAGGGTTATTCGAACCAGACCAAATTTCCCATACACAAATCAGGCAAACGGTCATACCTCTATGTGAAAAAGTCGTTCAAAACACAGCATAGCCCAACATTGCTTCTTAGCAAAAAAAATAAAAATAAAAACATTTTTAATAAAAAAATAATTACGTTTGTTTATCATGTAACCGAAGACCTCCCATTGTTCCCCTCTTTTGTTCCCTTTGTTCCCTTTGTTTTTGGACTTTGTTTAGGCATCTCGTATTTGATTTGTACACGTTTTCAACCGAGGACATTTGGAAACAATAACCGCCAACCGAGGACATATTGTTTCCTTTTGTTATAAGTCCTCGGTTTACACCATAATCATGTGAGCGCTAGACATGCATGTTTTGATGTACATAATTATGTAGGTCTATGTATCAAAAGCTATAGCATTACACGACCGTATGTTACATTGTACGTATCAGAAACAAAGCCACCGACTTAGCGATACACATATTAATCAAGCTATAATAAAAGGATAAAATTCGTTTGAAATAATAAATTGATTGAGGGTGGCGTGGAATTTTTAAGCAGGCGGGAAAATTTCAAGAGCGGCCGCCAAAGCTTCATACAATAAATTTCTTTTGTGAAAACAAAATCTAAAAATTTAAATATATATATATATATATATATATATATATATATACCAACATTAACACACGTCACTTAAGGATATTAAAGAAGAATCGTTTTCAAGAATGAGTATTGAGTTCGAGAGTGAATTACTAAAAGGCCTGTCCCGTTGTGTGATCCCCGCTACTGCCGTTACTCAGGTTGCTTGCATCTTAACCAGGGCTTGATCCCTGGCTACTCGGCAGATATGGTTTGGCCTCTGACCTGGCCCCATAGAGCAATAGATAATTGGCATAAGTGGACCGCCCACCAACATAGGGGCTGGTTAGCTCAGTTGGTAGAGCACTCGTACGGTATTCGAGAGGTCGCGGGTTCGAGTCCGGCATCAACCAAATTTTCTTTGCTCGCTTCCCGGAAAATTGAGCAAATGGACACATTCCCAAATAACGAACACATTAAAGTAGGTTTCTTTATTAATTTGTTTTAAATTTGTTTGGTAAGCCTGGGTGCAGCTTTCCCAACATTAATTTATGGCAATATCATGACTGAAATGTTTCTTTTCTGAAATAGATACCGTACGAACAATTTTAACCATAAGAACTGTGTTATTATTGCAATGTCTTTTGTCGTTTTCAAGACGGCAGCATGACCATGTTCACCGATTAGGAGGAACCATGACCTGAACTGCTCAATCGGGATTCAAAATAAACGAAAAACAGAGGGTGCCGTATTAATTTGCAGTTCAGCAATTATAATAAGTGCATGTTGCTGCATGGTGCCCAATACCAACACACGTCACTTAAGGATATTAAAGAAGAATCGTTTTCAAAAATGAGTAGCGAGTTCGAGAGTGAAAGATGAGGTTATCTTGTGTATTACTAAGGCGTCGCACTTGACGAACCATTGCAATTATTGCTTGGAAAGACAAATTTAAATGTTGGCAAAATTTTGATAAGAAATATCACTGGCCGGGTGATGCGTTAGGAGACTATTAATAGCCAGGTCCCTTTTTAAAGTAAATACAATCAGTATGCTCTGATCGTCTTCAATTCATTGTACCCTGCAACATATGGGGTGATCAACTACCACCTGTGGTGTCAACTTAATTCTTCCATAGTGTTCATATTGGACGAATTGCCCAATATTGAACACCACTCGTGTAGTTTTCAACAACTCAATTTGTGCAAGTGTATATAATGTTTGTCAATGTATTTGAGGTTCAAAGTGTAGCCGTTATTGGGGCCCAAGTACACCCATATTTTAACACTGTTCTTTCATGGATGATACCAATGCGCCCTTTATCAGTAACATTTTGATTACTTCGACACCTCCAACAAGTATTGCATAAGCTTTAACAAAGGTTGGGGGAGACAAAGGTTGGGGGAGGCAAGGAGAATTATGTTTCCTTGACTTTGGATGCGTCGCTGCAATCAGATGTCAAATTACCCGTATGCCTGTTTCGCATCACCAGAGGCCGTTCGCATGTTATAACAAATCAAGATTCAGAACACAGGCGATAGTACCGTCAGAAATGTTCAGTCTTGGATGGAAAGATTGGAACATTATTAATAAATCGACTTTGTGTTTACTTCGGCGAAAAAAGTCTCCGGTCTTCGCGCATCGGCATTTTTTGTTAGGTGTTTAGGTTTATGTAGATGTTCTAAAATCATAAAATCCATACAAACTTAAGGGGTTTCCGGTATTATGGACTAAAACAATGGAAATTGTAAATCCCTATAACTCCCAAATGAAATGATGTACAGACTTGTATCTTTGGACAAAGATTTGTTATAGTATGTAGATGTATCACAAAGTCATGAAAACGTCAGCGGTTCCGGTTTAATGGGCTAAAACAATGGAAATATAACTAAAATAAGCTGCACAGACATTTGCACCAATATGAAGAGCGTCTGGAGCTCAGGCATGTCGAGAGATGTCAAGCTCAGCTTCTTCCTGGCTACGGTGAAGTCCGTCCTGCTGTACGAATCTGAGTGCTGGACCCTGACCCCGGACCCTCCAGAAATCCCTTGACGGCTGCTGCACCAGGATGTTGAGGATTGTGCTGGACATCGACTGGAGGGACCATGTAACAAACGAGAAACTATATGGCAAACTCCCTCAAGTCTCACAGAAGATTGCCTTCAGGAGAATGGGAATAGCTGGCCATTGCCACCGCCACCGCCACCGCCAGTCGGTTAGTACTCTGGGAGCCAAAACTTGATCGAATAGAGGAAAAATAGAGGATGTCAGAGGGCAAGCTTCATAGGCGTGTTGAAATGTGATGTCGGAGCATAAACGGTGGAAGAGCTTGCCGGGTGCATGAATGACAGGGTTGATTGGAATATCCGGAGGCGATCCCGCCTGCGTGCGACCTAGTAGTACATGTATGTAGACGTATCTAAAATCATAAAAAGCATACAAACGTATGGATTAAAACAATGACAATTTGAAAATATTTTAACTCCCCAACGTAATGACGTACAAACTTGTATTAACTTGGCACAAACATTTCGTATGATATTTAGATATGTATCTGAAATAATTAAAGTCATAAAAACATAATCTGTTCCGATAAAAGGGGCTAAAACAATCGAAGTTTAAAAGCACTATAACTCCGGAATGGAATGACGTACAGACTTGTAACAATAATCGATTGTATTTTACGTGTACAAGTTCAAAAAGATCGGTGGTCCAGCGTTGAGTGCGTCTGACTTCTAATCAGAAGGTCTGAGTTGGAGATCCGCCATAAACATGAATGCACTTATTTTATTACTCTTCTTTGTTTTCTTCTTTATCCGTTCATGGCTCTCATCCGTGGACAAGTAATCAGTTCCAAAACAAATTTCCTAAAATTTGTACATAGGCCCTAAACGCTTTTAAAATGTTTTGCTTTCCGAATTTTTAACCAAAAACAAAGCCAAACAACTTACGTTTGTAACCCACCAACCGTACTTCTCGTTTTCTTTTTGTTTAGCTATAAAACAATATCCAATTGCAGCCAAAATTTCTGGATCGATTGAAACTCTGCCGCGCTGTGATTTAAACGTCTTTTTCACATAGGAGTATGAACGTTTGCCCGATTTGTGCGTCCTTCCTTAGCCACCATACTTGTGTATGGGAAATTTGGTCTGGTTCCAATAAAAGACAAAACAAAAACGGCGCGCCATCACACCGTTTTTGAAGCCACCCTATGACCAGAAACTGGATACGTTTTGGCCTTAAAAAACCTCGGCTGCGTGTGGTTCCATTAGTAATAAAATAAATTTCATTTTCAAACAAATATTATTAACTAATTTCAGTTGGTAGAACTCTGGCACATTAACCCAGAGGTCGTAGGTTCAAATCCTGCTCTGTTCAATTATTTCTTTGCTCACACCTCAAAACAATTTAATTATGTACCTAGCCCTTTTATACAGGGACAGATGGCTCAGTTGGTTGACCCAGCCAGAGGTCGTAGGTTCAAATCTCACTGGTGAAATATTTCTTTGTTCATTATAAACAATGTATTTACGTACCGAGCCAGTTTCCGTGGTTTATTTTATTTCACGAGGAGCAAAACAAATTAGCTATCGTAACCGGTCTTGTTAAAGCCTACACATGAAACCAGAAGTCTTGTGTTTGCTAAGTGACCTAAATACAAATGACATTCACTTGACATTAAGTTAATACTTTGAAGGGCAATATCGATTTACAATTTACATTGATTCATGTAAACGAAAATAGCCTGAAATGAATACCAACCTCAATGTTGTTTCTTTAATGCGGCCTTGTTGAACAATAGAGAAAGGACACTATGGATGAACATGTGTTTTCTATATTAAATATAGCCCAGCAGTGGGACTCAACAGACTACCGATGATGACGACGATGATAATAGGACAGTTGATAGAGCGCCGGAATGTTAACCCTGCCAGAGATCGTAGGTTCAAATCTCGCTGCTCTGGTGAATTATTTCTTTGTTCATTCCAAACAATGTAATTACGTACCGAACCAGTTTCCTATGTGTTTTTTGCTATCATAGCCGGTCTTGTTAAAGCCTACACATGAAACCAGAAGTCTTGTGTATGAACGTTTGCCCGATTTGTGCGTCCTTTCTTAACCACTATACTTGTGATGGGAAATTTGGTCTGGTTCCAATAAAAGACAAAACAAAAACGGCGCGCCATCACACCGTTTTTGAAGCCACCCTATGACCAGAAACTGGATACTTTTTGGCCTTAAAAAACCTCGGCTGCGTGTGGTTCCGTTAGTAATAAAATACATTTCATTTTCAAACAAATATTATTCACTAATTTCAGTTGGTAGAACTCTGGCACATTAACCCAGAGGTCATAGGTTCAATTCCTGCTCTGTTAAATTATTTCTTTGTTCACTCCAAACAATGTAATTATGTACCTAGCCATTTCACCTTGTGGTCTTGATAAAGCCTACACATGAAACCAGAAGTCTTGTGTTTGCTAAGTGACCTAAATACAAATGACATTCACTTGACATTGGTAGAGCACCGCACATTAATCCAGAGGTCGTGGGTTCAAATCCTGCTCTAGTCAATTATTCCTTTGTTCACTCCTCAAAACAGTGTAATTATGTAGGGACAGATGGCTAATTGGTTGACCCAGCCAGAGGTCGTAGGTTCAAATCTCACTGGTGAAATATTTCTTTGTTCATTATAAACAATGTAATTACGTACCGAGCCAGTTTCCGTGGTTTATTTTATTTCACGAGGAGCAAAACAAATTAGCTATCGTAACCGGTCTTGTTAAAGCCTACACATGAAACCAGAAGTCTTGTGTTTGCTAAGTGACCTAAATACAAATGACACTCGCTTGACATTAAGTTAATACTTTGAAGGGCAATATCGATTGACAATTTACATTGATTCATGTAACTGAAAATAGCCTGAAATGATTACCACCCTCAATGTTGTATCTTTAATGCGGCCTTGTTGAACAATAGAGAAAGGACACTATGGATGAACATGTGTTTTCTAAGTGACCTAAATACAAACGACGTTCACTTGACATTGAGGGAAAATGCAGAAACGCCATTAGTATCGATTTTCTTCTTCGATTTGATACTTTGAAGGGCAATATCGATTGGCAATTTACATTGATTCGTGTAAACGAGAATAGCTTGAATATACCAACCTCAATGTTGTATCTTTAATGCGGCCTTGTTGAACAATTCGCACGTGCATGAACTGTTGATGAGGGCACACGTTGTTAGACTAGACCGCTGTGTGCGAAAGGGCAGCTATAGTGCATCGCGTTTGGCGTATTTTGCAGTTTATGTGCGTACACGCGGAATATCTCCAGCGATCACTATCTGGTAGAAGTACACGTAGACTATGGGCCCAAGTAGGAAAATCCTTTTAGAAAGTGAAATTTGCCCTCTACCTCTGGGTACTCGATACTATTCACGCATAATGCTTACTTAGATGTGCTTTACAAAGTTTTAATTGTTCCCACTCAAAAAACTTGCTCCGTAAGGAGTTACGACCCTTCAAAGTTATGGGCGATTGGGTTTGGACGATGTTTTTGGTGGGATTTGTTTTTATACACAAATGTAATAAACAAGTCGCTCCAAAACCATTTCGCCCCCATATATTTCGCCCCACAATTTTAATGTTATCTAACCATTTCGCCTCAATACACAAAAAGCTATTACAAACTTTATACAACTGTTCAGGAGCTAATATGTGTTACCTTTTTGAGTATTGACCATGTGATCTAGTATAAAAATCCTACTAGAAAGATGTGCTCTTCACCTTAGTAGTCAATGAAATTGTCACATATTAAGAGAGACAAAAAATACAATTAATTAAATACTTTTGGAATGGCTAACTGGGGGGGGTCCATCACCTTCTGACTCTAGCATCTGCAAGTTTTTATTTACTAAATGATATTAAATTATTATTTTATTTAATATTTTTATTTATTTAATTTAAAAAAAATCTAAATTGTGAAACAATTATAAAGTGCATGGACTTTCAGAAACATAACATAACATGCACCTGCTGTGCAACCACGGTGTATGGTCGAGAGAAAAATAAAGGTGGGGGCCCTAGAAATTCTACCATCAGCTGGAAAGATTGTCTTATTTGTCTTATACTTGCAGACAGCAAACCTTTATATAATAATAATACAATGTAACAATAATTATGAATGAATATATTTCAATAAATGTCAGATTAAAAATAATTTGAATCGACTTGTACGCATGCCAACTTGTGGGCAACCATAATTCAACTCATAATTTTGCTCGTACTCGTACTTACACCAATTTATGTTGCATTTGTTTATGCTTTTTAACTGAATTTAAATTGGCAATTTTTCTAAAGACTTAATTCAATGTTGAGAAACTGAAGTGAACACTGTTTATTTTGATGTAATTTTGATCAAGTTAGATAAATATTGTTTAGAATATTCAATAAGTATAATTTATAGTGCTAGAGAAACTAGATAAAACGTTAGTCGGCAAATAATAATAATAATAATAATAATGTGTGGACTTATATAGCGCACGTATCCACCAACTAAGTGGTGCTCAAGGCGCATTATATTATTACCCCTGCTCATAAGGCTCATAAATCATTCCTGAAACCATCTCAGCTCCCTGGGGAGTATACAGCTCAATTGCTGCCATTACAGCGCATATAGGGCTAATTAACCAATTCTGCCCTCACAGGTACCCATTTAACCCCTGAGTGGAGAGAAGCAATTATGGTTAAGTGTCTTGCTCAAGGACACAAGTGTCACGGCCGGGATTCGAACCCACATTCTGCTGCTAACACCAGAACTTGAGTCCGGTAAGCTAGACGTCTCGGCCACGACACTCCACAAATGGAACAATGTGTAACGTTATACCATTTCAATACAAATTAAAAGCATCAATAAACTTCCCACTGTTAACAGCGATGACGTCACCAAATATATTTTTGAAAAGAGGTCAGATTGAGGTCACGTCTGTGAACGAAATGTCACATAATTCAAGATCTTTCAGATGATTTTTTGAAATATTAAACTTTGATTTAGTGTAATTCGATATCTGATGACGTCATCATGACGTCACAACCTAGGATACAACAACATGTTAAGGTCTAACTATGTGTTAAGTTTTAAGGTTCTGTACCACAACAATGCTTAAAATGTTTAGGCCTTAATCTTTTTAATTAATTTATTTATTTTTGCTGTTTTAGATATCAAAGACTAAAAATATAATGAAACATCATTTGGTTATTACATAAATTAAAATGAAACAAAATTCACTGACCATTTAGAAATTTGCTAACCGGCTAACCAAAACCAATATTTAAAAGTAAACACCCAACAATTTTGGAAAAAAATTACCAACCATTTTGTTTTTCTAAACTCTTTTTTGCCACATTGTTTATTAAACAATCATTGTGGGAAATTTATTGATGCTTTTCGTTAAAAAATTATACACATTATTCCATTTGCAAAATTAAATTTAATTAAGTTGATAAAATAATAACAAGAAAAGAAATAAAATACATCAGTTAAAAAGAAGATCTAGATATCTTGCCTCAAAATCAAATTTTAAATGATTTTATATTTAAATTAACTCCAGTGCCTGAAAACCTTTTGTCAAGGGCGCATAGGAAAACTGTTACCATGAAATTGATTGCCCATAAACGAAAGCAAAAAGAAGAAATAAATTCTTGAAAAAATCATCTGCGCATCGATGACTGTTAATTTGACTGCATCAATCGCGAGAAGATGTGAAACATCATATTACACGATGAGGTAATTGAAGTCATGAATGCCAAAAAACGATCTGTTAGAATTCATACGAACAAAACCATACGAACAATTTTAACCATAAGAACTGTGTTATTATTGCAATGTCTTTTGTCGTTTTCAAGACGGCAGCATAACCATGTTCACCGATTAGGAGGAACCATGACCTGAAATGCTCAATCGGGATTCAAAATAAACGAAAAACAGAGGGTGCCGTATTAATTTGCAGTTCAGCAATTATATATAATAAGTGCATGTTGCTGCATGGTGCCCAATACCAACACACGTCACTTAAGGATATTAAAGAAGAATCGGTTTCAAAAATGAGTAGCGAGAGTGAAAGAGAGTGAAAGATGAGGTTATCTTGTGTATTACTATAAGGCATCGGACTTGACGAACCATTGCAATTATTGCTTGGAAAGACAAATTAAATGTTGGCAAAATTTTGATAAGAAATATCACTGGCCGGGTGATGCGTTAGGAGACTGTTAATAGCCCTTTTTAAAGTAAATACGAACAGTATGCTCTGATCGTCTTCAGTTCATCATCCGCTGCAACATACGGGGTGTTGAAACACTACCGGTGGTGTCAACTTAATTCTTCCATGGTGTTCATATTGGACGAGTTGCCCAATATTGAACACCACTCGTATAGTTTTCAACAACTCAATTTGTGCAAGTGTATATAATGTTTGTCAATGTTATTTGGGGTTCAAAGTGTAGCCGTTATTGGGGCCCAAGTACACCCATAAAACTGTTCTTTCATGGATGATACCAATGCGCCCTTTATCAGTAACATGTTGATTACTTCGACACCTCCAACAAGTATTGCATAAGCTTTAACAAAGGTTGGGGGAGACAAAGGTTGGGGGAGACAAAGGTTGGGGGAGGCAAGGGGAATTATGTTTGCTTGACTTTGGATGCGTCGCCGCAATCAGATGTCAAATTACCCGTGTGCCTGTTTCGCATCACCAGAGGCCGTTCGCATGTTATAACAAGATTCAGAACACATGCGACAGTACCGTCAGAAATGTTCAGTCTTGGATGGAACGATTGGAACATTATTAATAAATCGATACACAGGGAAACAACCTTGTGTTTCCTTAGGCCAAAAATGTCTCCAGTCTTCGCGCATCGGCATTTTTTGTTAGGTGTTTAGGTTTATGTAGATGTTCTAAAATCATAAAATCCATACAAACTTAAGGGTTTCCGGTATTATGGACTAAAACAATGGAAATTGTAAATCCCTATAACTCCGAAATGAAATGAGTTGTATCATGATACAAAGATTTGTTTTAGAAGGTAGATGTATCACAAAGTCATGAAAAAGTCAGCGGTTCCGGTTTAATGGGCTAAAACAATGGAAATATAACAAGGACTATAACTCCTTAATGGAAAGCTGCACAGACATTTGTACCAATATGAAGAGCGTCTGGAGCTCAGGCATGTCGAGAGATGTCAAGCTCAGCTTCTTCCTGGCTACGGTGGAGTCCGTCCTGCTGTAGGCCTACGGATCTGAGTGCTGGACCCTGACCCCGGACCCTCCAGAAATCGCTTGATGACTGCTACACCAGGATGTTGAGGATAGTGCTTGACATCGACTGGAGGGACCATGTAACCAATGAGACACTATATGGCAAACTCCATCGAGTCTCACAGTAGATTGCCTTCAGGAGAATGGGAATAGCTGGTCATTGCCACCGCCACCGCCAGTCGGTTGGTGCTCTGGGAGCCAAAACTTGGTCGAATAGAGGTAGAATATAGGAGGTCAGAGGGCAAGCTTCATAGGCGTGCTCAAACGCGATGTCGGAGCAGAAACGGTGGAAGAGCTGGTCGGGTGCATGAATGACAGGGTTGATTGGAATATCCAGAGGCGATCCCGCCTGTGGGCGACCTAGTAGTATGTAGACGTATCTAAAATCATACAAAATCATACAAACGTATGGATTAAAACAATGATAATTGGAAAGTATTATAACTCCCGAACGTACAAAATTGTAACTTGGCACAAACATTTCGTATGATATGTAGATATGTATCTTAAATAATTAAAAAACATAATCTGTTCCGGTAAAAGGGGCTAAAACAATCGAAGTTTAAAAGCACTATAACTCCGGAATGGAATGACGTACAGACTTGTAACAATAATCGATTGGATTTTACGTGTACAAGTTCAAAAAGATCGGTGGTCCAGCGTTGAGTGCGTCTGACTTCTAATCAGAAGGTCTGAGTTGGAGATCCGCCATGAACATGAATGCACTTATTTTATTACTCTTCTTTGTTTTCTTCTTTATCCGTTCATGGCTCTCATCCGTGGACAAGTAATCAGTTCCAAAACAAACTTCCTAAAATTTGTACATAGGCCCTAAACGCTTTTAAAATTTTATGCTTTTCGAATTTTTAACAAAAAACACCAACCAACCGTACTTCTCGTTTTCTTTTTGTTTTGCTATGAAACAATATCCAATTGCAGCCAATCGATCCAATTGTTGGATCGATTGATTTCTGCCGCGCTGTGATTTCAACGTCTTTTTCATATAGGAGTATGAACGTTTGCCCGATTTGTGCGTCCTTTCTTAGCTATACTTGTGTATGGGAAATTTGGTCTGGTTTCAATAAAAGAAAAAACAAAAACGGCGCGCCATCATACCGTTTTTGAAGCCACCCTATGACCAGAAACCGGATACTTTTTGGCCTTAAAAAACCTCGGCTGCGTGTGGTTCCGTTAGTAATAAAATACATTTCATTTTCAAACAAATATTATTCACTAATTTCAGTTGGTAGAACTCTGGCACATTAACCCAGACGTCGTAGGTTCAAATCCTGCTCTGTTCAATTAATGTAATTATATACCTAGCCATTTCACCTTGTGGTTCATACAATTTCATGAGGAGCAACACATATTTTCTATTGTAGCAGGTCTTGTTAAAGCCTACACATGACACTGGAAGTGTTGTGTTTGCTAAGTGACCTAAATACAAATGACATTCACTTGACATTGGTAGAGCACCACACATTAACCCAGAGGTCGTAGGTTCAAATCCTGCTCTGGTCAATTATTCCTTTGTTCACTCCTCAAAACAATGTAGGGACAGATGGCTCAGTTGGTTGACCCAGCCAGAGGTCGTAGGTTCAAATCTCACTGGTGAAATATTTCTTTGTTCATTCCAAACAATGTAATTACGTACCGAGCATGTTTCCATGGTTTATTTTATTTCACGAGGAGCAAAACAAATCAGCTATCGTAACCGGTCTTGTTAAGCCTACACATGAAACCAGAAGTCTTGTGTTTGCTAAGTGACCTAAATACAAATAACATTCACTTGACATTAAGTTAATACTTTGAAGAGCAATATCGATTTACAATTTACATTGATTCATGTAAACGAAAATAGCCTGAAATGAATACCAACCTCAATGTTGTTTCTTTAATGCGGCCTTGTTGAACAATAGAGAAAGGACACTATGGATGAACATGTGTTTTCTATATTAAATATAGCCCAGCAGTGGGACTCAACAGACTACCGATGATGACGACGATGATAATAGGACAGTTGATAGAGCGCCGGAATGTTAACCCTGCCAGAGATCGTAGGTTCAAATCTCGCTGCTCTGGTGAATTATTTCTTTGTTCATTCCAGACAATGTAATTACGTACCGAACCAGTTTCCTATGTGTGTTTTTTGCTATTATAGCCGGTCTTGTTAAAGCCTACACATGAAACCATTTGCTAAGTGACCTAAATACAAACGACATTCACTTGACATTGAGGAAAAAATAATGCAGAAACGCCATTAGTTTCGATTTTCTTCTTCGATTTGATACTTTGAAGGGCAATATCGATTGACAATTTACATTGATTCGTGTAAACGAGAATAGCTTGAATATACCAACCTCAATGTTGTATCTTTAATGCGGCCTTGTTGAACAATTCGCACGTGCATGAGCTGTTGAGGGCACACGTTGTTAGACTAGACCGCTGTGTGCGAAAGGGCAGCTATAGTACATCGCGTTTGGCGTATTTTGCAGTTGATGTGCGTACGCGCGGAATATCTCCAGCGATCACTATCTGGTAGAAGTACAGTACCATACCATACGCACATAAAGTGTACGCACAACGCTCACACGACGCAAAAGTGGCTATCATCAAGACATTGGGTGTCAATTCACCGCGAGAGGGCTACGATGTGCACTGAGCGAATAGAGAAAGGGCACTATGGTTGAACATGTGTTTTTATGTGCAGTTCTATATTAAATATAGGTATAGAGCCTAATGGCTGTGCCATGGTTCAAATATAAAATAAAAAATAAAAAATTAAAAAAAACATCGCGCCCTCGCACTGATTTTGAAGCCACCCTATGACCAGAAACCGGATATTTTTATGCCTTATTGAAAAACCTCGGCTGCGTATAGTTAAAAATAATGATACAAACTAGAGATAAGTGTTTGTTGACTAACTCTGATCAATTATTTCTTTGTTAACTTAAAACAATCTAATTATGTACCTAGCCATTTAAATTTTCCCTTGTGGTTTATAATATTTCATACAATTTCATTCAGATAAACTCGGAGCAAAAAACAAATTTCAGTTGGTATACAGCTCTGGCACACCCAGAGGTCATAGGTTCAATTCCTGCTCTGGTCAATTATTTCTTTATTCACTCCAAACAATGTAATTATATAACTAGCCATTCCCCTTGTGGTTCATACAATTTAATGAGAAGCAAAACAAATTAGCTACCATAGCCGGTCTTGTTAAAACCTACACATGAAAACACAAGTCTTGTGTTTGCTAAGTGACCTAACTACAAACGACATTCACTTGACATTGAGGGGAAATTCAGAAACGCCAGTAAACCATCTGCTTGAAATAACGATAATGTTGGTTTATCCGATACCCATATTTAATTTGATAATTTGTTTGTCATTATCCCCAGAAAGTGGGTTTGCACCTAATGAATAGTCATTGCTAATCAAACTGACAGTACTATACATGTAGGTCTGCATGGATGTAGGTACTTCAAAGCAATCCCAGTTGTATTGTGCTATAGTTACATCTTTTACTAAGGCGGGGAAGGGAAAAATCCCACTCTCCCCTGGCCTGGGGTACCATGACATCTTGCCGATTGGGTTATAAAGCATTACACATAAACGTGCATGCCAACATATATTACAACTCTCGTCTCGCTTTTGATTAACCCTTAACCTCGAGT
Organism: Zoroaster sp. YZ-2022; assembly: GCA_029582265.1. Taxonomy (NCBI): domain Eukaryota; kingdom Metazoa; phylum Echinodermata; class Asteroidea; order Forcipulatida; family Zoroasteridae; genus Zoroaster; species Zoroaster sp. YZ-2022. The sequence goes on from CM055819.1 coordinate 22,899,550, forward strand.
TCTTTTCAGAACTAATTACTACTCAATAGAGAATAGAGGATTTCACATGGTGTCCCCGCAATTAGTCTTAATTAATTAACCCTTATCGATTTGATGATTTTGTGATGAACCCTCTTTTTATCTTGACATGCAGGGACCCCTTACCTCAACCAGCTAGACCGTGCTAGGACGGAATCCCACCTGTCATGCGACCACCACCGCTGCTCAGGCACAAGACCCACCCACCTAACTGACTATAATGTCTTGCTACAAGTATTTGCAGCAAGACAGATATCTGACTCAGAGAAAACAAACAGGAACAACACATACTAAGTACTCGCCAGCCTTCACCTAGTTCTATTCAAAAGTACATGAATTGATCATTTATAAAAAAATATATATATACTAAGATTGTATTTATTTATAAAAACTTTTTTATTTGGGTGGGGGCAGTGTATAAGCCAGGATTCGAAAATTGGGCATCCAAATTTGTTATTCTTTGATCATCTGGATGTCCAAATGTTTAGCTTCCAATTCTTTTGCATGTGTTTTACAAATAAAACAGGGTGTCCATTTAGCAAACAGGGCGTCTAAAAGACACCCACTGGTATTGCTGGCTAATAATACGGTGGAGGAGGCTATATCACCCACTCCACTTAGAAAAACACTAATTACAAAAAAATAATAAAAACAGTACACCTAGAATCAGAGAATCTCAAAAACTGAGATCTGTACTTGAAATATGCAGTCCACGACTTGTATCTATTTATTTATAACGACTGCAACCTTGTTTAAATCATTTATCTTGAGCACACAATGATAGGCTTATTTCATAAATGTTAGCTTATTAGGCTAACATTTGTGCAAGGAAAAGTGGCTGACGTTGAGTTCATAAATTTGTCATTGTGTGCTCAGGTGAAAATAACAATTGGTTAATTGATATTTTGGAAAGGAATAGGGTTGACACTTAAGGAGGACATAATAAGATTATTAAGTATGAAGTCCTAATTTTGGGCTCGATCTCAGACATGGTGATCTCGACTGTACAATGCCGATTCCCAAATGCAGATACAGTGTCTTAGAAAGGAGGGCATGGACATAACCATGACTACAAAAAGAAAGCACAGGGCTTAAAAAATGTGAAAATATATACATGTATAATGATTTTCAAAAGGGAGTGAATCCACACTTTGACCCCCATGTTATCTGTATTTATAAGCTTTAATAAAATTAACAAGCAAGTCCAAACATGTAACTACATTATAATTATATTCAATTGAGTGTCTCTTTGAAAGTTTTGTTTGGTAACATAACATTTAAATGAGAATGTGTGCTGAACAAAGGTTGGATATCCGTCATATAAAGAAAAAAGTGTGTGTATGTGTATTAAACTTAGTTATGAGTAGTTTTCTGACAGGTCTAAATAATATACCTTTATAAAATCTATTTTAACTCGAATTTATCCATCTGGGATGAAAGCATTTTGTCTCTCACTTGTAATGGTTATTGGGGTGATATTTTTGTACAAACTGAATGGGACAAATTGGTTAAAGGGCAATTTTTTTAAATGTAAAAACCAACCTACCCCCAAATCATGTTGCCCAAATCAAATTTACTCAGTCTCAAGAATGCCACTTTTACATGGGAGAACAGCCAAAATAATATGAAGTATTTCCTGAAGAGAGATTAATTTGTGACAATTTCATTGACTACCAAGGTGAAGAGCACATCTTTCTCGTCGGATGTTTGTACTAGATCCCATGGTCAATACTAAAAAAGGTAACACATATTAGCTCCTGTACAGTGGTATAAAGTTTGTAATAGCTTTTTGTGTATTGGGCGAAATGGTTAAATAACATTAAAATTGTGGGGCGAAATATGTGGGGCGAAATGGATTTGGGGCGACTTGTGTATTACATTTGTGTATAAAAAACCAAATCGCGTCTAAAACATCGTCCAAACCCAATCGCCCCTAACTTTGAAGGAGCAAGTTTTTTGAGTGGGAACAATTAAAACTTTGTAAAGCACATCTAAGTAAGCATTATGTGTGAACAGTATCGAGTACCCAGAGGTAGAGGGCAAATTTCACTTTCTAAAAGAATTTTCCTACTTGGGCCCATAGTCTAGTAGCCTCCTGGCGAGCTCGCAGGATCATGAGGGCCCAATTTCATAGCGCCGCTTACCAGTAAGTGAATTTTCGTGCTAACTAATAGCAGACAAATTTGCTTAAGCATTTAGTATAAGCGCATTTCACACGTTAACAAGAATATTCAGAGTGGCGTGTGCGCGTTCACCATGGATTTGTATTGTTGCGTCACTCATTTTTACTAGCAATAACGCCCAGCAAGTAAGCGTGCCTTTCTCTATGCTTACGGTTAGCAGCGCTATGAAATGAAAAACGTACAGTAAGCAGAAATTCAGCTGTTAAGCGGCCCAGGAGTCAGTCAGTGCGCAACGTCCGAGTTAATGAAGCTGACGCGCAACGTTTATTTTCAAAAATGGGACTGAAAACGCGCTCTCACACTATTCTCACACTGTTCTGTTGCATGCTGGCGCTCAATCGCCAGCGAGCTGCGTACGCGCACTCACGTACACGAAACAACCATTAGTCTCCATTATATTGGGTGCGTTCGAGAAGCTTACCCGAGGTAACCCCAGTACGTCACATGGGTGAGCCCCGAGTACAACCTAATCGAACGAGCATCCCGTTGAACGTTCGCCCTCTTGTGCTCGTTAAAACGATGTGAAGAATTTCAAAGGTCACACGGACTTTGTAAACAAAATATTACGAAATATAACAAAACGATCGAAGAAAACAACATGTCTTTCAGTACAAGAACAGTCTCTACTCACAAATTAATTGTTTAAGAGATGAAAATGTGTTTCAAACTTCACGAAATTGCCACACTGAAAACAAAAATTTGACCAGGGCCCATGGCGCTGCTTACCACAGAATTATGTGCTTACGGCGCCATAAAAAGCGTGTGATTCTATGCGCCGTAAGCGCAGAATTCCGCAGTATAAGCAGTGCCATGAAATTGGGCCCTGCTCGCAGTAAGCCCCGGCAATGACGTCAGGCCTACTCGAACGCTCCAGAGTCAGACGCGGGTCGACCTGGGGAAGCTTCTCGAACGCACCCACTCGAACGCACCCATTGACGAATCAACTCTCTTGCACTTCTACTACTACTACTACTACTACTACTACACACGTAGTCTTGGTTCAAGACTGTGTTTGTATGTTTTTGATACACGCTTCGTCTCTGCACGCCGCGCGAGGGCGCTACACGAAGCGCTAACACGACGAACTGCTATCACACACGAACAGCAGGGTGCACCCCACTAAATAGTGAGGAATTCATGCGCCGAGCTATTTATCATAAAGTGTATGCCCTCAAATTTTTCTGAAAAACAAAGATTTGAGGCCCATTCATTTGATGGATTGTGTAAAAATGGCCCACTATCATAACCTGGGGGTCCTTGGCTTCCAACTGTGAGTATTTTGGACACACTAGGCCCTGAAAAAGTGGTCCTAATTTGATTTCAAGCGTAAGGCCTTTTCCAAAATGGCTGCTTTTCAGTGTGGACGTTTTCACTACTGTAGAGGGTGGTTTTCATTGGGATGAGAATAACTCCTGGAAACCTGGACTTTAGACAGTAAATAGAGAAGAAAATAAAGGTTATATATCGATCAATATTTTTGTTTA
>CM055819.1:22903734-23431885 GCA_029582265.1 Zoroaster sp. YZ-2022
ATATAAATAAATAAATAAAAAATGCCGACACCTGGGTCTGAGGCGACGCGCGCCGAGACCAGAAACCAGAGACTTTTTTTGGCCTAATAGTCCAAGTCCAGAATAGAATATTATTATTGAATAATATTCATTTGTGAATATATAATTATATATCCACATATTAATAAACATTATAGTATTCTCCAATATTGTCCGATAGTTTATTATTATCTCATGAATAATAGATTTGACTACTCTTGGGTCAAAAAATAAATTCTTAATTCAATTGGCAAGAGCTCTTCAAATTTAGTGACAACATTCATACAGTAACTACAACACCAGAACTTCAAGCAAAACATATTCATCTTCCAAAACACAGGACACAAATATTTCAACACACAATTCGATATACTTGTGCAATCAACAAGAACAAGCTTCCCAGTGATATTAGAAACTCGTCTACACTTAATGCATTTAAATATAAAATTAAAATGTACCTATAAAATTGTTCTATGTAAATTGTTATCATAGTACCATGACTCGTAAAATTTGCAGTTTATTCATGATTAGTGTTTTGCTGTTTTTGTATTTCCATCTGACCGTTCGTGGTCTTGTCTTGTATTTTATGGCATATCCCCAACTCAAACAATGACATTATATGGTACACCATTAGGGTTTTTTCCGTCATTACATAAGGTACACCATTGGGCCTATCCTAATTGCTGGATTTCCTAAGTCATTGTACCATGGTACAACACTGTACTCCCGCCAAGGTCAAACATCTTGATCCCAGTATCAGTCTGGTAGAGCCAATTATCACCTTTGTTTATATCTTGGTTTACCAATAGGCTTAAACAACAGGGGGCTTGCTGGCTCCTACAGTTCACTTCATCCATATTCATAATTATGTTGGTGTTGGTGGTGGAGTGTAGCCTGATTGGTTAATCTGTTATTGCTTTACTGCTTCTTTCAGTACATATGCCAATGGTAGGCAAACTGTGCACAATACTTAATGACACTTTTTATCGTATCTGTCTGACACGGAACACTTATAAATTGAATTAACGTTAAAAAATTATAAAAATGCCCCTCAAGACTCGACCAAACACCCCTCCTAGGTAAAATGGTTCAGTCTACTGGCTCCTCAGAATATGCAAATTAGGTATCACGTGACCCAAATCCAGCCTTCTGATTGGTCGAGAGGCCCAAAAATCATTGGCGGAATTACCTGGTTAGACCCTCTGCACTACTAACATTGGTAATGTTGGCAAAACTGCTTCTATGAGTATGCTTACTCTCTTTGAATCAAGATATACATTAAAGGGAAGGTACAACATTGGTAATGTTGGCAAAACTGCTTCTATGAGTATGCTTACTCTCTTTGAATCAAGATATTGAAGGGAAGGTACAACATTGGTAACTTGACCAAACTGCTTCTATGAGTATGCTTACTCTCTTTGAATCAAGATATACATTGAAGGGAAGGTACAACATTGGTAATGTTGACAAAACTGCTTTTATGAGTATGCTTACTCTCTTTGAATCAAGATATACATTAAAGGGAAGGTACAACATTGGTAATATTGACAAAACTGCTTCTATGAGTATGCTTACTCTCTTTGAATCAAGATATACATTGAAGGGAAGGTACAACATTGGTAATGTTAACAAAACTGCTTCTATGAGTATGCTTACTCTCATTGGATTAATATGCACAACCAACCTGTGAAAGTTTCGACTTTCGTTGTGTCATTTAGGAATAAATATTGAAAAAATTTTGATGCAACACTTTGGTTACAATTCAGCCGTTTTATTTCTTAGGCGTTATTTGAAAACCATCAAAGTACATGTGTCTTATCAAAAATGAAAATTTAAATTATTTATGCAAGAAGAAAAATATAATTTCATGAATTGACAGACCTACAGACACATTGGGTAGAAGAAATGTCTATGTTTAACAAGAGGCTCATCACAATGGCTACACATTGTAGAAGCCATGATTTGCCTGGCGCGATAGGGTCTATAAATAAAAAGGAAAAATACTCGCAGACTCATACAGACGACGGTAATTGTTTCAGATACAGTATATATTCATAGGCCCTACCCACAATACACGGGTACAGGCGAGTGGGCAATCATATATATCATAGATGCTGGTCTAATTTTCGACTACAACGTCTCGTTAGGATTCACCTAGGAAGAATAAAAAACCAACGGCTACTGCATGAAAGACAATGCCATTATAATCATACCCTTAATATAGATACAAACGGCGACTTTGATATAACAAGTTCAAGGTAATCGTCGAGGGCGCTTCAATATTGTGTTCAATAAATGTAGGAAAGTGGGCGACAACACGCCACCTTCGGTCACATCAGAATCATCTGACTAATTGAATAATGACATAAATCGATCGATGATATAATTGATAGCGTATTAAAGCAAGATGCACCCACAACCACAATAAAGACTACAGCACGTGGTTTAATTCAATAGTAGTCAAATTACGTCAGACGTCACTGCCTGCCACCCCCCCCCCCCCGAAAAGTTCCGTACATTGTGTATTTTGACAATTTGAAAATCGGTTTATACCACGTGGGGAATGTTGATTACCTGCATAATTAATTAGTCTATATTGCACGTTTAATGACGTCTGGCAACATGCATAATTCATGATTTGTCACTCGCCAACAACAAATCACAGATCGCCGTGCGGATCAGCGACAGCGCGTTGCCTATAACTTCACCGAACTTCGTCTACCTCCTCACATCAACACATAAGCCCACGTTTGCCACTTCTTAGTTAGAAATCTTCAACATTCTTGTGGATTCGAAAGAGAGGTATGTATAATTGTATATCCTTGATGGAACTTGTTTCTCATAAAAACTAGGGATATGTCATACGATTGCCTATGACGGTTCGGGGTGACAAGTCAATGTACAAGTGGAAAAATGTTAACACATTTTATGATACCTTTAAAGATGTTCCCCTATTTTGGTTAGTGATCTTTAGGCTCTACCGGGGAAAACGCCCCTGAAACATTTGAGTAATTATTCCCTATAAAGAAAAAAGAGAACAAAAACCTGATCAAAACTAAATAACTATTTTTGTTAATAAGAAAATAAAGATAATGTATAGAATAAGTTACGTGTATACTGCAACACCATGATTCTAGTGATTATTTTGTATTTATTTTCCTTTCCTCAAGTAAAATAGCAATGTTCCTATAAAAAAGAAAATTTCCGGAAATTAGAGGTAAAATAGCGTAAAAAACGTGCGATACATCTTTAACATAATAAATGGCAGAGTTTAATATACTCTTTATTTTATTTTATTTAAAAAAAAATAACTCCTACCAATTTAATCCAGAGACAAACTGCAACTGATTTGTAGAGATACACAACATGTGCCGTTTTAATGGGCTAGTTTATTAAGAGAAAAATACAGAAATATTTTCAAAAGCATGGAGTGCCATGGTCGAGCGGTTTAGTGCATCGGATTTGTGTTCTGATGGCTGAGTCGTCAGAATGTGGGTTCGAATCTTTACCATAATTGCTTCTCTCCACCCAGGGGTAAATGGGTACCTGTGAGGGCAGAGTTGCTTATTGTGTTTGATTAGCCCTATATGCGCTGTAATGGCAGCAATTGAGCTGTATACGCCCCAGGGAGCTGAGATGGTTTCAGGAATGATTTATGAGCCTGATGAGCAGGGGTAATAATATAATGCGCCTTGAGCACCAGTTTGGTTAATACGTGCGCTGTATAAGTCCACATTATTGTTGTTGTTGTTGTTGTTGTTGTTGTTGTTGTTGTTGTTGTTGTTGTTGTTGTTGTTGTTGTTGTTGTTGTTGTTGTTGTTGTTGTTGTTAATACTTTTAATACTTTTAATACTTTTACAAGATTACAGAGGATCTGTTGCACTCTGATGCACAGACTTTGATTTAGGGATGAGAAATTGTAAACTAGTGTTAAAAATATTCCAAGAGACATGAGTGCTCATTGTAGATAAATAGACCTGTCTTCTGTGATGCATGATACTTAATAATTCCAATCATCATCGTGTCTTTCATTGATGGGTGTTTTTCTTCTAGACGCCCCATTCTGAAATAATTATGAATGGAATGAAGTCAGCTAATTCTATATTGCATTCTCTTTAAACACAAAACAGCGTTCCAATCATCCGTCAAAATGAATATTGATAAGCCTATGAGATGCCTAAGCGCCGGCCTGCTCATCCTGGTGGTACTCGGGGTGGCCGCGGCCCAGCGTGAGATCGACACCATAACAACGTACGACGGTTTGAAAAGGGTAAGTTTAGCTTAATTTTACTCTCAGAACGTTGGACTGTCTGTGTTGGCCGACACAAAAAGGGGTTTGAAATATTTGATTAAGTGGGATTTCAGGTACCTCAGGGTTCTGTACCAAAAGGTGAAGGATCAATACAGAATTGAATACAGGGTCCTACACCCAAAAGGAAGGGGGTACCGGGTACTTCAGTGGCGTAACCAAAGTGGGGTGGTGTTGGAATGCCTGCCTCCTTGAAATGCCTCTGACGTAGAACGTTCCGATTTCCAGCGCTGGAAAATGATGGTCTTGCCCTTAGACCGACAACGAAAAAAGGCGTGGGGCCCTGTATTAAAAAAGGAACTCTGCAACAACTGGGGTTTTATAAACTACATTGGTGTAGTTTATTTGGCAACCAATTTGAACAGCATAGCTTTTAGTCAAGGCGCACGCGGCATCCCAGAACACAACGTGCGCAAAAGGACCACGCATGCGAGTTGTGACACCACGAGCGTCTCTCCGTTTTGTGGTGTTACGTTTTTATATTTATAATTCAATACTGATTTGGGAGAAAAATATTAATTCATAATGCATTAAGTTACTTATTTGATATTATATAATGTGTTTAATTATAGACGAGCCCAACTTTTTGTTTACGGTGATTGATTTAAATACATGTGCATACATAACATAACATTTATTTTTTGTTGGAGGTTTATGCATAATTCAGTATAGGCCTACTTAGTTGCGTCCTCAGCTCAGAACGCCCGTGGCTTCGCCGGGCTTTGTGTTCAGGGTTGCCGTGTGAAGAATAACGTTGACACCACGGCATAGTTCTATCATGCGTTTGTCACATCACGGCTCGATAACGGGAATGCTCTCCTTTACGGTCACCGCAGAATCAAATATCTCGTCTTCAGCACATACAAAACACAGCAGCTCGTGTAACTTTGTCCAGAAAGTCATGCCATATCACGCCAATCTTGAAAGAACTGCACTGGCTTCCTGTTTCACAGAGAATTGTTTTTAAACTTATGCTAATTGTTCACAAATCTTTTAATAACATTGCTCCAATTTACATTTCTGAATTGCTTAAAGTCTACACTCCATCACGCAATTTGCGCTCCAGCAACATGTCACTCCTAAAGGAACCAACTTCAAAACGGAACTGGGGTGATAGGTCTTTTTCTGTCGCGGCTCCGAGACTCTGGAATCATCTTCCAACTAAACTCAAATCTTGTCATAGTATAACTAGATTTAAGTCGATGCTTAAAACTCATCTTATGTCACAATTCTTCAAAGATGATGTATATTTGTAATTGCCTTGTAGGTACATGTACAATATCTCAGAACATTTTTTTCCCTATGCTAACATTGTATAATTGTTTGTAATCATGCTTTTTTCCCTTTGTTTTCGCTACTTGAGCGCCCAGCAGGGTGGATATGTGCGCACTCTATATTATTATTATTATTATTATTATTATTATTATTATTATTATTATTATTATTATTATTATTATTATTATTATTATTATTATTATTATTATTATTATTATTATTATCACGTGATGGTCAGTTATAAAATTTGAAGTCACTTGGAAGTCACGTGTCGCATGGACGACGCTCACGTGAGACGAACTTCAATCACATGTATTATAGGTTACAGGGAAGGACTGAACATCTCTCAGTAATTTTGACATACTTTGTTAAATAGATAATAATAATTTTAAAAAAAACCAAGAATCTTGGACTTAATACACATTCCTCGTGACTACATCTTCCTTAAAGAGGGGCTCTAAGGTCAAATTCAGTTTTGTGATGCACTCATTTTCCAATAGATAGAGTCCTTATGAAAGTGGGAAAATATTACAAGTCTCTTACCTCACATTGAAACGGTATAAAATGCCATTGTATTTGATACAAAAACATCCAATTCCGTCACATTTCAAATATATGGGTCTGTACATTTTTGTACGGGGAATTTTTAGTTCATTCCTGAATTTCCATGATATTCAATAAAAAACGGCGTTAAATTTTACTTTTTGACGAACGAAAAAATCCTGTATGGAATGTACAGACCCATTTATTGTTGACATCCAATGACGTCATGTTTCAAATTTCGCACTGAAAGAGTATCAAAGAAAATGACATATTACACCATTTTAACGTGAGGTTAGAGACTTTGTGATATTGGTCCACTTTCATAAGGAATCTATCTATTGGAAAATGAGTGCAGCACAAAACTGAATTTGACCTTAGATCCCCTCTTTAATAATGTCTGCTTGCATCATGTATCATTTTATATCATTTTATTTGAATTGAATTACATGCCATTTGTTGTGTAGTTGTATTGTTTGTTACATTCAGGACGCTATATGGAAATAATAATTATGCAAATTAAACAATTACATTATAATCCTTAAAATTTAACATTGTAATCTTCATGATATCAAGCACATGACTCGTGTGTATTTATTTCTATTATCACAAACAATTTAATTACCTATTTAACCAAACCAGGTTGATATTTCGCGAAAACAACATCCATTTATTTAATATTGATGTCTGATAATGCATCGTAAGTGAATTTTCACAGTAATTAATCCCATAGACATAATTCTCATTCCTAATCGTCACGCTCACAGAGAGGGGTCACTAATTAGGTAGACTGAGTGTTCAAAATGACGTGAGTGTTCAAAAATATCCCAAGTATGTGATGCTCGCTGGTTAAACCTTCTAATTCTTGTTTCTGAATGAAGTAAGTATGTGGCATTCAGATTCTCGTTAAGTATGTATGCTCATAGTCGTAGCGATAATTTGTTACAAAATTATTCAAACTGCAATAGACACAATCGGCGACTCCGAGCTAGTAGTGGTCACGTGATGTATAGTGGGTACAAAAAAATAACAACAAACCAGCAGTGCGCTGTGTATAAACATAGGGAGCTCCATGGAGGGTTTTAAAACAACGACCCATTGATAGCTGAATGGCAAGGGAAGGCAAACTGAATGTTCAAAATCATGTTATATTCATTCTAGAATCTCTGTGCAATTTAGGCTCTGGAATTCACGTAATGCTTTGTGATTTTGTCAAAGTCGTAGGAGACTGGCGTACTACTCTACTGTATTTACTAACAGTCGTTTTCCCGGTTTCGGATTTTCCCGGTTCACTGGATAGCTGCAAATTAAAAAAATCTGTTTAATCCACATCGCTTGAGATAGAAAATTGATACTTTACTGAGGTGAGGAATAAATAATGAACTATCCAATGTCATCCACTAAACTGCGACCGTTGTGAATATATCGATCATTTAGTGACGCAAACTCGGTTGAACGCTAAGTCGAAAACGTTAAAATACAAAGGTCCCCAAAAAGCGACATTGACGTTCTTTGCTGCACACTGGAAAATGCAGTTACGTTTTTCAATATTGAATTTTTCTAAAGTTGTGAAAATTTCATTTTTTTTTTTAAAGTCTGTGGTGTATTTTTATATAAAAGAGTTGAACAAACATTAAAGATCGCCCCGAAATGAGTGGTGGCCGAGCCTTGCCCTAGTTCCGGATAAAAACTTCTTCGCGCATTGATAATGTGCGTAATGTTTGGAAATTAAAATTGGGAACATCTCCGATCGATTTAGAGAACTTAAATTCGTGTTCCAACCAACAAAATACAACATCTATGATGTGCCTTGTACAGCAGAAGCACTCGGAAGAACCCATGCTTTTCCATACACTGCGCGTCGCTTGCTTGGTTTGTTTACATTTTATACCCACTATGATCGAGTCACTTGACTCTGGTCGCCGACTGTGTCTATTATTTACCATTTTGTTATTGAATACAATGTGTATGACGGACCTCAAGGTGGCAGCTATTCTCTCGTCTGAACGCAGTATGTTATACCTCGATAAAAATATCTTGTTAAAATAATATTGTCAAAAAAGAGAGATAGAGTTGTATTTAATAAAGACGGAAACATTCAAACATTTTCTAGATGTTAAAACATTTCGAGAAAATCTGCGATGCGTCGGGTCTTTCTGGAAAAGTCCGAGTTCACAAAAGGTGTAGGGCTGTATGGATATGCGAAAGAACAGTAATGCTCAAAACCAATTAATATTTCAGTAAAGTTTCAGCTCTTGAGAAATAGGCCAATTCATTAACAGATCCAGCACCAAACTTCTATTAGTTTCAAATAACTGAGATTCCTCTAGTACGATTTCCTGGTTACGATTCCAACAAAATATCAGCATCTGAGACAAAGTAACTTCGTGTGTTTAGTGATGCGTCAGAGGGCTGAAAATATTGGGGAGGGGGATAAAACATGACAGATCTAAACAATCACTCACAGGAGGCTTCAGTGTCATGGAAACAAAGATTGATTTAGGAAATAATTTAAAAAATTTAACTTAAATAATAGAACCCAGACGGAAATATTTCAAGGGATTTCAACGGATACCATCATCAACTTCACACAACGTATTTGTATGTAAAACGGTGATCATTTATTTTGAGATACCAACATTGTGCAGAGCAACAATCAAACAACTGTTGAGTCTTTAATATTTGGATTGGTGAAATTTTGTTGGGAAAGTTGACTAGTGTACAGTGTAATTTTTGTAAGTGGAAAACTCACACGGATCCGATAAATAAAATCATAAACAAAAGTTTTGTTTAAAGATTTTCTTTTCTTTTCTCTGTCTCCTCAGATATGCGCCATCAGCGAGGTTTGCCATGTGTCAGGAAAGAACTTTTTTAGATGCAAATGTCCCACTGTGGCCTTTTGCGTGTCCGGTTCGATTTTTCAGGATGCCACATGCGAATACAGCACAGTACAAGGACTGGTCTACATTCAGCCGTAACAGTAACGGGTGTGTATAACTCATTATGACAAATGACATCACTTGTTTGCAGAAAGAGCGCCCTCTGTTAATCCTTGGCAGGCAAAATATGTATTTGACATATATATGAAATTTCTTATATTTGTCATACAAGGACTAATATTTCTCTATCTAATTTAGTTTTTGTCATTTTTGTTGCAGGACTGATGATCACCATTGAGAGAAACATGGGAGGAGAATAGATTCGCGGCTGTCAATTAGAATCAAGCGTGTTTTAAATATCGCCTTTATACATGTTTCCAACATCCAATTTTTTTTTTCGTTTAATAACGATATTATCTTTCCAAATTCGTTCGCTTTTTTAAACTCTATTTTTTGGGGACTCTTGAGTCAAACTAGCCTTGACCAAGGTGCGTCGGAACAGTTTGGTCGCATAATTTTGCCCCGCATATAGGTATAAGTATAACGTCTCGCTAATGAATTAAGAAGCTTTATAGTTCAAAAAGACTAATGCCTGCTAAACTGAATGATTTACTATATAATGAGCGATAATCAAAATTTCAACTCTAGATACTAGTCAATTAGCGACTGCTAAGCCCTAAGGCCTGCATGATTCATATATTCCAACAGTTCATGGCATCTGCCCCGCCTAGCCAAAACAAAAGCTCGCCTGGTATATCATGTCGTTCATACCCATGCCTTACACCTATTCAAACCTCCCGCGAAGAAAGAAAAAAGAAAAACCAACCCTTTAACCTCACCACTGACTATGACCATTCAACCTTACCAGACTTTATTGATGTGTCGTGCTTACCTGCAAATTAAACTAGTATTAGTCCACAGTTAATAAAATAAAAGGACATCGTGACACACTGTACTGTATCTGTACTTGATCCTTTTGTTCATTCCAACATTTGGTCATTATGCTCAAAATACTCATTGTGCTAATATACCAAATTAATTCTCAATGGTTATTCGTTGGACCGGCAAATGCCATGTGCAGTCATGTACCGGTACAACCACTGATCTCTATACTAACTGGATAGGAGATGGGCGCTGATTGGCCTATATAACGTTGAAGTAACCGGCCGCCATGTTGGTTCCCCCAAAAGGTCAAGAGTCAAATGTCATGTTAGCATACAGACAATAACTGGTTCAGCAGCACTCGGCGTCGTCGTCGGCCGGGAAGCATGCAGTAAACCTGTCCGACCGTCACGCATGCGCCTTCTTTCTTGGGGAACAAAGACGGCAGACAACGAACTTCAGCCAATCGGCGTGATCTCCTATTCAGTTACTACAGAGATCAGTGGGTACAACGTGTGTGCATCATGCATGTGCAGTGTGTGTGTGTGTGTGTGTGTGGGATCAAAGGGGGTCAAGCTAGTGGCCTGTGATTGGCCATCATTTAAAATAAACCGCCCACAAATCAACAGTTCTTGCACATGGACTTTCCATTGGATTTCCAATGGGAAAATAAAGAAACACATAAGCTTTCGATTACAGAATGATTAAGGCTGTTGATTCAGTTCGACCGTACGAGGTCGCAAATGCACAACCGTATCCACGACCCAGTTACTGATCTCGCTGTACAGTGTACGTGTGCAGGGCTGGGGACGGCGCCCCATGTGTGATGAATTTCTCGGGCCAGTAATCGGTACAGGGTGGGAGTACCGTGGTAAGTGCGTACTACGACAACAACCTTGGTCAAGGCTAGAGCCAAACACGGGAGATATATCTTTAACATATTTTATTGGTATATTTATTATTGATTTGTTATATACAACATGTATCTCGTCATATCTGAAATTGTGGAAGGTATAAAGTAGGTTAATACGAAAAGATATTAATGCTGTGTAATAATAACTACGGACATAAATAACCAATAGACGGACTGCAGCTTTTCAACATGACGTCGGGAAACCGTCACGATGACCGCGCCTGATTAAATCCATGGGCGAATGATGATATGCCTGCGATCTTTATTGGATGTTTATGTCTGTGTGCTAAAACAAGTTTTGCGGTGTGACATGGAGCCAATTTCCTCAACTAACTAAAACCCATATATAGAGCTTACATGCCTAGTTGTATCCTTTACTTGAACAAAATAAAAAAGCAAACTAATGTGTTCAACATCATAATAATTGCGTGTAAATTGTAATCTTTATTCATAATGCCAAGTCTCTTTTTCTGGTTCTTTTGACAACGTTGAAAATAAAACCGTGAGCAAAATGCGGGAGGTGCAGACTTGTGAGCGCGATGTGCAAAGCCATTTACGGCGGGAGGTCCGGGGCTTGCTTAAAGGCCTCGGAAACGTTTGATTTTAGGTGCTCTATGATGCAATAATCACGAGTGTCTTGACTGTCTTCAGGGTCTGAATTTGTGAAATATTCTGGCTCATGGTCATGCATCGGGGAAGCTTCTCGAACGCACCCAATGAAGCACTATTATAGGTTCTGCAGCCAATTTGATAGGGAATTTGAATATGCCTTCTGTGAATAAAGTGACTAGTGACATCTTAACAATAGCCTATGTTTGATGACGTTATCACAGATCTGAGTGCTCCCTAGCGGCAGTTTTAAAAGGGAAACATTTTCCTATCTCAGAAATTATCGAAAAAAAATCACCAAATTTAGTACGATGATAAACCAAATCCAACTTTTTACTTTTTTGAAGTATAAATTGAGTCACGTGACTGAACCGGTTTGTTCGGCGTAGCACATTATATGTCATTTTAATTATATATTATGAAAAATCATATCTCCTGAACTAAGCAGGCATAAACGTTATCATTTCATGATCATGAGGATGTATTATTGTGTCAGAGACCTTCAAATGACCTGATGTGACTTTTACTTCCGGTCCAAACAGGAAGTTCAAATTGAACATATTCTAAAGCAAAATTGATAAATGTAGTCTTTTGAAGTTGAAGTCTTTTGAAGTCTTTTTACTTTATATCAAGAAATTTTATTCTACTGGGCCATAATTTTAGGATTTTAAAATACGCTTACATCGTAAAATTCACACAAATAGTCTCTCATAAGGCCAAAAAGTCTCCGGTTTCTGGTAACAGGTCGGCTTCATTTTTTTTCTTTTTGGCCAACCAGTTAACTGTTAACTGTTGGTGTCCTCTGCTCGCAGCAGTTTGGCTACCACAGATCTCCACTCCTTTCTCTCCTGCGCCGTCCTCACACACTCCCTGTACTCCATTCCTGTCCACATCTTGATGTTACTTGTCCAACTTTGTCTTGGTCTACCTCTTCCTCTTTTACCATCTATCTTTCCATCCATAATTTCTCGTTGCAAAGCTCCTTTTCTTATTATGTGACCGAAATACTCCATTTTCCTTTTCTTGATGTTATTCATAAGTGACCTTTCTGTTCTCATTCTTCTTAAGACTTCAGTGTTTGTGGTTCTGTCTCTCCATGAGATTTTTAAGATGCGTCTGTATGCCCACATCTCAAAAGCATTTATTCTGTTGTACCAAGTGTCCATGTTTCAGAAGAATAGAGTAGTGTGGACCAGATGTAACATTGTGCCAGCTTCAACCTTGTTGTAATATGGCTGCTCCGTGAAGTGAGAATATTTGCCATTTTCTCAAACGCAACCCTTGCTATCCCTATTCTCCTCAGGATCTCCTTCTCACACCTACCATCTTCTGTAATTAGGTGGCCTAGGTAAACAATGCTTGACACCTGTTGCAATGTATTCCGATTTAGTTTTACATTGATGTTTGGCGCTACCTCTCTCTTATGGATTACCATCGCTTTTGTTTTGGTCACATTTATCTTCATTCCCCATTTTTCACCTTCTTCGTTAACAGCATTTAATAAGACTTGTACATTATGTTCACTGTCAGAAATGAGAACCGTATCATCTGCGTAACGTAGATTATTAATATTTATCCCACCAACTATGATTCCCTTCTTATCCTCAACAGCCTTGAAAATGCGCTCCACATACAAATTGAATAAGCTAGGTGATAGCACACAGCCCTGTCTGACTCCCCTCTTAATTTGAAACTCACTGGATAATCCATGCTCTGTTCTGACGCTTCCACTTTGTTGCCAATACAAACCAGCAATAATCTTTAAATCCCTGTTATCCACACCAATCTCCTTCAAAATGTGAATTAAATGATCATGTTTAACACAGTCAAATGCTTTACTGTAATCAATGAAACATGCAAACACCTCCCTATTAACTTGTAAAGCCCGTTCGCATATGATCCTCAGGTGAAATATTCCTTCTCTTGTTCCGGTGCCTTTCCTGAAACCACTCTGGAATCTACTTATTTCTGCTTCGACCCTGATAGAGATTCGTTGTTGTATGATTTTAAGAATCAGCTTTGTTACTTGGCTCATTAAGCTGATGGTTCGATAATCTGTACAATTTTCTGCTTTGATCTTTTTCGCTATAGGAATGAAGATGGATTTCCTCATTTCTACAGGAATGTAACCACTGAAATATATTCTGCTGCAGAGGTTAGTCAAGTGTTTGATGTTTACGTCATCCAATGCTCTGAGTGCTTCTACGGCCAACCAGTAAAACATATGATACATGTATACAGAGTTATTCGAAGTAGACCAAATTTCCCATACACAAATCAGGCAAACGTTCATACCTCTATGTGAAAAAGTCGTTCAAAACACAGCAAAGCCCGACATTGCTTCTTAGCAAAAAAATAAAATAAATAAATAAATAAATAAATAAATAAATAATTCAATTACATTTGTTTATCATGTAACCGAGGACCTCCTATTGTTCCCCTCTTTTGTTCCCTTTGTTTCCTTTGTTTTTGGACTTTGTTTAGGCATCTCGTATTTGATTTGTACACGTTTTTAATCAAGGACATATTGTTTCCTTTTTGTTATAAGTCCTCAGTTTACACCATAATCATGTGAGCGCTAGACATGCATGTTTTGATGTACATATAAATTATGTAGGTCTTATGTATCAAAAGCTATAATATTACACGAACGTATGTTACAAGTAGGTTTCTTTATCAATTTGTTTTAAATTTGTTTGTCAGCCTGGGCGCAGTTTTCCCAACATTAATTTATGGCAATATCATGACTGAAATGTTTCTTTTCTGAAATAGATACCATACGACCAATTTTAACCATAAGAACTGTGTTATTATTGCAATGTCTTTTGTCGTTTTCAAGACGGCAGCATAACCATGTCCACCGATTAGGAGGAACCATAACCTGAAATGCTCAATCGGAATTCAAAATAAACGATAAACAGAGGGTGCCGTATTAAATTGCAGTTCAGCAATTATAATAAGTGCACGTTACTGCATGGTGCCCAATACCAACACACGTCACTTAAGCATATTAAAGAAGAATCGTTTTCAAAAATGAGTAGCGAGAGTGAAAGAGAGTGAAAGATGAGGTTATCTTGTGTATTACTATAAGGCATCGGACTTGACGAACCATTGCAATTATTGCTTGGAAAGACAAATTAAATGTTGGCAAAATTTTGATAAGAAATATCACTGGCCGGGTGATGCGTTACGAGACTATTAATAGCCCTTTTTAAAGTAAATACGAACAGTATGCTCTGATCGTCTGCAGTTCATTGTACGCTGCAACATACGGGGTGTTGAAACACTACCAGTGGTATCAACTTAATTCTTCCATGGTGTTCATATTGGACGAGTTGCCCAATATTGAACACCACTCGTGTAGTTTTCAACAACTCAATTTGTGCAAGTGTATATAATGTTTGTCAATGTTATTTGGGGTTCAAAGTTTAGCCGTTATTGGGGCCCAAGTACACCCATATTTTAACACTGTTCTTTCATGGATGATACCAATGCGCCCTTTATCAGTAACATTTTGATTACTTCGACACCTCCAACAAGTATTGCATAAGCTTTAACAAAGGTTGGGGGAGACAAAGGTTGGGGGAGGCAAGGAGAATTATGTTTCCTTGACTTTGGATGCGTCGCTGCAATCAGATGTCAAGTTACCCGTGTGCCTGTTTCGCATCACCAGAGGCCGTTCGCATGTTATAACAAATCAAGATTCAGAACACAGGCGACAGTACCGTCAGAAATGTTCAGTCTTGGATGGAACGATTGGAACATTATTAATAAATCGACTTTGTGTTTCCTTAGGCGAAAAAAGTCTCCAGTCTTCGCGCATCGGCATTTTTTGTTAGGTGTTTAGGTTTATGTAGATATTCTAAAATCATAAAATCCATACAAACTTAAGGGGTTCCAGTATTATGGACTAAAACAATGGAAATTGTAAATCCCTATAACTCCCAAACGAAATGATGTACAGACTTGTATCATGGTACAAAGATTTGTTATAGTAGGTAGATGTATCACAAAGTCATGAAAAAGTCAGCGGTTCCGGTTTAATGGGCTAAAACAATGGAAATATAACTAAAATAAGCTGCACAGACATTTGTACCAATATGAAGAGCGTCTGGAGCTCAGGCATGTCGAGAGATGTCAAGCTCAGCTTCTTCCTGGCTACGGTGGAGTCCGTCCTGCTGTACGGATCCGCGGAGTGTTGGATCCTGACCCCGACCCTCCAGAAATCCCTTGATGGCTGCTACACCAGGATGTTGAGGATGGTGCTGGACATCAACTGGAGGGACCATGTAACAAACGAGACACTATATGGCAAAGTCCCTCGAGTCTCACAGAAGATTGCCTTCAGGAAAATTGGGAATAGCTAGCCACTGCCACCGCCACCGCCAGTCGGTTGGTGCTCTGGGAGCCAAAACTTGGTCGAATAGAGGAAGAATAGAAGAGGTCAGAGGGCAAGCTACATAGGCGTGTTCAAATGTGATGTCGGAGCAGAAACGGTGGAAGAGCTGGCCGTGCATGAATGACAGGGTTGATATCCGGACCTGCGGGCTACCTAGTAGTATGTAGACGTATCTAAAATCATAAACAATCATACAAACGTATGGATTAAAACAATGATAATTTGAAAATATTATAACTCCCGAACGTAATGACGTACAAACTTGTATTAACTTGGCACAAACATTTCGTATGATATTTAGATATGTATCTGAAATAATTAAAGTCATAAAAACATAATCTGTTCCGATAAAAGGGGCTAAAACAATCGAAGTTTAAAAGCACTATAACTCCGGAATGGAATGACGTACAGACTTGTAACAATAATCGATTGTATTTTACGTGTACAAGTTCAAAAAGATTGGTGGTCCAGCGGTGAGTGCGTCTGACTTCTAATCAGAAGGTCTGAGTTGGAGATCCGCCATGAACATGAATGCACTTATTGTATTACTCTTCTTTGTTTTCTTCTTTATCCGTTCATGGCTCTCATCCGTGGACAAGTAATCAGTTCCAAAACAAACTTCCTAAAATTTGTACATAGGCCCTAAACGCTTTTAAAATGTTTTGCTTTCCGAATTTTTAACCAAAAACAAAGCCAAACACCTTACGTTTGTAACCCACTAACCGTACTTCTCGTTTTCTTTTTGTTTAGCTATAAAACAATATCCAATTGCAGCCAAAATTGCTGGATCGATTGGAATTCTGCCGCGCTGTGATTTAAACGTCTTTTTCACAAAGGAGTATGAACGTTTGCCCGATTTGTGCGTCCTTCCTTAGCCACCATACTTGCGTATGGGAAATTTGGTCTGGTTCCAATAAAAGACAAAACAAAAACGGCGCGCCATCACACCGTTTTTGAAGCCACCCTATGACCAGAAACTGGATACTTTTTGGCCTTAAAATGGTTCCATTAGTAATAAAATAAATTTCATTTTCAAACAAATATTATTAACTAATTTCAGTTGGTAGAACTCTGGCACATTAACCCAGAGGTCGTAGGTTCATATCCTGCTCTGTTCAATTATTTCTTTGTTCACTCCAAACAATGTAATTATATACCTAGCCATTTCCCCTTGTGGTTCATACAATTTCATGAGGAGCAAAACATATTTTCTATCGTAGCCGGTCTTGTTAAAACCTACACATGAAAACACAAGTCTTGTGTTTGCTAAGTGACCTAAATACAAACGACATTCACTTGACATTGAGGGGAAATTCAGAAACGCCAGTAAACCATCTGCTTGAAATAACGATAATGTTGGTTTATCCGATACCCATATTTAATTTGATAATTTGTTTGTCATTATCCCCAGAAAGTGCGGGGTTTGCACCTAATGAATAGTTATTGCTAATTAAACTGACAGTACTATACATGTAGGTCTGCATGGATGTAGGTACTTCAAAGCAATCCCAGTTGTATTGTGTTATAGTTACATCTTTTACTAAGGCGAGGAAGGGAAAATCCCCCTCTCCCCTGGCCTGGGGGACCATGACCTCTTGCCGATTGACAAATAAATGGGGTTATAAAGCACTGTTTTACACACAAACGTGCATGCCAACATATATTACAACTCTCGTCTCGCTTTTGATTAACCCTTAACTTCCAGTTCTTTTCAGAACTAATTACTACTCAATAGAGAATTTCACATGGTGTCCCCGCAATTAGTCTTACTTAATTAACCCTTATCGATTTCATGATTTTGTGATGAACCCTCTTTTTATCTTGACATGCAGGGACCCCTTACCTCAACCAGCTAGACCGTGCTAGGAGGGAATCCCACCTGTCATGCGACCACCACCGCTGCTCAGGCACAAGACCCACCCACCTACCAGACTATAATGTCTTGCTGCAAGTCTTTGCAGCAAGACAGGTATCTGACTCAGAGAAAACAAACAGGAACAACGCATACTAAGTACTCGCCAGCCTTCACCTAGTTCTATTCAAAAGTACATGAATTGATCATTTATAAAATAAAAAACATATACTACGATTTTATTTATTTATAAATGTTTTTTTTTAAATTTATTTGGGTGGGGGCAGTGTATAAGCCAGGATTCGAAAATTGGGCATCCAAATTTGTTATTCTTTGATAATCGGGATGTCCAAATGTTTAGCTTCCAATTCTTTTGCATGTGTTTTACAAATAAAACAGGGTGTCCATTTAGCAAACAGGGCGTCTAAAAAACACCCACGCACTGGTATTGCTGGCTAATAATACGGTGGAGGAGGCTATATCACCCACTCCACTTAGAAAAACACTAATTACAAAAAAATAATAAAAACAGTACACCTAGAATCAGAGAATCTCAAAACTGAGATTTATACTTGAAATATGCAGTCCACGACTTGTGTCTATTTATTTATAACGACTGCAACCTTGTTTAAATCATTTATCTTGAGCACACAATGATAGGCTTATTTCATAAATGTTAGCTTATTAGGCTAACATTTGTGCAAGGAAAAGTGGCTGACGTTGAGTTCATAAATTTGTCATTGTGTGCTCAGGTGAAAATAACAATTGGTTAATTGATATTTTGGAAAGGAATAGGGTTGACACTTAAGGAGGACATAATAAGATTATTAAGTATGAAGTCCTAATTAATTTTAGGGCTCGATCTCAGACATGGTGATCTCGACTACAATGCCGATTCCCAAATGCAGATACAGTGTCTTAGAAAGGAGGGAATGGACATAACCATGACTACAAAAAGAAAGCACAGGGCTTAAAAAATGTGAAAATATATACATGTATAATGATTTTCAAAAGGGAGTGAATCCACACTTTGACCCCCATGTTATCTGTATTTATAAGCTTTAATAAAATTAACAACCAAGTCCAAACATGTAACTACATTATAATTATATTCAATTGAGTGTCTCTTTGAAAGTTTTGTTTGGTAACATAACATTTAAATGAGAATGTGTGCTGAACAGAAGAATAAAGGTTGGATATCCGTCATATAAAGAAAAAATTGTGTGTATGTGTAACTTAGTTATGAGTAGTTTTCTGACAGGTATAAATAATATACCTTTATAAAGTCTATTTAACTCGAATTTATCCATCTGGGATGAAAGCATTTTGTCTCTCACTTGTAATGGTTATTGGGGTGATATTTTTGTACAAACTGAATGGGACAAATTGGTTAAAGGGCAATTTTTTTAAATGTAAAAACCAACCTACCCCCAAATCATGTTGCCCCAATCAAATTTACTCTCAAGAATGCCACTTTTACATGGGAGAACAGCCAAAATAATATGAAATATTTCCTGAAGAGAGATTAATTTGTGACAATTTCATTGACTACCAAGGTGAAGAGCACATCTTTCTCGTAGGATGTTTATACTAAGATCCCATGGTCAATACTCAAAAAGGTAACACATATTAGCTCCTGTACAGTGGTATAAAGTTTGTAATAGCTTTTTGTGTATTGGGCGAAATGGTTAAATAACATGAAAATTGTGGGGCGAAATATGTGGGGCGAAATGGTTTTGGGGCGACTTGATTATTACATTTGTGTATAAAAAACCAAATCGCCCCTAAAAACATCGTCCAAACCCAATCGCCCCTAACTTTGAAGGGTCATAACTCCTTACGGAGCAAGTTTTTTGAGTGTGAACAATTAAAACTTTGTAAAGCACATCTAAGTAAGCATTGTGTGTGAATAGTATCGAGTACCCAGAGGTAGAGGGCAAATTTCACTTTCTAAAAGGATTTTCCTACTTGGGCCCATAGTCTAGTAGCCTCCTGGCGAGCTCGCAGGATCATGAGGGCCCAATTTCATAGCGCCGCTTACCAGTAAGTGAATTTTCGTGCTAACTAATAGCAGACAAATTTGCTTAAGCATTTAGTATAAGCGTATTTCACACGTTAACAAGAATATTCAGAGTGGCGTGTCCGCGTTCACCATGGATTTGTATTGTTGCGTCACTCATTTTTACTAGCAATAACGGCCAGCAAGTAAGCGTGCCTTTCTCTATGCTTACGGTTAGCAGCGCTATGAAATGAAAAACGTACAGTAAGCAGAAATTCAGCTGTTAAGCGGCCCAGGAGTCAGTCAGTGCGCAACGTCCGAGTTAATGAAGCTGACGCGCAACGTTTATTTTCAAAAATGGGACTGAAAACGCGCTCTCACACTTTTCTCGCACTGTTCTGTTGCATGCTGGCGCTCAATCAAACGCTCCAGAGTCAGACCCGGGTCGACCTGGGGAAGCTTCTCGAACGCACCCATTGACGAAACAACTCTCTTGCACTACTACGACTACTACTACTACTACACACGTAGTCTTGGTTCAAGACTGTGTTTGTATGTTTTTGATACACGCTTCGTCTCTGCACGCCGCGCGAGGGCGCTACACGAAGCGCTGACACACGAAGTGCTATCACACACGAACCGCAGTTCGTCGTGTTAGCGCTTCGTGTAGCGCCCTCGCGCGGCGTGCAGAGACGAAGCGTGTATCAAAAACATACAAACACAGTCTTGAACCAAGACTACTACACACGCCGCGCGCGTATATTTGTTTTACACCGCAGCGACGGGTTTTGTGCAGTAAAAGTGCCAATTCCGGTCTTGAGAGAGAGACTACGAAACCCTAGGCGCGCGACGATAGAAAACTCCAAGCTGCAGTCGACCATGGCGCTCTGCAGTGGAACTCATGGAGCCATTCCCTCTTCCTTTGATGGTAGGTTTTTTTTGCGTGTCGAAATTCCCTACGCGCGCATGCGTGCTGAATGGGTTCATAGTCTTGACACAAGGGCGAAATGCGCACAAAACCCGTCGCTGCGGAGTAAAAAACAAATACGCACGCCGCGCGCAGCTACAGCAACCTGCGCCGCTAGTCGCGCGCCCTCTGTCCGCTACAATAAACTAGGCTGACTTGTGCTACAATGCTATCACCGGTTTTACACGAAGTCACGTTCCAGACGACAGTGAACAATGTATTTAGATATTTCGTTATCATGCTAATAATTGTAGAATTTTTGAAAGAATACTCTTTCCAATGAATTTATTAAAAGTAAATTTATCTTTTCTTAAAATGACAGTACCTCAGACAGCGTAATTTTCTTAGGGAGATTTATGCCATTATCATCCTTCCATATTATGATTCGACCATGATTGGTTATTTGTTTTTTTAATAACAAATCTAATTATCTTTCAGGTTTAAACAATCCAATATGAAATTATTACCTTATCTTGAAATGAATGTTTTTTAAACAAAATTTAATTATACAATTATGAAATAACAATCGAGCGGCATACTCAAACTGGAAGCGAATAGGTCATTTGATGTCCACTGTTTAATTGATAAACGCAATATACGATTTTTATTTTTATTTTGAATAGCTTTGTATTACTATTACATTAATTACCTTCAAATGTAATAGACGTGTTTTTTACTTCATAAGTTTTGATACATTGTTGCATCATATTTCTACATCCTACTGTTATCCTTTGTTCCTGTTTATCATCATATTTATATATATTTATATATATATATATATATATATATATATATATATATATTCTACTGACTTTGTATATATATATATATATATATATATATATATATATATATATATATATTTATATATATATATATATATATATATATATATTTCTACTGACTTTGTTTATTCATCTTACGGTAAGCTGATATTTATAACCCAAATTTTATTATGTGTAAACTAATTTTTTTTTATCTCCTTCTAATAGGCCTACCTCAGTATTTTTAACGTTATATCACATAAACTATCATTAATTTTACTGCATTCCGTCAACATAAAATATTTTGTATAAATAATTTTTTTTTCTTCAATTTTCAGATACATCAACGTTAATTATTAGACCCTCCTAGTTCCTCCTCCAATTTTTATTTTTTCTTCACTTAATAGGTGAGAAACCTGCCATAAGCCTTATAGCGTACTGCACCTGACGAGTCATGCTATTTTTTTTTTTTTTTTTTTAATAAATAAAAAAAGGCTGTTTAAGAACTCTTATATTGCCGGCTATCACCTTCTCCTAACCCTTATTATTTTCTTTAATAACCCTTTCTTTAATAATTTCTATTTATTTTTCTTGTTTTATTTTTATTTGACATTAATCCACTTTTACATAGATCCAAATTTT
Organism: Zoroaster sp. YZ-2022; assembly: GCA_029582265.1. NCBI lineage: Eukaryota > Metazoa > Echinodermata > Asteroidea > Forcipulatida > Zoroasteridae > Zoroaster > Zoroaster sp. YZ-2022. Next base: position 22,925,783 of record CM055819.1, read on the forward strand.
ATTTTCATTAAATATATCAATATTCTCCATCTTTATTTTACTTTTATTATCATTTTCATCATAATTGATTGTTTTTGGTTAAATTAAACCTTAGAACACACAACCCTTTTTACCCTTCTTAATCAGATTTTACAACTTATAATAATAAATCATACAACACATCCAACATTAAATATTCATATCCACAACCCTCTATATTTTTTGTATAATTTTTCTTCCTTTCGTGCCGAGTTTGACAAAGTCTGAATCTTTATAATCAGTCGTCACTCTCATTCTACGCACTTCTTGGAATAGTTTTAATCCATTTGTCCACGGTGATAGAATTAACGTTTTTGCATATCGTGAGATATGTTTAGGGCTAAATAAACCTTATGTTTATTTATAATCAAAACAAAATATTCCTGGGCCTGATCACACAGAGCTGCTCAGCATAGATAGATAGGTCTATTTTACTTAGCTAATTTATCTGCTGGGCAAAATGTAGCTGCGAACCTGCAAGAGGCAATATACATCACATGACATTTGGCTGGTAACCTATTTTTGCTGTACTCAGCAAATTTGTGTGCTTAAAGATGTATCGCCCGTGTTTGGGCCGATTTGCGCGGTAAAGATAGATTTAAATGTTGAGTTGCTATTTATCTGGGGTTGAGGAAGTTATAAGCTTTCATTTGAGACATTAAACGAAACAATCCATCAAGGATAAGTAGGCCTACCAGTAAATTAAATTTAAAATAATAAAAAATAAAAATAAATAAAAGTTGGGACCCCGCGTTTCAATCATCAGGTTGCACGTGACCACACAATTGATTGCATGTAACGGGCCGAGGGCGTGTGCAGTCTTCCATTGGTCAGCGCGGCTGCCAATCTTTGAAATATCGCTTTTATTTACAGTATCCGACATTCGAATTTCATTTAATTAATTTTTAAAAATCGTTTAACAACGATAATTATCTTTCAAAATTCATTCGCTTTATAAATTATATTTCATGTGTGTCGTCTTAGCCAAACACGGGCGATAATATGCAGCTCTGTGAAATGTGTCCCTGGTGTATTCATCACGACCTCTTGCTATCTAGTGATGTAATTTTAAAGCTATTCAACCCAAGGTGTGTAGTGCGATATTCGGCTACGGAGTTATTGTTTCATCAATATCTGACGGTAATGGCGGACCAGGGGAGGTGATAACGACAACACAAGATGAGATGACGATCATTTTTTTTTTTTATTCAAAGTGCAGTGACTGAAACGTAGCGGTGCTTCCTTTTGTGACGGCATCGTGTTTTTTTTTTAAAGCGACCAGAATGTGTTACATTCAGTAAAAGTTTCATTCCACACAGGAAGATATTAGTTTCATGATGCATATTCCGTGTGTCATATCTGGCTATTTCACCAGCTATTTTAGTTGTTATCACCTTAACTTTTATTTTCCTTCTTGTGAAAAGGGAAGTACATCACTTTCCAAATGATATATATTTCACAATATAATTGATGCTTTGATAAACCGCCCACATGTGCCATTCAGCTCATCACGAATTTATTTATGATTAATTCATTCGCTCTGCATCAATGTTCTGGTAAAATAATTGACGGTAGACAGTACTCGGAGAGGGCTGTGTTGTTTGAAGATGTGTTTTTACAAGGTGGTGTGATCAGCATTACATTAAAACAAAAACAGAGGTTACATAGGCATACGTAGTCTTAAGACACATAGGCACATAGCAATTCTTTATTGTGTGTTTTATTACATTTTTGTATATAATATTTTTTGTTTGTTAAACCTTAAATTTATTTTCGTACTATTTTGAAACAAACTGCACAAATCTTAACCACAAATTGCTGATAAATAAAGGTTCCCAAGGAATAAGTCTATCCCCATTTTGTAATGGTCAACAAAAGATAAACAGATAAACAGACGTCACAATGATTGTACCAATGTTATTATTTTGTTCTCTGAGTACATTGCTGTTTTCTGTTATAGGCTATGTAGGGTAAATTAATTACTTTAACAAAATAATTGACCAGGGTATGGCTATAAACGGGCAATGAATTTATTTAATTAATTAAAGGGACGATAATGTCACGATCAACAGGGCATGGGAACAGAGTGCTAGTTTTAGATTAACTCAGTGACTGAAAATAATACCTCCACGTGATAAGGTCATATTACCGTTGCTGCTGCATAAATGAGGCGGTAAATTTCAGTCACTGTATTCTTCTTAAACTAGGGCAGTGATTCCATGCCCTGTGGACAATCTCCTCTGATCGTGATGACATTGGCCCTTTAATTTAAAACTTAAGTCCTATAAATATTTTTCTTTAAATTATGTAATTTTTTAAGAAAGTGAAATAATTTAGGAAATGTCACATTAAAATTAATGGGCCTACAATATATGAATGCAATATACGACTGTTTTCTGGTGAAACCTTTCGAAAATTTTACAGGATGTTTATAATGCATATCTGGATTAATTGAAGGAGAGTAAGCATATTCTCCAATGCATTTGTGCCAACATAACAAATTTGTGGACAAAATTAAAGAATTGAATTGAATGGAATCACACACAAAACAGTCGCCGGAGATGCTCCAAGCAACGCATCACCGGCACCACGGGCAAGCCAAAGACAGTTACCATCGCAATGAGCCACGGTTTTGCCTCCATACCGTACTGCAACACTGCACGCACGCACACACACACACACACAACACAAACCTCCTTTGCCTTCCATCGGGATGTACATAACAGTCTAGTCAACCACACCGCAGTCCAACCCTATAGCGTCTTCACACTGGTTGTTCTCTCAGTTGATTTCGAGAGAGCAGCAATTTTTACGGATAATTTCAAATAATGACGAGGTGAACATGGCGCTTCTGTTTAACTGGCCAAGACGTGAGTATACTTGCTATTTTCATATTTGGTTTTTATTTTATGTTGTTACGAAAACGCATAATTATTAACATCGGCTCGAGTTATCGTATCCAGACATGCATAGCAACAATGTTATGTAGAGAAACGGTTTTATTCAATTATTTAAAAAGTGTCAATGACAAACGCTGCAACGGGCTCGTCCTTGGTTATTCAGTGAATTCACGAAAAATTAAAAGGATTGAATTAGTGATTTTTAAGCGTACCGGTACTCATACAAGTTTGTCCTTTACTATCAATAAATGACTATCGCGTCCAACACAAACATTTTGCGTACACAGATGACAACCACACAGTGAAGTGGGACGTTGCAGAGAGCCGGGGTACAGCATTGGTAATACTGGTAAAAATGTATCTGCGATTACGATAACTTTCATTAAATCAACGTGTAGAAATTAACAAAACCATCTCAAGAAAATGTCATGTTATTTATTACATTGTTTCGTTAACGAGAAAAAAGTGAAAAATGCATTCAGATATTTCGATCGCCAGACACGAACATTTCATTGTATAGACATAAAGTAAAGACTGTTTGCGGTGAAACCATGTAGAAATTCTCTTTTGAGTAGTAAATAGTTCAGTATCAGTATGCTGTGATCGTCTTCAGGAGAATGCATTCCCTACATCGTGTCACTTTCAAATAGTCTTTACTTATCCTTTTCACCATCCAAAGCTACAAGTCTCACTGACATATTATAGGCCTATTCTAACGTGGAAAGAGTACTCTTGCTGGTACACCCATTCAGTGGCGTAGCCAGGACTTTTTCAGTGGGGAGCACAGGGGGGTGGGCATTGCTTTTCAGTGGGGGCCCAGAGGGTATGGGTTTTTTCCCTTTCCTTTTCTTTTCTTTTTTGGGGCACTATCGGGATTTTTTCGTGGGGGGCACCAGGGGGGGCACGTTCCCCCAGGCCCCCGTGGCTACGCCGCTGCACCTCTTCAAAGTTATTGGCAGATATTTCTTAAAAATTACAGCACCTTGGACAAAATTATTTATAGAGAATATTGAAATCTACATCATCTTAACACCGTGCAAGTTTTTACATTAAAATTTGATCATTTGGCGATTGTTCAAGTGCCAATCCTAATCGTTAAGGTTGTGCTTAATATACGAGGATTTAACATACAATTAAATTCAAAGCTCGTTTTAATCGACTTCAGAACAAAGCACATGCAGAACAATGGATGCGTGCCACTAGTTCAGGATATCGATAATCGATATCATTATTCAGTCAAACGATGAAGAAGTCAGATGTTTTGATTAATTACCTATAGTGTATTATAGTAATTAACCACAAACATTATCAACTGCCCATGCTGCAACTGTGATTACCCTCCCCTAAAAATCATAATAAAAAATTAATGAATGAAATAATAACAATTAAAAATAAAACAAATGAAATATTAAATAACAAATAAAGAATATATATCATTAGCGGAAATACATACAAATGAAGCCATAAGTTAATACATTGGGGATCATACATTTTCATTATTTTTTGAAGTTAATCAAACGTATACTCTTCAAGACACCTTAAAGTAAGCAGCAACAAATCAAATGACAAAATTACATTAAAAAGTTTGCAATTTGTTCTTTTTTTTTCAAATGACGACAAAATAGAACATCCTTTAAAAATGAGTTTAAAGGGACAATATCGTCATGATTAGAGCAGACTTTTGACAGGGCATGAAATCGGTGTCCTAGTTTAAGTTGAACACAGTGACTTGGCTTTTATTTTAATGGAAATAAATGTAGCATTGAATTGAATTAAAAATCTGTTTTGAACTTTTTCTAGTATACTTTGTTTGCGAGTATCAATGACGACAAAGTTAAACTGAATGCAGATCAACTCCCCGGAATTTACAACAGTGGCGGATCCGAGGGGTGGGGGTGGGTCAAAGTGGGAAGGTGTGCCAACTATTTTTGTGGCTGTGTCCCCCTCTTTATCATCGTGTGTCCCACTTTCTACGACTCTGGATACACTAATGCGTTACAATGTCGTCATAAATTAGCTTCTCCAATTATTGGATAAATTGCCTCCAGGAGTTTTTTATGTGGAAGCTCGTTGCTTTAGATGGCTGTAATTATTTATAGTTATCTTGTAGGTTCTATTTTTTATTTTAGTTACTATATTATTAATTTTTTTGGGGGGGGGTTAATTCTTTTGTTTTGCAAAACTTTATATATATTCCCATTATTATAATTATTATTTTGAAATAATTAGTGACGACTACTGATGAATCAACGGGCATCACATTGTCAACAGGAGGGGAGGGGCCTTGAGCCAATAAAGACCAACTGGGTAGACAAATTCAATAATTTACCATTGACATTGTTAAACACCAAATTTTGATTTGCGAAAATTTCTCCAACAATGTTTGCTTTTTTACCATCATGTGATAAGGAATTGGTTTCACATTGCTTTTACCGTCATATGAAAAGGGATTGGTTTCACATTGCTTTTTTGCCATCGTGTGAAAAGGGATTGGTTTCAATTTGCTTTTTTTGCCATCGTGTGAAAAGGGATTGGTTTCACTTTGCTTTTTTACCGTCATGTGAAAAAGGATTGGTTTCACATTGCTTTTACCGTCATGTGAAAAGGGATTGGTTTCACATTGCTTTTTTTTTGCCATCGTGTGAAAAGGGATTGGTTTCACTTTGCTTTTTACCATCATGTGAAAACGGATTTGTTTCACATTGCTTTTACCGTCATATGAAAAGGGATTGGTTTCACATTGCTTTTACCGTCATGTGAAAAGGGATTGGTTTCACATTGCTTTTTTTGCCATCGTGTGAAAAGGGATTGGTTTCACTTTGCTTTTTTACCGTCATGTGAAAAAGGATTGGTTTCACATTGCTTTTACCGTCATGCGAAAGGGATTGGTTTCACATTGCTTTTTTACCGTCATGTGAAAAGGAATTGGTTTCACATTGCTTTTACCATCGTGTGAAAAAGGATTGGTTTCACTTTGCTTTTTTACCGTCATGTGAAAAAGGATTGGTTTCACATTGCTTTTACCGTCATGTGAAAAGGGATTGGTTTCACATTGCTTTTTTTTGCCATCGTGTGAAAAGGGATTGGTTTCACTTTGCTTTTTACCGCCATGTGAAAACGGATTTGTTTCACATTGCTTTTACCGTCGTATGAAAAGGGATTGGTTTCACATTGCTTTTACCGTCATGTGAAAAGGGATTGGTTACACTTTGCTTTTTTACCGTCATGTGAAAAAGGATTGGTCTCACATTGCTTTTTTTACAGTCATGTGAAAACGGATTTGTTTCACATTGCTTTTACCGTCATATGAAAAGGGATTGGTTTCACATTGCTTTTACCGTCATGTGAAAAGGGATTGGTTTCACATTGCTTTTACCGTCATGCGAAAAGGGATTGGTTTCACATTGCTTTTTTTTCACGTCATGTGAAAAGGAATTGGTTTCACTTTGTTTTTTTACCGTCATGTGAAAAGGGGTTGGTTTCACATTGCTTTTTGTACCGTCATGTTAAAAGGGATTTGTTTCACTTTGCCTTTTGTACCGTCATGTGAAAAGGGAATAGTTTCACTTTGCTTTTTTAACGTCATGTGAAAAGGGATTAGTTTCACTTTGCTTTTTTTACCGTCATGTGAAAAGGGATTGGTTTCACATTGCTTTTTTACCGTCATGTGAAAAGGGATCGGTTTCACATTGCCTTTTTTTTTACCGTCATGTGAAAAGGAATTGGTTTCACTTTGCTTTTTTTACCGTCATGTGAAGAGGGATTGGTTTCGCATTGGTTTTTATCGTCATGTGAAAAGGGATTCTTTAAACATCGAATGGACTGAATTTCACATTCATCCTTAAGGAAGACTATTCATTGAGATGGTTGTTTTGTAGCTGTGTAGGTTTATATTTCGCAGCACGACACAAATCGTCTGCGTGTTTGCTTCATTAGCGTAAAAGCTTTGAGATTTTCATATGACCTACCTCCGCGCTAGCAGAAGAAAACTTCCAAACTGCACATTTATTTAATCGTACCGTATTTTGCTCTAATATTTTATTTTATTAATATTTATATTTTTGAAAAGGGATTGTTTTATTACGTTCGTACGATTTTGTTTGTTTTATACTCACTGTGGAAATTAAAAGCATTGTGCAAATGCATGGCGCTATTTTCAGCTGATATTGCATTAGATAAATTCATAATAAATTGCCCCGCTAGGCAAATTTGCCTTTTAACGGTTCATGCACTTAATTTGATTCTTTGTTTGCCTATAATATACACATATATCGTACGGTTATACGCAATGTATACATAATACAATCAACAGGCCTAGATGTTATAGCCAAGCCTATTAAAGATGTATAAGCCATGCGGGTTGTTTTTAACGGCATTTGGTATTTATTTATTTTAACATTTTTTATGTAGTCGGTACACCTCTAATTTCCTTCAAAAAGGGAAGAGTGTGGAATGAAATTCCTCTGGCTGACCAACCATCTCCATCCGTCACTACTTTCAAGACTATGACAAGTATATGAAATTAACGAATTATTATATTAAATATTGCTTGGAGAAAAAAGCAATTGTTATGTCGATTTGACAAAAACAAATTACCGCCCGGCAACCTTTGAGAAAAAAATATCTGACAGTTTTTTGTTGTTTTTTCTTAAAAACGTGAACACCTATTGTGATGAAGGTTAATTTTGTGATTCTATTTTATGAAAACTATAGTGTTGAACTGAACATAAGTTACCAAATGCCAATGTTGTACCTTCTGTTTAAACACACAAAGATAGAAAAAAAAATTATGTAGAATTCAACACATACATTATTTCCATTATGTTCATTGCAACCATCGCAAAGCCATTCAAGGAAAGAAAAGGAAAGGTTAATTAAATTTACCGAACACGATCGAGCATAGGTCTTTCCTTTTTCCCAACGGCATACCCATTATACTGAACCTTGCAAAAACGTGTTGCGTTCTAATTCCAGTCGTCCATATTTAAAGCCACCATACATTTATGGTAGACATGGAAATCATAAATTAATGATCACAGATTTACATGGAAATTACTTCCTGTATCAGTCACCCACACTCCACATTTCAGTTTTTTATAAGTGGGATGCAAACCCACTCAAATGTTATAGGATGAACCCACGTAATTATAGTTTGGGGGATTACAAAAACTCCATCCACATTTGAAGAGTAGGTCCACACATCAAAACATGAGGAAATAACACTTGTTGAGCTTTCCTTCGCAAAGTTGTAACGATCAGTGTCTTGTTTGGTGATTTTGTTTGGTTAATATTATCTAGATAGGTTTGCGGTGCCATGTCAATTCTCTGTAATGAGTTGTAAAAACTGTGTTGGTTATGAAAAGAACTGATGTTTTAACAACTTGACGTTTTGAAGCTCCGATCGTCTTCAGGAGAATGCCCAAGTCTCTTATAATGATGTGATACACCGACTGTCCATAAAGGGAAGATACAGTACACCATAAGTAATGTTTACAAAACTCCTTCAACGAGTTGGCTCACTCTCTTTTAATCAACATACACCAACATGTGAAAGTTTCACCTTTTTGCGTCGTTCACAAGAAAATAGTGAAAATACATACAGATTGTCTGTATTCATTCCCATATGGAATTTAGGAAAGAGTATTCTATTAAAGTTATTTTCTTTTGAAATAACCAATCTTATTGACGATGTGACCAATGACATCACATGTTTACAAAAGAGCCCCAAAGGTCAAACTGCGCCGGGCACAAAATGTACACTGGTCTATGACAAGAAACCATATCATCTGATATTTTGAAATATCAGCAGAATTTTTTTTAATTTGATTTATTTTTTCATAAGGCATTAACATTACATTTCAAATCTTATTCATCTGAAAATTAAAAATTCTTGTTATGTGGAGAAGTACAAATGTACAAACTCTGCATACAAATAGGCTACACACACTTTTGCCCAGCGGGAAATCGCCTTGTCTCTAAAGGTCACACAAAGTGTAAAGTTTAAAAACAGGCTCCCATACAAATGTACGTGCGAATTTACCGAAGGTGGTAAAAATGGATCCGTTATTTAATTTAAAACCGCATAGGCATAATCCTTCTTGTTCGCAAGTTTTGCTCTGTTTGTCTGTCCAGTAGGGAAAAATATAAAAACTATTATGCTTCACTTATTATTTCATGTATTTACATATTGTATAGTAATGCATGTACAGCGCTTTGGGGTCTTGTCATAGACGGAATGCGCTTCATAAATGTGATTTATTATTATTATTATTTCCTACATATTGACAAAATAATAATAATGTTCATTTATGTATTTCCTTTTCAACACGAACAATTTGTGTAAAGCAATTATTATTGCCGTACTGTTGTGTAGGCCTACATGTATACTTATTGCTGTCAGCATGAAATAAATGTTTCCAAATCATGAACTTCGGTGCGCATGTCTAGCCTTTTATAGACTCGTAATTTAGCAAAATCGAGTTGATTTCAATTCGTGTTTGGAAAGCGCACATTCCCGTTCCTATAATAATACCAGAGTCTTCGCCAGACTTAATGACAAACACGCTGTGTCTGGAATACTTTAGCCAGACTTGTTATACGTTACCAGTCTGAGCGAATCGACCCGTTAATCGAATAGATAGGGCCTTACATTTCATTTGATTCAATGCTAATAATTATATAGATAGGCCCTATATTGATGGAACGACTCAAGGCCATTCACTAACAACTTGTGTTAGTGTGAATAATCACTCAAATAATCATAACAGCTGGAAATGCCTTTATTTTTTATATTTTATATCAGGCAATTGACAAAAAGAGGTAAGTTACATATTAATATTGGTATTACCATAGAGCAAGGACCAGATAGTATAACACAGAAGGTCATTCTTTCTGAGGAGATGTTTTATTGATGGGTCACAGTGAGAGTACAATAGCAATTCTTGTATACCGAAAATGTTTTGCATCCTGGCTGATAATTTTGACAAAGATTTGTTTGTTTAAATGGAGTAGGCCGCAGATGAACATAATGTTAAAATGATATGAGTCCACAAACATCTGTTGCTGCTTCTATTTCAATGGTCTTCATTGTCGGTATTTGTCAGTATACATTTTTTTTTTCAGATTCAGATTCAGATTCAGATTCAGAATATTTATTGTCATCTGTATAAAACATACATTGAAATTTGGTATGGTCTTGCGAGCATCAAAAATATCAAAAATATATTTATATATACAATTAATATATGAACAACAATAACAAAATATTAATAGACAACGTCACTTTATTGATTGATTGATTTTTTTAGCCTTTAATTATTAAGCTTTTAAAATGGATTCGCGTCGTCGTCTCGGTCAGCTGCAAGCACATGCGTCAAGAAGCTAGACCAGCTAGGGTAGTCATAAAACATCCCAAAATGCCGACACCGTCTCCGTAACAGAGGTTGACTGTAATGGACCGCCAATAAACCCTATTCTGTGCTAATCGGGTACACTCATATAAACTCCGATTAGTCCACTGTTTGATGTTGTCTTCCCATTTCCTTCGCTGACGTCCACAGGCACGTTTCCCGTACATGCGTCCCTCAAGCAATGATTTTTGAATGCAGTTGTGTCAATTTACGTGGCCGAAATATTTTAGTTGCATCATCTTGATGATAGACTGAAGTTCCCTTTCTACCCCAAACTGACCTATAACTTCCTCATTTGTTTTTCTTTGTTTCCATGAACTTACGTCCGATTCTTCTGCAAATCCACATCTTAAATGACTTGAGTTTCGCCTCATACCCTTATTGATTGTCCAAGTTTCTGATCCTTATAATAGGGTGTCCATGATTCTTTGTAGGTCCTGCTGATTTTCGGCCAGCAAAACTGTGTCGATTGTCAGTATATCTCAGGTTATTGATTATATAGTTCTACCTATGCATAGTCCTGGCATTCCTGTATTTCTTGGAAGATCATTTCTGTGTATAAATTGAATACACACGGGAAGAATATACCTCCTTGTCGTATCTTTTGATATTGATGGATGTAGAAATCTCATTATTGGATCTGATTGCCGCTGTTTGTTCCCAATAAAGGTTTCTTATTAACCTGATGTCCTTTCCATCCAGACTGATAGACTCTAGGCTTTCAATGAGTACTGAATGGTGAACTTTATCAAACGCCATAGTCTATAAAACATGCATACATATCCTTTTGCACTTCAATGTATTTTTCTGATATCATTTTCATGCAAAACATTGCTTCCCCTTGCGCCGCTATTTTACCTGAACCCAAACTGTTCTTCACTGACATATACGTTGACCTTGTGTTTAATTCTTTCAAGTTTAATTTTGAGCAATAACTTGGCTACATGTGGCTCACGAGGCTTATTGTTCTGAAGTTAACTCGCCAGTTCCGTTAACTCGCCAAGACTAAAGTCATCCAAGGCTTTCAGCATTTCAACGGATATTTCATCTAAATAGTTTTCATTGTGCTAAGTGCCTTTTCCACCTCTGATTTGATGATCGGCGGCCCCCTATCAATTTTGGACTCGGTTTTCTCTCCTGTCATCCTCAAACAGGTCACCTATATATTCAACCCATCTTCCATGAATTTGATTCTTGTCGAATAAGATGATGCCACCACATCTGTTACCCTGTTTCTTGTTTGTGAGTTCTTTCACGTCATCATACATCGCTTTGGTTTGGTGTGTTTTCGCCAGTTCTTCAATGTTCACACACTTGTTTTCAATCCATGCTTCTTTTGCTTGTCTACATTCCTTTTAAATCTTCTTGTTGATGGTGTCATATTGCGATATGTTTTTTATCCTCTTCCTTTCTGTCATGGGGTTGAGGCTATTTTCTGTCATCCATTATTGCTTGTTTTTCCCCCTGTGTTTGGGTGGCAGCAGTTTGTTAGCATGTTGGAAGCTGTCCCGCAGGCAATTCCATTTCAAATTTTACTTTTCTTGTTTGTGTTTTATGGTTATGTTGTTCTATGTCTTCCGTCAACAGTGCGTTGCACTTCACTTCTATAATGTACGCTTGCCTGAATTCTGGTTGATTTAGGGCAGTCACATCTACCTGTTCCCTTTTTTGCCATTGTGTTTTATTCTCTTGAGCCTGATCGCTAATGTGGCCACCAGAGGGTTATGCTCCTGGGTAGGTTTTGATCTGTTTGATACTATTTCGGAACCTGTTCTTGATCGTTATAAAGTCGATTTGGTTTCTGTAGCCATTCCCTGGACTTTACCAAGTGTAGAGCTTTCTTTATATATGCTGAAAAATGGTTACATAGTATTAAGTCATTCTCCTCACAGAACTGAAGTCTCTCTCCCCTCTCATTTCTCGTACCTATGCCATACTGCCCGGCGATGCTGTGATATTGTTCGTTTCCCACCTTTGCGTTGAAATCTCCCATTACAGTTAGTACGTCTGTTGATTTGACTTGTTTGATTAGTATTTGAAGATCATCATAGAACTAGATATTTATAGTATTTTGTAGTTGAAACAATAATTGACCAAGAAAAGCACCTTCTAAGATTACTTCAAAATATCACTGTACATTTAATGATCTGAAATCCCAACCTTGATTTGTTTTGCTACCAGCAAAAATCGACCGCTGCGTAAGCGATTCCGATCGCATTGACTACAACGGAATAAAATGCACTATTTAAAACACTTTTTTGCAAGAAAATTCTTATTGTTTAATGTTTTAACGTGAACATTGGGCATTTTGCCGTCGAGTCCGAGTGCCAATGCTGAGTCTGAATGGTCGAGTCCGAGTCACGAATCATGCAAGTCATGCTCTGATCACATTCAGGTGAGCAGTATGCCGTGAAATGCCTTGATATATACAGTAACAGTTAAAAACTAGGAAGGCCATAGGGGTATGTGCGTCCCCCTCCAAGGACTGTTCCCCTTAAGGTACCTCCTGCGCAGCATTCGGATCCCTAAGAAAAACTTAAGGGCCTGTTAAAAAAAGTGTGTCTCAAGTGCCTCCTTGAAAATCCCCCATGCAATGTGTACAGAAGTGAACCATCCCTAGTTAAGCCGCTTAGTAAAGGGAATATACGATCACGATATTGGTAATGTTGGCCAAACTGCTTCTATGAGTATGCTTACTCTCTTTGAATCAAGGTATATATTAAAGGGAAGGTACAACATTGGTAATGTTGGCAAAACTGCTTCTATGAGTATGCTTACTCTCTTTGAATCAAGATATACATTGAAGGGAAGGTACAACATTGGTAATGTTGGCCAAACTGCTTCTATGAGTATGCTTACTCTCTTTGAATCAAGATATACATTGAAAGGAAGGTACAACATTGCTAATGTTGTACAAGATATACATTGAAGGAAGGTACATGTAATGTTGACAAAACTGCTTCTATGAGTATGCTTACTCTCTTTGAATCAAGATATACATTGAAGGGAAGGTACAACATTGGTAATGTTGACAAAACTGCTTCTATGAGTATGCTTACTCTCTTTGAATCAAGATATCTATTGAACCAAGGGTACAACATTGGTAATGTTGGCAAAACTGCTTCTATGAGTATGCTTACTCTCTTTGAATCAAGATATACATTGAAGGGAAGGTACAACATTGGTAATGTTGACAAACTGCTTCTATGAGTATGCTTACTCTCTTTGAATCAAGATATACATTACAGGGAAGGTACAACATTGGTAATGTTGGCAAAACTGCTTCTATGAGTATGCTTACTCTCTTTGAATCAAGATATACTTTGAAGGGAAGGTACAACATTGGTAATGTTGGCCAAACTGCTTCTATGAGTATGCTTACTCTTTGAATCAAGATATACATTGAAGGTAAGGTACAACATTGGTAATGTTGGCCAAACTGCTTCTATGGGTATGCTTACTCTCTTTGAATCAAGATATACATTGAAGGGAAGGTACAACATTGGTAATGTTGACAAACTGCTTCTATGAGTACGGTATGGTACTCTCTTTGAATCAAGATATACATTGAAGGGAAGGTACAACATTGGTAATGTTGACAAAACTGCTTCTATGAGTACGGTATGCTACTCTCTTTGAATCAAGATATACATTGAAGGGAAGGTACAACATTGGTAATGTTGACAAACTGCTTCTATGAGTATGCTTACTCTTTGAATCAAGACATACATTGAAGGGAAGGTACATCATTGGTAATGTTGACAAAACTGCTTCTATGAGTATGCTTACTCTTTGAATCAAGACATACATTGAAGGGAAGGTACAACATTGCTAATGTTGGCAAAACTGCTTCTATGAGTATGCTTACTCTTTGAATCAAGATATTGAAGGGAAGGTACAACCTTGGTAATGTTGGCCAAACTGCTGCTATGAGTATGCTTTACTCTCTTTGAATCAAGATATACATTGAAGGGAAGGTACAACACTGGTAATGTTAGCAAAACTGCTTCTATGAGTATGCTTACTCTCTTTGAATCAAGATATTGAAGGGAAGGTACAACATTGGTAATGTTGGCCAAACTGCTTCTATGAGTATGCTTTACTCTCTTTGAATCAAGATATACATTGAAGGGAAGGTACAACACTGGTAATGTTAGCAAAACTGCTTCTATGAGTATGCTTACTCTCTTTGAATCAAGATATACATTGAAGGGAAGGTACAACATTGGTAATGTTGGCCAAACTGCTTCTATGAGTATGCTTACTCTTTGAATCAAGATATACATTGAAAGGAAGGTACAACATTGGTAATGTGGGCCAAACTGCTTCTATGGGTATGGTTACTCTATTTAAATCAAGATATACATTGAAGGGAAGGTACAACATTGGTAATGTTGACAAAACTGCTTCTATGAGTATGCTTACTCTCTTTGAATCAAGATATACATTGAAGGGAAGGTACAACATTAGTAATGTTGACAAAACTGCTTCTATGAGTATGCTTACTCTCTTTGAATCAAGATATACATTGAAGGGAAGGTACAACATTGGTAATGTTGACAAAACTGCTTCTATGAGTATGCTTACTCTCTTTGAATCAAGATATACATTGAAGGAAGGTTCAACATTGGTAATGTTGACAAAACTGCTTCTATGAGTATGCTTACTCTTTGAATCAAGATATACATTGAAGGAAGGTACAACATTGGTAATGTTGACAAACTTCTATGAGTATGCTTACTCTTTGAATCAAGATATACATTGAAGGAAGGTACAACATTGGTAATGTTGACAAAACTACTTCTATGAGTATGCTTACCTCTTTGAATCAAGATATATTGAAGGGAAGGTACAACATTGGTAATGTTGACAAAACTGCTTCTATGAGTATGCTTACTCGCTTTGAATCAAGATATACATTGAAGGGAAGGTACAACATTGGTAATGTTGACAAAACTGCTTCTATGAGTATGCTTACTCTCTTTGAATCAAGATATACATTAAAGGGAAGGTACAACATTGGTAATGTTGGCAAAACTGCTTCAATGAGTATGCTTACTCTCATTGGATCAATTTATACAACCAACCTGTGAAAGTTTCGACTTAATACGTTGTGTCATTTAGGAATAAATATTGAAAATGTTTAGATGCAACACTTTGGTTACAATTCAGCCGTTTTATTTCTCAGGCGTTATCAAATTCTAGTCATGCGCATTTGAAAAATAAAATATTCAAACCATCAAAGTACATGTGTCTTATCAAAAATGAAAATTTAAATTATTTATGCAAGAAGAAAAATATAATTTCATGAATTGACAGACCTACAGACACATTGGGTAGAAGAAATGTCTATGTTTAACAAGAGGCTCATCACTACAATGGCTACACATTGTAGAAGCCATGATTTGCCTGGCGCGATAGGGTCTATAAATAAAAAGGAAAAATACTCGCAGACTCATACAGACGACGGTAATTGTTTCAGATACAGAATATTATAGGCCCTACCCACAATACACGGGTACAGAGTGGGCAATCGTATATCATAGATGCTGGTCTAATTTTCGACTACAACGTCTCGTTAGGATTCACCTAGGAAGAATAAAAAACCAATGGCCACTGCATGAAAGACAATGCCATTATAATCATACCCTTAATATAGATACAAACGGCGACTTTGATATAACAAGTTCAAGGTAATCGTCGAGGGCGCTTCAATATCGCGTTCAATAAATGTAGGAAAGTGGGCGACAACACGCCACCTTCGGTCCCATCAGAATCATCTGACTAATAATGACATAAATCGATCGATGATATAATTGATACCGGTACCGTATTATAGCAAGATGCACCCACAACCTCAGTAAAGACTACAGCACGTGGTTTAATTCAATAGTAGTCAAATTAGGGAAGACATCGAATTCTAACCTGCAGTTAAACCTTGAGGGCACTCGCGGTAACTAATGCCCCTTTCCCACTTACACGATTTTTGCTACGGTAGAGCACGATTTTTCAATTAATTACAATCGCAACGGCGTCGTGGCCATGTTCGTGGTCAATCGTGGTCCACCATAGCGCACCGTAGTAGATCTTGATGGCACCGTGGAGTAGCACGATTTTTTTGGAATGTTCAAAAAAATCTTGCTCTACCGTAGCGGTTGGAAAAAATCGTGGTCCACCGCAGCAGCATCGTATTAGAGTCGCAACGTTGTCTTGACGTTGTCGTGGTATGTCGTGACGGCGTCTTGTTCATTCGTACTCATTCGTGGTGGCCGCAACACCTACGGTAGGCCAAGACTTCGCTACGATGCCGCTACGATGGTGCTGCGACCTAGCAAGACTTAAACAAGACGCCAACAAGACGCCAGCAAGAACATGATTTTTTTATCACGTGTCTCTTGCTGATAGTGTGTGTTTTTTATCACATGTCTCTTGTCTCTTGTTTAAAAGTGTACACAAGCTGCCACGTCGCACTGGCGTCTTGTGAAATCGTACTGACGCCGTAGTGACATCGTAGTACAATCTTGGCATTTCTTGGTACGCCGTGACAAATCTTGACGATGTCGTAACTCTACCGTAACACTGTCGTGGCACTATCGCACTACTGCCGTACCACATCTTGACGGCGTCTTGATAGCGTCTTGACAAGACGTAGAATACGATAGACCTTGAACTTTTTGAGTGTGAATTGCTATGGTACAGCACGACTGAGCACGATTTTTCAACTTTGAAAAATCGTGCTCTACCGTAGCAAAAATCGTGTAAGTGGGAAAGGGGCATAAAGGTACATGCCTGCTGGAAAGTAAGGAGCTCATTATCTACGGGTCACTACACATTGTGGGGTTTCGTCATGAGCATATTCATGGCTGAGCTGGAGCTGGCAGATCCTGCCAGCAGGACAAAGGACCAATTTATATTGTGCTGTAATCCCCTTCTAATCCACTGTAAGTTGACAAAAGGTTTACTAGGGCCTTTGTGTTTGGATTTTGGGGTGGGTTGTGGCTTTGATACAAGTATGAAAACAGACATGATCGCTCTAAAAATATACACGTACATTTTGTACAATGTACATGTACTGATAAGTATAACCGTTCAGCATGTCATTGAAAACAATTATCTAATTATTGATAGGTTTTTTCAGATTAGATTTGTCATGTCACCACCCCTGCAGTCTCTTTAATAATTTCGACAATTTACGCAATTATATTTGAGCCTTCATACTGTTTATTTTATTTCAGGAAAAGAAAATGAATATCGAGTACCTAATGATTTTCTTTTAGTATTAAAATCACAAAAACAAACGATTACTTCTTAATTGGTGTGTCAATT
This sequence comes from Zoroaster sp. YZ-2022, assembly GCA_029582265.1. Taxonomy (NCBI): domain Eukaryota; kingdom Metazoa; phylum Echinodermata; class Asteroidea; order Forcipulatida; family Zoroasteridae; genus Zoroaster; species Zoroaster sp. YZ-2022. The sequence goes on from CM055819.1 coordinate 22,943,436, forward strand.
TTTTTTTTATTAAATGCATATTTAATTTTTTTTTTTTATACGTTTATTTCAATGCTGTCATTAAAATACAAAAAACATCCGTTAACGTTACATAACTGTAAACTATATTAAGAAATTATGGTGAATAAAGATATGTTTAAGGTCAAGCGAGACAACATTTAGTTTAGGGTGAAGCAAGGCTTTTGTTCCCTAACCTATTGACGGACACATGTACTTTTCAAAACAAGTAAATTAACGCAAAAAAAAAAGGTTTCTGGCACTATGAAACAGCAAATGTCTGAAATCCTTTTGTTAGTATCATAATGTCTGAAATTGCACAATGGGGATTTAATTTCAGACATTAAATGTCTGAAATTGCACAAAAGGCTTCAATTTCAGACATTTTATCAATGGACTCGGGTGAAGGATTAAATTTCAAACATTTAAATGTCTGAAATTCGATGTCAGGGCTACTTTTCAGACATTTGGACAACAAGATCTGACCTCCTAATCCTCCTTTGTTAGCAAATGTCTGAAATTTAATCCTTCACCCGAGTCCATTCATAAAATGTCTGAAATTGAAGCCTTTTGTGCAATTTCAGACATTTAATGTCTGAAATTAAATCCCCATTGTGCAATTTCAGACATTTTGATACTAACAAAAGGATTTCAGACATTTGCTGTTTCATAGTGTGGTCTCCGCGCGTGTCACCACGTAGAGCGCATCTCGCACAGACTTGAGATTCAGGCGGAAGAAACCAATGATCTCAAGCAGGAACTAAAAAACATTATGTCGATTGTTTCTAACACTTACGGCCTTGTTAAAGGACGTGTTGAAAAGGCGAGGGATCGTCGTGCCCAACCAAAACCTGTGGAGAAGGAAGCCATAAATTTTCAGGCTGAGATGCATCGGCCCGATACTCCCGATCCCAAGCCTGTGGTGAATTTCGTGGACGGATATATGTCTCCATTCCTATTCGCTACGAAGATATTCGCCCCAGCGTTGTCTACGATCCAGTGGAGGACTACGCTGGGCTTCGCAAGCGATGTATCACGGCTTCATCGTTCGTGCGGGGGCTGTTGATATATATTTTTAAGTCTGACGTCATGAGGAATTCTAACTTTGACGGAACCACTGTCCTCACCAAGAACGGAACGCACAATAAGGACAGGCTCGACCGACGATTAGTCATATGTCATTGCTGGATCAAGTTGAACTCGAATTCCCCGGTCAAGTTTTTGACAAAACATCGTTCACTAAAATGAGGGCAGTCATTAATGATAAATGTCGTCACAGCTAAAGCACATTCAGAACATTAAGTAAACATATCCATGATTCAATAATGAACCACACATTTAAGTTGGTAGGGTATTGCCGGCCCCGAAATAGATGATTATATATGCAGCTTCCGAATAAGATTTTGTTTGCCAAAAATCATTATCCTAATGAGTAGTTTTGTACCACAGCGTGATATTATTTAGAAATCGGTCCTTCAACATTCCTACTGATATTTTAAAGAAAATGTAAATTGGTTTTAATTATAGGAATTTTTAATGTATAATTGAATGTTTCGAGCACAATAAAATACAATTAGTTAAAAATAAAACACCGTGCATGTTTATATCTGAATAATACATATATGTACAGTATACCCCTCCAATCTATGGTTGTCCTTTTCATTTCATTCTAAAAAGCCAAACCTAATCAAAAAGAAAAGTAATAATTACTTGATTTAGGCAGTTATAATTTAACTTTGAAAGGCCGACTTTCGTTTATATATTTAAAAAATAAATAAATAAATGAAAAATAAAAACAAATGTATTTGCAGGGATTGACCACTTCTTGCCACTTCTTTATAGCTGCAAGTACATGTATGTAATTTCTTAAAGGTCCTAGGAAATAGAAATTTTTAACAGTGAAAACAATAAAGTATACCTATTGGAACATATATTTGTCATTTGTCTATTTTATCCCCGCCCCTTTGCACCATTAAAAAAATAAATTCTGAAATTAGGGGGGCGCCACGCTCCTCCCCTACCTCCTCATTATCATATTATAATCCGCAAATCCGTGACGTAGACCTAGGAAGGTCCAGCACTGCCTGCGATGAAGTTTCAGTCAAGTCGTACTCAAAACCACTGAAGTTGATGTGTCATATTAGATCTTCTTTTCAGCTAAATTTAGTAGATATCCCACATTTTTTGGGAAATGCCTTGTAGGTGTGTTGTTGCTGGGTGTAACACCACAAAGGAAGGTGTCAGCCTTCACCGATTTCCACCAGACCCTAAATACAGGCGAATTTGGACGGCGAGTGTGAAGCTGACCAGGGCGAAATGGTCAGGACCAACGGAGCACTCTATGATATGTAGCGCTCACTTTGAGCCAACATACTTTGACCGGGGGCTCCAGAGCCAGTTTGGCATGAGATTTAAAGCCATGCTGCGCCCTGATGCAGTACCAACAATATTTCCATTAAGTCAGAAGGCAAAGAAACGTCCAGAAAAGAAAAGAGTAGCTTTTCTTGAAGCGAGAAAGTCTCAGGGTAAGTTGCTTTGTTTTCCGTGTAACTTACATGTGTATGTGCACCCACAAGCAATAGGCTTATTACTAACGTTAGAGGTCGATTGTTACACTTCGCACACCACATTAACGCTAAAAATGTCGTTTCATTGTGAAGTCACTGAAGATGTCATTGTACAATTCTTTGACAATGTTAATTATGTGTGTGATTTTTTGGATCTTGTTTCAAAATCATCGAGTGCAGAATTATGTTTTGAAACGGTCATAACGACGGCTTACACAATTCACCAATGACTCCTGGCCATGTGTATCCATGCCATTGATTCGACGGGGCCTTGCGCTTCGTTTTACGGTAGAGCCTACAGTACAGATTTATCGGTGCTATACGGTCATGTTTACTATGCAACTTGCAAGTCGTGTGCACATACACTGTACATGTGTACGTTGCGCACAGTTTATGACCCTTTTTTATAATCCCACGGTTTAACCATGGAGCAACTAAACACAATGGCAACATTGGTGCCTAACATTGGAGCTTAGTTTATTCATGGTTTATTGCTCCTAGGTCTACGTCACGAACATACCGCGCGTTGGGCAACATTTTGAAATTAGATGAGGCAATTTTTGTAAAAATCAAATTAAAAATAATTAGCCCAATCCAGACATAAATTAAACGTAAAATCGTTTTTTATTCATATCAATTGATAAAATAACAAAAGAAAATAAATAAGCACAATTTGACTCTTCCTAGGACCTTTAAGCTACAGTCACGCTGTCACGATTTTTGATTGCGAATGCACAACGGATGTCCAGCGGATGGTCATTCGTAGTCATACGTAAACTAGCTACAGTCACACTGTCACGATCTGGCGTTACGATTGTCCACGTATGACCACGATTAAAAAAATAAATTTCATCCGTTGCCATACGTGTACATCCGTGGAACTTTCACTCCTACACGATTACACAAAGACTCCACTAAGGTTCCACAACGTATGACCCCGATTATACAACGATTTGCTATAAGAGTATACAAAGTATTTACTAGGTATGCGTAACGATTACCCACGGATAATCACGTATACACAGCGATTGACCACGATGTTAAGTTCAACATACATGACCACGATTATACACGGATGTAAAGCGATTGGTTAACGATTGCCCAACGATTGCACAGCGATTGTTCAACGGATGTAGCCGATCACGTTACGATTGCCTATAAATACAGCCATTTTCGTGAAATCGTGATTAATCGTGATAGATCGTGATAAATCGTTATGAAATCGTTATGATCGTTGTGTAATCTTACTGCAATCGTTATAAATCGTTGTCATACTTGGTCATCCGTAATGTAATCTTAACATTCGCAGTGTATCCGTTGAGCATCCGTTGTGTATCCTGTGTACATCCCTAGTCATACTTAATGATTAGGACTCTACTACGAATGACTAAGTATCCCTAACGTATCATTACGTATGACTACGGATGACCATATCCGCTGGACATCCGTTGTGCATTCGCAATCAAAAATCGTGACAGTGTGACTGTAGCATTATGATACGTTGGGGATACTTAGTCATTCGTAGTAGAGTCCTTGGCATCCGTTATGGTCCACGATGGCACAACGGAAGTTTCAAACGGTTCAAAACCATCGTTCTGGAATCGTGGGAAAAAATCCGTTGTGTATCCTGTGTACATCTCTAGTCATACGTAGTGCATACGTAATGGCAATCGTGAGCAATCGTAGATATACGTGAACATCCTTCGTGGCAGCACCACGGATGCACTAGGGATGCACACAGGAAGCATTACGTATAGGGATGTACACAGGATACACAACGGATACACTGCGAATGTTAAGATTACACTACGGATGACCAAGTATGACAACGATCATAACGATTTATCACGATTTCACGAAAATGGCTGTATTTATAGGCAATCGTCACGTGATCGGCTACATCCGTTGAACAATCGCTGTGCAATCGTTGGGCAATCGTTAACCAATCGCTTTACATCCGTGTATAATCGTGGACATACGTTGTGAATCCTTAGTAACATCGTGGTCAATCGCTGTGTATACGTGATTATCCGTGGGTAATCGTTACGCATACCTAGTAAATACTTTGTATACTCTTATAGCAATCGTTGTATAATCGGGGTCATACGTTGTGGAACCTTAGTGGAGTCTTTGTGTAATCGTGTAGAAGTGAAAGTTCCACGGATGTACACGTATGGCAACGGATGAAATTTATTTTTTTAATCGTGGTCATACGTGGACAATCGACGCCAGATCGTGACAGTGTGACTGTAGCTTTACCAACGCTTAAATGTCCTATAATCCCATAATCTCTTAACAATGGGATTAAAACCTATCCTCCCTGGCCATTGTGCCCACCCGTTGCCCATTGAAACCCATTTTCATTGTGCGGCAGTGGCCATTTTTAATGAGCACTCGCTGCCCAAAGTTTGACATGTGGCATTATTGATTATTCACTCCTTCCGGCGTTCATAAGCTCTGGAAATCCATGAACCTCGAGTTAATTTTAAAAAAACGGGAGGACCCGCAAGGTTAACCGCGTGTTAATATGTTTCTTTTCGGTCTTTTGTTAGAAGAGAAACACTTTCCTTTCGGTTCGTAAGCAATTAGAATGGGGTATAACCTGCCTGGGCAATCAAGCGTTGCTTAGGCAGGTTATATAAGTGTTGTATTCTCGCAGTTTGTTATTCGGCTTCCTGACACACATACATGGCGTACACGCCGAGTTTACTTTACATATTCTTTGCAGGTTACATGTGTGATAGGATTGCATTAGTTCGAGTGACCTGGGCACTTTGAGTCATGCCTACTCCCAGACACGTCCTCTCTCCTAGTTTTTTTCCCACAGGTTTTTTTTATCTAGGCAAGCGTAGGGGTTGCGTGTGTGCTGACTCTTTAGAACTTGATGCACAGGTCCGCTACGGGATTGGTAGCGGATGTGTCCGATAGCATATTAAAGTCATGATAGCACCATCGACTTGGAGCTGAGAGCTTTAGTCTGGTGCCCATGTTTGTCGCATTGACAAGTAATTAGCTTGGAGCTTGGTCTTAGCTTGGTGACCATTGACTCGGAGCTGTAGCTTTAGTCTGGTGCCCATGTACGTCGCATTGACGAGTAATCTGCGTGTGTAGTTTGGCAGAATTTCGGGCAATACGCCTTCTCGTGTTTGTTTCTTAATTACATGCGTGTTATGTTGTATAATTATTCATAATGAAAAATTGTTGGTCTTACCATATCAAAATGACTTACGGATTTCTGTATTGGAGAATTGTTAAATGTTTAACAAGACAAATAAAAGGAGTGACAAGTGTGTTGTCAGGAACTGCCACTCCAAACATAATATCTTGTTTGTTGCTAATTGCGGGAGATTAGAAAGGAAGAATTCTTTATCTTCCCTTACGTCAGAACTCACTGCCCGCCGCCCCGCGAAAAGTTCCGTACATTGTGTATTTTGACAATTTGAAAATCGGTTTATACCACATGGGGAATGTTGATTACCTGCATAATTAATTAGTCTATATTGCGTGTTTAATGACGTCCGGCCACATGCATAATTCATGATTGGTCACTTGCCAACAACAAGACACAGATCGCCGTGCGCATCAGCGACAGCGCGTTGCCTATAACTTCACCGAACTTCGTCTACCTCCTCACATCAACACATAAGCCCACGTTTGCCACTTCTTAGTTAGAAATCTTCAACATTCTTGTGGATTCGAAAGAGAGGTATGTATAATTGTATATCCTTTATGGAACTTGTTTCTCATAAAAACTAGGGATATGTCATACGATTGCCTATGACGGTTCGGGGTGACAAGTCAATGTACAAGCGGAAAAATGTTAACACATTTTATGATACCTTTAAAGATGTTCCCCTATTATTTTTGGTTAGTGATCTTTAGGCTCTACCGGGGAAAACGCCCCCTAAAACGTTTGAGTAATTATTCCTTATAAAGAAAAAAGAGAACAAAAACCTGATCAAAACTAAATAACTATTTTTGTTAATAAGAAAATAAAGATAGTGTATAAAATAAGTTACGTGTATACTGCAAAACCATGATTCTAGTGATTATTTTGTATTTATTTTCCTTTTCTCAAGTAAAATAGCAATGTTCCTATAAAAAAGAAAATTTCCGGAAATTAGAGTTAAAATGGCGTAAAAAACGTGCGATACATCTTTAACATAATAAATGGAAGAGTTTAATATCATTTTATTTTGTTTCAAAAAATAACTCCTACCAATTTAATCCAGGGACAAACTGCAACAGATTTGTAGAGATACACAACATGTGCCGTTTTATTGGGCTAGTTTATTAAGAGAAAAATACAGAAATATTTTCAAAAGCATGTTACTTTTACAAGATTAGAGGATCTGTTGCTCTCTGATGCACAGACTTTGAGTTAGGGTAAATTGTAAAGTAGTGTTAAAAATATTCCAAGAGACATGAGTGCTCATTGTAGATAAGTAGACCTGTCTGTGATGCATGACACTTATGCAATAATCATTGTGTCTTTCATTGATGGGTGTTTTTCTTCTAGACGCCCTATTCTGAAATAATTATGAATGAAATGAAGTCAGCTAATTCTATATTGCATTCTCTTTAAACACAAAACAGCGTGCCAATCATCTGTCAAAATGAATATTATTCCGAGATGCCTAAGCGCCGGCCTGCTCATCCTGGTGGTACTCGGGGTGGCCGCGGCCCAGGTATTCACTGAGAACAGCAGCATAACAGAGTACAGCGTTAAGAATAAGGTAACTTCAGCTTAATTTTACTCTCAGGACGTTGGACTGTCTGTGTTGGCCGACACAAAAAGGGGTTTGAAATATTTGATTAAGTGGTATTTCAGGTACCTCAGGGTTCTGTACCAAAAAGGGAAGGAGCAATACAGAATTGAATACAGGGTGAATGATGAAGTAGGTGGCATTCTAGATTCTCGTTAAGAAGTATATATGCTCATAGCGATAATTTGTTACAAAATGATTCACACTGCACTAATTTATCGTTTTGTTATTGAATACATTGTGTACATCTCTCATGACGGACCTCAAGGTGGCAGCTATTCTCTCGTCTGAACGCAGTATGTTATACCTCGATAAAAATATCTTGTTAAAATAATATTGTCAAAAAAGAGAGATAGGGTTGTTTTAATAAAGACGGAAACATTCAAACATTTTCCAGATGTTAAAACATTTCGAGAAAATCTGCGATGCGTCGGGTCTTTCTGGAAAAGTCCGAGTTCACAAAAGGTGTAGGGCTGTATGGATATGCGAAAGAACAGTAATGCTCAAAACCAATTAATATTTCAGTAAAGTTTCAGCTCTTGAGAAATGGGCCAATTCATTAACAGATCCAGCACCAAACTTTTATTAGTTTCAGATTATTGTGATTCCTCTAGTACGATTTCCTGGTTACGATTCCAACAAAATGTCAGCATCTGAGACAAAGTAACTTCACGTGTTTAGTGATGCGTCAGAGGGCTGAAAATATTGGGGGAGGGGCTAAGACGTGACAGATCTAAACAATCACTCAAAGGAGGCTTCAGTGTCATGGAGACAAAGATTTATTCAGGGAAATAATTTTAACAATTTGACTTAAATAATAGAACCCAGACGGAAATATTTCAACGGATTTCAACGGATACCATCATCAACTTCACACAACGTATTTGTATGTAAAACAGTGATAATTTATTTTGAGATACCAACATTGTGCAGAGCAACAATCAAACAACTGTTGAGTCTTTAATATTTGGATTGGTGAAATTTTGTTGGGAAAGTTGACTAGTGTACAGTGTAATTTTTGTAAGTGGAAAACTCACACGGATCCGATAAATAAAATCATAAACAAAAGTTATTTTAAAGATTTTCTTTTCGACATCAGCGAGGTTTGCCATGTGGCAGAAAAGAACAGTTTTATATGCCAGTGTCCCAATGTGGCCTTTTGCGTGTCCGATTCGATTCATCAGGATGCCACATGCGAATACAGCAAAATAGGAGTGGTCTACATTCAGCCAAAACAGTAACGGGTGTGTATAACTCATTATGACAAAATGACATCACTTGTTTGCAGAAAGAGCGCCCTCTGTTGATCCTTGGTAGGCAAAATATGTATTTGACATTATGAAATTTCTTATATTTGTCATACAAGGACTAATATTTCTCTATCTAATTTAGTTTTTGTAATTTTTGTTGCAGGACTGATGATCACCATTCAGAGAAACATGGGAGGAGAATTGATTCGCGGCTGTCAATTAGAATCAAGCGCGTTTTAAATATCACCTTTTATACATGTTTCCAACATCCGAATTTTTTTTGGGGGGGTTCGTTTAATAACGATATTATCTTTCCAAATTCGTTCGCTTTTTAAAATCTTTTTTGGGGGACTCTTGAGCCAAACTAGCCTTGACCAAGGTGCGTCGGAATATAATTTTGCCCCGCTTATAGGTATAAGTATAACGTCTCTCTAATGAATGAAGAGGCTTAGTTCAAAAAGACTAATGCCCGCTAAACTGAATGATTTACTATATAATGGGCGATAATCAAAATTACAATTCTAGATACTGGTCAATTAGCGACTGCTAAGCCCTAAGGCCTGCAGGATTAATATATTCCAACAGTTCATGGCATCTGCCCCGCCTAGCCAAAACAAAAGCTCGCCTGGTATATCATGTCGTTCATACCCATGCATGCCTTACGCGCAGAGCACATGATGCAACACCTATTCAAACTCCCGCGAAGAAAGAAAAAAGAAAAACCAACTCTTTAACCTCACCACTAACTATGACCATTCAACCTTACCAGACTTTATTGATGTGTCTGCTCACCTGCAAATTAAACTTGAATTAGTCCACAGTTAATAAAATAAAAGGACATCGTGACACACTGTACTGTATTTGTACTTGATCCTTCTGTTCATTCCAAAATTTAGTCATTATGCTCAAAATACTCATTGTGCTAATATACCAAATTAAAAAAACGAAAGCTGTATTGTCAATGGTTATTGGTTGGACCAGCAACTGCTCGCACGCGATGCCATGTACAGTCATGTACCGGTACAACCACTGATCTCTATACTAACTGGATAGGAGATGGGCGCTGATTGGCCTATAGAACGTTGAAGTAACCGGCCGCCATGTTGGTTCCCCCAAAAGGTCAAGAGTCAAATGTCACGTTAGCATACAGACAATAACAACAACTGGTTCAGCAGCACTCGGCATTGTCGTCGGTCGGGAAGCAGTAAACCTGTCCGACCGTCACGCATGCGCCTTCATTCTTGGGGGAACAAAGATGGCAGACAACGAGCTTCAGCCAATCGGCGTGATCTCCTATTCAGTTACTATAGAGATCAGTGGGTACAACGTGTGTGCATTATGCATGTGCAGTGTAAGTGTGTGGGATCAAAAGGGGTCATGCTAGTGGCCTGTGACTGGCCATCATTTAAAATAAACAGCCCACAAATCAACAGTTCTTGCACATGGTCTTTCCATTGGATTTCCAATGGGAAAATAAAGAAACACATAAGCTTTCGATTACAGAAGGATCAAGGCTGTTGATTCAGTTCGACCGTACGAGGTCGCAATGCACAACCGTATCCACGACCCTGTTACTGATCTCGCTGTACAGTGTACGTGTGCAGGGCCGGGGACGGCGCCCCATGTGTGCTGAATTTCTCGGGCCACAAATCGGTACAGGGTCGGAGTACCGTGGTTTAAGTGCGTATTACGACAACAACCTTGGTCAAGGCTAGAGCCAAACACGGGAGATATATCTTTAAAATATTTTACTGGTATATTTATTATTGATTTGTTATTTACAACATGTATGTCGTCATATCTGATATTATGGAAGGTATAAAGTAGGTTAATACGAAAAAGATATTAATGCTGTGTAATAATAACTACAGACATAACTAACCAATAGACGGACTGCAGCTTTTCAACATGACGTCGGGAAACCGTCACGATGACCGCGCCTGATTAAATCCATGGGCGAATGATGATATATGCCTGCGATCTTTATTGGATGTTTATGTCTGTGTGCTAAAATAAGTTTTGCGGTGTGACATGGAGCCAATTTCCTCAACTAACTAATACCCATATATAGAGCTTACATGCCTAGTTGTATCCTTTACTTGAACAAAATAAAAAAAAGGAAACAAATGTGTTCAACATCATAATAATTGTGTGTAAAATTGTAATCTTTATTCATAATGCCTAAGACAGTTAAGACAATTAATTATCCGTCTCTTTTGATAACGTTGAAAATAAAACCGTGAGCAAAATGCGGGAGGTGCAGACTTGTGAGCGCGATGTGCAAAGCCATGTACGGTGGGAGGTCCGGGGCTTGCTTAAAGGCCTCGGAAACGTTTGATTTTAGGTGCTCTATGATGCAATAATCATGAGGTGTCTTGACTGTCTTCAAGGTCCGAGTTTGTGAAATATTCTGGCTCATGGTCATGCATCGGGGAAGCTTCTCGAACGCACCCAATGAAGCACTATTATAGGTTCTGCGGCCAATTTGATAGGGAATTTGAATATGCCTTCAATCTGTGAATAAAGTGACCAGTGACATCTTATGATTTCAAAACAATAGCCTATGTTTGATGACGTTATCACAGATCTGAGTGCTCCCTAGCGACAGTTTTAAAAGGGAAACATTTTCCTATCTCAGAAATTATCGGGAAAAAAAATCACCAAATTTAGTACCATGATAAACCAAATCCAACTTGTTACTTTTTTAAAGTATAAATTGAGTCACGTGACTGAACCGGTTTGTTCGGCGTAGCACATTATATGTAATTTTAATTATATAGGCCTATTATGAAAAATCATATCTCCTGAACTAAGCAGGCATTAACGTTATCATTTCATGATCATGAGGAAGTATTATTGTGTCAGAGACCTTCAAATGACCTGATGTGACTTTTACTTCCGGTCCAAACAGGAAGTTCAAATTGAACATATTCTAAAGCAAAATTGATAAATGTAGTCTTTTGAAGTTGAAATTGTTAAAGTTATAAAACAAAATTTCCAATTCTTTTGACATTTCCAAAATATGATTATGACGTCATCATGCCAATCCTGAACACCTAGTGTTTGTAGAACAACAAACACTCACTCTAGTTTGTTTTGCCCCTTTCAAATGGATTTGCGTTGTCGTCTTGGGAAGCTGCCAAACACATGCATCAATAAGCTACACCAGCTGGAGTAGTCAAGAATTTGAACGCTGTAACGCGAAACCTATAAGTCTTTTTATTTTATATCAAGAAATTTTATTCTACTGGGCCATAATTTTAGGATTTTAAAATACGCTTACATCGTAAAATTCACACAAATAGTCTCTCATAAGGCCAAAAAGTCTCCGGTTTCTGGTAACAGGTCGGCTTCATTTTTTTTCTTTTTGGCCAACCAGTAAAACATATGATACATGGAGGCCTATACAGAGTTATTCGAAGTAGACCAAATTTCCCATACACAAATCAGGCAAACGTTCATACCTCTATGTGAAAAAGTCGTTCAAAACACAGCAAAGCCCGACATTGCTTCTTATCAATTTTTTTTTTTTTTTTTTTTTTTTTTAAATAAATAAATAAATAAATAATTCAATTACGTTTGTTTATCATGTAACCGAGGACCTCCCATTGTTCCCTTTGTTCCCTTTGTTTTTGGACATTGTTTAGGCATCTCGTATTTGATTTGTACACGTTTTCAACCAAGGACATTTGCAAACAATAACCTCCAACCGAGGACATATTGTTTCCTTTTTGTTATAAGTCCTCGGTTTACACAATAATCATGTGAGCGCTAGACATGCATGTTTTGATGTACATATAAATTATGTAGGTCTATGTATCAAAAGCTATAGCATTATCACGAACGTATGTTATATTGTAAGTATCAGAAACAAAGCCACCGACTTATAGCGATACACAAATTAATCAAGCTAAATAAAATGATAAAATTCGTTTGAAATAATAAATTGATTTAGAGTGGCGTGGAATTTTTAAGCAGGCGGGAAAATTTCAAGAGCGGCCGCCAAAGCTTCATACAATAAATGTCTTTTGTGAAAACAAAATCTAAAAATTTAAATATATATACCAACATCAACACACGTCACTTAAGGATATTAAAGAAGAATCGTTTTCAAAAATGAGTAGCGAGTTCGAGAGTGAATTACTAAAAGGCCTGTATCCCATTGTGTGATCCCCGCTACTGCCGTTACCCAGGTTGTTTGCACCTTAACCAGGGCTTGATCCCTGGCTACTCGGCAGATATAGTTTGGCCTCTGACCTGGCCCTACAGAGCAATAGATAATTGGCATAAGTGGACCGCCCATCAACATAGGGGCTGGTTAGCTCAGTTGGTAGAGCACTCGTACGGTATTCGAGAGGTCGCGGGTTCGAGTCCGGCATCAGCCAATTTTCTTTGCTCGCTTCCCGGAAAATTGAGCAAATGGACGCATTCCCATATAACGAACACAAGTAGGTTTCTTTATTAATTTGTTTTAAATTTGTTTGGTCAGCCTGGGTGCAGCTTTCCCAACATTAATTTATGGCAATATCATGACTAAAATGTTTCTTTTCTGAAATAGATACCATACGAACAATTTTAACCACAAGAACTGTTATTATTGCAATGTCTTTTGTCGTTTTCAAGGCGGCAGCATAACGATATTCACCGATTAGGAGGAACCTTGACCTGAACTGCTCAACCGGGATTCAAAATAAACGATAAACAGAGGGTGCCGTATTAAATTGCAGTTCAGCAATTATAATAAGTGCATGTTGCTGCATGGTGCCCAATACCAACACACGTCACTTAAGCATATTAAAGAAGAATCGTTTTCAAAAATGAGTAGCGAGTTCGAGAGTGAAAGATGAGGTTATCTTGTGTATTACTAAGGCGTCGGACTTGACGAACCATTGCAATTATTGCTTGGAAAGACAAATTAAAATGTTGGCAAAATTTTGATAAGAAATATCACTGGCCGGGTGATGCGTTACGAGACTATTAATAGCCAGGTCCCTTTTTAAAGTAAATACAATCAGTATGCTCTGATCGTCTTCAATTCACTGTACCCTGCAACATATGGGGTGATCAACTACCACCTGTGATGTCAACTTAATTCTTCCATGGTGTTCATATTGGACGAGTTGCCCAATATTGAACACCACTCGTGTAGTTTTCAACAACTCAATTTGTGCAAGTGTATATAATGTTTGTCAATGTTATTTGAGTTTCAAAGTTTAGCCGTTATTGGGGCCCAAGTACACCCATATTTTAACACTGTTCTTTCATGGATGATACCAATGCGCCCTTTATCAGTAACATTTTGATTACTTCAACACCTCCAACAAGTATTGCATAAGCTTTAATAAAGGTTGGGGGAGGCAAGGAGAATTATGTTTCCTTGACTTTGGATGCGTCGCCGCAATCAGATGTCCAATTACCCGTGTGCCTGTTTCGCATCACCAGAGGCCGTTCGCATGTTATAACAAATCAAGAGTCAGAACACAGGCGATAGTACCGTCAGAAATGTTCAGTCTTGGATGGAACGATTGGAACATTATTAATAAATCGACTTGTGTTTCCATAGGCGAAAAAAGTCTCCGGTCTTCGCGCATCGGCATTTTTTGTTAGGTGTTTAAGTTTATGTAGATGTTCTAAAATCATAAAATCCATACAAACTTAAGGGGTTCCAGTGTTATGGACTAAAACAATGGAAATTGTAAATCCCTATAACTCCCAAACGAAATGATGTACAGACTTGTATCATGGTACAAAGATTTGTTATAGTAGGTAGATGTATCACAAAGTCATGAAAAAGTCAGCGGTTCCGGTTTAATGGGCTAAAACAATGGAAATATAACTAAAATAAGCTGCACAGACATTTGTACCAATATGAAGAGCGTCTGGAGCTCAGGCATGTCGAGAGATGTCAAGCTCAGCTTCTTCCTGGCTACGGTGAAGTCCGTCCTGCTGTACGAATCTGAGTGCTGGACCCTGACCCCGGACCCTCCAGAAATCCCTTGATGACTGCTACACCACGATGTTGAGGATAGTGCTTGACATCGACTGGAGGGACCATGTAACCAATGAGACACTATATGGCAAAGTCCCTCGAGTCTCACAGAAGATTGCCTTCAGGAGAATGGGAATAGCTGGCCATTGCCACCGCCACCGCCAGTCGGTTAGTGCTCTGGGAGCCAAAACTTGATCGAATAGAGGAAAAATAGAGGATGTCAGAGGGCAAGCTACATAGGCGTGTTCAAATGTGATGTCGGAGCATAAAAACGGTGGAAGAGCTTGCCGGGTGCATGAATGACAGGGTTGATTGGAATATCCGGAGGCGATCCCGCCTGCGGGCGACCTAGTAGTATGTAGACGTATCTAAAATCATAAAAAATCATACAAACGTATGGATTAAAACAATGACAATTTGAAAATATTTTAACTCCCGAACGTAATGACGTACAAACTTGTAACTTGGCACAAACATTTCGTATGATATGTAGATATGTATCTGAAATAATTAAAGTCATAAAAACATAATCTGTTCCGATAAAAGGGGCTAAAACAATCGAAGTTTAAAAGCATTATAACTCCGGAATGGAATGACGTACAGACTTGTACCAATAATCGATTGGATTTTACGTGTGCAAGTTCAAAAAGATTGGTGGTCCAGCGGTGAGTGCGTCTGACTTCTAATCAGAAGGTCTGAGTTGGAGATCCGCCATGAACATGAATGCACTTATTGTATTACTCTTCTTTGTTTTCTTCTTTATCCGTTCATGGCTCTCATCCGTGGACAAGTAATCAGTTCCAAAACAAACTTCCTAAAATTTGTACATAAACGCTTTTAAAATGTTTTGCTTTCCGAATTAAAAAGAAAAAGAAAAAGCCAAACACCTTACGTTTGTAACCCACCAACCGCACTTCTCGTTTTCTTTTTGTTTAGCTATAAAGCAATATCCAATTGCAGCTAAAATTGCTGGATCGATTGGAATTCTGCCGCGCTGTGATTTAAACGTCTTTTTCACATAGGAGTATGAACGTTTGCCCGATTTGTGCGTCCTTTCTTAGCCACTATACTTGTGTATGGGAAATTTGGTCTGGTTCCAATAAAAGACAAAACAAAAACGGCGCGCCATCATACCGTTTTTGAAGCCACCCTATGACCAGAAACTGGATACTTTTTGGCCTTAAAAAACCTCGGCTGCGTGTGGTTCCGTTAGTAATAAAATACATTTCATTTTCAAACAAATATTATTAACTAATTTCAGTTGGTAGAACTCTGGCACATTAACCCAGAGGTCGTAGGTTCAAATCCTGCTCTGTTCAATTATTTCTTTGTTCACTCCAAACAATGTAATTATATACCTAACCATTTCCCCTTGTGGTTCATACAATTTCATGAGGAGCAAAACATATTTTCTATCGTAGCCGGTCTTGTTAAAGCCTACACATGAAACCAGAAGTCTTGTGTTTGCTAAGTGACCTAAATACAAATGACATTCATTTGACATTGATAGAGCACCGCCCATTAACCCAGAGGTCGTAGGTTCAAATCCTGCTCTGGTAAATTATTCCTTTGTTCACTCCTCAAAACAATTTAATTATGTACCTAGCCCTTTCATACAGGGACAGATGGCTCAGTTGGTTGACCCAGCCAGAGGTCGTAGGTTCAAATCTCACTGGTGAAATATTTCTTTGTTCATTCCAACAATGTAATATTACGTACCGAGCCAGTTTCCGTGGTTTATTTTATTTCACGAGGAAATAAAATAAAATGAAACCAGAAGTCTTGTGTTTGCTAAGTGACCTAAATACAATTGACATTCACTTGACATTGAGTTAATACTTTGAAGGGCAATATCGACTGACAATTTACATTTGTTGTCCTCTTTCGGCTACTCCCGTGAGGGGTCGCCACAGCGGATCATGATCCGCATATTTTTGATTTGGCATAGGTTTTACGCCGGATGCCCTTCCTGACGCAACCCTCCCATTTATCCTGGCTTGGGACCGGCACTAAGCATGCACTGGCTTGTACATCCCCAGTGGCTGGGTTCAATTCGGCCCTCGCAGCAATTATGGTAAAGTGTCTTGCTCAAGGACACAAGCACCAAGGCTTCGCGGCAAGGCTTCGAACCCACACACTCTGACGACTCAGCCATCAGAACACAAATCCGATGCACTAAACCGCTCGACCATGGCACCCCACGATTGACGATTGACGATTGACGATTGACGATTGACAATTTACATTGATTCATGTAACCGAAAATAGCCTGAAATGAATACCAACCTCAATGTTGTTTCTTTAATGCGGCCTTGTTGAACAATAGAGAAAGGACACTATGGATGAACATGTGTTTTCTAAGTGACCTAAATACAAACGACGTTCACTTGACATTGAGGAAAAATGCAGAAACGCCATTAGTATCGATTTTCTTCTTCGATTTGATACTTTGAAGGGCAATGTCGATTGACAATTTACATTGATTCGTGTAAACGAGAATAGCTTGAATATACCAACCTCGATGTTGTATCTTTAATGCGGCCTTGTTGAACAATTCGCACGTGCATGAGCTTTGTTCGACTAGAACACGTTGTTAGACTAGAACACTGTGTGCGAAAGGGAAGCTGTAGTGCATCGTGTTTGGCGTATTTTGCAGTTGATGTGCGTACGCGCGGAGTATCTCCAGCGATCACTATCTGGTGGAAGTACACGCGCGTGTAGTACCATAACATACGCACATAAAGTGTACGCACAACGCTCACACGACGCAAAAGTGGCTATCATCAAGATACTGGGTGCCAATTCACCGCGAGAGGGCTATGATGTGCACTGAGCGAATAGAGAAAGGGCACTATGGTTGAACATGTGTTTTCATGTGCGATTCTATATTAAATATAGGTATAAAGCCTAATGGCTGTGCCATGGTTCAAATATAAAATTTAAAAACCAATGTAATTATGTACCTAGCCCTTTCATATAGGACAGATGGCTCAGTTGGTTGACCTAGTCAGAGGTCGTAGGTTCAAATCTCACTGGTGAAATATTTCTTTGTTCATTCCAAACAATGTAATTACGTACGGCACCGTCTTATTAAAGCATACACATGAAACCAGAAGTCTTGTGTTTGCTAAGTGACCTAACTACAAACGACATTCACTTGACATTGAGGGGAAATTCAGAAACGCCAGTAAACCATCTGCTTGAAATAACGATAATGTTGGTTTATCCAATACCCATATTTAATTTGATAATTTGTTTGTCATTATTCCCAGAAAGTGGGTTTGCACCTAATGAATAGTTATTGCTAATCAAACTGACAGTACTATACATGTAGGTCTGCATGGATGTAGGTACTTCAAAGCAATCCCAGTTGTACTGTGTTATAGTTACATCTTTTACTAAGGCGGGGAAGGGAAAAATCCCACTCTCCCCTGGCCTGGGGGACCATGACCTCTTGCCGATTGACAAATAAATGGGGTTATAAAGCATTACACACAAACGTGCATGCCAACATATATTACAACTCTCATCTCGCTTTTGATTAACCCTTAACTTCCAATTCTTTTCAGAACTAATTACTACTCAATAGAGAATTTCACATAGTGTCCCCGCAATTAGTCTTAATTAATTAACCCTTATCGATTTGATGATTTTGTGATGAACCCTCTTTTTATCTTGACATGCAGGGACCCCTTACCTCAACCAGCTAGACCGTGCTAGGAGGGAATCCCGCCTGTCACGCGACCACCACCGCTGCTCAGGCACAAGACCCACCTACGCCCCCACCATCATGCGGTCCTTTACCGCTCCAGCAGCCATCGTGGCACCCAGTGCACTGGGCCTGTGCACAGATAAGCCCGTGGCGGGATGCCTGTGTCCAGTCTGTCGGTCCGGCATCGTGAACGGTAACCGCAGTTACGGACTCCTGTGTTGCAAAATTCAGCACAGCCCCGCCTGTCCAGCATGCGGCGTTGTATTCGATGACGCAGATGAGTAAGTTCGACAATATTGTTTGTTTCAAATTCTCTATTCTAGAAACTTGTGCAAAATATTTCAACATCACTCTGGTCTGAACGTACACCGCCAACATGTGATACAAGTTGTTGCATTCAGAAAAAGAAATTTCCTGCAAATTCTGAAATATATTTCTCATATTGGCAGAAAAAAAATCCCTCATTTCTCCAATGCCTTATGGGCATGGTTTATTTAAATGTTTTGGGGCATCTTCCAATATCGAGAAAAGTCAGCTTCGTCAAGCAATCATCACTAAAAAATTTGAAATGCAGGTTAATGTAGGTTGGTATTTTGAAATAAAGCTGGTGTCTTCGTGTCTAATAGTCTCACGGTGACTATGTGTATCATCCATCACTGTAGGTTGTTTTAAAATGTCCTTATTATGTTGTGGGTACTTATTACATAGTTCAGAATTTTTTTTTTCAAAAATAAATGAACAATATTCTTTAAAATGAGTTATGTTCTTGGAAAATTACATCAGATTTTGATCACTGGTAAACAAAAAAAGCAATAATCTAACGAACTAACGATGTTGGTTTTAGGCAGCGGCGTAGCCACGGGGGGCCTGGGGGGGCACGTGCCCCCACAAATTTCAAGTGCCCCCCAGGTGCCCCCCCCGAAAAATCCTGATAGTGCCCCCAAAACAGAAAAGAAAAAGAAAAGGGAAAAAACCCATACCCCTGGCCCCCCACTGAAAAGCAAGCCCCCCCCCCCCCACTGAAAAAGCCCTGGCTACGCCGCTGTTAGGACTGTCAAAATAATTGTGCATAATTTGTTAGTTATGAAATTATTTTAAAATTATTTTTCCTTTCGGGGAAAGGCTTGGCACACAATGTAGCCCAAAAATGGACCATGTGGTGCACTGCAAGGACTAAGCATTGGTTCGGGCTGGCAGTCCATAACCAAACCAATCCGTGTTTTATCTACACTGTTAAAAACTGTTTTTTATTTACAGTTAAGTTGTTTTGTCAATTGGCATTACGGAGACTTCTGTATTATACAGCAGATTCTTTATTATACAGCAGATTCTTTATTATACAGCAGATTCTTTATTATACAGCAGATTCTTTATTATACAGCAGATTCTTTATTATACAGCAGATTCTTTATTATACAGCAGATTCTTTATTATACAGCAGATTCTGTATTATACAGCAGATTCTGTATTATACAGCAGATTCTGTATTATACAGCAGATTCTGTATTATACAGCAGATTCTGTATTATACAGCAGATTCTGTATTATACAGCAGATTCTTTATACAGCAGATTCTATTATACAGCAGATTCTGTATTATACAGCAGATTCTGTATTATACAGCAGATTCTGTATTATACAGCAGATTCTGTATTATACAGCAGATTCTGTATTATACAGCAGATTCTGTATTATACAGCAGATTCTGTATTATACAGCAGATTCTGTATTATACAGCAGATTCTGTATTATACAGCAGATTCTGTATTATACAGCAGATTCTGTATTATACAGCAGATTCTGTATTATACAGCAGATTCTTTATTATACAGCAGATTCTGTATTATACAGCAGATTCTTTATTATACAGCAGATTCTGTATTATACAGCAGATTCTGTATTATACAGCAGATTCTGTATTATACAGCAGATTCTGTATTATACAGCAGATTCTTTATTATACAGCAGATTCTGTATTATACAGCAGATTCTGTATTATACAGCAGATTCTGTATTATACAGCAGATTCTTTATTATACAGCAGATTCTGTATTATACAGCAGATTCTTTGTTATACAGCAGATTCTGTATTATACAGCAGATTCTTTGTTATACAGCAGATTCTTTATTATACAGCAGATTCTTTATTATACAGCAGATTCTTTGTTATACAGCAGATTCTTTATTATACAGCAGATTCTTTATTATACAGCAGATTCTTTATTATACAGCAGATTCTGTATTATACAGCAGATTCTGTATTATACAGCAGATTCTTTATTATACAGCAGATTCTGTATTATACAGCAGATTCTGTATTATACAGCAGATTCTGTATTATACAGCAGATTCTGTATTATACAGCAGATTCTGTATTATACAGCAGATTCTGTATTATACAGCAGATTCTGTATTATACAGCAGATTCTGTATTATACAGCAGATTCTTTATTATACAGCAGATTCTTTATTATACAGCAGATTCTTTATTATACAGCAGATTCTTTATTATACAGCAGATTCTTTATTATACAGCAGATTCTGTATTATACAGCAGATTCTTTATTATACAGCAGATTCTTTATTATACAGCAGATTCTGTATTATACAGCAGATTCTGTATTATACAGCAGATTCTTTATTATACAGCAGATTCTGTATTATACAGCAGATTCTTTATTATACAGCAGATTCTTTATTATACAGTAGAACAGCAGATTCTGTATTATACAGCAGATTCTTTATTATACAGCAGATTCTGTATTATACAGCAGATTCTGTATTATACAGCAGATTCTTTATTATACAGCAGATTCTTTATTATACAGCAGATTCTGTATTATACAGCAGATTCTTTATTATACAGCAGATTCTTTATTATACAGCAGATTCTTTATTATACAGCAGATTCTTTATTATACAGCAGATTCTGTATTATACAGCAGATTCTGTATTATATAGCAGATTCTTTATTATACAGCAGATTCTGTATTATACAGCAGATTCTTTGTTATACAGCATGCAGATTTTCTCTTGTGCATCAACAGCAGATCTGCTGTAACCTTACAGAGAATAGGAACGTAACCGTTAAAATAGAAACGGCACATTTCTGTATATTCTAATTTCTGGTGTAAATTGTTGATTTTTTTTCAAAAAAAAAACTACTGTTAACTAAAACAATTTTAACAGTGTAGCAATCACACACAAAATACCACATAAAAACAAGTTTTGCAGGAATCATATAATTATGAGTTCTTTATGAAGTATATACGCAATCTATATGAACATTTAGATTCCTATAATCTATTATATCAAAATCTCATAACAATATTCTTAAAAGAAACCGTCACCTTGTTTTCAGAAATCAAAACGCTCCCAACAAATCTCGGGTTGGTGACTTTTCAAAAATGTTCTTCCTTTTGATAACCCTATAGGGAGAAAGTGTCAGACAGATCAGCCGCAAATGACTCCAGTGCCAACCAGCACCATCAACACCAGCGGGTCGCAGGTCAACGGACTAAGGTTCCAAAAGGGGGCAATTCAAAAAACAAGCACCAACAGGACCTGCTGCTTAAACCCAAGAATGTGACACTCACGAGCGCTAAGAAGAAGTTATCAGGGAAAAAGACAGAAAAATGAAGACGTATGAGTCTTACCAAGAAATGCTGGTATTCATGTACTGGAGGATAAGGATGTTGCACACATGGATATGTGGCTCTGGTTGTAATAATGGTTTTACTGACAAACACAGTGATGTCATGAACTGTGCACACAATCCAACGGCTCATGTGTACTTTTATCGTAACCCTGCGGGTGCACTTTGCAAGCTTTGTGTAGGCCTACAACCTTATTATGATTTTGTGTTCAAGTTGAGATCACCATAATTGCAAATTCATATTTAAATTGCAATAACATGACATGACAGCGATCAATCACTTGGATTTGACGAGGTTGAGAGGGATCTACCCAGATGTGCAATATATACTTCTAGGAAATCCGAAGAGCCAATTTGTTGATTGGTGGCAGGATTTGTAGTAATCCAGTGACAGCAAGGTGATTGCCTTTCAGTTGAAGCACACATCCATGGAAATCTATCAGCAGATTTTCTGTATTCAACTTAAGGGCTAGATAATCTTGGCTGTTTGGGAACACGGTGACAAGGCTACCTACGCTATAGCTTTTACTGTTGGCCGTGATGCAAGTAGCACTTTATTTATTTAACTGGGGAAAAACTCTGGTGAAGAAATGTTTATATTACATGCCACTGTTGTTTAGTATATTATGAACACATTATTGATGTTTGGTTCATCAAGCCTATAACGCTTATTCCAAGATACAGGCTATATTGACAATGCATCAGTCGAACAATAGCAAGAGAACACTCTGTTTCATCTCTCGGAATAAGCGCTATATTTAAAGATACAAAACTTGATATTTACATGGTGACTAAAATGGTTCCACATCCATGCTATAAGAAAAATGTTTATTGTGGTCAACCCTAACCTTCCAAATTCAACCAAAATCAACCGGAGGTTTTGGTTGATTTTGGTTGACTTTGGCAGGTTAGAAAAATTTTCTTGGTTGATTTTGGAGGAGTTTGGCAGGTTAGGAAATTTTTCTTGGTTGATTTTGGAGGAGTTTGGCAGGATGGCCCAATGTAACGTTGGTTGATTTTGGAGGAGTTTGGCAGGTCAGAAAATTTTTCTTGGTTGATTTTGGAGGAGTTTGGCAGGTCAGAAAATTTTTTTTGATTGATTTTGGAGGCGTTCAATGGCAGGTTAGAACAATTTTCTTGGCTGATTTTGGAGGAGTTTGGCAGGTCAGGAAATTTTTCTTGGTTGATTTTGGAGGAGTTCAATGGCAGGTTAGACAAATTTTCTTGGTTGATTTCACCATATACTGGCACCTTTTGTTTTAACAGTTCTAAGGTCAGAAAGTCTCTGGTTACTTCCACTTAGCTTAGGGTACAATCATAATAATAACAATGTAAGTTTCAAGGACATGTGTTACATACTGTATGCCAGTGCAGCTACAATATAAACAAGGGGACATCTGTTAGAAGTCAAGGCTAGAAAGGTCAAAGATCAAAATTCAATAGCTACTTCCATTTATTTTGAGGTAAGTTTACATTTGTTTTTTAATGGCAGGTTAGACAAATTTTCTTGGTTGATTTCACCATATACTGGCACCTTTTGTTTTAACAGTTCTAAGGTCAGAAAGTCTCTGGTTACTTCCACTTAGCTTAGCCCATAACCCTGCCAGACGCAGCACAGTGCATCAGGTGGAAAAGTCTGGTGCACTTTGATGCAAAATGCAACCACTAACTGCTGTGAACTTTGTAGCAATACTGATGGAAATTGAGGTCAAACCAGCTAAGTGCTGGGGAATTGGGCAAACCACTTTGGGTCCCTGGTCTGAAGGGTATGTCTCGGGTTTCACTCTACTTTCATAGTGCAGTCTGGGATGATGCATTTTACATATATGGCCCAATGGATTATTTCAAAGGTAAATTTGAGTTCAATAGCAGAAAACCCAGAAAAGAATGTAAACAAAAGGAAAACATAAAAAAGAACAGGCAGTGATGATATTTAGTTTCAAATATTCAAAGCCAAACAAAACCTTCCCAGCAACTAAATTCCCAGCAACCAAGATAACCTACTACCCTCCCAGCAACTTTTGATGCATCTACGGGTGCATACTGATGGAATTTGCATGGTACTTGTACCACCACTGATATACTATACACCCTTGACTGCCACACGCAGCAAAATGCACCGGTTGATTTTGTAGGATTTAGGCAGTGGGCACCATGCAAAATAGAACACCGGTTGATTTTGTAGGATTTAGGCAGTGGGCACCACACAAAATAGAACACCGGTTGATTTTGTAGGATTTAGGCAGTGGGCACCATGCAAAATAGAACGCCGGTTGATTTTGGAGGATTTTGGAAGGTTTCTAGAAAATGAGCCTAGGGGGTTAGGGTGTTAATCAAAGAAAGTGCTAAAAGGTACAACGTACCCATCCCTGCTTTTCATTTAACCATTTCCAAAAGTATATAGATTAACTATTTAAGTCACGTTTGTTAACGATGAAAACTCAAATGAATGACACTGCGGAACCTTGTCATGGCAAAATGGCGTGTCGTGGCCGAGCGGTTAAGAGCACCGGACTCAAGCTCTGGTGTTTCTGATCAGCAGAGTGTGGGTTCGAGTCCCGGTCGTGACACTTAACCATTATTGCTTCGTCCTTCAGATGGGACGTAAAGCCGTAGGTCCCGTGTGTTGTATTAAAAACTATCAACGCACGTAAAAAGAACCCAGTACACTTATCGCTAAGAGAAGGGGTTTTCCCTGGTGTTTCTGGCAGGCCCGTATATGCCAATATATACCGTTAATTAGTTAGCGACATGCGGACTAGATTCGCCCTGCTGACTACAACTTCAGAAGGTTCAGAAGGCAAGAAAACAGACCATAATGGCTGTCATTTTTTTTTTTTTTTTTTAGTACACAGTACAAGTCTATGGCACTGATCTCTTTTATTATGACTGGATAGAGGATGGTTGCCTATTCATGCCTTACAAATAAAGGCATCCACCGCAGGGCCATGTTCATCTAGGGGCGTAGCGAAGGCATTTTATTTGGAGGGTGTGGAAGCCAATTTGCTGACTGACGTAGCCAGGATTTTCAGAGTGGGTACATTTCAGAGTGAGTAAAGTGACAGTCCCCCCCCCCCCGCTCACTTCGACCCAATGTTGATCCTCCACTATACAAAGGAACACTCAATGAATTCACACAGGAATGCCCATACAGAAAATTACACGTGCAAAGGAATGCGTATTGTAAAATGTGGTTTGTGGGAGGACCAACATGGCATCCAGTGGCATTCAATTAAAGCGCATGATTTTTCTATCCAGTCTGTATAATAAATATATAGTGGTCTATTGGAATTAAAACGAGGACTGTGTCCAAAATAGGTAGACTCTATAGCCTTAGACTCTACTTTGTGATTTGTGTATTGATAGTCAGGGAACTAGACACTACGACAGAGACAAGCTTACCAGATAAGGGTCTTTTGAAAGACATAAATGGTGGTGATTGCATTGTCTTCCAGATTTTTTGCTTCTTGGCCAACACAATTCTGTCAAGTTTCCTGCTGGTATTTTCTCTTCTTTTTTTTCAAAAATGTGTTATAGTGGAGGATGTGAAGGGTGGATAAATGTCCCATAAATGTCCAATCTCTTTCACAGAGTTACAAAAACCAACGATTGAGGACCGATGTAATGATGACATCATGTTACAAAATCACCAGACCATTTTGTATGCGTTGCATAATGCATACGTTAATACTGTAACGAAGACTGTGTTAGGACCAGCAGCTGTGATGAGAATGTGGTGTCACTCTTTGGTTCTATATTGTGTCAAATTTTAAAGGATGAATGCTAGGCAATGGTACAAAAAACAAGATGGGATGTTTGTTTTGTGGTTGGACTTTCAATCCAAAACAGTGGATTTATTTTCTGACAAGGGGATTGCTTGTAGGAAAGTGATATGAGCAGTGAAAGTGAAGGTTATTCACATGATTGTTTTCAATCAAATCTTAATCTAATGTAGAATGACAAACGCCTTATCATTCTGTAACCGAAGTGCCCTCCAGCTTGTGAAAGGTCATAACGGCTGGATATCACGGAACACGAACATACTGAGGGCAAGTTCGGGTGCTGACTTTTGTAGTTAACAAAATAAGGGTTGATCACTGCAATTGCGCATGCACAATATTATTGTTTGAACGACCATGGTCGTATTAAAACCCACAAATCGTCAATGGAGTGGTTCCCCGCTACTGTACTTTGTCAAAGTTTGTGACTAATCAAAGATGGTAAAGTTTAGTGAAACACAGTGAAGTGTTAAGGGTCCGTATAGTGCAGTTGTCGTGGCCGAGCGGTCTAGCTTACCGGACTCAAGTTCTGGTGTTAGCAGCAGAATGTGGGTTCGAATCCCAGCCGTGACACTTGTGTCCTTGAGCAAGACACTTAACCATAATTACTTCTCTCCACCCAGGGGTTAAATGGGTACCTGTGAGGGCAGAGTTGGTTGATTAGCCCTATATGCGCTGTAATGGCAGCAATTGAGCTGTATACTCCCCAGGGAGCTGAGATGGTTTCAGGAATGATTTATGAGCCTTATGAATATGAGCCTTATGAGCAGGGGTAATGATATAATACGCCTTGAGCACCACTTAGTTGGTGGAAACGTGCGCTATATAAGTCCACACATTATTATTATTATTATTATTATTAAAGTAGAAAACATCGCTTACCAGAAATATTTGCTTAGTAGATGCTCTTGGTTACCAGCCAAACTTGCACATAAAATTATTGTACTTTGGCTGGTAGTCTGTTTTTAAAATGCATAGCAGCTGCATGAAATTGACCCCTGAACTTTGCCCTATGACGCCCAAATTTGTTCATGTGCCAAATTTGGAATTCTCACGTCAACACGATGGAACATTTCCATCACTTGGGATGTCTGTTTCTCCCCTCCCCCATTAACAAATAATATTTAAAAACAAACAAACAAACAAAAACAAAAACGGGGAGGGGCGACATTGTGGACCCAAGTAACTTGAAGAAACTACGCCTTGTGTAATCTCAAATAAACAGTGCAATTTGTAATTGAAAACTTGTTTTATACTCTCTTAAATGTTTGGAATGGAGTTCACTCAAGCTAATTGAAACTATAGGCTGATGCGATTCATTCGTCCCTCATCTTAATAAATAATTGAGCCTATTCCAGTATCAAAATGGTGTATGTTTAAAATTACCGTCTTATCGACACAAACCTGACAGACATACAGACAAACATGTACCTGACTGATTTAGTTTTTAACAAATCCTCATGACAATTTTATCCTGCTGGAACGACAAGCAAAAAGAGCTAATAATTATGAATTGATGGATGTGCTTAACTGTCCATTAACCAGGCTATCACATAGCCCAAAGTGCACGCTACCGAGCAGTAGTCATATGGCAATTAAATGCAGGCTTCATGGGCGGATCCAGAACATTTTTTAGGGCGGGGGCTGAGAATCAAAAACAATTATTTTTCAGTACTACAAAAATTACAATGAAATAATCAAAGGGAGAGAAAAACAAAGCACACTGTGGGAATGGGAGTGCGTTCTCCCCTCCCCCTCTCTTTCTCTCCCTTTAATTTTTTTTTTTTAAACGATTTTAGGGGAGCGGGGGGGCTACAGCCCCCTTAGCCCTCCACCCCCCCGATCCGCCAATGGGCTTGCATTTTAAAACAATACTTTTGCAGTCATCTAACATGTTGTGGGTACAAACTGCTTTAATCCATGTCAGGACTAATGTATACCTGAAAACAATCGATTTTTTTAATTGATGGTTTGAAGGGCCACCAAAGTTGTGCACTATTAGAAGTTGTGCACTATCAGAAATTAAATGTATTACTATTTCATAATGCATTGCTAAATTAACAAAAATTTCTCAATGGTACATTGATAATTGTGATAACAACAAAATACTGTAATTAAACTACAACTACCGATAAGGATTATAATTATGTGAAAAAACAAAAGACCTAAATTGGGAACCCCATTATCTAATTTACCACTGAGTGTATCAAAATATATTCCTGATAAATGTAGCACATCCCACCCTTTTTGTCTCCAAAATATAAGGTTAAAGGGACAATATATTTACGATTAAAGCAGGTTGTCGATAGGGCATGGAATCGGTGTCCTAGTTTTAAACGCATGCAGTGAATGAAAATATAACAATAGCATATGCTGGCCTAGAACACAGAACGCGATGAGCTCATTATTAATTATGCAGCCGCTACGGTGATATTACCCTTTTGAGCCCCGTTTATATCTAGGCCAACACACGCTCGTGGGGTATTGTTTTGAGCTCATCCAACACCGATTCCACGCCCTGTCGAAAGTCTGCTCTGATCGTGTCGATATTGTTCCTTTAATATTTGACTTTTTTGGCAACTTTTTCCTGAGTTAATCATAATTCCATCACCCCATGTTTCACTGTGTACAATCTTGTTTACCTTATGATTCTTATACTCTTGGTAACATGTCATTTTATGCATTCGTACCGTATGAAGATTACATGAAATATGTGTAGGCCAGACATTTCAAGAACATTTTTAGCACTCCAATCCCAAAATCGCAAAACCCTAAATCTCTCCCTCCTAAATACAGTCCAAAATACTAAAGAGTAAAAACCCCTTCCTTATACGAAAGAATTAATCAAATTCTAAGAAAAATCAATTAAATTCTAACCGCGCTGAGAAAAGACAATTACCGGACAAGGCCAAAGCATTTTACCCTCTATCAAAAAAAGACCTTTCCAATGCTCTCGCATAAGGTTTGGTTGTCAACTAAGGGTTTACCGATCGGGAATTACTGGTATCCTCATTGGGAGAATAGGATTTCAATCTGGTTACAAGTGTCTCAAAATTGGGATAGTATACTTGACACCAACCAGTAAAGCGTTGTTGTCACACAAAGGTTTTCCCAATTTGGGCCTGCTGGTATCCTCATTGGGAGACGAGGGTTTCAATCAGGATAAAAATATCTCCCAATCCGGATAGCTGACATCAACTCGTAAAGCCGTAAAACAGAAGGTCGTGTTGTTGTCACCGGTTGGGGCCTATTTGTATCCTTATTGAGAGAATAGGGTTTCAGTCAAGTGTCTCCAAATTGGCATGGTATAGTTGATGTCGACCTTGTGATAGTTACTTTCAAGCAATACTTTGTTATATTCTGTAATTATCCTTGCAGTACATTGATGACACAATCGGTCATAAAAGCACACATAAACCATTACACCATTTTGAATTTCTGCATTTATTTTTTCAATTCAGAAATGAATAAGGCAATATACTGTTGGTTATTGACAGCAGTCACAGCGTGGCCATCTTAGATTTCTTTTATAGACTAAATTGACTACCATTTCACTATTTACCGACCGCCATACAGAGTCGTCATAGGCTGTAATGAGGAAGTGTTCGCTTTTCCACACAGTCCAATGCTCTTTCAAATGATGATGTGTACATAATTTGTTGACAAAATTCCCCGTGTGTACCGGGGTTGGTATCACTAAACTAATGACAGGATGGTGGTTGGCGAAAGAGTCTGAAGGACCATAGGACTGAAAATGAGTCTCATATCAAAAAGAGAAAACTGATACCTTTCATCCGTCATTTTCCCATGTAGATATTTTATTGGTGGTGTTAAGAAAAAGACAAAATGTATGCAGACAGTATGATATAAAAACAGACGACAAGGTTCAGTGTATGCGTTTTCAGGGTGACAAATTCACTGGAATTTTCCAAATTGGTAAAATAATCATAATAAAATGCATGTGTGTTATTATTATTTTCAAAGAACATAAATTACTTTCATATAAGCCATTCACAAAATAGTTGATCGGGCATGCATGGATACAGGGTAATTAAGGGAAACATGATATACAGTGTGATAAATGTATCGCAGGTCAAATAATGCAACCTATGAGCTGTAGTTCTAACAAATGATTCAGCCAAGTATTTTGTTACTTTTCTTTTACACATAATAATACAAGTGACTTGGCATTTCTGTAAATGAATAACAAATATATAAAAAAAACAAGGTGTTCGCGCTGTCGCTCGAACACCTAAAAAAACGGAAAATGTCCTCTAAACTTTGAAAATCTAAATCTGACCATAGAGAAAGGATCTGACACGCATCTTGGGACAGCCTTAAAGGGAGTGTACACCCTTGGTGAAATCCTGAAAAACAAACTAGGCCTACAGGCATATTGCCTGTAGGCCTAGTTTGTTTTTCACTAAATGTTAACTTGGTCGTCAGATGGTACTAACGGTAACAGTCACCATGAGTAGGCATTCCGTCTTACCATGTATACATGTATACAAAATCATATCTATTATCGATCCATAAGAATGCATACAAACAGATCCGAATGCATTTCCACATCTCGTTAACACATCAGAGTGTAAACTCGTCCCTAATTTGCCATAGTGACCAATCCCGAATTAAGTTGGCATAGTGACCAATGCGGTATTGGTCACTTTGCCAAATTACAAAAATAGCCAGTTAGAGCATTCGTCATTTGAATGCATGCTCTATCTCCAAAATAAGGAATACATGCATGTGGATTAGATACAATGGTAGCTCTCTTCCTGAACGTACTAATGGGCGGGAAAACGTAAAATTGAAAAAAAGTCGGATTGGTCACTATGGCAAATTAGGGACGAACTGGCACTTAATATTGTATTTGAAAATTGCATTTGTATACTTTTCACCTGTGTTGTACACTCACTTTAATTACATATACATGCCAAGAACTAATACATCTCTCTGGAGACCGAGACTCAATTAATTTTAAGGCGCAGAACATTATCATGGACTTCCAACATGCAGAATGGCATTCACACATGTGATCTATACGTGACTGGCTCTGAGAAAAGGCTTCATAAGTTACGCTGTGCATCTGCAATCTACATATTATAAATCACATTTTTCTCCAATCATTCATGAACTCTGATGAAATATAAATACTCAAATGAATGAACAAATGCTACAGAGAATGAACATAATATCCTGCCACAACTGCTGTGTTGAAATAACACCAATTATATCAATTGTAATCAACCATATGTCTATTATGTAGACGAGTTGCCCTATATAAATATATATGAACACCATCTCTCCTGGTTGCAGTTTATAACACCCAGTTTTTTTTGGCACTGATTAAAGCTTATTTTTATTTATTAAATTATTTATTTCAAACCATCTTTCAAGAGGTTGACCCATCCAGCTTTTAGCCTTTCATTTGGTGCCCTCATTTACACACTAATATTAATAATACACAATCAAAAAAAGAATTTTATTAATGACATTGCCATGGTCGAGCGGTTTAGTGCATCGGATTTGTGTTCTGACGGCTGAGTCGTCAGAATGTGGGTTCGAATCCCAACCGCGACCATGGTGCTTGTGTCCTTGAGCAAGACACTTTACCATAATTGCTTTTCTCCACTCAGGGGTAAATGGGTACCTGTGAGGGCAGAGTTGGTTGTTGTGTTTGATTAGCCCTATATGCGCTGTAATGGCAGCAATTGAGCTGCATACTCCCCAGGGAGCTGAGATGGTTTCAGGAATGATTTATGAGCCTGATGAGCAGGGGGTAATAATATAATGCGCCTTGAGCACCAGTTTGGTGGATACGTGCGCTATATAAGTCCACATTATTGTTATTGCCTTTCTAGCCATAGGCCTATATAGAATCACAATTTAATTGTGGTAATGTAACCTTTTCTCAGAGCTGTTTTAATGTGATTTTAAAGCCCCATTGGTACACTGTTGGGAAATGTCACAACACAAAATGAATGACTGAAATATCACTTCCTGAAAAAAATATTACAATCGAGATGTAATTATTTCACAACCAAGAATCTACAAAATGAAACTTGCTATTAGTAATTCGTTTACATCTTTGCAGAAATGTGAACTATGTCTTACATCTTTGTACAAATGTAAAATAAAATTTGAAATAAATCTGAAATAAATCTGAAACACCCTGTGTTCGGTTTCTAGCATTTAAAAAAAAAAACTGTTGAAGCATTCATGCAGATGTGGCACATCAACAAAGTATAGCTTGCAGTCTTGCGGTCAACCATATTATCCTAGTGTATTCTGCTTATATCGGGAAACCATATTGTATACATTATTTGGCATTATGTATACATTATGCGGCTGACAGTGACTGGCTCTTAGTCAACCACACCATCCTAATTGGGATATACTTTTATCTTGATTGGAACTCTATTCTCTTATTATGAAGGTACCAATCAGGAAACCATATTGTGACAACAACATATTAAGCATTGTGAAAGTCTCTGGCTCGTTGCCAACCATACTATCCCATTATCTTGATTGGAATTATTGTTTTTCTTATTATGAAGATACCAATCGGGAAACCGTATTGTGACAACATACCATTGGATTATGCAGGTCTTGGGTTCGTTGTCTACCACACTATCCGAATTGGGATATAATTTTATTTTGATTGAAACTCTATTCTCTCATGATGAAAATACCAGTCGGGAAACCGTATTGTGACAACCTACCATTGGGTTTATGCAGGTCTTGGGTTCGTTGTCTACCACACTATCCGCATTGGGATTTATTTTTACCCTATTCTCCAACGGGCCCCAATTGGGAAACGAAGTATTGTTGACAACAATTTGACGGCATAATCGAACAGTATTTTGTATTTATGTTATGTGACGCTTAAATGGTAATTTTGATGTCAATTAAAATAATGCCTCTACTACATAGATGATCGTGCATTGCGCTGATTTTAAATATTTAATAAAAATATACTTTAATGAAACTGTTAAAAAAGCTGTGATCATAAAATAGTGTTGTTGTTTATTGATTGCATAAACAGTGAATTTTAATGTACCTGTATTTTTATGAATTGTATTGTATCAACACTTGTGTGACTATTGTTAAAATACAGTCTTATATATTGATAAACGTGTTTTTTTTTCTTTGGAGATGTGTATTTAGGAATGTGTATTTAGAAAGGCAACAACGTTAATCAAACCGTCACCACACACAGTCAAATGTCATGCACTATTATATATAGTATATGTAAGCAGTTAATACTGTCACAGTCAGTTCTGTTTGGATTAGGTTGATTTTCGTTTAATTTTGAATGTAAAATGGGGTGTGTGTGTTCAGATTGGATCAGTGTTGTCATTTTAACATTATCATGAACAAAAAATATAACCTTGATCGGTAAAAAGAACAAGCTGAATTTATCATGTATTGCTATGGCAACTCTGGAGTCTCCCATTGTGTCGTGTGCATTGGGAGGTTTGAGCGTTTGTGCAATTACTGTGACTGTCCTGATTTTGTTGTGAAGTGATCTTGAGCAGAGTGTGTGGAGACAATCATGGTGCTTTCTAATGAAAAGGCTTGCTCACAGTGGTACATCCATGAATTTTAATTAATTTTTTTGTTTGCTTTGATAATTTGCTATTTGAATGTTGGATAATTAATAAAGCGCTATGGCTGTGTATATGTGTCAATCTTTTTGACTCGGATTCTCAAATTTGTTGAAGTAGAAGTTGCTTGAATTTAAAATTCTACACAAACAAAGATAGGCCTAACCATGAACCATGCAAACACAGAGACGAATTAATTTTTATCTTAAAACATAATTTTACTACATTTATAAATAACTCATAATGAGAACTTCAGTGAATGTGACATTTTATTTAATTTTATTGACTTGGTTCTTGATTTGGGGCAAATTGAATTTTCAATGAAATTAGGGGAAACGATTTTTTGAAAATTAAATATTTCACAATATAATTTTCCAAAAATACATTTTTCCAGTAAGTGCCTAATGAATTTATTACGGGGTGTGCAACAAATTTAGTTCAGATTTAATTACAGTAAAACACTGCATCTGATGATTATTTGGGGGAATATGTAGTTTAAAGAGGAACTCAAAAATAAGAAATCATTGTTAGTTTACACATTTTCCAGGAGATTATACCATATCGACACTGAATTAAATAAGCTTTTTCAACATTTGTAGCAATTTAATCATTTTAAATGCCATTCATTTTCAACCTGTATTAGTCCCGTATACAGAAAAGCGAGAGGTCATCTTTGTTTATAACACAATGAGGTGTGACGTCACATTTAGAAGAAAAATCAGTGTGTAAATTGATGCGGGCGCCGGGTAGTGGGTATGCGCCACTAGTACAACAGCTCGTGTGTGCCATAGGCGAAACTTGAATGGTCCATTGTTGTTGTGCATCCAACACACATGCAAAACTAAAATATACATGTAGGCCTATTATTGTATTAAAAATGGACTACAACGAGAACTCTCACATTAAATTGACTATCGAACCTTGTTTATGTTGTGTTCAGGTAACAATTTATTGTTGTGGTCATGTTTTTCTCTTTATAATTTTGTTGCAATTTGACCGAAAAAATTAGACCCCGCTTCTTCGATTTTTGAAATTTCCCGCCCTGCACTGGTTCCCGACAAAGACCCATTGAAAATCCACTATGAAATCCACGATATAGTACCAGCGGACTTGTAAACCAGCGAAAAGGGATGACGTATAACCCATGAGCACCCGAGAGTCAACAGAAGACGCCATGTTACTTCCGTGTATATTATGTTTTTCAGCAGAGGCATGAAGTTTTTATGAAGCTTTTTTTCGACGTTGTTGTGTAACAGTTATATAATGCCGACTTCATGTGTTGTTGGTGGATGCACTAGAAATAGTATTAAGAATCCAGAGACTCATTTTTTTCATGGGTGCTACGTCACACACGAAGTATGAATTATTCATGAGTTGAGGGCTTTTGGTGAAACTGGGCTATTCTGGGTCGTAGAACGCCGATCAAATTGATTTTTTTTTTGCATGAAGGAACAAGTTTTATTGAATAATAATAATATGTTTCATTTCATTTCATTTATTTCATTTATCATTTCTGGTAATGAAACCAAGGGATGCCTCAGAAAAGCGCACTTAAGCACTGTAAGCTCGAAAGCCTGAGGAAACCTGTAAACAAGAGCGCTTGCAATGTGAACCAGAAACACCGGGGTAAACCCCTTACACTTCCACGATAAGTGTTCTGGGTTCTTTTACGTGCATTACTTAATCTAGTAATTACACATTTCTCGAACGAAAACAGCAACACAGCACTTATCATTATTCCGTTGTAGTCAATCTTTAAATGTTGAATTAGGCCCTAATGAACGCAATTTTGCACAAGGATTGTGTACTTGGACGTTTATTTGGGGAGACTTGTCTGGTGCGATTTGGTCTAGCTGGGCTTGTGTAGTCTGGCAACTTGGTTGTACAGCCTGGTTTCCCTAAACAACCTGCACAGCACGTACAGTTCAAGACTCGGTACCGGTGGTAGCGTGGTTTATTTTTCCCTCGTTCGCATCTTGAGAACTTTACATTACAAATCATGGTAGAATCAGATGGTTCTTGGAAAGAACACAGTGTGACAGACATCGGAGACTTTTGGCCTATTTAGTGACTCTTCGGACAACGATGACTCTAAATGGTGTCGACGAAGAACCTGAATCAGACGATTTAATTAACGACGATGTCGGTGTGGATGGCGACGGGGCCCCGTGTGGGTCGTCAGAGCAGGGAACGATTTCGTTCAAAAATTTTGTATAGCAAAACTGCGATGCAAAAAATGAATTTGCATAGCAAAATAATTTTTTTGTATAGCAATCTGTGAAATTTGTGTAGCAAATTTAAAATGCTTAAAATTACAGTATGTAGTGTGCATAGGTAAATGTGTTTTTTAAGGCGCTACTGTCGTTTGGTTCATTTTTATGAATGTCCAAATTTTACCAGAAATAATAATTTTTAGTGTCCGGAAATTGAGCCACAGGTGGTAAAAAACTCACGTGTAACTATTTTCGCCAGATTGCAGTCATTCATGAAAGTTAGTCCTCCGTCCATTTTCTTTTTTGTTGACATTATTACATCGATCGCTAAAACAGAGGCAATATCACAGAAACAAATTACCGACTACGGCATGTTCGTGTGCTTTTCAAAGTGAATTTCGCAGAGTATAACGTTACTTTGTGGTATGATCAAGCTTGATTTTGATTATTAAAAATTCGTCAGGAAAATGAGTGGTTGAAAGTGCGACGTGTGCCTAAATGATTCTAAATCTCACCACTGCATATATAAATGAATGCTCATTTTGTTAATTTTCAAAAACTATTATTATAAAACGAAGTTATAGTAACGTTTCTAGAGTTCCTTTGTTGAATACGGCCGTAGTGATAGTATGAAAGCGCACGTGTGAACTGAACACGGTACTATTGTGTATGGGGGTGGCTCAATTGCTCAATGTTCCAACCCCCAAACTCAGGAGAAGAAAAAATAAACACGTGCGAAGCTATAAAAAAAAATGGGCGGTTGTTGCGTGTTTTCCATTTCGGGAATTTCACCCGTAGTTAATTCATCAGCAGAAAAATATTGCATGCACATAGAATTTTAGGCATTGCGGATAAAACCTTTACGGATTGCTGGGAAATAAAGTACGGATGCACATAGGTAAAACACGTGCGCGTGTTTACTGTTGCATCAACACCGTCGCGTCGGCGTAAAGTCATCGTTGAACACGTACGTCGCTCTCGGACGTACCCCCGGCGTGGTCTGGACACACGGAAACAAACCCAGTCGGGACGGATAGCTTGACATTTTTTGGTCGGAAATATACATGTAAACGTTATTTCGGGAATAGTTTGTGAATATTATTTCAAAAATGTTTATAAACCTTCGTTGGATTCGGGAATGAAACAAAATGTACGTCGGGATTTTTTTTTTTGGGTGGAATTTCGCGAACATCCACCAACTACACATGAAGCTGGCATACTGGCCACGAAGTATAACACAACATTGATGTTCAAATCGTAACAAAAACACTCAAACTTCGCAAAATAAAGCGAATGTTGTCATTATGGTGACAAAGAAATAGAACAAGCGTACATATAAAACAACGCGGTTCTGATTGTGTGTAGTTTACGAATAGTGTGTCACAGTGCAATTCACACACAGAGCGTTGTTCTAAATGTGACGTAACTCAGGGGTCAACTGCTTCATTTGCATAACCAGGGACTTTTGCTCGATTGAATACAAACAAAGACACAAAGCCAACATTTTGAGTCGTTTTATTTATTGCCGAATCAAACGTTTTTAAATGAAATCAAAGAGGAATTAGTATAAATGAGTTCTAATCTGTAATAAAAAAAAGTATAAATAGGTCTAAAAAAGCATCTTTAGAGTTCCTCTTTAAAGATACTAATTCCTTTTAACATTTCCAGATGTAAAATATTGTAAAACTGGAAATTTCAGATAGCATTACGAATAACACGTGCGATTAATCTTTAGACATGTAACACATTTCCCGACATCCTTTAAAAAAAATGGTTCCAATATTTATTCTTTCAAAAAGCACTGAGCAGTCCCCATCTACAAAAACCTCATTCCATTCATTCATCAATGGTCAGCCATTAACACTCGATTAAATTAGCTTGTGTTCTTAGGAAACAAAACACATACAGACTTGTTTAATATGACATTGTTGTATGGTCTTTTTCTTTCTGCGTACGTCACTACTTCACTACTAATTACAGGCAAGACTTTCTGTATTCAAGTTACAGCTATACAAGTTATACCCATACAATCAGTTATATTTAAACAGTAATTTCTCTAATGGTTATTTGCGCGCGCGCTCTCTCTTGAACCTTGACTTACACGGGGCGTCTGAACGGGGCCAGAGTGTGTATCAGACCGCACTAGCTAGGCGAACCAATGGTCAATCAACGCACTGCACCATTAGTTCAACGAACGAGGCACTGGACCGCAACTATAAGTTAGTTCATACATGTAGGTATCGCACTGTCATGGATTGAATTGCACTGCAGATATTATTAGGAACCGCACTTTTCCGAGAGAAGGAAATTTCTGGGTTTATATAGGAATCTGGAGCCTAGGAATAGTAAAACATTAACCTAGTTTAGCGTCTTAGCCAATGAGAAGCTTGCCTTCCGCGTCTAAGGGTAGGAACCTGTGCAAAATCAACACAACAGGTCCAACAGGAAAAGTATTTGACGAAAGTAAGTGACAACTTAGAAAGGAGGTCGTCTTCAAGGGGGCAATGCTTACTGGGGATGCTAAGCTATTGCATGAGGGGAGCAGCGGTTGCTCATCGGAGCAAGACACACGGACCAAGGCTTATGACTGAGTGGGTCAGTCACGGTGATTGTTTGGCCGTGCTTCACCCACGAACCGTGTTCGGTGTGTAGGGGGGACTCCGAGGAAGTATTAATTATTAATTATTAATTTTTGTATTTTTAATTTCTTTTTTTAATTTCCAATCCTGTTCCCACCTTATCTTAAACCTATTGAATGATTGATATATTGACAAATAAACGTTTGGATTAATAGAAAACTACATGAATTAATCATTCAATAATGTTCAATCAATTTATTTGAGATACAATAGAGTTGATGGCAATACTTTATCACCTCTATAATAAACACCAATCATTTGGTTATACATTTTGTAATACCAAACATGATCCTTGTCATTAGCATTGCAGCCATAGACCATGGGATGAACACTGAAATTGTTTCAAACCGTGATACCCTCTTTTGGACCACGAAATTTGGATGTATAATTGAGGAAATAAATATAAAAATGTCAAAACACGATGTTGCTTGTCATATAAGTTGCACATTATCTCTAAATCTATTTGAATTTGACAAGTTCGTGATTAGAAAGCTCTGAAATATACGCATTACGTCATCGTCGAGACCCAGAATCCACCAATGAAATTCCGTGTTGATCAGCCTCGTTCATATATTCCGAAAATAATGTGTGGTTAATGCAAGCAAACATGACGGCATCGCTTGAAATTTAGCCCAGTTTTTGCTGCATGCATGTTTATAAAGACGAAACTGGGAATATTACAACGCCGACCATTCAAAATGTAAAACCAAACTTTTTTTATGTTTTAGAATATCATTCAGATGGATTTGCTGTAAATAAATCTTACAATAACTTATAAAGAATATTAGACTTTGCATTTTATTAATTTACCTAGATGATAGATCAGGACCAGGCATTTTTTTTATTGGGGGGGGGGGGGCTCATAAAGCACCCCTCTGTATGTTCCAAAGTCATCGGCTGATTTTCATAAAACTTGGCAAGAATGTTCCTTCCAGCAAAACCTACATGGCGACGTAAAAATAATTTCCAAAAGTCACCACTAGAAGGTGTGTTTAAGTGTTTTTGCCCAAATAACCTATTTCTGTAATATTTTCTATATTCTTTGGCAAAATTTCATAAAGCTTGCCAAATAAAAACAAAAATATCATCGGATTTCCCCTGGGGTCATTGTTGGGGTGCTGTAATCCATTATTTCCCCAATTTGAGACGAAAAACCCGATAATATACGTTTTTGTCATTTGAAAATCAATATGGATGTCAGCTTTTTGGGGCCTGGAATGCATTTCTGAGGATGAAGTGACATTTCTATATCCTTCCTTGGCATGAAAAGTAAGAAGCTTACACTGAGAAAACTCAATACGTTTTACCCCAACATTACAGAATAACAAGACAAAATCCAAGATGGCCGTCGGCTGTGGCCATTTTGAATTCCCATAATGCATCTGATATGATGTGACAAATACCCATCACATTTCTTTAAAAAAGCCCTTTTTTTTAATTGAAAAAAAAATGCAAAAGAATACACTTAGGGGGCATATTGTGCCCCCCCCCCTCATAGGGTTAATCAATGTTAAAGTAATAATAATTAATATCTTTAAAATGTGCAATTTTACGACTTGGCAACAATCATAATTAGATTCAGCACCATTGAAACCCCCTATGTTCCAAATTGTATGTTCCTGTGATGGGATCACGAAATTAAAAAAAGGTCTACCAGTGATTACATTAACAAACGAGCGCTTTTGTGTAGAACCCATGATGTTTGTACAAAGCCGCATTGTACTGTATAGGCCTGTTCTTCTTTTACCCACATCGGTTATAGAACGCAACACGATTTTGTTCAAATCACGCATGACTCATCAAGACTACAACTGACACACATCTCTGTCAAAAAGCTCGACCTCCACAATTTGTTAATAACAAACAATTTAGGCCTTACGAATTCACGACCCACATTCACCGCCGCGAGGGATAAAGCTGTCTCAACATCTTTTGTTACCCTAGCCAACCCATAGCATGACTCGAGATAGTATTTCATCTGACATCTTGCTTAAAATTCATGTTATGCTCATTTATAACGCTTGAATGATACACCCTCAATTCTGCAGTGATCAACGACGTGTGAATGTCACGCCCCAACAATAGCATCGGACCCAACTATAGTTGGGGCATGCCTAACTGTAGTGTTGCACGTAGTGTTGTTAGGCTCACCTGCAACGTTATCCCCTGTTGGTTAACCGACGTCATACGCGCGCTCATTGGTAGTACGCGAATTCTTTTCACTACTTCATGTTCCAAAGCTGGCTTATCGTTGTATGTAATCTAACCCAAATTCCTTGATTATAACGTTCAAAAGCTATTCTTGAGGCAGGATTTGACTTTGTTGATATTATCTTGAGTCTTTACAACACGTTAAAGGCAAATCCCAAGCTTTCTAATTTCTTGCGTAAATCCATAAAGAAAAGGGTGGACAATGCATTTCCAATGGGCTTCTGATGATCGTTGGAGCCAGCACGTGTCAAGTGGGCGTGGTTTAGAATTACGTACACTTACCAAAAGATCGAACAGTTGGGACATGCCCGGGGGGGGGGGGTCTCACGTGATCCGAGGCTTGACGCGCACTGTATGCCATATCATTAATGTGACAGGGCAAAAACAAATTGCGAAACGGTTTAATATTTAAATTTCCATACCTTTAATCATTTAATTAACCATTAAAAATACAACTCTCACATTTTTCAAAATATTTTGTAAAAATGAAAATTTTAATGTAATTTTTTTCAAAGAAACTCATAATGAAATGACACCCCTGAACAGTGTCAACGAACAGAAGATTCTGTAAAAAAAAATTACCGTTGACCCCGTCTGACTTTTTTCTCTTAATCTGAATAAATAATGTTGATTTACCTTTCAAGAGAGTTTTACGGAAATCTGTCCGTTGACCCTTGCCGATATTTTGAGATTATTTAACAATGGATGTACGTGCACGTACGTATACCGGTACGTTTGCAGCGCGCGAGAGAATGTTATTGACGCACACTAACTATTTGAACAGCGCATACGTACGTGCTTACACACAGTCCCGTACGCGTACCACGATGTTCACCATGCAGCGCATGCGCATCGGCGTTTGCGAATGAGACATGGAGCTGCGTTATAAATGGGCCTACAGTTGGTGTGTAATAACATGAACATCGTGTCGTAATCCATGTCAATCATTTGACATGAACAAACAAATGGCAAATGATTTGTCAAGGGAACAGTGACATGCATTTGTAGATTAATAGACTTTGTGGCGCCGTAATGTTGTAAATTGTGGTAATTTAATCATCAAATGGACAATATTGTCACCAGGCGCGGATC
Source organism: Zoroaster sp. YZ-2022 (assembly GCA_029582265.1). Lineage (NCBI taxonomy): Eukaryota > Metazoa > Echinodermata > Asteroidea > Forcipulatida > Zoroasteridae > Zoroaster > Zoroaster sp. YZ-2022. The sequence continues at coordinate 22,984,916 of CM055819.1, forward strand.
CAGGGGGGCCGCGGGGGCACGTGCCCCCCGGGTAAATTGAGTTTTAAAAAAAAGGGGGGGAAAGGGGGGGGAAAGGGGGGGGGAAGGGGGAAAGGGGGGGGAAAGGGGGGAAGGGAAAGAAGGGGGGAAAAGGGGGGAAAGGGGGAGGTCAGAGAAAAGGAGGAGTAGCCTTAAAAAATACCGGCGACAATATTAAACATCCGCTGTGTCTACTTTTGGCATAAAATAAATACTGAAAAATGCAACAAGAAAAAAAGGTTATCAATCATGCAATGGAACTGAAACCCTCTTTTGAGAGAAAACCGAAGTATTTCCCGGAGCTTGGGGATTTCAACTCTCTCCATCTTAACATCTAATCCTCTTGGGGGAGTTTATTACCGGTTAAATGGCCACAGCCAGCAGGAAACAATTGATCACTTGACTGAATGATTTGCTAGTTTTACCAAAATCCTTTTTGAGTGGCCTAAACGCACACATTCTTTTCAATTAATAAAATATCCAGTGCCATCATGTCCAGTAATGAAACCATGTATTATTTTTTTGATCGTTGAAATTGGTGCCACAAACAAATAGACCTTGGCTTTTAAAAGAGAAAATCATCTCATCATGATAAAGTTGTATTTGTACCCCAAAACCACGAACGTTCTTTGACCAAAGTACATAACGTAGTATACTTCGTTTGAGCAGCTTAATTATCTGGGCTCCTTGCCAAAATTCCTTTGCAGTGAATATAGCCTTGAATGCAAGGCTGTGATGCATCTCAACAAAATTATGGTCGTATCATCTCTCCGCTAGTTACTAGTTAGTAAGTTTTGTTTAAAGCCTGCTTCAAACGTCGAACTTTTGCCGTATCTAATTCAAAATTTTTACATTATTTGAATGTTTAGACACGGCAGAAAGTCGACGTTTAAAGCAACTGACTTCTGCCGTAAGTTCGACAGGCAGGTCTTGCCGCTCTGAACGCCAGCTCGTCTCTGGACTCTTTCAAGCGAAGAGATGTTTTTGGTGATATGGGGTTTCCAAGTGCTCCCATATCAAAGATGTGGTCTAACCAGTGTGAAGTATAATTTCTCTTCGATAGACTTTCAGGCCAGTCTCGGTTAGCCCTTAGCAATCTTCTGAGGAACTGATTGATTTATTTTAGTCAACCCATTCTTGAAGACAATTTTCCTCCACGAATTTAGTTAATGGAGATGACTTCATAAAGTTTAACACAGCCTCATTATGGCAATTAATTGATTGCAGTTTCTTTTATATTATATTTGATTTTCCACAGAAGCTTCGGTGATAAAAATATCCAAGGATGTGTCTCATAAAAGGTTGATAAAAAAGGATTAAAAATTAAGGGTGCAGAGTAAAAAATAAAGCCACCATCCAAGGTGAACAGCGCCTTCAGTTTGGTGTACTGTCATTATTGAGAAAAGTGGATTTTTTGTATCAATTTCCAATGATGATTATAGTGACTTTTTTCAAATACTTCCCAAAATTAGTTAGTCTACATTTCGTTTGCAATCGGTAGTCTGTGATCGGGTGCAAAGCAAGCTAGTCTGGTTTCTTGATCCAATTCCTCCACGTCTATAAATTGTTCCGTTTCGTCTGAAGAAGGGTCGGGGTACCTTGTGGAGAAATTACAATCGCCGATGTCAATTTACTGTCGGATTCTACGCCAATACGCATAGGCCTGCGAAGTACGAAGAGTCTTGCAGCTGATCTGCCGATGGTTTTAACACAGGGCAAGGAACAGTATGAAATCAAGCCCTTTTCTTGAAAATTTCAACTGGACTGAATTAAAACCAAGAAAAATTCCGGATAAATTAAAACTGAAGTCAAAAACTGCAAATTAAATGCCAAAAATCGGGGAGGGAGAAACTTATATTGTTGTAGTCATGACATTGCTAAAATAATGGCTAAAAACAATGGCTAAAATAATTATTTATATATATATATATATATATATTTTTATATATATATATATATATATATATATATATATATATATATATATATACACACACACACACATATACACACACATATATATATATACACACACACATATACACATACACTGAACAAAATTATAAACGCCCCATGTGGCACTTTGAAACTTTTATTAGCCTTAGGGGTTGCAAAATCATGCAAAATTCATTTTGTTGTTCAATATGCTACAGATTACTGTCCGTTAGAACACGATAGTGGCGTCTGGCAATCATTTAGGGTCGCCCATTACATGTTACATAAATAATTTACATGGGGCGTTTATATTTTTGCTCAGTATATATATATATATATATATATATATATATATATATATACTCCATATAATCTTGAAAACTTTTCTAAGTCAGGTGAAACTGGCCAGGCATCGCCTCAGATTGCACCACAGAGCATCCGGAATCCAAAATTTTCCGGGGCCCTTAAGCGGGCCCCGCACCCCACGCCGTAAAGGCTTCGCGCTCGCATTTGTCCGTGTTGGGTGTGCCCCCCGTCTAAAAAATTCCTGGATCCGCGCCTGGTCACGATCAGCGCAGACTTTCGACAGTGCATGGAATTGGTGTCCTAGTTTTAGATGAACTCAGTGACTGAAAATAATACACCAAAATGTTGCTTAGCAGATATCTTTGGTTACCAGCCAAACATTCATACAAAATGTATACATTTTGGCAGGTACAGTACAGTACAGCTTAGGTCCTCATTTTGAAGCTTTAGGCTTCATATGAGTCAGGACTCCTAGGAGCCTGGTGAAACCAGTCTTTGACTGTGTTTCTCTTTTAATCTGCTCAATAGAAATATCACCCAAAAGTCTTGAGATACCTATCCAGGGATCTCGATAGTATGGGACTCTAGGAATAAAAAATAAACTAAGCTTGGTCAAATTTGTATTTTCCCTACGACAAGTATGAGCTATGTATTTCAGATACTGGGAGTTAATATAATTCCGAAGTAGTTGACTTTTTGTTATGCGCTCTAGATCTATATTAGCAAAGTAAAGAGCATGATTAATTTCACCTTCTACAAGTGAAGGTTTCCTACGGAAACCATCTTTAATCATTCGCCTTAGGAAACCATACCAACTACTTTCAAGCCTTTTTATTTATTTCTCACTAGGCCTCCAGCATTGGGTAGCATATGTCAGTCTAGGACGAACACATGCTTCAAGGATTTTAGTCCGAATGGACATACGTACTTCCCTGTCACAAAGAACCCCCTTAAGTTCATAAAATTTAGCTGTAGTCCGTTTTGAATTGCTTAGGAAAATTATTTGGTGAGCAGCTCTGTGAAAGTGGCCCCCTGGGCGCAATAAGATCACCGTGGATATTGCATAAATAATGAACCAGTGCATTAGTCATAGTATTATGATCTCATGCCCATAGTATTATGATCTCATTGCATTGGCGGATCCAGGGGAGGGGGGGAGGCTGAGAGGGGGGAGGCTGAGGGGTGGGAGGCTGAGGGGGGAGGCTGAGGGGGAGGCTGAGGGGGGGAGGCTGAGGGGGAAGGCTGAGGGGGGAGGCTGAGGGGGGGCTGAGGGGGAGCTAAGGGGCTAAGGGGGTAAGGGGGACTAAGGGGGGACTAAGGGGGCTGTAGCCCCCCCTAAAATCGTAATAAATAAATAAAAATAAAAAAGGAGAGTAAAAGAGAGAGAGATGGGGGAGGGGAGAACGCACTCCCATTCCCACAGTGTGCTTTGTTTTTCTCTCCCTTTGATTATTTCATTGTAATTTTTGTAGTACTGTAAAATAATTGTTTTTGATTCTCAGCCCCCCAATTTTTTTTTTTTTTTTCTGGATCGGCCCATGCATTGTCCCTTCAAATCAAAGGCTTGTTTTAATGGAAGGTACAACATTAGTAATGTTGGTCAAACTACTTCTATGAGTACATGCATACTTGCTTTGAATCAAGATATACACATCACAAGCGACATGTAATAGTTGCAGTTTACTTAATATTAAGTTGTGCCGTCAACGCTGCAATTTGTGAATATGCCTTCACTCAGATTTTGTGCATTCATTCTGAGAAAAATAACTTGCATATATGCGAGACAACTGAACATGGCCCTCAAGCAACATGTAACAGGTTTTTGTTTTGAATAGTATTTTTTTTTCACATTCAACTGGAAAAACTGGTCATCCATGATGAATTATTATAATTGTTGCTTCATGTCTCTAAGGTTATATATAATAGAGCATCATCTGCCTGCCCTAGGCCTCATGTAAAGGATTGTAAAGCAGATGTTTCAGTGTGCGTACTCACCCACTGGCGCCAAATCAAGCTACAATATATGTTTCAGGCTTTAAAATATTCATTAATACACTGTATGTAACTTGGTTGGAGTGAGGATTGTTATAATAGAATGAATGTCCTGTAAGAGCAGAAGGTTTCGATGTCAACCAAGGTTATCCCGATGGGGTATTGGTATCCTCATTGGGAGAATAAATAGGGTACTGATCAGTCAATTAGTGATGTAGCCAGAGGAGGAGCAGGGACAAAATAGCGTCTGTCAGTAAATTCACAAACTTGTTTATATTTATCATTGGTCGGTTCATTTTAGTTGTGTAGGTAAATTTACCCCCCAAAAAGTCCCACCCCATGAGCGGATCCAGAACATTTTTTAGGGGGGGGCTGAGAATCAAAAACAATTATTTTTCAGTACTACAAAAATTACAATGAAATAATCAAAGGGAGAGAAAAACAAAGCACACTGTGGGAATGGGAGTGCATTCTCCCCTCCCCTCTCTCTCTCTCTCTCTTTCTCTCCCTTTAAATTTTTTTTTTTATTTTAATTTTTTTAATTTAATTTTTTTTAACGATTTTAGGGGGGGCTACAGCCCCCTTAGCCCCCCCCCCCCCTGGATCCGCCAATGCACCCCCACCCAATTCTGAAAATCCTGGCTATGCCACTGGTTCCAATCATGATAAAACCATATCCCAATCAGATTAGTATAATTAACATCGACCCTGCGAACCCTACTAGACTACCAAATTTGTGTGATTTGAACATGCTTGGGATGGGGGACGTGGAGGCAGAAACAGCAGCTTTCAATCAACCAAAATGATGAGTGTTAATTCAGTATGAATTAAGTCATTCTTTATTTCTTATTAATTCTTTAGTTAAACATGTATAATCTTTTCCTCATAAATATCAAGAAGTAAACCAGCTTTGGGTATAACTTGCCAATTCCCACCCCCCCCCCCCCCTCCCCACAACACAATCCAAAAACAAATCTGAAATTTACTGAGGAGGTGGGTTGCAAACTTGGGGGGGCGGGTTGTTCCCCTTTCCTCCTCAATACAATTCAGCTGTAAACAAGAAAACACATTTTGGGGGTTCCAAGCTTACAAAAAATATTTTCCTTTTTTCAAAAAACAAAAGTAAGATGGTCTACCTTTAATAAAACGAGAAAACATGCATTTACAGGTAACATCATTTATTTCATGTTCAATTGGGCAATATTCCCATGGTGAATTACAGCCTTCAAATTTGTTTGTCACACTCTTCTTCATCAGTGAAGTTTGTTCATACATGTCAAATGCGTGGGCAGGATTTCTGAATATAACCATATGTCAGTAGCGATGCAGGGCCTTCACCTTTATTTTTTAAAATTATTATTATTTTTTTTTTATACACATGTAATTGTTCAAATTGCTTAACCCTAACCTTCCCAAATCCTCCAAAATCCTCTTTGCTAAAGTGAAGGATTGAGATTACATGTACATGGTACATGCTCTGCTAAAAAGTGAAGGATTTTGGAGGATTGAGGTTATTAGGCATACTTGCCTTTCCATGGTACATGTACATCCATGTTTGTTGTAGTGATTGCAAGGTCAGTGCTTGGGTCAGTGGACACTGTTTATTGCTCCATGCATGCGGGGAAGGTCCCTGGCCATGTACATGTATCACAGATTAGAAATACACGTGTGCATACATGTCATGTGCTTGCTTTACTACTGAGGGATTTTGGAGGATTCAGGATTTGTAAGCAAATGGGCCTAGGGAGTTAGGGTTAATGAACAATTTTATGAAGAGGGAAGGTTTATATGACACAAACTATCCTGCAAAGTGATACCTTCTGTGAAGGCGGGGTCCAATTTTGGGATGAATGACAGGTACAACATTGTTAATAATGGCAAAAGTGCTGATAAGACAGGAGCAGATTCAGGTTCTCTAAAAAGAGGAGAAAGAAACACATTCCCCTTTTCAAACTGGGGATGGTTGGGGTAGTACCAACAGAAATTATACAAAAAAAACCCATCATTATAATTTAATTTGAGGACCACACTACTGTAAAACTATGCTTCCGACACTTATTGCAAATAAACTTTTATTTTGAAGAATTTGGTCTCCTTTGTACAAGTAAAATATTCAAGTGACTGAAAATTAAATTGACGGATATTTCAATAACAGACATACATTGGGGGAAAAATCTCCAGGCAAAACCCTGCCAAAATGGGGAGAATGATCATATGGTCATATCAGGCAAGCTAAAATTGTATACAAATTAAATTTCACCACTTCAGTTGGCATGGGAATTTTGTGTGCTATTTTGAGCAGCACACCTTCAAAATTGTCATGGTTTTCATGCCTCATTTTGCCCATAAAAAAACCAATCCTCAATAACAATGAATCTTTCAAGTATGATTGAATATTTTGATTGAATAATGAGGTTTTCTAAATGGTACAATTACTCACGGTGGTCTTGCTTTACAGACATGAAATATGCCAGCCATCCAACAGTATGCCCTCAAAATGAGGTTAATAGCACGAGGTAAAACATTAAAGGGATGGTATTAAAACAGGTAATTTTGGATTACAAAATCACCAAATTATTATCTGAATTATCGTGAATTTGGTCCTGAATAAAGTGCTCTAATTTCAGAGTTAACATGAACAAAATATGCAGGTTGGCAACATGTTTTTTTTTCTGTAAAAATTGTGAATGCTTCTTCACAATTTTCTCATCTATTCACGTTTTAATCCCTCCTTTGTCCGTCCCCAGGACCAGTACATGACTGTGCTTCTTGTACCCTCTTCTTTTGTGTTCCTTTCACACCTGACAAACTTAATTCTGCCCACACTTGTGTTTAAGTCTGTGTGTATGTCTGTATATCGTCCATTTTGCCTTTGAAAAAGAACCCGTTAGGTTCAAAACTACTATTTTGCATTTTTTATCATGACCTAATAAAGAGTCCACATTGAGCTAAAACTTCCACAGGTTGGTTGTTTAATGCTTGATTCAAAGAAATTCAGCACACCCATACAAGCATTTTCCCCAACATTACCAATATTGTACTTTCCGCTTTAATAATCCGAGTACATCATTCCCTTGAAAGATTAATCATATTTAGCACTATTCTGTTGAAAGACTCATTTGTAACTACAATTCCTCCCTGCTCTATTCAGCCAAGAAATCATGAATTTCCTTTATTTCTTAAAAGTAAAGTACAATTACAACAGATTTACTCAGAGAATCAAGCATATTCTTAAAAAAAAAAAAAAAAAAGCAAATGATGGTCTGATCTTCAGCACCTTGGAGATGGGTCCATCTGTTGTCATGACAACAGGCCAGTAAGAAAAAAGAAACTGCATTTAGATGCAGGAGAAAAAGCCAGTGTGAGTGTGTGTGTGGGGGGGGGGTACGATTCGACTGGACAATAAGAGAGACTTGCCTTCATTTTGCCGAGATCATTTTACAAGACGTGCAGGCTTCGTACAAATCACCGTGCGCAATGTTCTCTGAGGGGAGAGAGAGAGAAAGAGAAGGAGTCACGGGAAAATAGAGGTTGAATTCATTGACATTTACCAGAAAAATGACTAGCAATGTAGAAAATTGGAGCACAGTTGTATTGTGTTCCGCTCGAGTCAAACAATAATGCAGACAGTGAAAGTACATGCCGGAAAGGGAGCAATTGGAATTGTGAACTAGGGGAGAAGAGAGAATCCTAAGTAAGGGGGCGACAAAAAAACACTGGATGAAGGAGAAGGGAAGAGGAGAAGGGAAGAGGTGAAGTGGGCAGGGGATGAAGGGACACAGCTGAGGAAATCATAACAAGATCTGAGGATATGGAGAGATCAATATGAGGAAAGAGCAAGAGGTTTTGAGAGCTGAGGAAGAAAGAGGGGAGGGTAAAGAGAAAAAAAATAAATGTCAAATAATAGACACAGTATTGGTACAATGTATATTTAAGTGTCGGGTGTGGCTGCCTCCCATCCGCTCCCTTATCAGGAAGGAGGGGAGAATCGGGGGAAGAGAAGGATGTCATAAATCATCTGAATTGATATCAACTTAGGTAAGGTATGAAATTGGTAATAAAAACATCTAAAAATTGTTGAATCACTATTTTCCAGTTAACGATCAGACACAGCAAAACGAGCTCAAGCTTCCACAGAGCCTATGTTATTCAAATGAGGTTGGGCCACAGCAGAATGGCAGTTGACCAATGCCGCTAAAAACCTTCCCTTTGAGACAGATGATACTTGGCCGTTGGACAGACTTTGACAAGATAATCTAGTCTGGAGCTGCCAATGATCCATTTAATTCCCTGCCCTCTCTTGTCATTATGCCCAAATGCACTGTTTTAAAGGGAAGATACGTCATTGGTAGGTAGTCCGCTACGTTCATTTGAACGCACTAATTTTCCAGAAATACATCATTAAAATAACCTGTGAAAGGTCAATCACAATTTTTTTGAAAACAACGAAAACATGTTTTTTTAATTTTTAATTTCTTTATTTTTTTATTTTTTTTATTTTTTTGGTTGTACATGTGTATTTTTAAAACCTTTTTTCATAAATTTTACGTAACAGTTCCAATTTTCTTTATAAGTTGAAAGCACTTCAGAAGAAATCTCTTTTTTTTCAGGATGATTGATACGTACACCAAGAATGCTTTTAATTAATAATTCGGTAATTTGATAATCTGGTAATTACCAATGTTGCACCCACAGTATTAGCCAGTTAACACCTCACGGCGTCTTTTGGATGCCCTGGTTTGTAAAATACACATTCAAAAGTAAAACTTAGTTGAATTTTAGGACACCCTGTTTATTTTCAAAGAATAACAGAATTGGATGCTCTATTTCCAAATCCTGGCTTATACTCTGGCTGTACCTTCCCTTTAACCTGAATCCTTCCTAACTCCCTATAGGCCCATTTGCTTACACATAACCTGAATCCTTCCTAACTCCCTAGGCCCATTTGCTTACACATAACCTGAATCCTTCCTAACTCCATAGGCCCATTTGCTTACACATAACCTGAATCCTTCCTAACTCTCTAGGCCCATTTGCTTACACATAACCTGAATCCTTCCTAACTCCCTAGGCCCATTTGCTTACACATAACCTGAATCCTTCCTAACTCCCTAGGCCCATTTGCTTACACATAACCTGAATCCTCCAAAATCCTTCAGTAGTAAAGCAAGTACATGACATGTATGCACACATGTGGTTTCTAATATGTGATACATGTACATGGCCAGGGACCCTCCCTGCATGCATGGAGCAATAAACAGTGTCCACTGACCCAAGCACCGACCTTGCAATCACTACAACAAACATGGATGTACATGTACATGTACAGTACCATGGAAAGGCAAGTATGCCTAATAACCTCAATCCTCCAAAATCCTTCACTTTAGCAAAGAGCATGTAGCATGTAACCTCAAACCTTCAAAATCCTTCACTTTAGCAAAGAGGATTTTGGAGGATTTTGGAAGGTTGGGGTTAATATTAAAACATTTAAGTTTTGTGTGTGTATAATTATCATGGGAAAGAGATACAAGCATACAGTATGGATTCAGAAGAAAATATCAACATAGAAAAAAATGTAACAAGCAAGAGCTAGATATCTATAGACTAACTGGAGCAATATGAAAAACCATCTAGGGAGCATTATTTAACAGTCCAGCCTATGTTTCTAGGAATGCAATGCAATGCAATGGTTATTTGTTGCCTCGTCCTCAGGCAACTGTGCAGATATTACGAGCCCGGTACTGCAAATTATTGAGGAATTTGAAAAGCACTTTGTCATATTTTCCCCTTGAGGCATTGTCTGCTGCTTGATCAAATGTTTCAATAAAGATGAGGACAGCCAAGTTCCTGAACCGACAGCAGGAAACCTGTCTCATTATCAAACACTCATCAACTATTATCCTTTCATAATCTAATATATTATATCGGCAGACTAGACTACCATTGTTCGTTCTGCAGACAGGATTTTTAAACTCTGAAATCAATAATGAAAAAGCCCTTGATGGGAATAGAATCTGTGATAAATTCCTACATTTGGCTGCTACATTGCACATGAACTAGGTCGCTTATCTTTTGAGTTCATGTGTTTTACCATTGTTCGTTCTGCAGACAGGATCTACATACACAGATGTTATAACTCTGAAATCAATAATGAAAAAGCCCTCGACAGGAATGAAATCTGTGAACTGGAACTTTTTGTTTTTATTTCCTTTTAGAAACGACAAAAACATACTCTGAAATAAGACATTTCACATTGTAGTTGTAAGAAGCTTGGTTTAACAGTAAGAAAGTGCCAGAGTTTATTCATAATGGGACCCACCATAAATTCATTTTGAGACATACTTACTGTAAACCATGCTTCTCATGATTATTTTGAGAAATGTATCACTTTTAAAGTATTTGTTTCCCTTTCCTCAAGTAGAATAACAATGAGCTGGTGTAAAATATTTGTTTGGGAAATTGCCATCACAATAGGCACAGGCATCATTGATTATAGCAGCGCTGCAAATCTCAGTCACACACCTCTTTAAAAAGCATGACTGGCAAAATACTGGCCTAGTTATCGTTAAGAGTGACCCTATTGATTAATCCATACCATTTGATTGACAGACTGGACAGCTGTTATCACTTAATAGCAGAAGAATAGTGGAAGGATGAACATTTTCTTGTCTATGACATAAAACACAATAAAGGGGGCCACTTTGCATCCGTCACGTTAGCAGTTTTTCTAATGGTTGTTATTTATTTTTAAGTACCTGAAACCGACCAAAAAGTGTTTCAACATGTGAATGGACATGCAGGCTTATACTAGAACTAATTTGAGTTGATTTATTTTATTTATTTTTTTTTTTTTTTGCCCTCAAATTTCCATAAAAATTGGACGGAAAAAGTTACCGCACTTTTCCGTCCATTTGTTTATAGAAATTTTAGAGTAATTAAAAAAATAATAGTAATAATCAACTCAACTTATCTTTAGGATAAGCATGCATGTCTATTCAAATGTTGAAATTCTTTTTTGGTGGTTTCAGATATTTAAAAAAAATTACAACCATTAGAATAACTGCTAACGTGACGGTAGGAAAGTGGCCCCCTTTATTGTGTTTTATGTCCTATACATGTAGCTTGGACAGCAGTTTGTATTTTGCTCATGTATCAGAAATTTGAAGGGCGTTATTGGGACTGCTTTGTGGAAAGTTTATGCAAATCTACTCCCCAATATAAGTCTAGATAAAAAATGTTTTGAGCTGTTTGGAGGACCCTTCTTATTAACTACACTGGTCTACAGCCAAAATGCTTCCGAAACAAATGAAGTCAAACTTGACTAATTATGGGTCACTGAGAATGGAAATGATGCTTAAAATTGTTGATTGGCTCTAGTTTTCAAGATCTACATGTACATGTGTACACGTATAGGAATAGCGTATGATAATTCCATGATTAAAAATCTGCTATGTACACCATATACATAGTACGTAAAATGTAAAAACTTAAATATCTTGGAAACAGTAGCCAATCAGCAATTTTAATTGTCATACTTGAATTCAGCACATCAAAATCCATAATAAATAGCACATTTTATCTCCGAAGCAGACAACTTTAAAAAAATTGTTGACCATGCAGTGCTATCTGAAATTTGTGTAAACTCGTAAGACTTATAGGTATCCTTCAAGATTCAAACAACAACTTCTGGGTGCGTGGCACAGCCAATGTTGGAAGGCAGGGTCCACATAGATTTGTAACCAGCCACAATTTGGTTAAATTCTAAAGAAGCGACACAGGTATCTTTAGAGCGGCACATTTGCTTTCCATCATGTGGTTTTTCTCTTTAAACCATGTTCTGAGAAACAAACAAGTCAGAATGTTTAACTATACTGAAGATTCAAACATTGAGTTCATCAGGATGCGTGAAGCGAACTTTGGAAAGCAGAGTCCATATTCACCAGCCAAAATTTGTGTCAATTGTAAAGAAGTAACACATATATATCCTTAGAGAAATACATTTGCACTAGACCCCTAGGGTCAAAACTAAGTTTATTCAGATGTTTTTTCCTTTCCGTGTTCTGGGAAACAAACATGTCAGAATGTTTAGCTTAACCCTCCTATTATCAGTGGTGTTCTTTACAAAGTGGACCCATACTTCAAAATGTCACAACTGGGACATATTGTGGTACACACTTTCTTATCTAATGATTAATGGCATAGCCCAAGGCTCTTCAGAGAGATGAGGTAAACTGAAGCAGCCACCTGCTTTGTTTCATTGCAAGGCTAACTTGAAATAAACCAGTGCAGTAACTTGCGGTATACATGTACTGTGTGAAGGTCAAAACAGTTTGTTTATGTCCCAGACCCGAGGGGCATTTTGGGGTATCCATGTACCATTCTTCTGTACAGTATGCAATATTTTGAGGCATGCATACAAAAAGCATTGTGTACTTAGAATTTTTTTTTTTTGCAGCATTTTGGAGACTGCATGTATACAAGGGTTAATGAAGATACAAAAAATCAAGTTCAGGTTATGGGAAGCCAAGTTTGGAAGCTGATCCTAGTCTCAATGCCTCTTCCGTTCAGTCTCCTATTTTTTTAAAAGAATAATTACACATTGTACGTAATTGACTGTTGCTATTCACCTTGAGTAGTCAAAACCAAATTTATTCAGACGTCTTGAGTAACCTTGTTCTGGGATAAATACATAATGTCCTTTCTCTATGGTTTAACTATACTGATGCTTCAAACACCCAGTGTTCTGGGTGCCTATAAAGCCAAGTTTGTTAAACAGAGTCCATAAACATTCAAAACTTGTGTAAATAGTGAAAAGGTGGCACATGTGTCACAAGCTCACAACCCGTAGATTTGTATCTCTCTTACAGTGGTCAAAACCAAGTTTATTCAGACAGTCTCGAGTTTATACCGCGTTCTGAGAAACAAACAAGTCAGGATGTTTAACTGTACTGTGAAGATTCAAACATTGAGTTCCGGATGCGTGAAGCCAACTTTGGAAAGCAGAGTCCATATTTAACCAGCCAAAATTTGTGTACATTCTAAACGAAGTCATGGTTGTACATTTGCCCTCAACCCCTCGAGAGTTTTTTTTTCTCACAATACAGTACTAGTCAAAACCAAGTTTATTCAGACGTCTTGAGTGACCTTTTTCTGGGAAACAAATATGTCCGACTGTTTAACTACACTGAAGATTCAAACAACAAGTTCCGGGTGCGTGAAGCCAAGTTTGGAAAGACGAGTGCTAGAAAATCAGTGAAGGCGTCTCTCTTGTCGTCTTTATAAGAAGGACCCTTGACGTGTTAAGAGAATCAATACTATGATGCATTAACTGATGAGATTTAAAGGGGCTTCATTTCAGTCACAGGATTTGGCATTTTAGAGTGAAGAATTTGCTCCAATTATTACATTCTCTTGGTTCAAAATCTGTTCAAATTTGTATTATTTTAAATAATTTTGTAGCTGTTATACATGTGACTCAGGTGGGAATCAAACCCACGATTCCTGCCCGAATTTCCTGCGGTAACCTCCTTGGGACTCTAGTAAGATACTTGTAAGTAATTGAACATATACACGTACAATGTACATGTATCTCCCAATCGGGATAATATGGCAGATGATGGCAGATGATGCCAAATGATAGTCCTTTGATCGATATCCTCATTTAGACTATAGGGTTCCAACTGTACATGTTTGTATCTCCCAATCAGGATAATAAAGCAGAAATTGTTGATGATGTCAATAAAGGGTTCCGCTATATTGAGGTCCTTTAACTGATATCCTCATTTAGGATAAAATCAGGGAAAAACTTTATTACATATCTGTTAATCAGGATATTATTATGCAAAATGTGTCGTCGTTATCATCAAATGGTTTCCCAATCAAGGCCAGTTGGTATCCTCATTGGGAGAATAAGGTTCCAGTCGGGGTATATATACACGTGTATCTCCCGATTGTGGTGTATGAATGACAGTGATCCTGTGAGCAACAAGTACAGTTTGCATTGATCCTACATGTATAATATCTATTCATCATCTGATGTAACCTTTACTCAGATCAGTTATAACACACCATGGTTTCTTCAGGTTACTTCCCACCATGGCATTTAATCAATAATGCCACCTGCAGCTAGCAATGTTTCCCTTGTCCTACGTATCTCTCAGTCTCAGCGCAACATGATCCAGATTCTTTCAATCACCCACGGTCGACTCTTCCAACGTGTCTTCATTTCCACCAACCTCTATCCCACTTGCCTACCTCCTTCCCTGCTGATGTAATGTACACTCTGCATACTGAGTAACCTGAAGATCTGACGTCACGCTTTGAGCTAGAGGTGCTTGAATTACGCCAGATCCTGGCCGTGCAGCCGCCATATTTTTCCCGATGTTCAACTTTGACCTTAGTCGGTAGCTAGCATGTGAGCCTCGAAGTGTGATGTCAGATCTTCAGCACAACGTATCCAATGAAACCCCTTGAATGGTACGCCTGGAGCCTGTCTATATCCTTGATATAGGATAAAGACAGGGGACCAGTCTACATACTGAGTTTATATCAAACTTAAGGCCACAAACTAACAAGCATTTTTGCATTTACAGTCTACAAGGTCTTTTTGGTTGTTAACCCTCCTAGTTCTGGTGCCTTTTTCAGACAAGTTGATGCACCATTTGAAACCATTCGTTTTGTGAAACACACCAAGGTGTAGTGTATCCACCATTCAAAACCATTTGAATGGATTTGAATGGTAGTAAAGCTTGCTACCAACACTTTTCAAATGGTATCACCAGGTGTGTACAAAACCAATGGCCATTTTGGTAAGTGGAAATTTTGAATGGTTTCAAATGGTCAAACAGTAGGAGGGTTAAGCAGCTAATTCTTTATGGGAAGAAGAACTCACATACACTTAAAGGGACAGTATCGGCACAATCAGAGCAGACTTTCAACAGGGCATGGAATCGGTGTCCTAGTTTAAGATGAACCCAGTGACTGAAAAATTACTGGCTCATTTATGCAGCAGCGACGGTAATATGACCTTATCAAGTGGGGTATTATTTTCAGTCACTGAATTAATCTAAACCAAGCACTCTGATTCCATACCCTGTTGATCGTGATGATATTGTCCCTTTAAATAAAGGTGTATGGTATCACAAATGATTACATGAAAGGTCCAGGATTATTATACACAGTGGCCGATCCGCTGGGGGAGGTGGCAAAAGAGGGCAAAGGGCAGCATGTGCCCCCCCCCCATTTTATCAAAGTGCATGTATCTTTATTTTCTGTTTAATCCTCATTTGTTAGAGATTCTGGATCCGCCCCTAATAATTCATTAACCCTAACTCCCTAGGCCCATTTGCTTACACATAACCTGAATCCTTCCTAACTCCCTAGGCCCATTTGCTTACACATAACCTGAATCCTTCCTAACTCCCTAGGCCCATTTGCTTACACATAACCTGAATCCTTCCTAACTCCCTAGGCCCATTTGCTTACACATAACCTGAATCTTTCCTAACTCCCTAGGCCCATTTGCTTACACATAACCTGAATCCTTCCTAACTCCCTAGGCCCATTTGCTTACACATAACCTGAATCTTTCCTAACTCCCTAGGCCCATTTGCTTACACATAACCTGAATCCTTCCTAACTCCCTAGGCCCATTTGCTTACACATAACCTGAATCCTTCCTAACTCCCTAGGCCCATTTGCTTACACATAACCTGAATCCTTCCTAACTCCCTAGGCCCATTTGCTTACACATAACCTGAATCCTTCCTAACTCCCTAGGCCCATTTGCTTACACATAACCTGAATCTTTCCTAACTCCCTAGGCCCATTTGCTTACACATAACCTGAATCCTTCCTAACTCCCTAGGCCCATTTGCTTACACATAACCTGAATCTTTCCTAACTCCCTAGGCCCATTTGCTTACACATAACCTGAATCCTTCCTAACTCCCTAGGCCCATTTGCTTACACATAACCTGAATCCTTCCTAACTCCCTAGGCCCATTTGCTTACACATAACCTGAATCCTTCCTAACTCCCTAGGCCCATTTGCTTACACATAACCTGAATCCTTCCTAACTCCCTAGGCCCATTTGCTTACACATAACCTGAATCCTTCCTAACTCCCTAGGCCCATTTGCTTACACATAACCTGAATCCTTCCTAACTCCCTAGGCCCATTTGCTTACACATAACCTGAATCTTTCCTAACTCCCTAGGCCCATTTGCTTACACATAACCTGAATCCTTCCTAACTCCCTAGGCCCATTTGCTTACACATAACCTGAATCTTTCCTAACTCCCTAGGCCCATTTGCTTACACATAACCTGAATCCTTCCTAACTCCCTAGGCCCATTTGCTTACACATAACCTGAATCCTTCCTAACTCCCTAGGCCCATTTGCTTACACATAACCTGAATCCTTCCTAACTCCCTAGGCCCATTTGCTTACACATAACCTGAATCCTTCCTAACTCCCTAGGCCCATTTGCTTACACATAACCTGAATCCTTCCTAACTCCCTAGGCCCATTTGCTTACACATAACCTGAATCCTTCCTAACTCCCTAGGCCCATTTGCTTACACATAACCTGAATCCTTCCTAACTCCCTAGGCCCATTTGCTTACACATAACCTGAATCCTTCCTAACTCCCTAGGCCCATTTGCTTACACATAACCTGAATCCTTCCTAACTCCCTAGGCCCATTTGCTTACACATAACCTGAATCCTTCCTAACTCCCTAGGCCCATTTGCTTACACATAACCTGAATCCTTCCTAACTCCCTTGGCCCATTTGCTTACACATAACCTGAATCCTTCCTAACTCCCTAGGCCCATTTGCTTACACATAACCTGAATCCTTCCTAACTCCCTAGGCCCATTTGCTTACACATAACCTGAATCCTTCCTAACTCCCTAGGCCCATTTGCTTACACATAACCTGAATCCTTCCTAACTCCCTGGGCCCATTTGCTTACACATAACCTGAATCCTTCCTAACTCCCTGGGCCCATTTGCTTACACATAACCTGAATCCTTCCTAACTCCTAGGCCCATTTGCTTACACATAACCTGAATCCTTCCTAACTCCCTAGGCCCATTTGCTTACACATAACCTGAATCCTTCCTAACTCCCTAGGCCCATATTTGCTTACACATAACCTGAATCCTTCCTACCGTAACTCCCTAGGACTATTTGCTTACACATAACCAGAATCCTTCCTAACTCCCTACATGTATAGGCTCATTTGCTTACACATAACCTGAATTCTTCCTAACTCCCTAGGCTCATTTGCTTACACATAACCTGAATCCTTCCTAACTCCCTAGGCCCATTTGCTTACACATAACCTGAATCCTTCCTAACTCCCTAGGCCCATTTGCTTACACATAACCTGAATCCTTCCTAACTCCCTAGGCCCATTTGCTTACACATAACCTGAATCCTTCCTAACTCCCTAGGCCCATTTGCTTACACATAACCTGAATCCTTCCTAACTCCCTAGGCCCATTTGCTTACACATAACCTGAATCTTTCCTAACTCCCTAGGCCCATTTGCTTACACATAACCTGAATCCTTCCTAACTCCCTAGGCCCATTTGCTTACACATAACCTGAATCTTTCCTAACTCCCTAGGCCCATTTGCTTACACATAACCTGAATCCTTCCTAACTCCCTAGGCCCATTTGCTTACACATAACCTGAATCCTTCCTAACTCCCTAGGCCCATTTGCTTACACATAACCTGAATCCTTCCTAACTCCCTAGGCCCATTTGCTTACACATAACCTGAATCCTTCCTAACTCCCTAGGCCCATTTGCTTACACATAACCTGAATCCTTCCTAACTCCCTAGGCCCATTTGCTTACACATAACCTGAATCCTTCCTAACTCCCTAGGCCCATTTGCTTACACATAACCTGAATCCTTCCTAACTCCCTAGGCCCATTTGCTTACACATAACCTGAATCCTTCCTAACTCCCTAGGCCCATTTGCTTACACATAACCTGAATCCTTCCTAACTCCCTAGGCCCATTTGCTTACACATAACCTGAATCCTTCCTAACTCCCTAGGCCCATTTGCTTACACATAACCTGAATCCTTCCTAACTCCCTAGGCCCATTTGCTTACACATAACCTGAATCCTTCCTAACTCCCTTGGCCCATTTGCTTACACATAACCTGAATCCTTCCTAACTCCCTAGGCCCATTTGCTTACACATAACCTGAATCCTTCCTAACTCCCTAGGCCCATTTGCTTACACATAACCTGAATCCTTCCTAACTCCCTAGGCCCATTTGCTTACACATAACCTGAATCCTTCCTAACTCCCTGGGCCCATTTGCTTACACATAACCTGAATCCTTCCTAACTCCCTGGGCCCATTTGCTTACACATAACCTGAATCCTTCCTAACTCCCTGGGCCCATTTGCTTACACATAACCTGAATCCTTCCTAACTCCCTAGGCCCATTTGCTTACACATAACCTGAATCCTTCCTAACTCCCTAGGCCCATATTTGCTTACACATAACCTGAATCCTTCCTACCGTAACTCCCTAGGACTATTTGCTTACACATAACCAGAATCCTTCCTAACTCCCTACATGTATAGGCTCATTTGCTTACACATAACCTGAATTCTTCCTAACTCCCTAGGCTCATTTGCTTACACATAACCTGAATTCTTCCTAACTCCCTATAGGCTCATTTGCTTACACATAACCTGAATTCTTCCTAACTCCCTAGGCTCATTTGCTTACACATAATTAACCTGAATCCTCCAAAATCCTTCAGTAGTAAAGCAAGCACATGTATGCACACATGTGTTTCTAATCTGTGATGGTGATGTAGATGTACATGGCCAGGGACCCTCCCTGCATGCATGGAGCAATAAACAGTGTCCACTGACCAAAGCACTGACCTTGCAATCACTACAACAAACATGGATGTACATGTACCATGGAAAGGCAAGTATGCCTAATAACCTCAATCCTCCAAAATCCTTCACTTTATTTAGCAAAGAGCATGGAGCATGTAACCTCAATCCTTCAAAATCCTTCACTTTAGCAAAGAGGATTTTGGAGGATTTGGGAAGGTTGGGGTTAAAGAGCTTATACTTCGAGAACTGAATGCGCAATTCTTGGAGTTTCAAAGTTTTTGAAGAAATTTCCCGGAATAAACATACACTACATGTACAATGCAAAGTACATGCAACTTTAGCTTAAAGCAATGTAATACTAGACCATGTCTTCTGATCCATTACAAAATTTGTGAAAAGTGTGCATTGATTTACATACATGTACATGTACAATATCCGACTACCGGATGACGCTTCAATGAAATGGACTCTCAAGATTTGAGGTTAATTCAGTCTGGCATTTACAGCCCCATTCAAATGTCATACAATCTGTTGGAATTGTACCACTGAATGGCATACTTGTAGTGCATGCAGCAGAATCACATTATATGTTTGATTCCACTTGGCACAAACACGGGTACTCCCTGAATGGGGAACCAATGTACAAACAAACAAAAAGTCATTTTTATTATCTAAAGGAAAAACAAGCTATTTTCATTAAGTGAATAGAATCTAATTTGCAGCTGACAGCAAGCCATTTTTAATTTCTGATGTATGGGCATTCATACATGTACCTTGTACATGTATGTATGCTATAATTAAGGTTAACTAATAACCTAGCTGGGTTGATTAAAAATAATTAAGTTCTTCCAAGGTATGAAACATCTAGTTTCTCCACTCTTTGTGCTCAGAAGATTTCTGGTTTCAGCAATGTGTATGTCCTCCCAATGTCCCTTTGTTATGGTCCCATTTTTTTTTTTTTTTTGCTCAAGTTTTGTGTTTTGATTTGTTTATGTTCTAGTCATACATACGTACATGTACATATATATTTATTTTATATTAGGCATAAAACACAAGCCTCTTCTTTCGTATGCTTTCTTTCTTACTTATTCCCTGTACTTCCCTTTCTGTTAAAGGGACAGTATCGATCGTCACGATCAACAGGGTATGGAATCAGAGTGCTAGTTTTAGATTAACTCAGTGACTGAAAATAATACCCTGGTTATGATAAGGTCATATTACCGTTGCTGCTGCATAAATGAGCCAGTAATTTAGGACACCAGTTCCAAGACCTGTTGAAAGTGATCATGACGATATGTGACCTGTTACAACGAAATGAGCGTAAAGTCGCACTGTACCATTTCACAGTACAGCGGGAAGTCTAATTTTTTTGGTTATTATATTTGCAATTTGTAAATCTCCTTATATTCCATTCCAAATTTTCAGTTCGATCAGACAATTAAAAACCTCAATTTCAGGCCAATTTCGTTGGTAGCATTTATCATGTTCTGACAAACAACAAAGACAACAACAAAGACGGAAACAAAGACGGAAACAAAGACGGAAACAAAGACGGAAACAAAGGCGGAAACAAAGGCGGAAACAAAGACGGAAACAAAGCCGCAAATCCCCCTCTGGTGGTCTGGGGAAAATCGCTGTAACCCCAAGTGTTATATATCATTGGAAAGCTCTTGTTCTACTGAATCCAGAAATACCAATATCTCAATTGATTAAATTTCCGACTTTAAGCTCATTTTGTGGTAACAGGTCACACAATGTCCCTTTAAAAAAATTACTCACCGACTTTACATGTAACAAAAAAACAAAAACTGTTGCCACACATGATTTTGAAGTTGAGCACAGACCATAAACCGAATACTTGTTTTTTCTAAAATGTCTTTCCATGTCCTATTGAGGACATTGTTGAGGGTCACGGGGAGAAACAAATTTTCCTTTTTAAATGAGTTATTGACGTTCCTTAGCTTTTTACAAGACCCCTGGGCAAGACGTGTGTTTGGTTTTCCAATTACGTTTGGCTCATAGGTTTCAGCTGACGGGAACACATTGATGTTGACTTCGCCGCAGACATTCATCAATAATAACGACCTTTTATAAAGGTAAGAGCTAAGTCCAAAAGGAAATGGGGCTCTTGAAAAGACTGCTCATAGCTATTGAACTGAAGTATTTATTTATATATTCAATCGTTTGCTTTCTCAATTGTGTCTGAAGTCATAAATGAATGTTTTATTTGGAGAAAAAAAAATATGGTTGGTGGGCTTCCAAATATACTTTTATCTGGGGTTGTCAATGAGGAGTAATATATACATAACAGCAAAAGAAACGTCACCCCTAAAAATATTTATTATTTTCATTTTATAATTAATATAATTTGTTTAATGAAGAACATTATGAGTATGGAGTGTAACACGAACATAATGTGGCAAATTTGGTTGACTAGCTGGCAGCCAAGCAACCACTGCCAAACATTGTATATTTATTATGTTTAATACTATAATTACTTAACAAAATTTAGGGGGTGACGTTTCTTTTGCTGTTATGTATATATACTACTCAAAACAATTTAGGGAACACTGGAATAATCTCAGTTAAAGCAAGATCATTTATTTCAGATAAACACAATGTTTCACAGAATTGATGAGAAACAACTGCACAATGAAACAGATGATAAAGGATGCATGTAGTGATTACACATTTCATGACATGACTACCGAAAGAGAGATCCGGGTTGCAAATGAAAATCCCGGTTCATGGAACATTTCAAACCTATTTGATGTTAAAAATCCGGCGTTCCCTAAATTGTTTTGAGTAGTATATCTGAAGAAGTAACACAGTTTTTAAAAGCTAGGGGCCACTTTCACAGAGCAGCTAAGCAGAGAATTTTGCTAAGCAAATATTTTTGCTAAGCAATATAAAACAGACTACCAGCCAAAATGTATACATTATGTATGAAAGTTTGGCTGGTAACCAAAGAAAACTGCTAAGCCAATCTTTCTGGTAAGCAATTTTTTTCAGCTGTATGAAATATTAGCCCCAGTTTACACTTGAATGCATCCCTGAATCAAGAGATATACAACGAGCCTGTGAAAGTGTCTGCTATTGTTTTCAAGAAAATAGTGAAAATCCATTCAGTTTTGTTGTGTAATTCATTCTAATATGGAATTTACATCTCCAGAGGAAACAAATTCATTTGCACAATAAATTGATTTATTGCACTAGAAATAACAGCACCTCGGACACAAATATTTCAAGGGATGTTTGATGCCATCAAGTAGTAAGTTTATGATCAAAGCTTCACAGGTTGAACCTAACTCAGTAGTCTGGAGACCCGTAAAATCAGACCGATTTGAAGTTTTCAAGATCATCAAGGCATGGAGAAGTTGGATGCGTATGATTTCTCAGTTTTTTTCAACTCTTCAACCAGAAGTCATCCACTGAATATTTGTAAGCAGCGCTCACAATGTCTAAACATACAGCTTTTATCTAGGGATCGACACATGGGACAGTCTTCTTACGCAAGCAGTATTGGTCATTCAAAACCGTAAATGAGTTCAAAGGTCATCTAGAACCATTCGTAAAACACAGAACGGGAGTGTTAATGAGCCAGCGGGTAGCCAGCTCCCAGCTCCGTCATCCTCCATGTCACGGCACTATGAAGCACGGTGAGGTGGAGGATGCAGGTAAATACAGGTAAATGTAAATCCGGTATTATTTATACCCATTTTAACGAGTTATTGACATCCCTAATTAGCTTTTTCAAAGACCCTGCCAGACGTGTGTTTGGTTTTTCAATTTACCTTTGCCTCGTAAGTTTCAGCTGTGGGGAACACACTGATGTCGATATCCCCAGCAGACATTCATCAATAGTAACATAATCAATATTACGGCATTTAACACATATAGCTATCACCAAGCAGCCAGTTTCAATTGCCCAATAATAATAATAATAATAATGTATAGATTTATATAGCGCACGTATCCACCAACTAAGTGGCGCTCAAGGCGCATTATATTATTATCCCTGCTCATAAGGCTCATAAGGCTCATAAATCATTCCTGAAACCATCTCAGCTCCCTGGGGAGTATACAGCTCAATTGCTGCCATTTCTAGCGCATATAGAGCAAACCATCTCTGCCTTCACAGGTACCCATTTAACCCCTGGGTGGAGAGAAGCAATTATGGTTAAGTGTCTTGCTCAAGGACACAGGTGTCACGGCCGGGGCTCGAACCCACACTCTGCTGCTGGCAACACCAGAACTTGAGTTCAATGCGCTAGACCGCACGACAATCCACTACGTGCATTATACAACACACGGGACCCACGGCTTTACGTCCCATCCGGGCGATCGAAGCAATTATGGTTAAGTACCTTGCTCAAGGACACAAGTGTCACGACCGGGGCTCGAACCCACACCCTGCTGCTGGCAACACCAGAACTTGAGTTCGGTGCGCTAGACCGCTCGGCCACGACACTCCACAATGCAATCATACGCACCCACTGCAATCATCTACATGTACACGTATAGGGGGAATTGAGCAGATGCTTTAAGATGGGTTAACCTAAATCATATAATTCTTTTATGGCTTCAGACAGCTAGATACATGTAAATAGTGGTTATAGGGAACTCAATCAATGTTTCCAATACACAAAGATCTAACCCAAGGGGCAAGATGTGAGATGATTTTTTTTCCCCCCTGAAATACATAGGCCCTCAAATGAAGTTTTCAAGAACTTGATAAATATTTGCAAAACACAAATACCCAAACAGTAAGAAATACATGTAATGTCTTTATACTGAACAATTGCTAATAAAACTGGGTTTTTGCCAACAATATTGCTGGTTATCTACGTGCATGTACATGTACATATAGCACAGTTGGAATGAGTGACTATGGTTGGTAAAGCCATCAGCAGATGAAAGGGACACGATCAACAGGGCATGGAATCGGAGTGCTAGATTTAGATTAACTCAGTGACTGAAAATAATACTCCACATGGTCATCAGGTCATATGATCAGGTCAGTCACTGTGTGTTCACCATAATAGGAAACACTGATTCCATGCCCTGTTGAAAGTCTGCTCTGAAACGTGATATTGTCCCTTTAAGGGGAAATCAGAAGTGCCTTTTCGTTGAACAAAAAATTTACATTATTTTCTCAAATGTGAGTGTTCCTCTGTACATTTGAGTAAGTAATTTGTAAATTTCTTGTTCATGGATAAAACGGAAAGGTACTCTGGTATATCCCCCTTAAATGGACAACATGATCACCATCAGAGCAGATTTCCGACAGCAATTTCATTAGGGCTGTGCATTTTCAAATAATTTGGTAACCGGATATTCGGATTTTGATTTTGATAGAATATTCGATATTCGAAGGCTGCCGATTGGTAATTGCGCCACGTGATACAACGAGCACGCACGATAGATAAGGCCCGACGCAGCCTGGCCTACACCATGTAAATAACATTGTGAATAGGATGGGCTTGCAAATGTAGATGAGAGGATGATGGGGGGGGGGGGGGGGATAATGATGGAAACTCCAATAAGGAAAAAAAAAATCAACGTAAACTCTATTTTCTGCGGAAGCTACATTTCTTTCTGCAAATATTCAAACTGGAAAAAACCAACTGGATATTCGAACCATCGATCGAATATTCAAATTTTTAGTTATTCGGCACAGCCCTAAATTTTATAGAGCTGAACTGTTTGTCAGAAAATTGATCTGCATTGTAGCTGGCTAGCATGCACGTGTCTGCATGGATGCAACTTTAAATCCAAGCATTAACAGTTACCAAGGCAAGTTTACCATGAGAGGGTACACACTCCGTGCTGGGCAGTTTTCTGGACTGTGGATACTTGCTACATTTACACCAATAGAGGGCTACGATGTCAGTGCAAACAGCAGATAGAACACTTAATTAGTACTTATCCATGAGTCATTGGTTCCAATCCTGTATTGGTCTAATCACCCTATTGCTCTCGACTTACATTTGTATTTGCCATGTGACTTTCACTATTAGCCTTTTCATTTATAAAATAAAAACAGGTAATTGTACACAGAAAGGTAATTTAATAAATGGAAAAAGTATTTCCCCGAGACAGAGGTTTAATAGACAGTGAAGGTAGAATGTTATAAA
Source organism: Zoroaster sp. YZ-2022 (assembly GCA_029582265.1). NCBI lineage: Eukaryota > Metazoa > Echinodermata > Asteroidea > Forcipulatida > Zoroasteridae > Zoroaster > Zoroaster sp. YZ-2022. The sequence continues at coordinate 23,010,194 of CM055819.1, forward strand.
ATATGCAATATTTAAGAGACCTTTAAAATTCAAAGGTGAGATGCTACTGTCAACAGATCACCTGCCACCGACCATACACACTTGATCTATCACCATCAGTAAAGAGAAACCATCACCATGGCAATGCTTTAAGTCCACAACAAACAATCCACACAATTGCAATTTCCTGTTCACCAAAACAGTTTGGGACTCCCTCACATTTTTAATTAAGTAAGTAATTAAGTAAGCAATTAACTGCTGAAAACAATATGTTTGTGTTAGTTCGTGAAAATGAAAACTGTACAAAAAACCTGGTTTGCGTTTTCATGAAGTGACACACAGTGACAATGTTTGTGTCACTTCATGAAAATGTTTTATTCTGTCGGTCGTGGTGTTCAACAGTGTATTTGTCTATGGTGAATTGACTTACAATGTAGTGTCACTTCATGAAAATGTTTTATTCTGTCGGTCGTGGTGTTCAACAGTGTATTTGTCTACGGTGAATTGACTTACAATGTAGTGTCACTTCATGAAAATGTTTTATTCTGTCGGTCGTGGTGTTCAACAGTGTATTTGTCTACGGTGAATTGACTTACAATGTAGTGTCACTTCATGAAAATGCAAATCTTCACTTTCTCACAAGTTTATTTTTTCCTAATTAGTTAAATTAAGAAAGTAGCACACTTCCTGCTTGAAAACTACATGTGACATTGTAGCTTCTGATGAATATCGCCAAAATATGTTTAAAAAAACCACCAAAAAAAACAAAAAATATAAAATCTTAATCTTTTTTAAGAAACAGCCTCTTATGATTCAGGAAATGTTTATATTCCCCTACACCCACACCCCCACAGTTCCAGATCTTCATATGCAGTTTGTATAAATTCCCTGTAGACAATGAAAGACGTCAAGGATTTTCTTAAAATGTCAATTTCTCCCCAATTTGAAATTCCAAGATTGTTGAGTTTATGATTGTACTGCAGCCTCCACTTAAAAGTCTAAAGCACTTAGCAAGGTCTCTAACGAAAGCATCACTGAACCAGCCAGTCGGCAAGTGTGTACAGTGTCAAGAAACACTAGGCATCTTCTGAAAGCATCATTCAGTTGGCAAGAGCCCAAGGATAAGTCCTTTGGTGTCCTTCCCCACTGTCATCTATATCAGTGGAGTGGATAACAAAAAAGGGATCTGATTCTGAACAGCCTCTGTATGAGAGTGTGCCCATGACACAAAACCTTGGAATTTCAAATTGGGCAGAAATTGGAATTTTAAGAAAGTCATTGATGCCTTTCATTGTATTTAATCTTACATTATGTTGTGTGTACAATGTATATTACATACATTATTTTGTTACTTTTGCTACCTATAGATTTGATTGAATTTATTGTTTTATTAACCCTAACCTTCCCAAATCCTCCAAAATCCTCTTTGCTAAAGTGAAGGATTTTTAAGGATTGAGGTTACATGCTACATGCTCTATGCTCTTTGCTAAAGTGAAGGATTTTGGAGGATTGAGGTTATTAGGCATACTTGCCTTTCCAAGGTACATGTACATCCATGTTTGTTGTAGTGATTGCAAGGTCAGTGCTTGGGTCAGTGGACACTGTTTATTGCTCCATGCATGCAGGGAGGGTCCCTGGCCATGTACATGTATCACAGATTAGAAACTCATACGTGTGCATACATGTCATGTGCTTGCTTTACTACTGAAGGATTTTGGAAGGATTCAGGTTATGTTTAAGCAAATGGGTCAATAATGCCTTATTTCAATGTTGAAGGTTGTACATGTAAATGTATTATATGGTGGAATCGATAAAAACAGATGCAATTTAATATTCACTATGAAACTGTGGTTATAGATGGATAGACCACCTGTCAATTGTAGCCAGTCTCATTTAGAACCCTCCTATGCCCAGGCTGAAATTTGGCCCAGTAAGCACCACACCCACAGACAGTCACTTGAGTTGCATTGCCAATTGTTCACACTATATAGCTTTACCCTGAAAATGCCCTGAAAATCCGTTTTGCCATGAAATAATAGTTCACCATGATTTCACGGCAATTTCATGGTGTCTCTTCCTCTCAGATATTGGCAATAATGTTCACAGTGATTCCAGGGCAAATTCATGGCGATCTTGAGAATTAATGAGCTGCCCCAAAACTGCCACAAGAAGTTCATGTCATTTTCACGGTATTTTCACTGTGTTGTGTCATCATGAAATTGCTGTGAACTATTTATTTCATGGTAAAACAGATTTTCAGGGTAAAGTTTTTCATAGTGTCACACATGTGTATTTTTGTGCTGGAGTGAGTGGCAAAGTCAAACACACTTGTGTATGTCCTACATAAGTTATATGCAGAGTCACACAGAGCTCTACAGTTGAGTGGTTTTGGTTTGACCTCCTACCATACATTGTAACCACATGTTCTTGCATTTATTTGAGTGCACTGCACAAAGTCAATGGGTTGGGAGTTACATACAAATTTTGAGTGTCTTTGATTGTTAAACCTATAGGAGGGCTAATGCTGACAAATGCAATTGATTAAATGTGATAAACCAAGCTGTTAAGTTATTTGATTAATACATGTAGGTAGTTTGTACACACAAATGATAGATTGTGAGCTTTGTAACATTCTACAAATTTTGTGGAATCAATAAAAAACAGATCATGCAATTTAATATTCACTATGAAACTGCGGTTATAGATGGATATAGGCCACCTGTCAATTGTAGCCAGCCTCATTTAGTGCTGACAAATGCAATTGATTAAATGTGATAAACCAGGGGCCAATATGTCATATAGCTGTTACATGTAAGTTATTTGATTAATACATGTAGGTAGTTTGTACACACAAAATATACATAATGATAGATTGTGAGCTTTGTAAACAAATTCTTATGCATTAATGTCTCTATATCGGTCCCTCGTCATCCCCGTCCTTGAATACGGCCTGCCTGCCTGGTGCCCATACACAACATCCCTCACATCCAAACTAGAAAAGGTTCAAAGGAGAGCAACAAGGATGATCCTCAAACAGCAGAGAGGTGCAATGTCATACGCGGCCAGACTACGAACTCTGAACTGGCAAACCCTAGAATGTAGAAGACAAAGACTCACTATCCAATTCACCACTAAATGCCTATTTCGTTTAATTAATTGTCCAATCATCAACTCTAATACGTCAGTAAACACCCGCCACATGGATAAACTTATTTTCAATCACCTTTATGCTAGAACCCTAAGCCTTAAGAACACATCTATTCATGTATTTCCTCGTGTTTGGAGTAACTTACCTCCCTATGTTAAAGATGCCCTCACTTTGGAGTCATTTAGTCATTTTAATAGAGATCTGAGCAATCATTATCAGGACAAGTAGAACATTATATTCAAGACTATATTTATTTATGAATTCATTATTTTATTTGTATAAATTAACACTTATTTATTTATTTTTATTTTATATTTATATTTATTTTATATTTATATTCATTTTATATTTATATTTATTTTATATTTATATTTATTTCTTATATTTATTTCTTATTTTGTTACAGTATTAATTTATTATTTTGTTACAGTATTAATTAATTGATCGATTAATTGATTGGTTAGTTAACTGATTGTTTGGTTGATTAATTTATTGTTTACTTTTTTTTCTTTATTTATTTTATAAATATGTTTTATCAGATTCATTTATGCACTTTTTACTCAGAGTATATATTTCATTGCCAATTTATTATATTTTTTCGATGTTTTTGTGTTCCATTCTAAGGATGGATTAATATGCTTTCGAGCAACAGTGACTATTCACTTGTATTAATCCTGGCCAACTTAGAATGGATTGTCTTGTGTTCTGTATTCAAATCATTTTTGTCTCAACGTCTTATCTTGAATTGCATTGTTATTCTAATTCATCCTTACTTGTTTCCGGTTTACACTGTTTATCTTTCATGAGATTTAATTGTAGTAATGTGTTCACTCCTTGTATTGTTTGTATGATTGTTTGAAGTTTGGCTGAATAAATAATAATAATAATAATAATAATGTTTTTTTTTTAAATATACACACTGGCTGTTTGGTTTTATACTGCATAACAAAACAACTTGCTTTGCACACACAAAAAATATTCCCACCCCAACTGCATTGAATTTGAGCAAGTAATTTAAAAAGTTGTAAATGTTAAATCACCGTTCAAAATCAGTAAGTTCATGCATGTTTCAGTCTTTTTTTTCCTGCCAACATCGGCAACGTCCCAGGTGTGAAGAACTGACGGCAATTGAACAGACTATTCAATTAGCTAATCTGATTTCTTCTACATGTACCTCACATGACAGAAATAATGGCCACTTGCGACGTGCGTGTTTTGCCAGACACACAGGTGGTGCTTTCACATGCTCTCATTACAAATAAACCCACGGCGTTGATATACATGTATGGTGTGTATGAATAGGGGACGAGTGACAAATGCATGATGTTTGATGGATAGAGCTGGGGGCGGAGATAGAGGGTGACAGATGGGGTGACAGATGGGGTGACAGATGGGATGCTGAAAGATAGACAAACACATTAAACAAACTGACAAAGATCCATCACATACATGTATCATAAAAAGTCCTTTAAGAATCGAGCAAATCATGCTGGATCATGTAGGATCATAGGATCATGTACACTGTAGGATTCCTAGGTTTTGTCAAATTCTATGTATATACGTGAAGGATATCTTAGGGATTTTGTATAGATGTCTTAATAGAGTATAGAGTCCAATAAATATATGTAGGATTCAAAAACTCCAACAGAATTCCCATATGATTCCTATAGAGTTCCTACATGTATATTACATGTATATTACATGTATATTCCTATATAATTCAAATACATGTACATGTACATAGGACTTTTAGACAGAGAGATTCCCTATGAAACTCCAACAGAATTCCCATATGATTCCTATAGAGTTCCTACATGTATATTACATGTATATTACATGTATATTACATGTATATTACATGTATATTCCTATATAATTCAAATACATGTACATGTACATAGGACTTTTAGACAGAGAGATTCCCTATGAAACTCCAACAGAATTCCTATATGATTCCTATAGAGTTCCTATAAAATTCCTATATAATTCCTAAATGATTCCTATATACTTCCTAAATAATTCCTATATGATTCCTATATAAATCCTATAATATATGAGAAGACCCCATGGTTCTCTGTGAACTACATGTACGTTCTCATGAGTGATACATGTAGTTCAGAAACGAGTTGCCCGATACTGGTTCTCCATGAACCAAAATCTCACTTAGTGACAGTTGAGATACGAGTTGCCTGATAAGGTTACGTGTACCTGTACTGCACTTAGTGATAGTTGACATGGTGTTACCGCAAACTGAAAAAATAACATACATGTAACATATGCTGAAACTTTCACAGGTTGGTGGTTATTTTAATGTTATCTTGATTCAATCTTACATGTATCTTCAATGTTATCTTGAATACAGTATGTACATTGTATATATTCGTAAAAGCCAATATAAATTTGTTGTACCTTCCTTTAAAACCCTTCAAACGTCAATCGTACAAATTCATACGAAATGAATGAATTCACTCCCTGCATAGATAATGAGCCTTTGGTTGACCTAATCATACCAACTGAGGGCGCCCTGATCATCTAGAAGGATCTGCTCAGTAGTTTTTTCGCGTTGAAGCTGCGACTAGTTCTCGATTTTGTCGAAGTTTTGGGTCAAGATAAGAGATTTTTTGAACTTTTTAGTAAACCTAGTAGAATGTATACAATGTTTGATATGTATATAATTGATTGTTCCTTGCATAAATGCTCCTTAGAATGATTCCAGGTATGTTTTTTTGTTGATAATATTTTGTATGCTGTTGAATTCTGTTACCATGGCAATGGATTTGAATTTTTTTCCACATATTTCATGTTATTTACATGTAGGTTATGATCTACATGTACTTTCAGACGAATTTGTACATACTTGTATTGGGTTATTAGCCCTCCTACTGTTTGACCATTTGAAACCATTCAAAATTTCCACTTACCAAAATGCCCATTGGTTTTGTACACACATGGTGATACCATTTGAACAGTGTTGGTAGCAAGCAATTTACTACCATTCAAATCCATTCAAATGCATAGAGGGTCCATTGATTCACCACTTATTAGAAGTATCCAAACAAGGTTTTGTATTAGCTGTACTACCATTTGGAAAGATCCAAACAAGGTTTTGTATTAGCTGACCTACCATTCAAAACCATTTGGGGGAATCAATACTGTACAGTTATTTTACTATTCAAAACCACAAAAGCGAATTGTTTCAAATGGTGGATCAACTTGTATGAAAAAGGCACCAGAAGTAGGAGGGTTAATAGAAATAAGAGACCCAAAACTATAAAAAAAAAACAGCAACAACCACCCAAAAATATCATGCTTGTATGTAAGGTTAAAAGACAAAAGGAATGTATTTTGGCAGAACCTCAATTTTGAAATACCAAATCCTGTTTTAGACACAAGAACATTTTTGTTTATACTTTAGGATTCAGGTGTGAAGAATGAGACGTTTACAAATGGAAATGTCAGAGAGTGCTTGATACAAGAGACTACGCATGCACCTCAACTTGAGGAATCTGAGCCACTGTCCTCTCAAATACCCAGCCGGAGAAACCCGATTCTTGTAGCGTCTCGGCTGGACTGTTGCACTCTCACATTACATTTTCTAACCAAACACTGGTAATGTTCAACAACATAATCCACCCCCACCAGAATTTTAAATCAATCTACGTTACAGATTAAAGGAATATCACCGGGGATGCTTCATAGGGGTGGAATTTTGATGTTTCCTCTTTCAACCCACGTGGAAACAAATCCTGACTATTAAATTGCTATGACTCGTAATATTTTTCTTTGCTTTTCTCACAGCCACTATGTACACTATTGGTAATCTTGAAAAATATAAGAGCAGGCTAGTCAAAAAGCTAGAGAAGACCAACAGTTTCTTATCTGAACCAACAGTCTCACTTAACGATAAAACTGTAGTTGAGATAACCCACATGGTGTTACTGCAAAACTGAACCGAAAAGAAAATTTGCATTGTAAAGTACATGGATACAATGCATGGATACAATGCGTGGATACAATGTATAATGAAGAAGATGTATTGTCTTGAACAATATCATCATAATCAACAGGGCATGGAATCAGAGTGCTAGTTTTACAATGTACATTAATTCAGTGACTGAAAATAATACCCCACATGATAAGGTCAACCGTTGCTACTGTATAAATGAGCCAGTAATTTTCAGTAATTGTGTTCTTCTTAAACTAGGACACTGGTTCAAAGTGATGATTTGTCCCGTTACAGTAAGGTTCAACATATTTTGGCAAAATTGCTTCAAAGAGGGTGCATGCCCTGTCAGACTGTGAGAGATTCATCTTGTCTCATTCAAGAGGAAAAACTGCATTAAGATATTTTTGTAATTCGTTAAATTCAAACTGGAAATTAGTTATACGATTTAAGGCTTTGCATGGTGGAGTATTGATCGTTTCGGTTTGCGGTAACACCATGTGTTTATCTCAACTATCGCTAAGCTGAGGTACAGGTTCAGAAAAGAACCTTATCGCACAACTCTTATCTCTGCTGTCGGTATGTGAGATTATGGTTCACTGCAGAAACAATATCGGGCAACTCATTTCTCAACTATCACTAAGTGAGAAAGTGGTTCAGGGAGAACCATGGGGACTTCACGGGGAAATTAGTTTACTTTACTTAAAAAATTACAGCACTTGAACTGCTCTTCCGACAAAATTATTACAATTTTTTTTTATACCATCTGCAGCATTACACTAATATTAAAAAGTCACTTTTTACAATAAAAATTGAACTACATGTATTTGATGACTATTAATTTACCAATCATGTACCTTACCTTTGGAAACAAAGGCAGGAAATTGCCTGTTAAATAACCAAAAAGCACAGGCTATGCATCTTTAAAATGGTGTGAAGTACCTTCAAAGATATATTTCATGCTTATTTGTGAAAAGGTTAAACAATACATGTACTTTCTCATGAAGGAAGCACTATAAAAAAAAACAGCAACATATACACATGTATAATTATGACAGATTATAATCTCTACCTTCACAAGCAAGTATACTTTCAGGTAAATCTTTAATCGTGTGACCAATTACCAAAGGTACAATGTACACTTATCTATAACAGCAAAAGAAACATCACCCCTAAAAATATTTATTATTTTCATTTTATAATTAATATAATTTGTTTAATGAAGAATATTATGAGTATTGAGTGTAACACGAACACAATGTGGCAAATTTGGTTGACCTCAAAATTCGTCATGCATGACGTCCGAGGACACATAAGCTAAACACGTTCTCAGACTTATCAAAATTTAGGGGGTGACGTTTCTTTTGCTGTTATGTATATATACAGTGGAATACTCCCTTCTTAAGAGATGAACTCTGCAACCTTTTCAGAACAGATTAGTTTCTGCCATTTGTGGATTCATGCATATAAGTGACGTTGCTGATTGGCTCTTAAGTACAATACTATTATATCAAAATAATACTGTGCTTACCATTCATACGTGTGTAATAGAAAATGGTGCCAAACTTTTCATGAGAGGGTATAGTTATGTATAATTATTACATGTACAATGTATGTATCATGCACACTGAAACCAAATCTGTAACAATTAAACATGATTTGATGTCATGCTGCGCAACGATGTAGACTGCCGGGCTCATCACATTTGATATTTGGAGCAGATTTTATCATAATTTCTTAATATCAAGATATCACTTGAGGTCATTTCTATGAAACTGGGAGAAATTTACTTTATAACAGCCACCAGACGTCTATTACCTACATGAAGTCTGCCATGGCATAGTACTCCAAGAACAATAGAGTTGGTACATTCATGACGTATTGTTCCACAGACTGACGCGCAACGTCTCAAAAAGAAGCAGTGCAGTCTGGGAGAGATTTAATACCCTGCGTGTGAGCATGTGTGAGATAACTGTATCTCGTGCGCGGACGTCACCTTACTTGTGTTTAACCAGGCAAACTATTTAGGGTGTTTGCCCCACAATACGGATGGTTAACCCGCGTCTAGTTTGAGATTGCGTCTATTTCTAGGAACTCGCTTCTCCTGTCAAGAGCCTAATCTGATGATGCCTTACAGCAATGCTGGGCAGGGTAGCGTGGAATAGGTTATAGCAGGCTTGCACATTTCATTTACAATGTAGGTAATTCTGCTTTCACCTATTGAGTAAGGGCTGTGCGTTTTCGGATATTTTTTGAACCAGATACCCGAAATCAGGAAACTTTGGATACCCGGATACCCGTTTTCATTTTTGTTGAAAACATGCCTCCAGGGGTGTACAAATACATGATAACAAATTGACTTTTACAATACAGAGGATACCGTACTTAAATCGATCTTTTCTTTATTGGAGTGCAATCTCTTGAATTTAAAGATACATTTAATTGTCTGTAAAAGTGTAAACATTACATTATTCAAGAGTCACAGATTTCTGTTCGCACCGCTCAAATATTAAGTCCGAATTTTAAAAAGTCGTTTACGGGTAATTGGAACTGAAAAATGGAACCGGGTAATGACTGTTTCGGTCGGGTATCCGGATACCCGGCACAGCCCTAGAAAGTATACATGTATGTACCCCATAAGAGGGGAGTATCCCTCCTTTTGGCTGCCTAAAATATAAAAACATTAACCCTAACTCCCTAGCCCATTTGCTTACACATAACCTGAATCCTTCCTAACTCCCTAGGCCCATTTGCTTACACATAACCTGAATCCTTCCTAACTCCCTAGGCCCATTTGCTTACACATAACCTGAATCCTTCCTAACTCCCTAGCCCATTTGCTTACACATAACCTGAATCCTTCCTAACTCCCTAGGCCCATTTGCTTACACATAACCTGAATCCTTCCTAACTCCCTAGGCCCATTTGCTTACACATAACCTGAATCCTTCCTAACTCCCTAGCCCATTTGCTTACACATAACCTGAATCCTTCCTAACTCCCTAGGCCCATTTGCTTACACATAACCTGAATCCTTCCTAACTCCCTAGGCCCATTTGCTTACACATAACCTGAATCCTTCCTAACTCCCTAGCCCATTTGCTTACACATAACCTGAATCCTTCCTAACTCCCTAGGCCCATTTGCTTACACATAACCTGAATCCTTCCTAACTCCCTAGGCCCATTTGCTTACACATAACCTGAATCCTTCCTAACTCCCTAGCCCATTTGCTTACACATAACCTGAATCCTTCCTAACTCCCTAGGCCCATTTGCTTACACATAACCTGAATCCTTCCCAACTCCCTAGCCCATTTGCTTACACATAACCTGATTCCTAACTCCCTAGGCCCATTTGCTTACACATAACCTGAATCCTTCCTAACTCCCTAGGCCCATTTGCTTACACATAACCTGAATCCTTCCTAACTCCCTAGGCCCATTTGCTTATACATGTACATAACCTAAATCCTCCAAAATCCTTCAGTAGTAAAGCAAGCACATGACATGTATGCACACATGTGTTTCTAATCTGTGATACATACATGAACATGGCCAGGGACCCTCCCTACATGCATGGAGCAATAAACAGTGTCCACTGATCCAAGCACTGACCTACAGTATAACTATAACAAACATGTATGTACATGCATGTACCATGGAAAGGCATTTACGCCTAATAACCTCAATCCTCCAAAATCCTTCACTTTAGCAGCGAGCATGTAGCATGTAACCTCAATCCTTCAAAATCCTTCACTATCCTTCACTTTAGCAAAGAGGATTTGGGAAGGTTAGGGTTAAATAAGCAAGTGTTTCTCCTGCATTGCCTGTGTTTTTCACTCTTTAACCAGCAATTTTTGATTTTAGTCAGATCCGTGCTCAAATATTTTGAAATGAGCTACAGGTACATGTGTAATGTACATGCACATCACACAAAATAATTGGCAGAAATAATTAAATGACTTTATGACCAGAACCATCAATTTTTTTTTTTTTTTAAATTTAATATTTTATACAAACTAAATAAGTTTATATACATTGTAGATGTACAATTATGTATTTTTCTCTATTGAAATTTGCTATTTTAATTCCTATTGGCTTGTATATTTTTATAAATTGTATTAACTGTGAAATTCAGCCTTTTTGTCTGCGATAAGTGCAGCGGCGTAGCCACGGGGGGGCCTGGGGGCACGTGCCCCCACAAATTTCCAGTGCCCCCCCAGGTGCCCCCCCACGAAAAATCCTCATAGTGCCCCAAAAAACAGAAAAGATAAAGAAAAGGGAAAAAACCATACCCCCTGGGCCCGCCCACTGAAAAGCAATGCCCCCCTGTTCCCCCCACTGAAAAAGTCCTGGCTACGCCGCTGGATAAGTGAAGTAACAAACCAACAATAATTTAAATAAATTCATTTGGGGTCATTAGAGGGGCATAATGCAGCACAATGCCTCTCAAGATTACATGTATTTTGTGAAATTTTAAATTTTAAAGTATTTTCCCCCCTTTCCGGTAAAATTGTGGGGAAAAAAGCCATACATCTTTGTTAGCTTCTTGGAGAGACCAAAAGAGGTTTTCAAAAAGTGTATTTAATATTTCATTTTACTTACATGTAAAACTATCTGGATCCCCCCTCCTTTTTTTTTTAAATGCTGGATCAGTCCTTGACTCACTCAAATTTATATGCACAGAGCATGGATCTAATATGATTAAGAACTAATTAATGCATGGCAAAATTAAGTTCTTCATTTCCAGGTCTAGTAAACAGATGGGATCACTTTGGGGCTGGCCTGGGAATTCTACTGCTGTTTCATGAATACATTTCAAATCAATATCACTCATGACTACGATGAACGTAGTTGTCATGTCTTTTACAGCGTCAGATACACATGCCCCCAAAATAAGTTTTACTTTGCCTTTGCAACTTACAAAATTAGGAAATTTAAAAGGAAGGTACACGCATGTGCACCATTGGTAAAAAAAAAAAAAAAAAGGGCAGAATTGCTTCTAGGAATATTAATGCTTATTCTCTTTGAATACTAAACAACCAACTTGTACAAATGTGTCATTATTTCACTTTTCTTAAAAGTGACAGCATCTCAGACAAAATGTTTTTTTTTTGCACAGCAGGGGAGGAGAAGAACTGGAGGCTTAGTAAAGGGGCTAAAAGCTGGGAGGAGAATTCCAGGGAGGCGGGAGGCTTCAGCCACTGGCTATTAGACAAATGATAACACAGAATAGGTACATACGTGTATATGACAGGAGGAGAGAGGCTTCAGCCACTGGCTATTAGACAAATGATAACACAGAAGGTACATATAGGAGGAGACAGGCTTCAGCCACTGGCTATTAGACAAATGATAACACAGAAGGTACATATAGGAGGAGAGAGGCTTCAGCCACTGGCTATTAGACAAATGATAACACAGAAGGTACATATAGGAGGAGACAGGCTTCAGCCACTGGCTATTAGACAAATGATAACACAGAAGGTACATACATGTATAGGAGGAGAGAGGCTTCAGCCACTGGCTATTAGACAAATGATAACACAGAAGGTACATATAGGAGGAGAGAGGCTTCAGCCACTGGCTATTAGACAAATGATAACACAGAAGGTACATATAGGAGGAGACAGGCTTCAGCCACTGGCTATTAGACAAATGATAACACAGAAGGTACATACATGTATAGGAGGAGAGAGGCTTCAGCCACTGGCTATTAGACAAATGATAACACAGAAGGTACATATAGGAGGACAGAGGCTTCAGCCACTGGCTATTATACAAATGATAACACAGAAGGTACATATAGGAGGAGAGAGGCTTCAGCCACTGGCTATTAGACAAATGATAACACAGAAGGTACATATAGGAGGAGAGAGGCTTCAGCCACTGGCTATTATACAAATGATAACACAGAAGGTACATATAGGAGGAGACAGGCTTCAGCCACTGGCTATTAGACAAATGATAACACAGAAGGTACATATAGGAGGAGAGAGGCTTCAGCCACTGGCTATTAGACAAATGATAACACAGAAGGTACATATAGGAGGAGAGAGGCTTCAGCCACTGGCTATTAGACAAATGATAACACAGAAGGTACATATAGGAGGAGAGAGGCTTCAGCCACTGGCTATTAGACAAATGATAACACAGAAGGTACATATAGGAGGAGAGGCTTCAGCCACTGGCTATTAGACAAATGATAACACAGAAGGTACATATAGGAGGAGACAGGCTTCAGCCACTGGCTATTAGACAAATGATAACACAGAAGGTACATACATGTATAGGAGGAGAGAGGCTTCAGCCACTGGCTATTAGACAAATGATAACACAGAAGGTACATATAGGAGGACAGAGGCTTCAGCCACTGGCTATTATACAAATGATAACACAGAAGGTACATATAGGAGGAGAGGCTTCAGCCACTGGCTATTAGACAAATGATAACACAGAAGGTACATATAGGAGGAGAGAGGCTTCAGCCACTGGCTATTAGACAAATGATAACACAGAAGGTACATATAGGAGGAGAGAGGCTTCAGCCACTGGCTATTAGACAAATGATAACACAGAAGGTACATATAGGAGGAGAGAGGCTTCAGCCACTGGCTATTAGACAAATGATAACACAGAAGGTACATATAGGAGGAGACAGGCTTCAGCCACTGGCTATTAGACAAATGATAACACAGAAGGTACATATAGGAGGAGAGAGGCTTCAGCCACTGGCTACTGAAAAAACCTTTTTCCTTTTACAAAAAATATTCACCACTCGAGAAATGATAACACAGAAAGCATGGATACATGGCAGCCATAAGGAGGATGAATGCTCTAATGGGTGATGTGGCTGCAGCAGGGAAGAGGTCATAGCATTGAACTGACTACATGATACAAGATGTCAATCAGCAACAAGGAGCTGTCATGATCACCTGTTAAACAGTCATCGATTTTGATTGATGTCAGATACACACTCTACTAATTGTCTTAATCCCAGCCTTATCAATCAAGTCTGTACATGTACAGTGTACATGCTACCTGCAACTTTATTGCTGCTGCACAGTACAGCATATTCAGGACCATGCAATTTCAAATTATTGGCTTCTCAATTTAAGTAAAAGTGAGGTGTCATTGTGGGATGTTAAATGAAGGGTCAGAGGTGCTCCAAAATTGGAAATAAGTGCTAGCTTTGGGTAGTTTACCTTCAAAATTGTCATCGGGTAGCTTGTACAAAATAACATCTAGGAAGGAGTATTCAAGTTCGCTAATATATTAATAGGCACTGCTATGATTGTTCACTTATTTGTGACTGACCACTACAAGTTTATCAAAATATTAGACTCAAAATATGTGTACACTGTATGTACACGTATGAACCCATGAACAACAAAAAACATTACAATTGTTATTGTATTTAATATTTTTTATCTTTTGTTTTCTTCTACGTTGCAGTTTAAGATCAGTTGAATCCAAAGAAAGAGTTTTTCAGTGTGTGAGATAAAATCCTGTTCAACCGTTTTCGGCAAAAAGACTGGATGAAGTTTGAATGCACTAAACTATGTAGACTACTCAAAACAATTTAGGGAACACCGGAATAATCTCAGTTAAAGCAAGATCATTTATTTCAGATAAACACAATGTTTCACAGAATTGATGAGAAACAACTGCACAATGAAACAGATGATAAAGGATGCATGTAGTGATTACACATTTCATGACATGACTACTGAAAGAGAGAGGGGGTTGCAAATGAAAATCCCGGTTCATGGAACATTTCAAACCTATTTGATGTTAAAAATCTGGTGTTCCCTAAATTGTTTTGAGTATGTACATGTATATGACATAAAACACAATAAAGGGGGCACTTTCCTACCATCACGTTAGCAGTTTTTCTAATGGTTGTAATTTTTTTTTAAATATCTGAAACCACCCAAAAAGACTTTCAACATTTGAATAGACATGCATGCTTATCCTAAAGATAATTTGAGTTGATTATTACTATTATTTTTTTAATTACCCTAAAATTTCCATCAACAAATGGACGGAAAAGTGAGGTAACTTTTTCCGTCCAATTTTATGGAAATTTGAGGGTGAAAAAAAAATAAAAAAATAAAATAAATCAACTCAAATTAGTTCTAGTATAAGCCTGCATGTCCATTCACATGTTGAAACACTTTTTGGTCGGTTTCAGGTACTTAAAAATAAATAACAACCATTAGAAAAACTGCTAACGTGACGGATGCAAAGTGGCCCCCTTTATTGTGTTTTATGTCATATACATGGCGAGCATCTTGAAATTTCAACATTCACTGGACGTGCATGTATACACATTATGTACAACTGTACATGTAATACATGTATGATTTGTTGACCTTATACAGAATGGACAACACATACAACGTGGGAATCACAAGTCTATACTCATGATTAACCCTCCTATGGTTTGACCTTTCAAAACCTTTCAAAATCTGCTTACTGGCCAAAATGGCTATCAATAATTATGAACCCTTTAAAACCCTCCAGAATTTGTTGCTACTGAACAACCACACCTTTCAATACCCTTTGAAAGGTATTGAAACATTTCAACACCAGTTTGTTCAGAGAGTTGTTACACCTTTCGAAACCTTTCATAGGTCCCTTTTGTCAGACAGTTTTCTCACCTTTCAAAACCCTTCAGTACAGCAAACTTGAAAGGTTTTGAAAGGTCTGACAATTCTATGGCAACTGCACTGTACATAGGAGGGTTAAAAAGGGGAAGTAAAATGAAGATAAGAAGAAGAAAGAAAAAAATTGCCAACTTCTCGCCCACACATCCCATGATCTCATTCTGGGCCGTGTTCCATCACCCTATTAACTGCATAAATCACATCCTTCCATCACATCTAATATATGAAATCTGTTTTCCATTTGCGCAGCTTATTTTCGGGATCTTGCAATGGATAACAAAAAATCAAAATGGAAAGGAAACCGTATTCCTTACTTCCTGGCATTTTCTTTGATATCCGTGTCCATAAGAATCCTAATTTTAACTTCACTTTACGTCATTCACGACAGTATGACATTATATACACTATTGCACTTTTTGTGCAAGAATCTCCTAGAGTGCATACACACTGTCAAACTATATGTACAACTAACTCGTTGCCTGCTTTTTTTTTATATATGTGATTGCACTTTAACCCTCTTTCAGTATCATTTTTAAAACAATCCTCTGGAGGCAATTCCAAGCTATTGATATGTAATACATGTACATGTGTGCTTTGGTAGTACTTGTACGCGCATTCTTTTTCACTACTTCCGTTTCCAAAAGCTGGCATACCTTTGTGTGTAATTTTACTTTAATTCCTTGATTTTAACGTTCAAAAATTATTTTTGAGGCAGAAACTGACTTTATTATTAACTGATTTTGAGTCTTTACAACACATACTAAATGCAATTAAGTCCCAAGCTTTCTAATTTCATGCTTAACCCTCCTACTATTGTTGCACTTTAGTGGGAGGTAGCTATAGAGGTCAAAACTAGTCAACTGCCTGTTTTGACTGTTGACCCAAATGTGCACACAGGGGCATTTTGACTGGTTTTTACTGTCATTTTGACCACCCTGAACAATACCAGACAATGCTTTTACCAGTCAAAAACAGTTTTGATCTGTAAATGTACTTATTGACAGTGTTTGACTTTTAAGTGCACCAGATATACCTTGGAAAGTGTATCAAAATGTTGACTAATTTTGACCCTTGTAGTAGTAGGAGGGTTAAATCTTAAAGAAATAAAGGGTGGTCAATGCATTTCCAATGGGCTTCTGATGAGGCCAAAAAAAAAAAGATGTTGAGTTGCCCTCCACCGACCGACCCAAAAGTGCTGAAATCTCGGGTCGGTTTTTTTTATTTTTTTATTTTTTCCCCCGTCATTCATAGCCCTATTTATTAATGAAACTTACCAATTTTCTTTGTATAAAACATAATACGTTTGATTTGTGAAATTTTCCACTTTTTACCGGTAAATTTACGGTACCCAAGACTCAATCTACATGTTTTCGAATCGAATGGCCCGGCCCTCACATGGTGCACTGCCTTCGCACACTGTGTGCCAACGATTGTGACTCAAATCTACACGTTTTCCAATCGAATGGCCCCCTCACATGTTTTCCACTGGCTTCGCGCACTGTTTTGTATGTCAACGATTGCGACTCAATCTACACGTTTTCAAATCAAATGGCCCTCACACGTTGTGCACTGGCTCCCCGCACTGTACATGTACGTGTGTCAACGATTGCGACTCGATCTACACGTTTTCAAATCGAATGGCCACTCACATGTTGCATGTTGAGCATTGCACGCAATATGGATGAATTTGCTGTGTCAATCACAGCGAAAAGTACAACAAAAATGCTTGGGATACTTTTATTCTGAAGCAAAATTCCTTGCTGATAGGTATACAAATGAAAAACATGGTATGTGGTTTTCAGTTCCAATGCATTTCAATCTTAAAATGACAGTCAAGGAGAAAAAAAAAAAAAAAAAAAAAAAAATCCCGACCGACCGACCCCTTCAAATATTTTCACTGGAGGGCAACTCAACAATTTTTTTTTTTTGGCCTGATCGTTGGAGCCAGCACGTGCAAATGTGGACGTGGTTTATGTTGGAATGACATCACACTTACGAACTGGATTGCAGTTGTTGCCAGTGGTCATACTAAATATGTTCAAATAACCAGATGTACTTTGCAATGTATATTACTGTACACACACATAACAGTATACAAAACCACTAAAGACTGTGGTTTGTAATGGCTTTCAGTGTGTGTACGTGTTCATAATCAGAGATGGTCTTGCATATGTACATATATATTACATGCATACAGTGGCCTGGGGTGGCACCGAGTTGAACTTATTTACAAGATTACTTGGAAAGGACAGGGTGGCTTGTATTCAGTGAAGGATGATGTTGGAAATTACGTGGATGGGAGTGGCCTCCATGTGAAGTATGGTACAAAGTATAGATGTATTGAATTAGTAATTTAAAAGAAAATTCTTTCAAGAAAATTTTGAGGCAAAGGAAGATTTGTAAAAAATTCTTGAAATCAGGAAAGTCCTGAGAAATCACCGGCCTGAATATTACACAGTGCTGCAACAATTACTTGGGTACTTGGTTAACCAAAATAATGTTTATACAATTACTTGATTATTTGTATACACTTCGGTTAACTGAAAACTACTTTTAGAGAATTTATGCTACTTTTTTTGTGCAATAACCCCATAGCAAAATCCATCAAAATTTTATAAATTTTTTCCATAAAATTTACCAGATATAGTGAATAACATAAATTTAACATAAACATCCTTTTTTGCTACTGTGCCTTTATTTTCTTACCAAATTTTATGTTTTTAAAAATCGGTTCGGTTAACCAATTAACCATTTATTTTATGTTCCGTTACTCAGTTACAAAATTTACCATAAACTTGCAGCACTAATACCTTTCCCTTAAATCAGAGTAAACAGAATGGTAAAATGTTATTTACATACATGTACAATGACCCCTAGCTCCATCATACTCTAATCCTCCAATCAGCTCCCGCCCACCACTTGTGTGACATAAACCCAGATAAGTCTTCAATTAAAAGAAAAGAAAACAAAAGGAAATGATTGACTGCCTTGTTTTCGCTTCTGTGACATTCCAAAGCTGTTATGTATAAGACTCTGTGTTGATGCTTCCACATTGGTCACATTTTTTATCAAAAGGTGAACTGAGTCAAGACATGGTTTTTTATCATGACACTATCAATGCCACATTTTTTCCCCCAATTTTTTTCTTCTTCTATCAGATTTGGCTGCATGCCATGCAGTTTAAGAGCCAGACTGTGTTTTGTGTCAATCTAGATTCGGAAATGGGGGCAACTGTCAACTTGACAAGTGAAATTGTCCACACTCAGACTGAAACTGATCCCATACCCAAACAAATTGCAAAATTGTTTTTTATTTCCAATGCATAGTCATACGTATACAGTGGTGCTCCGTATACAAGGACAACATGCACCAAGAATCTGGAACAGATGTGTGAAATTTATTGTTTAATCTGAACTGCCTAAAACCTTAAAGGGAATCTTCACTAAATGGTTACATGTCTGTATGTCCATATGTACTGTATACACCCATCACAACTTCTAAGTTCCACCTAATATTTTTTAGAATATCTCAATGTTCAAGTATTGCATGAATTTTAAAAATTCAAAAAGCAAATGACAGAATGACATGTTCTACACAGCTCGTAATGAAATGGTTGAAATTCAATCATGCATGCACAATTGACAGTGATTTGAATGAAAATTCAGCTGAAAAAAAAGTTGCAGTACAAAGCATTGCTTCAATGGCATGTTACACATGTAGTTTTCTGTCAGAACTCAGTTATGGAGAATAATGGAGGACCAATTCCATATTAAACTCTTGCTCTACCCTTCTAAAACAATGGACATGCATGTTGCATCTTGCTCTTTGAATATTCTTTTCTTATTATGAAACAGCCATCAATACCATTGTTAATGATGCATGTCAATTGTCAATTGTGCATGCATGATTGAATTTCAACCATTTCATTACGAGCTGTGTAGAACATGTCATTCTGTCATTTGCTTTTTGAATTTTTAAAATTCATGCAATACGTGTTGAGATATTCTAAAAAATATTTGGGGGAACTTAGAAGTTGTGATGGGTATTTGTAATTTGTTTCATAAAGGTCACCCATCACAAGGCCCTAAACAAGGCTACTCAAGGTGAGCACTAAACAAAGAGGTGAGAAATGGAAGCAAGAGCAATTCACAATGTAGAAAGATAACTGTAGCAGATTGTAGGCAGCAGGGAAGCAGGATACAGGCTTCTATGTATACTACTCAAAACAATTTAGGGAACACTGGAATAATCTCAGTTAAAGCAAGATCATTTATTTCAGATAAACACAATGTTTCACAG
The DNA here is from genome assembly GCA_029582265.1 of Zoroaster sp. YZ-2022. Classification (NCBI taxonomy): domain Eukaryota; kingdom Metazoa; phylum Echinodermata; class Asteroidea; order Forcipulatida; family Zoroasteridae; genus Zoroaster; species Zoroaster sp. YZ-2022. Next base: position 23,030,234 of record CM055819.1, read on the forward strand.
AATTGATGAGAAACAACTGCACAATGAAACAGATGATAAAGGATGCATGTAGTGATTACACATTTCATGACATGACTACTGAAAGAGAGAGGGGGTTGCAAATGAAAATCCCATTTCATGGAACATTTCAAACCTATTTGATGTTAAAAATCCGGTGTTCCCTAAATTGTTTTGAGTAGTATATAAAAGTCATACTAAAAAACTATTGTTGCATTCCCACTGTTGTGGGTCAACAAAATAATAGGGCGGACACAAACTTTGTTGTGACAATATCAATTGGGGTTGGTTTATTAAATTCTCTCTAGCGTACTTTGTAGTTCAATAGTTAGACTTAATACTTGTCTTGTACTTTACATACGAGTTCCGAATGATGTGTACGAGTACCAACTACAAAGCATTCGTTCATGCAGCTTGTCACTCGGTATACGGTACGGGCACTGCTACACCGAGAGATGGACGACTGGTCAGTCTCGACGATGGGGACCACCAGGGCTTTGACTATACACGGTTTGTCTGGACAGGCCAGAGTGTGTATCAGACCGCACTAGCTAGGCGAACCAATGGTCGATCTACGCACTGCACCATTGGTTCAACGAACGAGGCACTGGATAGTTCGGTATATCGCACTGTCATGGATCAGATCGAATCGCACAGATATCATTCGGAACCGCACTTCCCCGAGATCAGGAAATCTCTGGGTTTATATAGAAATCTGGGGCCTAGGAATGAATAAAACATTAGCCTAGTTTAGCGTCTTAGACAAGGGTAGAAACGTGTGCAAAATCAGGTTATACAACAGGTCTTTGTTCCATATAAGGAAAGGTATTTGATGAAAGTAAAGTGAGTGACAACTTAGAAAGGAGGGTGTGTTCTAGGGGTAATGTTTAATGTGGATGCTAAGCTATTGCATGAGGGGAGCAGCGGTTGCGCATGGGAGCACGGCATATGGACCAAGGCCACCGTGTTCGGTGAGTAGGCTGGACTCCGAGGAAAGTAGGAGAAAAATAGACTAAGTCCAAAGGACAACTCCAAGCCACGTGGCGGGAGGGCGTGGCACGCACGCAAGGCTCTCGCTGGTATTGCATTTTGCATTGCGTTGGCGCTGGATATGCATGAGCAAAAGTAGCGGTCTTGTATGGATTGCATATTCATAGCAGACAATAAAGGGTCCGGGGAAACAAACCCTGGCACTTAGAGTGCAAGAAATTGCATCGTAAGCAAAAAATTTAATAGTGGAAGAAGTGAAATAGAGGGCGCTAATATTTATTAAAATCAAAGGGTAAGATTCGTAACAGTACATGGATGTATACATGTAATATCCCAATACGCTTTACATTATTACCCCGTCACTAGGCCAATGTCATTTCCCCCATCACTGGGCCAATATCATTTCCCCCGTCACTGGGCCAATATCATTTCCCCCGTCACTGTGCCAATATATCATTCCCCCGTCACTGGGCCAATATCATTTCCCCCGTCACAAGGGGCGACACATTTTTGAATTGGTACATTTACAGCACTAGCGTAATATACATTAAAACACACACACAATGCAAGGTACAGTTAGTTCTTGTGCATGCCAGCTGATCTAGGCCACAATTACTGCTTCTTTTTTTAAACATGTACGGTGTACACACCATCATTTGCTTTGTCTTTGACGACGTCATGCATGATAATAATATAATGCGCCTTGAGCACCACTTAGTTGGTGGATACGTGCGCTATATAAATCCACACATTATTATTATTATTATGGTCCAAGTCCATTATTACTGGGGACAATAACTCAGACTACATAATACAAGACTGGCACACTTTGTGTGGCCAATAGTCTCAGGTTATACAATGACGATGTTGGAATTCAAAGTTTGGTCTGTGCATGGCATACATCAATCAATCAAATAAAATTTATAAAGCGCCTAAATCAAAAGTTTGCTCAAAGTTGTATTTCAATAATGTACACAACTGTTAAAAGATATATCGCCCATGTCTGGCTCAAGAAATCCCCCCCCAAAAAAAAACAAAAAGAAAAAAAAGAAAGAAAAAAAAGAAAAAAAAAAGAAGAAGGAAATTCCGATGTCAGAAACTGTATAAAAGCGTTATTTAAAATGCGCTTGATTCTGATTGGCAGCCGTGCCAGCCAATCAGAAGATTGCACACGCCCTCGTGCAAGCTGAGGATTAAAACAGTGGGCCAGCATTTTATTAATTTGAGTTTTTATTTTACTGTGACTAATCCTTGATGGATTTTTTTTGTTCAATGTCTCAAATGAAAGCTTGTAACTTCCTTAATCCTAGAAAAATAGCAATTCAACATTTAAATCTATTTTTTACCGTTAAATCGGCCCAAACACATGCGATATACATGTATCTTTAAAATATAAGCTAATATAAAAAACAAATAAATAAAAAACACAAATTAAATTAAACCTATGGGGTTTTGGCGGAAACAAGAAGAAAAATAATCAAACGAAAACAATAGCCTTTCGGCGACCAGGTCGAAACCCTAATAATGTATTGTTGGCAGAGGCTATAAACGTGGGCAATTGTTCTATTTTGCTAGACATTTTAGTGAAACATTACAAGATGGTAGAGCATGTGATACGCTAACATGTCATAAACACTCCATAAACCAGTATGAAGAAAGAGAAACGATCCACTGGCCTGCATAAAGCCAAGACAGAGCATACTGATCGAAACGTCGAGTTGTACCTCCAGTTCTTTTCAGAACTAATTGCTACTCAATTGAGATTCCACATGGTGTCACCGCAATTAGTCTTACTTACGTGCCAGTCTGTTCACACTAAACCATGATCAACCATGCATACAAGAATGTAACATGTTTCCAATACATCAACTTCAGCGATTAAATCTTAATTAGAACAGAAGTGTGAATTGATCAAACATAACTCTCCTGTAAAAGGATCATCAGCTTGAAAAACGTTAAGACATCAATAAACCACTGGTTCTTCAAACCAACACATCATTACTTACTCATTAGAGACATTATACTTACAAAGGTTACATGTAAAAGCCATCTGCACAAGCAACCTACATGTACATGTAAAGGGTTTCTTTTCCACTTGGTTTTTTGTTGTTGAAAAGTGTTAAAATAATGTTGGATGGAATTTGACAGAAAAGCTTTTTGATTAAGGATTAAATTTTATAATGTTTTTTTATTCAGTGTACAGCACAGACTGTCAGTAATGGCACAGGACATTATTTTTTCCTTCAATTTTACTTTATTTTGTTTAATTGTCGGAAGGAATCGATAGAAATGAGTTTTTCCAGGAATCTGAAGAATACATTTAAATTTTACCGAGACTTAAAGCAGTGAAAACGTTTAAGGTACCTTAAAAACACATACAGTGTATCACTATTTTTTAGGGACTTTTAATTTTTGAACCCTAATGTACGTGACCACTTTTGAAACTAGCCACTTATTCTTATCCTGAGTTGCCTTTTTTATGGTGTAAATTGAGGACTTGGAACAAAAGGGACAAAGGGTCCTCGGTTGACGGTTATTGTTTGCAAATTTCCTCGGTGGAAAAATGTGTATTTGTATGTAAAAGAAATGTAGGTGTTTCTGTACTGTATTAACCCTCCTGCTGCTACAAGGGTCAAAATCAGTCAAAATGTTGATATACTTGCCAAGGTGTATCTAGTGCACTTAAAAAGTCAAACACTGTCAAACCTTACGTGTAGTAAGTACATTTACAGGTCAAAATGAGTCAACCATTTTTGACTGGCAAAGGCCTTGTCTGGTATTGTTCAGGGTGGTCAAAATGACAGTAAAAACCAGTCAAAAAAATGCCCCAGTGTGCACATTTGGGTCAACAGTCAAAACAAGCAGTTGACTGATTTTGACCTCTATAGCAACTTCCAACTAAAGTGCAACAATAGTAGTCCTGAGGGATGAGTGTTTGTTAGTTACATTACATTACATATCCTCTGACAATGATTCTGCTATGGCTGAAACGTTAGGCCTTTAGCTATTTTTTTTTTACATGAAAGGTTTTTTTTTTTTCGTTGGTAAGAAGTTTTGCAACAGCTAATTCTTTATCTATTAGAAATATTTCTACACTCAGTCAAGACAATTGGAGAGTTGATCGCAGAATCATGTGTGCCCAGTGCCCAGTAATGTCCAATGCCATCACTTAACATACATACATGTACATGTACAATGCAACTACACATGTACATGCACATCATGTTTACAATACAACAGTCAAAACCCATAAGTTTGACACTCCTGTGGGCCAGCACTTCAATCTACCTAATCATTCCATTTCTGATTTTGCAGGGCATTGAGGCTCTTGGTACATGTAACCGCAGGGAATCGGTCTGTCTCAGCAGAGAAAAGATGTCGGAATCAGGCGTATCCACACCATTCACCCCCATGGCCTCAACATACAGGAAGCTAGGGAATGACTAATTTTTCCATTTTTTTCTTTTTCCACAGTTTTACATTTGTTTTGCTTGTTAGTCTATTTGTCAATAACCATTACTTTGCACAACAAAAATGCATCAACTTTCATGTGGGTTGTCTCAGGCTAAGCTACAACAAATGAGGATACATGTACATATACATGTATAATACATATATACGGACAGATATATGTAAATCACAAACTTACGGTGTAATTGAGAAGAAAAAAAGGGAAGATAGCAGCTTGAGAGACAAGATCCGGTTTTGCATTATATGAATCTTAATTAAACTTGTAGTGAATGGCCTTATGCATGTTTCAACCCTTGCGGAGGGTTTCTCAAAGACAAAATTACATTTGCCTTTGGCAAAACACCTCTGAGAAACATAAGGGTCAAAAGCAGTTTGCGACACCTATTAGGTGTCGCAAACTGCTGACAACACCTAATTATTAGGTGTTGCAAACTGCTGACTCACCAAAAGGAACAATGATTTTGACCCTTCTTTATACAAATGCAAAACTGTAATTAATGGCCTCATGTTTTGAATCTAGCAGTCTCGTAAATCCAAACCTAAGGCTGCCACTAAAATCTACACTCTTGCATTTATTATTACAAGTCAATTTGGTTAGTAAGCAGTTAGCAACAGCTAAAGCCGTGTTCGCATTGGACTTTTTTTGGTTAAGTTTCAGCCACGTCTTGTCAACTTAACAATATTAAGTCCAATGCGGACGGACGGTAATCTTCCGCGACTGAACTTACCGCGACAAAATTGTCAAGTTAACAGGCCGAATCGAGTAGCGGTAAGTTAACAATGCTAACTTGACAGCGATGAAAAGTCCAATGCGGACAGACTCGTTGCGGTAACTTAACAATGCGTTCACGTGACTTCCTGTGTATTGCTGTGAGTGACCTCTGACATCTGACTTTCGCGCGTAACTGTGTACAGCAAGCTGCACTCGACTCATGTTTCACGGAAAGTTTCACTGAACTGCTTCAGGATGGATGCCCACACCCGGGAATTGTATTGCATCCCGTCGAAGCCTTCCTGGTGGCCTTCTTCCCCCCAAATTGCTATCAAAACTGATGTCTCATTTTGAGACCAATTGGGGCTCCTTTTTCTCTTCTTTTCGCCTCCTTCCTTGGCAGATTTTGTGTTCTTCTCCGAACTATTTTTCTGCGACATGTTCGAAGAAAAATGAACGATATATCGAAAAAAAGGTACGCTGTTATTTTGTATGGCACGAGAGTATGAAATTGACGTGACGCGTTTGTCAGAGTTCCCGCAGTAAGGTCAGAGCCGCCCGAAAGGTCAATGGAGAGCGCCCTCTAAAGAGCGCCCTCTCGAGGTTTGCCTTGCCGAGCAGTTAAGTTACCGCGCCTCGAAATAATCCAAGTGCGGACACTGATAACTTAACAGGAAGGAATGTTGACAATCATCCGCGGTAAGTTACTGCAGAATTTAGTCCAATGCAAACACGGCTTAATGCTAAAAATCTTTTCATGCACAACTCTTGCGCACCCAACAATTATTTCCCCGACAGCTGGGTCCCCATCAGTAATCTGATGGCTTAAACTCACCGAGGCGCGGTGGGCACCAGTGCGGATCTGACTGAATGGTGTGCCCTTAGCTTCTGACAGACTAAATTAAAAACTCCTTGTTCTTATTAACTGGGTTCATTTCTTATCATTTGTTTGATGATTACAAAGAGAGATTACAGACATACATACAAGAGACATCCCCTGATGGCATTATTTATTTGAAAACAATCTGAGCAGTGGCCTTCCAGGGTGGATATCACACAAATATTTAAATGAACTTTTGAAGAAATGAAGTGTGCACACAATATAAACAAAACAAGCAAGTTTTGAATGTGACCTAACCAATATAAAAAATGCTGCCAAAGAAGGAAACGGACATGTCATTTTTGATAACACTGGTCAACAATTTTTTTAAAGTTGTCTGCTTCGGAGATAAAATGTGCTATTTATTATGGATTTTGATGTGCTGAATTCAAATATGACAATTAAAATTGCTGATTGGCTACTGTTTCCAAGATATTTAAGTTTTTAAATTTTACGTACTATATGTATATGGTGTACATAGCAGATTTTTAATCATGAATTATCATACGCTATTCCTATACGTGTACACACGTACATGTAGATCTTGAAAACTAGAGCCAATCAACATTTTAAGCATCATTTCCATTCTCAGTGACCCATAATTAGTCAAGTTTGACTTCATTTGTTTCGGAAGCATTTTGGCTGTAGACCAGTGTAATTGGCTTACAGAATGCTGACACTAACCGCTGATTTCTTATCACACTGACTGGATGGAAGGTACATGTATAGGCATTTACAGAGAAACCAGTGGGTTGCTATGTTGCTAGTCTATTAAAGGGGCAATATCATCAGATCAAGATCAGAGCAGACTTTCAACAGGGTATGGAGTCGGTGTCCTACATGTACATGTAATAATAATAATAATAATGTGTGGATTTACATAGCGCACGTATCCACCAACTAAGTGGTGCTCAAGGCGCATTATATTATTATCCCTGCTCATAAGGCTCATAAGGCTCATAAATCATTCCTGAAACCATCTCAGCTCCCTGGGGAGTATACAGCTCAATTTGCCTGCCATTTCTAGCGCATATAGAGCAAACCAACTCTGCCTTCACAGGTACCCATTTAACCCCTGGGTGGAGAGAAGCAATTATGATTAAGTGTCTTGCTCAAGGACACAAGTGTCACGGCCGTGATTCGAACCCACATTATGTTGCAAACACCAGAACTTGAATCCGGTAAGCTAGACCGCTCGGCCACGACACCCCATGTAGTTTAAGATGAACAGAGTGACTGAAAATTACTGGCTCATTTATGCAGCAGCAACATTCATATGTGTATGACCTTAAATTAAAACTAGTGCTTTATATGCCCTGCTGACCGTGACGATATTGTCCCTTTGAACCACACATAACAGTACTGAATGGGAACACTGTCTCGTCCATTGTGTGTGTGTTCCTTTTGTGTTCACAATGTCTATAGGTACAATGACCGAGTCGTAGCTTCACGAAATTGTCAGGTACATGTACTATTTGCGGCATTTCAATCTCATTTTGTTTCTAGTTGTGTTCGCGACTCGCCGGGGTCAATTTCATAAAGCTGTTGTTAAGCAGGTATTTTTTGCTAAGCAAAATGAAACAGACTACCAGTCAATGTACATTTTGTATTACAAATTTGCTGGTAATCATCTAAATCTGCTAAGCAATTTTATCTGTTTAGCAGCTCCACTAGACACCTTGTTACATACAATACTGACCAACTTTCACGGTGCACAAAGTGATCTAGATTTTCTTAAATAATTTGACTATTTTGAACTGTTTTTTATTTTAGATAATATTTGTATATATGTTTAAGAGACAAATAAAGATAAAATAAAGTGTGAATACGTGTTGTCACTTTTAATTCACGTTTACAAACTGATTTTATTTCCAAAATGGCATCTAAAAACGGGACATTAATTGAACAAAAGTTCATCAAATCAAACACTTTACGTATCCCTTACTTATTTTCCTCACGATGTGCATATAACTTGAGTAACTTAATGAAGAAATAAACTGGTTCCTAAAAAAAAACACACAGATTTCACGAACCTCAAAAATGATTGCTAAATCTGTGTTCACGTTAGTTACACATCGTGTCCGCCAAATCATACGATGTTAAAACGGCCAGATATTTTTTTTTACAAAACTCATCCTTACCAAACTAAGCCATTTTTTATTGGGAATAAGCTACACAATCATGGTGTAAACATTTTTTTGATTTGACTTTTATTGTTGGGTACTAGACTGAAAAGTGGACACCATGTAACTTACGTTAACTTTCAACAGGGAGGAAAATCTACTTGGCATATTACTTGGCACATTATCTCTCCAATGGTATTTTCTAGTACAAGGGTGTCCAATCCATTCTCATGACTTTTAAGTAAATTACAACTTTCCACCAATATTTTTCTTCACCCCGTGTCCCATTTTTGTCAGCCAAGGATTGTGTCCTTACACTTATATGAAATGCGCTTGTGCATCTGCCTTCTCTATACTTGCGATCTTGAGCATTAATTGTTCACTTCCAAGGTCCAAGTACAAGAAATGGGAAATAAGACGTGATTGGAATGCAGAAATTGAACTCTATCTACTTCAGAGATCACAGTCCCTCGCTGACTTCTTGAAGGTACATTAAAGCGACCATATTAAACAGGGCATGGAATCAGAGTGCTAGTTTTAGATTAACTCAGTGACCGAAAATAATACCCCATATGATAAGGTCATACTACTATAGCTGCTGCATAAATGAGCCAGTTATTTTCAAGTCACCGTGTTCTTAAACGAGGACGGCGATTCCATGCCCTGTTGAAAGTCTGCTCTCTGACGATACTTTCCCTTTAAGCTTTTCAAGGAAACTATTTATCAATGGTTTCAGTGTTTTGAAGAAAGTGCATGATCTGAGTCAGTGGAAGATAGAAGGGGGTGTGAAGGGAAACTGAGTCGAAGGTCTTACCTGGTGTGTACGAGGCCTGCGGCTATATGTATATACTCTTGACCATCCTCTAAGCAGTGATGTCAAAGAACTTGTCGATTGTAGAGGCAACCTGCTCAGGAGTAAGTTTCATGTACTTGGCAGGATTCTTGGTGAAGTTTATCAATATGTACCTGTTTGGGAAGAGATCGAAATTAAATTTTTGTTAAAGGTAATTCAAATACACAAAATTTATGCTTATAAAAGGTAGTGTATAACACCATGGGCAGATCCAGAACATTTTTTAGGGGGGGGGGGGGCTGAGAATCAAAAACAATTATTTTTCAGTACTACAAAAATTACAATGAAATAATCAAAGGGAGAGAAAAACAAAGCACATTTGAGGGAATGGGAGTGCGTTCTCCCCTCCCCTCCCCCCTCTCTCTCTCTCTTTTTGGAGAGTACTGATAGCATTAAGGGACATTAACCCTAACCTTCCCAAATCCTCCACAAACTCTTTGCTAAAGTGAAGGATTTTGAAGAATCGAGGTTACATGCTATACATTGTATGCTCTTTGCTAAAGTGAAGGATTTTGGAGGATTGAGGTTATTAAGCATACTTGCCTTTCCATGGTACATGTACATCCATGTTTGTTGTAGTGATTGCAAGGTCAGTGCTTGGGTCAGTGGACACTGTTTATTGCTCCATGCATGCAGGGAGGGTCCCTGGCCATGTACATGCATCACAGATTAGAAACACATGTGTGCATGCATGTCATGTGCTTGCTTTAGGCCTAGGGATTTAGGGTTAATAACCCTCCTACTATAGCTGCACTTTAGTGGCAAGTAGCTATAGAGGTCAAAACAAGTCAACTGCCTGTTTGACTGTTGACCCAAATGTGCACACAGGGGCATTTTGGACTGGTTTTGACTGTCATCAACAATAGACAATGCTTTTTACCAGTCAAAAACAGTTGACTCATTTTGACCTGTAAATGTACTTACTACGCGTAAGCTTTGACAGTGATCGACTTTAAAGTGCAGTACCTTGGCAAGTATATCAACATTTTGACTGATTTTGACCCTTGCAGTCACTGTTTATTGCTCCATGCATGCAGGGAGGGTCCCTGGCCATGTACATGTATCACAGATTAGAAACACATGTGTGCATACATGTCATGTGCTTGCTTTACTACTGAAGGATTCTGGAGGATTCAGGTTATATGTGTAAGCAAATGGGCCTAGGGAGTTAGGAAGGATTCAGGTTATGTGTAAGCAAATGGGCCTAGGGAGTTAGAAAGGATTCAGGTTATGTGTAAGCAAATGGGCCTAGGGAGTCATGTGTAAGCAAATGGGCCTAGGGAGTTAGGAATGATTCAGGTTATGTGTAAGCAAATGGGCCTTGGGAGTTAGGAAGGATTCAGGTTATGTGTAAGCAAATGGGCCTAGGGAGTTAGGAAGGATTCAGGTTATGTGTAAGCAAATGGGCCTAGGGAGTTAGGAAGGATTCAGGTTATGTGTAAGCAAATGGGCCTAGGGAGTTAGGAAGGATTCAGGTTATGTGTAAGCAAATGGGCCTAGGGAGTTAGGGTTAAAGTGTGTACTTTTGTTTGTATTACAGGGATACATGTGCACTTGCTAGATACAACAATAATCACATATTATTGAATTTCATCATGTTGCTTCCAAATTGCCTCACTGATTTAGCACTGATTTTAGACACACCCCAAAATGCGACAAATGCTTCCGTAATCCCAATTACTACTACTACTACTACATAATAATAATAATAATAATAATAATAATAATAAAGATTTGTAGCGCGCACATAATGTATCCACCCTGCTGGGCGCTCAAGGCGCAGAAACAAAGAAAAAACATGAATACAAACAATATACATTGATAGCATAGGGAAAAAAATTATGAACTGAGATACATATAGTATTGGCCTGTCGCTATATTGTTATCGCAAGCGGTACATACAACCTCAGAGTTTTTACTGTCGTTTTTACCCTGAAAATCAAAACTTCTGTCACTGTCAGGGTGTTCAAAGTCAACATTGTCATCTCCATCAGTACTGCCCACATCATAACTCCAAGAAAATAGCATAAGTTGCGCAAACCATTTTTAAATACAACGTGTGTGTAAACCACATGTGTACTTAACGTTAACAATGAACACAATTGGAGCTCTTGGAGTATTGCATCTGTGCTCATTGTCAATAACCAATATTTATCATTGTCAATAACCAATATTTATCATCATTGTCAATAACCAATATTTATCATTGTCAATAACCAATATTTATCATTGTCAATAACCAATATTTATCAGCTAATTTGCATTTGCAATTTTTTTTCTTCTAATTTCTACAAATCAGGTATCAAATGAAAGAGGAAAATCTAGAGAATCAAACTTTACCAAAATTTCACTTTTGAAAATTGGGTCCATGTTTAGGGTTTTGCCAGAGCCAGTTACATGTACATATATTGATGCACAACACGATCAAACTGAATTGAATGAACGATCGAGGCAAGCACCTCTTGTTTTATGTCCATTATACTAAATACATGTAGAACCTTCAGCCTATTGTGCCAAGTAAAAGTCCCTACTACCCTGTGCCGGCCCAGACTTAAGCCACGCAAACCTGCAAAGAATTCACAGAACGTTTCCCCCACCCAAACACTAACTCTAGCTTAACAGGATGGTGCAACATTTCCCAGGAAGCCGAGAAAGATTACAGGAATGATATTGGCCCAGTGACCAGGAATGATATTGGCCCAGTGACCAGGAATGATATTGGCCCAGTGACCAGGGGAAATCATTAGTGCATAGAGACTTTCATTCAAAGTTATTACGCGCTAAATAAGAACTGTTCATCATTATTATTAACATTGGTTATTACCAGATTATTAAACTATTACAAACTGACTCAATCTGCTTATTGTACCTTCTTCTTTTGTGTTCATTTCACACCTGACTAAAACTTCTGCTCACTCTTGTGTTTACATATGTACGTATGTATGATCGTCCATTTTGCATTTGAGAAAGAACCTGCTAGGTTTGAAGCATAAGGCCAATAAGTATATTGTCCACCCGATGCAATTACATTGTACCAGTCATCAGTAATAAGCAGGGAAGGTGATACGTTCTGGTAAACGATATAAGTGGGCTGGTGATATATCAAGCTATCACATTGATACATGTACATCAGCATCATTTAATAGTGCACACATGGGGGCAGTCTTGTCTTAAAGCGACACCAGACGGTCAAGTCGTCCAGGCCATCATCGCTATTAAGCGATGCTGATGTATCATGTGATAGTGTGATGTATCACCGGCACACTTATACCGTGACCAAAACGTATCACCTTCCCCGCTTATTACTGGTGATGAATGGTTGCTGCATCAGGTCTATTATACATGGTGTTAAAGTCAGTTCAAGTAGTCATCAGTCATCCCGAAAAATTTCATCTGAAGTGAAAAAAAGGGAATTGTTAAATGAGGTGTGTGATTTGACAATTAAGTAAAAAATGCTGAAAAATAGGAAGCAGGCCTGTGTCTCCGAATGGTCTCGAGGACAAAGCCCCCTGAACCTAACTTGGGAGGATTTACAGACTCTTCACTTGCCCACAAATAAGAAATCAGGGGTTTGGACACAATACAAGCTACTTCTTTCTTGCCTTGGTGGCTGCTTCTCTTCTTTCAAGAAAATGTCGAGGCAAATGGAGATTTGTGATGAATTTCAAAACATAAAAACATAAAAAACCTGAAACAGTTCTTGGTTGTTTTCCCAAAATTATGAGCACCTACAGTACTAATTGTGATGAATCTTTCACAGGGTTAGTTTTATTATCTTGAAAACTAGAGGGTTGACATGTACTATTCCCAAATGCCACTGTTTAATAGTACATGTACAACCTGTACATCCCCTTCAAACGTTCGCAATCATGCCACTTGCTATTCCTTTTAGCTTAGCTTAACCCTAAAACCCCTAGCTATGTTGGCTAAGATCCTTCCTGAATCCGCCAAAATCCAACACCATGCTCTAATCGATCTAGCAATTTTGGCTGCAATTGGACATCGTATCATAGCAACAACAACAACAACAAAAAACCAAAAAAAAGGAAAAAAATTACTACTCAAAACAATTTAGGGAACACCGGATTTTTAACATCAAATAGGTTTGAAATGTTCCATGAACCGGGATTTTCATTTGCAACCCCCCTCTCTCTTTCAGTAGTCATGTCATGAAATGTGTAATCACTACATGCATCCTTTATCATCTGTTTCATTGTGCAGTTGTTTCTCATCAATTCTGTGAAACATTGTGTTTATCTGAAATAAATGATCTTGCTTTAACTGAGATTATTCCGGTGTTCCCTAAATTGTTTTGAGTAGTATATATATATATATATATATATATGTTTACTTGTTCGGACATAGGGCGACCGACTTCTATAGAAATTGCTATTTCTCTGCGTTAAGGCGACCGTTGCCGGTCGCCTTAACGCTCAGCTACCCTTTAAAGTCATAATTTTGTCATAAAGTCTAAAAATCATCGCTTCCTTAGCCTCTAATTAGTGTAAACATCTTATTTCCAGAGTTTTGGACGGTTGGAGGATATATAAAAAAAGGGAAAGGTAAGAGGGAATTTTGTGCACGTTTCTATGGAGCGGTCGCCCTATAGGTGAAAAGAGAGTTATTTATATATACACACACACTAGCACAACTTCTAAGTTCCCCCTAATATTTTTTAGAATATCTCAACAAGTATTGCATGAATTTTAAAAATTCAAAAAGCAAATGACAGAATGACATGTTCTACACAGCTCGTAATGAAATGGTTGAAATTCAATCATGCATGCACAATTGACAGTGATTTGAATGAAAATTCAGCTGAAAAAAAAGTTGCAGTACAAAGCATTGCTTCAATGGCATGTTACACATGTAGTTTTCTGTAAGAACTCATGCATCAATAACAATGGTATTGATGGCTGTTTCATAATAAGAAAAGAATATTCAAAGAGCAACATGCAACATGCATGTCCATTGTTTTAGAAGGGTAGAGCAAGAGTTTAATATGGAATTGGTCCTCCATTATTCTCCATAACTGAGTTCTTACAGAAAACTACATGTGTAACATGCCATTGAAGCAATGCTTTGTACTGCAACTTTTTTTTAGCTGAATTTTCATTCAAATCACTGTCAATTGTGCATGCATGATTGAATTTCAACCATTTCATTACGAGCTGTACGTAGACATGTCATTCTGTCATTTGCTTTTTGAATTTTTAAAATTCATGCAATTTGTGATGGGTGTATATATATATATATATATATATATATATATATATATATACTTGTAGTAAAACTAGTGGAACGCTGGTAGTTGTAACTCCGAGTTTCACGCGTTATGCGATCATCAGACAATATATATATATATACTCCTACTGTCTATCGTGAGTTTTATGATTTCTGCAAATTTATACAAACTTGTTCTACTCCACACTGCATGGAATGAAAATAATTACTGCCATAATCCATCCACTTAATATCAAGGACACAAAATGTAATAAATTGAAGTGCAGCAATTAGGGGGATGTAGATCACATTCACCATACAAACAATAATAACAAAACAGAACTTGTAAACCATACAGTATCTGGCAAATTAATAATAATAATAATGTGTGGACTTATATAGCGCACGTATCCACCAACTGAGTGGTGCTCAAGGCGCATTATATCGTTACCCCTGCTCATAAGGCTCATAAATCATTCCTGAAACCATCTCAGCTCCCTGGGGAGTATACAGCTCAATTGCTGCCATTACAGCGCATATAGGGCTAATCAACCAACTCTGCCCTCACAGGTACCCATTTAACCCCTGGGAGGAGAGAAGCAATTATGGTTAAGTGTCTTGCTCAAGGACACAAGTGTCACGGCCGGGATTCGAACCCACATTCTGCTGCTAACACCAGAACTTGAGTCCGGTAAGCTAGACCGCTCGGCCACGACACTCCACACGACACTCCAAATTGCCATACAAATGCACTGATGTGAACTAAAGTGAATATTTAAAAGCCTGGTTGAAGAAACAAAATGTCTTTGAGTTTGTTTTTATTTGACAGATGATAGATCATTTTGTATTCTGACTATATATTTATTTTATTTATTTATTATTTTTGATATCAGGGATGTGAATTGACAAAAGTAAACAATCCTGAAAAATGGGTAGCGTGCCTGGTCCTCCCTTTGGATTTACAGACTCTCCACATCCCACAAGAAACTAGAGGTTTGGTTACTTCTTTCTTTCCTTGGTGGCTACGTCTCTTCATTCAAGAATATTTTGAGGCAAAGGGAGCAGACTTGTACAAAATCCTGAAATCAAGGAAAATCCTGAGACATCACAGCCAGACAAAAAAAATAAACATATCAAGAAAATTAAACAAACAATTAAAAACCGAGCATGGAATTGCCCGATGATGTTTAAGCATGCATGCACCGCTCCTTAAACAATGAAATCCATCACATGTCATACCTACATGTACAACCAGTCCTTTTCATCTACTATACACGTTTCATGTTTATGATAATGTAAACTGACATTATAGCAGGATTACCTGCTATAAAGTCCTGTGCTTATATGTGGTTGTCACTTTTTACAGCCAATTTCCTTGTTCTTAGTCCCTATCTAGCTGTTATCCTAGTCGATCAACATCTTCCATATATGCCACATGTATCTTTACATCTTGTTTTACTTGATATATGACATAAAACACAATAAAGGGGGCCACTTTCCTACCATCACGTTAGCAGTTTTTCTTATGGTTGTAATTTTTTTTTTAATATCTGAAACCACCCAAAAAGAATTTCAACATTTGAATAGACATGCATGCTTATCCTAAAGATAATTTGAGTTGATTATTACCATTATTTTTTTAATTAGCCTAAAATTTCCATCAACAAATGGACGGAAAAGTGAGGTAACCTTTTCCGTCCAATTTTTATGGAAATTTGAGGGTAAAAAAATAAATTAAAAAAATGAAAAAATAAAATAAATCAACTCAAATTAGTTCTATTGTAAGCCTGCATGTCCATTCACATGGTGAAACACTTTTTGGTCGGTTTCAGGTACTTAAAAATAAATAACAACCATTGGAAAAACTGCTAACGTGACGGATGCAAAGTGGCCCCCTTTATTGTGTTTTATGTCATATAATAATTGTTTCACCAAATAATTAAACCAAACTAATCAAAAGCACCTGCAATGATAAAGCAGTGACATATTGTGGCATGTACATTGTAGTTATACAGGGGGCATTGGAGTAAGGATGTCTTCACCCTACCTAACAGAAACGATGTACATGTTTGTACCCCATCTTGACTGAAAATTCAGATGTCATTGAGCTCTTAATTAGTGCTACCACATTGCTCCCTAATAAATTCCTGTGCTTTTTAAATTTCCCCCTCCCGCCCCCCCTGGCTTCAGTGCGTTGACAGATTTTTATTTCTGTATTTTTTTTTGGTAATATTTTTTATTTTAATTGATACATCTTATCTAATTGGAACCAGACCAAATTTCCTACAGAGAAGCCACACTCATCTACAGCCCCAGCCCCCAGTCCCCCGCCCCCAGTCCCCCCTCCCCAGTCCCCCCTCCCCAGCCCCCCCTCCCCAGCTCCCCCTCCCCCTCCCCAGCTCCAGCTCCCCCTCCCCAGCTCCCCCTCCCCCACCCCCACCCCCACCCTCTGACAGAAAAATTCCTGGCTTCAAATGGAATACAGGCTTTTAAATGCATTGGTTAGTTTTACTAGCATTGACAAAATTTACTATTCTCATCATAAATCACTATATTACTAATGTTTTTAGTACTCTTCAAACTGGAATGTTTTGATTATGTATACACACTCGATGTAAACAAAATTATCTAGTAGTGATCTCAAATCTTCTGAACCCATTAAGTATTAAATATCAGATGTTATTTACGGGTGTTTACCATAGCTTCATGTTAACAAGTAGATTACCCGGCAATACCAAGAAAGCACAGCTAAGCGGCTTTAAGTATTCAAATCCAGAATACAATCTTGGTAAAAGGTTACTGTATCCATACTTTATGAAGACCAAGCAACACATGAATACTAAAGGGGCCTGTGAAAGATACAGCTAAATTCAAAATGGAAAAATTCACGAAGAGTTTTCGACCTCAGATGAATAGCCTGATGCACATGTATTTTGTAAATGATTGCAACAAATAGTGATCGACTGAAACTCATTTTTTTCTTTTAAAGGAGGCAGACCATGATTTTCAAGTTACACGAAGTCAATAACCACTAGCGCTGTACTGTGGTATTAAAGAATCCCCAAGAAATTGGGGATGAACCTTCAAACCATGCTTCTCTTGACTCCAATGAAATTAAAATAAAATAAATTTGCAGTTATAATATAAAGAAAAAACATCTTCAACATTTATGAATCGGTACAAGGGAGATAAAATTACAGATTCATGTTTCAGACATGGATTATGTTTCATACATTCTACCCAGGAAAGAGCCCAAAATGTCTGGAAAAAAAATCTTGCATTGTGTTTGGCATTAAGAAAAAGATACTAGCTGCCTTTTGTGAACAGAACTCATTGTACAGTGTATGACAGGATCACACACCTTCATTAATCGCAGGATTATGTTTCTGGCAATTCCGGAAATCTATCCGGGAAGTATGTCTGAAATTTAAACCAAAGTTACATTTCAGAAATTGTTATGTCTGAAATCGAATCCAGCTTACGTTTCAGACATTAAAATGTTTGTAACCTGAGCTACATGTATATGGGTACATTTTACCGTTTCAGACAATTTGTCCTTTATTACGCATTTCTCTGTTCGTTGTGACAGTGATCCACCATTATTGTTGTAAAATAATGAACAATTCTGACAGAGATGTCTCCTGGTGACTTTCCATGATTGATCTTCAGATTATTAAAAGGTTAACAAGTAAATATATAAATCTGTATTAACATGATTTGACGTCATGCATTGACGTCACTCCTTGTGGGGAACGTCAGATCAGCTAATTGTATTCATCAAGTTGTCTATTAAAAAAAATTATAATTAAATAACAATGGATTGAAAGTTGTAATAAGAATGACCTCTCACATACAAATATCAACAGCGAAAAAAATTGGGGAAATGAAGAAGTAAATAGGAGCAGTTTGTCTGGTAGATTCTATCTTGAGGTGAATGAAAGAAAAGTTCAGATCCACAGGTACTATTTATTAGAGTGTGTACTAAGTTTGATTGTGTTTCAAGGTTCAAAACCACTCAATCTAACTCTGCAAAATGAATGAAAAGTACATGTATGTATAAGGGGAATCATAACATATTATTAAATAAAAGAAACAAATTATAATCTTGGGCCAATATTATAGCACTGCTTAACCCTCCTATGGTTTGACCTTTCAAAACCTTTCAAAATCTGCTTACTGGCCAAAATGGCTATCAATAATTATGAACCCTTTAAAACCCTCCAGAATTTGTTGCTACTGAACAACCACACCTTTCAATACCCTTTGAAAGGTATTGAAACATTTCAACACCAGTTTGTTCAGAGAGTTGTTACACCTTTCGAAACCTTTCATAGGTCCCTTTTGTCAGACAGTTTTCTCACCTTTCAAAACCCTTCGGTACAGCAAACTTGAAAGGTTTTGAAAGGTCTGACAATTCTATGGCAACTGCACTATACATAGGAGGGTTAATAATAAATAACAAATAATTCCTCATATATCACATTTCAAAGCCAAATGAAGTCAAACTTTTAAAAAACATACTTTAAAAATCACTTAAATTGCAAACATTACATGTACATGTACCACTAGTGTATAATGAGATCAACCCTCCTACTACAGCTGCACTTTAGTGGCAAGTAGCTATAGAGGTCAAAAATCAGTCAACTGCCTGTTTTGACTGTTGACCCAAATGTGCATACAGGGGCATTTTGGACTGGTTTTTACTGTCATTTTGACCACCCTGAATAATACCAGACAATGCTTTTACCAGTCAAAAACAGTCAACTCATTTTGACCTGTAAATGTACTTACATGTTTTACGGTACATGCAAGGTTTGACAGTGTTTGACTTTTAAGTGCACTAGATATACCTTGGCAAGTATATCAACATTTTGACTGATTTTGACCCTTGTAGTAATAAGAGGAACTTATATTCCTGGAACTTTCTCATCTCCCAGGGGAAACTACAATCTCTAGGCAGCGCTTGTGTTAGGAACTCATGATCAGGGCTAATTAAACGCAGTTACCACCTCTGCCCTTTGCAAGTCCTCATTTATTCTCTTGAATGAAGAGAAGCAATTAGTGTCTTGTACAAGGGCAATCACCTCGTTGGATTTGAACCCACATTCTGATGACTCAGACACCAGAAATCCAGTGTGATGCACTAGACCACTGACCTCAACTCTCTAGAATTGTGCACTTATGCGTAGCTTTAGTGTGAAATCGTTTACTGTAGTGTAGCCATGTAGACGCCGAATGCTTGGTTACGCATACGTGTACAAGCACAAACTCTGTGCCATGAAAAAAAAAAATTAAATTTAAAGAGAAGGTACAACATTGGTAATGTCGGCAAAACTGCTTTAACAAGTATACTTTCTCTCTCTCTCTGATATATTTTAAATGACCAACCTGTTCGTCACCAACAAAATGGTGAAAATGAAATTCTCAAAGTAATGAAAAATTTTAAGTTTGAATTTAGCAAGGCCTATCCTTAACCAGTTCGCGTCGGAGGCCGTGTATACACGCTATTTTTTTTTGCACCACGGATCGGAGAGCGTCTACACACGCCATAGGAAACTCCGATATATTTGTATGCATGCTCGGTTGAGCCACGCGTGTACGGTGACATGCTCGGAAGTGCCGGCCATCCGCTGTGGAAGCTTCCATTAACGTGTGTGTGGGAAAAAGAAACCCGCCACAGGGGCCCAGAAAAACTTTTTTATTCCCGACGCGAACTGGTTAAAGAGACAATATCGTCACGATAAACAGTGCTAGTTTTAGATTAACTCAGTGACTGGAAATAATACCCCATATGATAAGGTTATAATACCGTTACTGCTGCATGAATGAGCCAGTAATTTCCAGTCACTAAGTTCATCTTTAAACAAGTACATTGATTTCATGCCATGTTGAAAGTCTGCTCTGATCGTAGCAATATTGTCCATGAATTAAAAAAAAAAAAAAAAAAACTGAACACGTTTTCACTATTTTCTTGTTAACGACACAACGCTATAAATTTATATTCTAATTCAAAGAGAGTATACATGTAAACATGCTTATAAAAGCAAGTTTTGTATCTTCCCCTTTAAGCACTTTTTGTTCAGCTTATTAGTACAAGCTTGCCATAATGTTGAACCCTAAAGAGAATGCCTGAGGAACACAACAGCTAATTAACACACTTCTCTGCATGTACTTCACGTCCCTGCTAGTGCTTAAACAGTCTCAAGTATGTCAGGTACTAGAGAGGTGTACTCTCTTCTCTGGTGTCATGTTCCATCCCATCCCATCCACATGTTGGATTTCCTCACACAGTCTCTTGGGATGTTTACCTCCCAAAGGAAGGAATACAAAAGTCATGTTGATAAACCTGAACCATGCCAAAATACATAACAGCAAAAGAAACGTAAAACTTGTAGCTTTGCATGGTGAGGATGATAAGTAAGACTGATTGCGGTGACACCATGTGGAATCTCAATTGAGTAGTAATTAGTTCTGAAAAGAACTGGGGGTACAACTCGACGTTTCGATCAGTATGCTCTGATCGTCCTCAGGAGAATGCCGGACTCTGGAAAATGCTGCTGCTTAAGTAGACTGCTGGAGGATCATCCCATGAATGGATGCTGGAGGATTAGTTCGTTGAGGCGCGCAGGCGGGAAACTGTGAGACTATGAGACTAGGATCCTAGGGGTTGGGGGAGAGGAGTGTGTGCTCACTGAACTGAATCAGTTGTTAACAAGCACAGGGGAAGGAGGGTGGTTGACTTAGCAAAAGAAACGTCACCCCCTAAATTTTGATAAGTCTGAGAACATGTTTAGCTTATGTGTCCTCAGACGTCATGCATGACAAATTTTGAGGTCAACCAATTTTACCACATTGTGTTCGTGTTACACTCCATACTCATAATATTCTTCATAAAACAAATTATATTAATTATAAAATGAAAATAATAAATATTTTTAGGGGTGACGTTTCTTTTGCTGTTATGTATATAAACAGCTTTTTTTTCTAAAGAAAAGTCGCCCAATCGACGAAAACCTATTCCTTGATTGACAGTGCGTTAACATGCGACGTCATCCATCAAGCAGATTCTTGTTCAAAGGGTATGTACAACAATGGTATTCTCAACAAATCAAAAAATGATCACAGTTTTACCAACAAAATTACTATAAAAAAACACTATGTAAAAAAACCAAATACCGTACATAATATATATACTCACGGAATTTAAAAACGCATCATCCCAATATTTCACATATTTTTCAACAGCAGATTATTGCAGTGAGAAATAAGAACATAGGTTAACGATTTATGATATTTTAATCAATACTTTCTCATTTTGAGGTTTCAATATGCATTGCATATGAACATAAACAAGCAAGCAATTTATCACTGCATATAAGTTATACATATTTATTGAGAAATGTAAGTTGATGCGTTTTTTAAATTCCGTGAGTGTACGTAATCAGACAAACCACAAGGGAAACATATATACTTGTTATATCATGGTCTTAGATTGTGTAATTTCATTGGTCGAAAGCCTGTCACATGACAAATCACAAATCTTCATGTTACCCTCGTGACGTCACTCAAAAAGTGATGTTCACCTCTGACGTCACTCAAAAAGTGATGTTCACCTCTCAAGAGTGGTACATCACCCTGATCGTCCCCGGGAGTATCATCCCCATATATCTTTCACAAGTGCTACTTTTGATTGCAAGAAGTGAAAACAGCGACCGAGGTTGTTATATTGCTGGTACTCCGCAGAACACGCTATATTTTAATTTGATGCACTGTAGGGACCAGCTAAACAACTTGTCTGCCGTGTGTGAATTTGTTCGCTTCGACCATGCAGTACGAATAGTTCGCGAATACTGCAATGAAACGGGACGAGATGACAGCAACTTCCAGACACTTCCAGTTACAGACTTAGACAGTTTACTGGAAGATTTCTTCGGTAACGTAATCTAATACCATGGTATAACAAAATAATTGTTGCCTGGCGTGATGGGGTCCATGGGTTTAGTACACCCTCGGGGGCTGATGGCACCCGCGGCTTCGCCTCGGGTGCCATCAGCCCCCTCGGGTGTACAAAACGCCATGGACCCCATCACGCCAGGCAACAATTATTAAATGTATATTTGGAGTGAACGACTAGAATAAGATCTGAACCTGCAACCTTTGGGTTAATGGCCAGCACTCTATCTACCAGCTGAGTCATGTAGCCCTGTCTCTCTATTTTGTTGATATCTTTGAATGCGGGTGGGGCAGGGGAAGGGGCCAGGGAGGGGGCACTAGTCAGAAGTCACTGAACCAAAGTAAGCCCTATATCAAGGGATCACACCCTATGTTACAATACAACCTGGGGATCACTACAATACAATATGACTTTTTATATATATACTCAAATAAATATACACGTATATATATATTTACTGTTTCTGTTTTTTGTGAAATTCAATACTCACTTGTCTCTGAAGACTTGGTACGGTTGCACAATGTGGTCCTTGTTTTCCCGTCGTAGTGCCGCCCGTAACTCGGCGTGGGGGATGGCATAACTCTTCTGGGTCTTATACAACTCCTCAAAGTCTTGGTTGAAACCCTGGGAAGGTGAACGAGAGAGGAGAACGGAGTGTGTTAAAGTAGGGTACAGAGGGGTGTTTTATCTACAATTTGTTAAGCATGTGAGCACTAACTTAGAAGAGAAAATGAAAGAAAAATGGGCGAAACTGGAAAAGGGGGTTGGGAGGGTGAGGATACTGTCCACTTTGTGCATGACCTATTGAGGGCGCCCTACTCGTCACCAGGACATTCAGAATATTGGTAAGCATGGGCCATTTTATGTACATTCAAGTATTACCAGGGGGGAGTTTATGCTGAATGTTAAGTATTAATTTGGATTTGTACACATACAATATACCAGCCTTGAATAGGCCTGTGCTGTGTACCCATGGTTACCCAATCATTGAGTTCAATACCTGGTTCCTTTTTATCAGTTTGGGTACCCGAAAACCACTTTTTAAAAATCTGATGTTACATTTCAGAAACTGAATGAGTCTTTGATGAACACTTACTAATCTTCCTTGTGTATAAAACATGGTGTCAGGTACTTTGTTTTATTTCATAAAATTCATTAGTTTAAGGGTACCCGGGAAGCAGAACATTACTGCGGCCGGCTACCACATAATTACCCATGGATGCACTGCACTAGCCTCGGAGATGGGTATATTTTCACCACTTGATGAATAAATATGCTGCGTGTGGATAGTGCAGATGGTATTGAACATAAAGCAACACATTTTTTTGCATGAGAGAAAGTTCGGTGGGGGGGGGGGGGGAGCACCATTCCCCTTCCCAAGCCTCTCAAAAGTCTGTCTGTCCTTTGGTGAATTTGTTTATATCATATAAAATAAACCAAGACAAAGCAAGTCTCAAAGCATAGAGCACAGAGCCTATAGCCTGCCTTTATTGCTGCACTTTGCATTTGCATTTTTAACCAAAACTAGACAAAAACCAGGATTCACATGGAACATGTATCTTTCAGAAATTACTTTGATCAGTGAAATATAGGGAAATCACTATTTGGTCTTAAAATACACATAATTGACTCTGAAGAACACGATAAATTAATCCACAGACATTTTCAAAGAATGTTTTCATTTTCAATATTTTTTTGGCAAATCTTGTTGATTCAATATTTTTAAGTACACACTTTTGTATAATTACCCAGTCACAAAATGTATAAGTTATAAATCTTAAAAATTTGATGTAAAGTTAGTGATAGTACCAAACATTCTGAGAAATTATTCCGTCTAAACATGCATTAAATTTTTCAGAAAACGTGAAATGTATTACAGATTTGAAATAGATCATGCCAGTGATCCATCTAATTTTCCATATTAGAATAAATGCAATAAAACCTAATTGCATTTTCACTTGAAAATGAAATAAGCTGAAACATTCATAGGTTGGTTTCTATCTCTTGATTCTTACAAAGTATGAGATATTTTACCAATGGTGTACAATTCCTTTAATCTCCAACATTTGTTTCGCAAAACTTCATTCAATATTTCAAAGTAATTAAGATAAACTACCACAATCTGGTAACGCCAACTTGAATAACTTGCAACAGATAAATGTTCCAAATATTAAAAAGACCTTTTTTTTATTAACCTGGCAGGATTTTTTTTCTGAAAGGCAATTATATGTAACAACAGGGATTCAATATTATTTAATTTGCTAAGCCTCCCTACAGGTTCTGTGAGGTCAAGGTCTGCCATGCCTGATCTCTAATGAAGGACAAACCAACTGGAGAAAGAGATGTCATGTGGTTTACTCCAAAGATAATTGACTTTAAAGGCAGCATACACCTTTGGTATGTCTGTAAATGCATCCAAGAATCCAGAGATATTTATGAAGGTTTCTGCTTATTTCGTTGTATTAACAAGAAAAATAGGAAAGATGCATGTACTTAGATTTGTGTTATGCATTCTACGTAGAAAAGGATCATCAGCTTTGGATCCAAATTTGAATCTATTTGAATAACCACATGTAGTCTAAAATAAATGGAATTAGCTGATGCAAACTGCTATTACCAACCTAAAGTACCAGATGCAAAATAGCTGTTAATGGCCTTACGTTTCTCCAAGTAAGGCCATTAACTACTATTTTTGTAGTTTTTAGTGTAATTAACATTAGGATGAATACGCACACTCTTTACCCCAACTCCATCAAAATCCTCTGAGGGGCACTTTTTTGGAAAAATTCAGCACCACAGTATTAACCAGCAATACCTCTGGGTGTCTTTTGGGCACCCCGTTTGCTAAACGGGCACCCAGTTTGCTAGACGGGCACCCAGTTTGCTAGACGGGCACCCAGTTTGCTAGACGGGCACCCAGTTTGCTAGACGGGCACCCAGTTTGCTAAATGGGCACACAGTTTGCTAAATGGACACCCTGTTTGCTAAATGGACACCCTGTTTGCTAAACGGGCACCCTGTTTGCTAAACGGGCACCCAGTTTGCTAAACGGACACCCTGTTTGCTAAACGTACAACCTGTTTGCTAAACGGACACCCTGTTTGCTAAACGGAAACCCAGTTTGCTAAATGGGCACCCAGTTTGCTAAATGAACACCCTGTTTGCTAAATCGAAACCCAGTTTGCTAAACGGACACCCTGTTTCCTAAACGGGCACCCAGTTTGCTAAATGGACACCCTGTTTGCTAAATGGGCACCCTGTTTGCTAAATGGGCACCCAGTTTGCTAAATGAACACCCTGTTTGCTAAATCGAAACCCAGTTTGCTAAACGGACACCCTGTTTCCTAAACGGGCACCCAGTTTGCTAAATGGACACCCTGTTTGCTAAATGGGCACCCAGTTTGCTAAATGGACACCCTGTTTGCTAAATGGATGCCCTGTTTGCTAAATGGATGCCCTGTTTGCTAAATGGACACCCTGTTTTATTTGTAAAACACTTTCATAATTGATATTTTTGGAACCGGATACCCAAAATCGGGAAAATTCGGATACCCGGATACCCGTTTTCATTTTTGCTGAAAACATGCCTCCAGTGGTGTACAAATTTATACATGTACTGTAAATGGTAACAAATTCACTTTTATAATACAGAGGATACCATACTTAAATCGATCTTTTCTTTATTGGAGTGCAATCTCTTGAATTTAAAGACAATTGTCTGTAAAAGTGTAAACATTACATTGTTCAAGAGTCACAGATTTCTGTTCGCACCGCTCAAATGTTAAGTCCGAATTTTAAAAAGTCGTATACGGGTAATTGGACCCGAAAAATGGAACCGGGTAATGACCGTTTCGGTCGGGTATCCGGATACCCGGATACCCGGCACAGCCCTAGTATTGGATGTTAAACATTTGGACACCCAGTTTTTGAAAGAATAACAAATGTTGACGCCATATTTTCAAATCCTGGCTGATAATACACTGTTCAGCACTGTTAGAAACTGGTACTTTCACCTCTTCAAATGGGACAAAATTACTACCTGGCAAGAAGTACAGGCCATAAGTGCTGATTATGAAAGATCAACAAAAAAATGCATGGTGCATTTTGAAGATAAGGGCATGTTTCCCAAAGTGCACCGATGGATTTTGGAGGATTCAGGAAGGTTCCTAGCCAGAATACCTAGGGGGGTTAGGGTTAATGTACACTATTTGTCACTATTTTCTCTTACAAAACACAATGTAATAATAATAATACTAAATAATTCTTATAAAGCACATATCAATCGTGAGGTACCTATGCACTGAAACTATCACAGGTTGCTTGTCTAAAGTATATGTGACCCAGCATGACAAAACCCACAAAAACGTCCCAGAAATAAAAAATGAGTAATTGGTATCATATGAAAGGGCAACTCTTTAGCTTTTCAATGGTGAAAAAATTATATCCATCATGCATTCTGTTGGAAAGTTATGGACTTTGAAAGTCGAAAAACAATGAAATTGCGATTTCGAGAAATACAGGATGTTTTGAAAAAAAAAACGCACTAACCGCAAAATGGTGCTCGGAATTTCGCATTTTCACACACTTATAAATCAATTTCAGTAATTTTGTTTGCAGGAAATTGTGAAATAAACATCCGGGAACTATAATCAGTAAAAACCCCAAAAGGCCGTATAACACCCCATTGGTCGAAAATTGGCTGTATCTTGGATTGGGGTTCAGCGACTTTTTGCGGGTTTCGCCATGCGGGGTCACATATGTATACTTGGAGAAGAAATTTTTGCCAACATTAGACATTGTATGTTCCCTTTAAAGGGATAATATCGTCACGATCAGAGCAGACTTTCAACAGGGCATGGAATCGGTGTCCTAGTTTAAAATAAACACAGTGACTGAAAATTACTGGCTCATTTATGCAGCAGCAACGGTAATATGACCTTAATTATCATGTGGGGTATTATTTTCAGTCACTGAGTTAATCTAAAACTAGCACTCCGATTCCATGCCCTGTTGATCGTGATGATAGTGTCCCTTTAACTGGATACTCAGCAACAGTGGCAATCACTGAACTGAAACTGGTCCTCCGCAATACATACATGAATATCATTATTCCCATCAAGTACATAATAATAATAATAATAATAATAATGTATAGATTTATATAGCGCACGTATCCACCAACTAAGTGGCGCTCAAGGCGCATTATATTATTATCCCTGCTCATAAGGCTCATAATGCTCATAAATCATTCCTGAAACCATCTCAGCTCCCTGGGGAGTATACAGCTCAATTGCTGCCATTTCTAGCGCATATAGAGCAAACCATCTCTGCCTTCACAGGTACCCATTTAACCCCTGGGTGGAGAGAAGCAATTACACAACATGTATGGTTAAGTGTCTTGCTCAAGGACACAGGTGTCACGGCCGGGGCTCGAACCCACACTCTGCTGCTGGCAACACCAGAACTTGAGTTCAGTGCGCTAGACCGCACGACAATCCACTTTACGTGCATTATACAACACACGGACTTACATGTCTTGCACGGCACAGTGACTCTAAGGTGTACACAGCCGTCAAAATCGCTTGTTTAAATCATCCATTTATCGTTCTCATTTCATTTTGTTCTGAGCTAATTTGAATCTGGACTTTGCTTGGGAAATAATTCAAAGGCAAAAACAGGAAATCTGATTAAACATCAGTTTGTATTGGGTTATAAATTGGATCATGTACGTGCATTGTGCTGTGTTGGATCCCGGATTCGACCAACAGGGAGTGGTGGGGGGGTGCACCCACGGACATAAATAACCTCTCGACAGAGAGCAGCTATTGAAAATGACGTCAGGAAACTGTACGTCAGAGTGAGGCAAATTTGTTTTAACGAGACAGTATCATCAGATCAGATCAGA
The DNA here is from genome assembly GCA_029582265.1 of Zoroaster sp. YZ-2022. Taxonomy (NCBI): domain Eukaryota; kingdom Metazoa; phylum Echinodermata; class Asteroidea; order Forcipulatida; family Zoroasteridae; genus Zoroaster; species Zoroaster sp. YZ-2022. Next base: position 23,058,342 of record CM055819.1, read on the forward strand.
CTTTCAACAGGGCATGGAATCGGTGTCCTAGTTTAAGATCAACACAGTGACTGAAAATTACTGGCTCATTTATGCAGCAGCAATGGTAATATGACCTTATCATATTTTCAGTCACTGAGTTAATCTAAAACTAGCACTCTGATTCTATGCCCTGTTGATTGTGACGATATTGTCATGACCAACATGTAACTGTTTTTTTCCCCCTCAACAACATGAACAGTAATTGGAATGAAACTCTCATAGATAATTCTTATGATATATTTCTTCAAAAAATAAAGGGATGAGATGACTAAGTGTTACCCAATACCAGTGTTGTACGTATGTACTTTCCTTTCATAATTGGACCTTACTCCCTACTGAAGCAACACTGTTTGAAACCAAAGTGATGCTTCAATTGGATTTGAATTTGCCCAGTTTCAAAAAGGTCACAACTTAAGACACAGGCCTACTTCAAATGTCAACTCAAATGTCAATTGGTTTTCAAGTGTAATTGGAATTGGTTCTTTTCAGTTTGGGTTTTTAGCGTCTATATAAGAGTTCTTATTTGCCACGTTCTGAAAGCCTATAGAAATTTTGCTATAGCTCAGCTCCCCTCCCCCCCCCCCCACAAATATCAAGAAGTTGTTCAAACAAAAACGTTCTTTTTTTTCTTCAGGTTAATACATGTTAACAAATATAACTGAAGGGCATACTATTACATTCATGAGCACTCGACCGTTAATTTATAATATAAACTGAAGGCCATACTATTATAAGAGCACTCATCCACTCATCTGGTTGAAATGCATTTCCAATTTGAATACAAATTTATCTGAACTTGTTTTAACCTCCACCGTTACATCACACAAATGTTAACAGATAGGTTACTATTAAAGGTATATCGCCTGTGTTTGGCTAAAAAAAAAATTCAATAAAAAATGTGAACGAATTTTGAAAGATAATATTGTTATTAAACAAACCCAAAAATTGAATGTCGGACATTTAAAATGCGCTTGATTCTGACTGACAGCAAGATGACTGCACAAGCCCTCGTGCAAGCTGAGGATTAAAACGAAGACCCATCATTTAATTAATTTTTCTAAATTAACAGTCACTAATTGCGGACGGATTTTTTTCTTACAATGTCTCAAATGAAAGTGTATAACTTCCTTAACCCTCCTATGTACAGTGCAGTTGCCATAGAATTGTCAGACCTTTCAAAACCTTTCAAGTTTGCTGTACTGAAGGGTTTTGAAAGGTGAGAAAACTGTCTGACAAAAGGGACCTATGAAAGGTTTCGAAAGGTGAAACAACTCTCTGAACAAACTGGTGTTGAAATGTTTCAATACCTTTCAAAGGGTATTGAAAGGTGTGGTTGTTCAGTAGCAACAAATTCTGGAGGGTTTTAAAGGGTTCATAATAATTGATAGCCATTTTGGCCCGTAAGCAGATTTTGAAAGGTTTTGAAACGTCAAACCATAGGAGGGTTAACCCCAGAAAAATCGCAATTCAACACTTAAATCTATCTTTTACTGTCAAATCGGCCCAAACACGGGCGATATGTCTTTAAAGAAAGGGACGCTTCAGAGATATTGAACAATTGATTTTTGTTGCTCTTCACAGTGCCTTCAGACTGCTAGGCACTGTTTACATATATGCTCTCCAGTTTCTGGGGGAAAACAAATTTCACAAGCATCTTGGGTGGGACTTGAATCTACAACCTTTTGCTAACTAGCACAGATGTCTGGACCTCGCGACCAACGAGCTTGCTTGATGCAAGAGATGGCTAGATTTCTTTATAGCAGCAGGTACAGCAATTTGCAAAATATGGGCTCATTTATGTAGCAGCAACACTGATATGACCTTTATAAATTAAAATGATTACCATTGGGAACTCTGTAGAATATACTACTCAAAACAATTTAGGGAACACCGGAATAATCTCAGTTAAAGCAAGATCATTTATTTCAGATAAACACAATGTTTCACAGAATTGATGAGAAACAACTGCACAATGAAACAGATGATAAAGGATGCATGTAGTGATTACACATTTCATGACATGACTACTGAAAGAGAGATGCAAATGAAAATCTCGGTTCATGGAACATTTCAAACCTATTTGATGTTAAAAATCCGGTGTTCCCTAAATTGTTTTGAGTAGTATATTTTCAGTCACTGAGTTAATCTAAAACTAGCACTCCAATTCCATACCCTGTTAATCGTGACGATATTGTCCCTTTAAACAAACTAATCTGTGAACGTTTCAACTGAATAATTTTGGGTTCTTGAAAAAATATTGTTTGTATTAATTCTAATGTGGAATTTAGGAAAGAGCCAATATGCGAAACGGGCCATTTTTACGGGCAACCAATTTTAAACGCGTTACACATAATAAGTACCGCTTGCAGTATGCAGGTGTTTCAGCAAATCAAATTTCCATGCATCAGTGGCCGGTGAAACACCAAGTCAAAGTCAAGATGTCCGTAAAAATTACGTCTATTGGGAGCAATCTACAACTGTAAATAATACAATGTTATCCTGTCCACTGGGCATTATACGTATGATTTGTTCATTTTGATGATATAATGAGTAATGCAATGCTGATGGATGCCAAATCTAATGAGTAAATACTGCGTGGATATCTGCCTCACAGCTGCGTGCGCCAGTGCGTTACAACCATCATGGTCACACGCTGTTATGGTACATCTCTTTGCGGCAATGTTTGTGTAATATTTTCATCCATCTCCCCACCAGTGGGATCTGTTGAGTCACTTCTAAATGACACGCAGATGAAAGATGGAGAGATGTATACATAACACCAAAAGAAACGTCACCCCCTAAATTTTGATAAGTCTGAGAACATGTTTAGCTTATGTGTCCTCGGACGTCATGCATGACGAATTTTGAGGTCAACCAAATTTGCCACATTGTGTTCGTGTTACACTTCATACTCATATTTTTCATTAAACAAATTATATTAATTATAAAATGAAAATAATAAATATTTTTAGGGGTGACGTTTCTTTTGCTGTGATGTATATATCCGGGATTGAATAGCATGCATTGGTGATGACGTCACACATCTCTGCACGCTGCCATTACCACTTGCACAAAAAGTTGTCTGAATGCCACAGTTCAGACTATACAAAGTGGGTAGAGAGGGTGAGAGGTGAGGTCGGAGGTTATTCTATACACATGTGAGCAATTCCACGGTTACTCACGTTACATTTTTGAGGTATTGGGCCCACTCTCAATGCCATAATTTCTTTATTTATACATTTCACTCATCATTTTTTTCACAGTAGTTGCACTATACCCAGAGCTTAATACTCAGTACAAAAGAATTTCAGAAATGTGTTACATGTACACGCTACATAAGAGAATAATGCTGGTTACTCATGTGACATTTTTCGGACATGCATAAAAATGTCACTTTTTCTCTTATAATTGTGTACACATAACAAATTTCTGAAATCATTATTTTGTGCCGAGTAAAGTCTATAATGCAACTACTGTGAAAACAAAAACTGATGAGTGAAAATATATACAGGTATTATGGCATTAAAAGTAAGCCCAAAACATCAAAAATGCAATGTGATTAACCATGGAATTGACCATTATGCATTAACAATACAAAACACTATGCCATGGCTAGTGTTACATACATGTAATGAATGCAATTACTGATCTCTATTATACTGATTAAATAGCATGGGCCTGGGTGACCCTCTATTCATATGTCCATTCATGTAACACTAGCCATGATGATGAAAATGAATAACTTTCTGTAAGCTGGGGGATGGGGGGGGGGGGATGGCAGAAGCTCATGTACTCATTTTTCCACCAACACCTAGATAAAACAAGGTTCCCCAACGACAATTTTGAAAAAATAAATTGGATTATCCTTTCTCTAAAGCGTAACAGCACATCACCAGGCAGTATACATTTCCTATAATCAACCTTACATGCAAGTCTTAAGTTAGAAGATGTAAAAGAGAAGAAAAGAATATTGATTCTGATCCCATCATCTATGTACTGACAAACTAACTTATGGGGGAACTAGACCCCACCATTTTGATTAAAACACACTGACCCATGTCAAAGTTCAACCTTCGGGTCAGGAGTTTGCAATGCACTCGTCTTTGACATACAAACCAAAGATTTCAAGATGGCATTACCCAGAACTTAAATTGGCAAAACAAAAATATATATATATTTTTTTTACTGAAACTAAAATGATTTTTTATCATTTTAAAAAGAGTTTTTAAAATCTTTAATTTTGTTTACTGAAACTGAAATAATTTTGGCGCAGAAATATACAATGCAAGTGCTATAATATCTACCTGGAAAACAAATCAAAGAAATTTGAGTTTGGATCCAATCCAAAACCCCTGCATTTATAAATGAAAATAACATGCACTATAATATTCTATACCTTTAAAAACCTTTTAAAAAGTTTTAATGAGATCCACTTTTTTACGAAGTTTTAAATTTTGCGGACTTCAAATTGTATCCTTTCTAGACAATTACATTTCCAAAGCACAATTTAAGTTTGAAAAGGGAGGGACTACTCTAGAAAGTTTGGGTATGTAATTAATGATTGCAGTGCCCTCTTGAACAGCGCCCTCTTGTGGCTGAACACACAAAGTCATTTGAAAAGTGGTTTTACCAAATATTTTTTTCTTTACTTTGCAACAAGTGGATGTCATATGAAATGTTTTAAAATGCTAGAACAATATACATGTATATTATATATATTTTTTAAACTTTTTTGCAAGATGAAAATGGCTGGTGCTCTGCATATTGAGAAAGTGCTCATTAGTATCAGTAATGGATTACGAATATAAGAAAACTGAGGAAATAATGGGGTCTGTCTGATTGATTGATGTCAACGTGCCAATGTTGGAGGGTGAATCAGGTTGTCGGGTGAATTTCAATAACTTGACTGTCTAATGACAAAAACTATGCATCTCTGAGGTTGACATTTTGAGGCAAATACTCCCTGATAAATCATAAGTCAGCCCACACATGATCTGACATCTAGCTAATAATTGCACATACAATATCACATATTGCATGGTTGACTCTATTTAGCTGTTCTTTTGCCCGATGCATGTGGCAACGATCATCTGCAACAATAACATGCCTGTTTGTACGGCCAGCCTGCAATGGCTTTGCCATGGCTTAAGTTGTTGAAATATTCATTCTTAATTGACAACAAATTAATGAGGCTTGAGCTGCTAACGATATGGTCATTTTCTCCTGTTTAGTTTCTAATTAGGATGAAATTAGATGAATACGTCTTTACGTGGCTGCCCACAAAGAACTAAAATATACATGATGTGTAAAAACACACGTGTCTCAAGCATTGATCAGAGCATTTCAATCTTGGAACATAAGAATAAAGGATGCACCTTGGTGAAAAGACAAAACACGGAGAGATATGCCTTATGCTGCTTGTCAAGAAATAAATGTTCAAAACAGAATTAAATTCTCTGATGCGCACTTTCTCCAGCATGAATTCATTATTATGAATTCATGCTGGAGAAAGTGCTCATCAGAGAATTTAATTCTTTGAACATTCGTGTACACTGTACAAGTGTACACGCATGCATACTTAATCTGAAAAACCGTGTTTAGCTGCCGAGAATATGTCCTCGTATGATGACATCTGATCATGAAATTAAATTAGTCCCCATGTTAAAAAAAAACAAAAAAAACAAAAAAAAAAAAAAAAAAAAAACATGGAGGGATAGGCCCTAAAGCACTCGTCACGAAATACGTCATTGACGATAAAGTAACTGCAGAAAGTGTACAAGCAATTGGTAACCGCACAATCACCTATGTAAACAAATGCGAGTACACTGGTTTACGCATCCAATTTGAATCCCGGTAAAGATTTTGTATAATGCACGTAAAGTGGATTGTCGTGCGGTCTAGCGCACTGAACTCAAGTTCTGGTGTTGCCAGCAGCAGAGTGTGGGTTCGAGCCCCGGCCGTGACACCTGTGTCCTTGAGCAAGACACTTAACCATAATTGCTTCTCTCCACCCAGGGGTTAAATGGGTACCTGTGAAGGCAGAGATGGTTTGCTCTATATGCGCTAGAAATGGCAGCAATTGAGCTGTATACTCCCCAGGGAGCTGAGATGGTTTCAGGAATGATTTATGAGCCTTATGAGCCTTATGAGCAGGGATAATAATATAATGCGCCTTGAGCGCCACTTAGTTGGTGGATACGTGCGCTATATAAATCTATACATTATTATTATTATTATTGTTCTAAAATCAGTAATCGTGACGAGCACTATAACTGCATTTGCAGATGCATGTAAATTTACCATACGTTTTTGTGTGCCCCCCTCTTTTTTGGCAGTGTGCCCCTCCCCTTTTTTTGCCCATGTGCTTTTCCCTCCATCCTTTATCGAGAGCCTTGATCTACGCCTGGCTATTTGGCAGGCTATTTGGCAGGCTTTCAACTCTTTTATAAGTACTGGGACGGTTAACCAACCGAAACTGTACTAACCGTTTAGAAACCGGCCAACTGAAAGGTCTCCCCAGGTTAAATAATAAATAAATAAATAAGTAAATAAATAAATAAATATATAAATAAATAAATAAATAAATAAATAAATAAATAAATTTGTCAAGAATCTAGTTTGTGTGGCCATCAGGTGCTGACTTTCGGTTAATCAGTTAACCGACCATGTAAGTTTTGGTTAAACGGTTAACAAACTAACCAGTAACTCCCAGCACTTTAACTGACTCCTTACGATCTTCTCTTGCCCCCCACCATTTCCCTCAGTTTTCTCCTCAACATGACCAGATTCAGAGATGCAACATTTCAGCCATTTTATAATGATGAGCGGTTTAGATGTTGGTTCTTATTAATGACGTGCATGGTTCGAAATCGATAAAAGAAAGCTTTATTCAATTCATTGGCATGTGAGCTTTTGATAAGGTGGCCGGGGATGACATGTGATGTGACCTTTGACAATGACCTCTGACCTTGAATCTGTCCTTGATTTGTTGTCGCTCCTTTTTGTCCTTCACCTTGGTGGATGGCTCCTGGTTTTGTGGAGTTGTAAATCACCGGTACGGTTTTTACAGTGTTCACAAATAATTATTGAAATAATTTTTTTACATTTAAGGATCCTTCACACTTTTCATTCAAATAAATGTGGCTCTTAGCATCAAAGCTTTGCATATATTTCTATAATTGAATGTGCAAGGAATTAAAAAACTCTCGTGAATAATTGCCCTGTAACATTTTGTTCTTAAGTGAATATGATCATACAATGTCAGGATCAGAATAGACTTTCAACAAACAGGGCATGGAATCGGTGTCCTACATGTAGTTTAAGATGAACCCAGTGACTGAAAACTACTGGCTCATTTATGCAGCAGCAACGGTAATATGACCTCATCATGTGGGGTGTTATTTTAAGTCACTGAGTTAATCTAAAACTAGCACTCTGATTCCATGCCCTGTTGATCGTGATGATACTATCCCTTTAAGGATCCTACACACATTTCATTCGAATAAATGTGACTCTTAGTATCAACATTTTGGCATATAAATACTTTGAATAATTACCATGTAACAATTTCTTCATAACTGAAAATGATCATTACTTTTCCTATTTCCAGGTTAAAAATATTTTGCCTGAATTATTATTTTTTGTATCCTTTCGTAACCTTAAAATGGCACAGGTGTTAATTTTAATTGAAAGCTTTTTACCGTCTTCTTTGGGAATCAAACCACCCAAGAAACTTATTTTTGATGCTACATGCATTTCAAAGGACTCAAATTTTTTCAGGAGTGTTCATGGAAAAAGAATGTTATTTACTAGTAGCTGACTAAAATAGCAAGATCTCATTTTTAACCAGTTCGCACCGGGAATAAAAAAGTTTTTCCGAACCCCGTGGCGGGTTTATTTTTACTGCACAAACACGACCAATGGTGCTCACCAGAGCGTGACCGGGGAGACCGCGTCTTCCACCATATGCTTATGGCTCGTTGCCACGTCGACCGGGAATCTATACAAATATTCCCGAGAATCCTGTGGCGTGTTTAGACGCTCTCCGATCCGCTGTCCAAAAAAAATTGCGTGTATACACGGCCTCCGACGCGAACTGGTTAAAAAAGCAGATTGTTTTCCAATGAAGGTTACATACATCATTGGTAAAAAAATTGTAATATGGTAAAATGTTTCATTTTTTTCTTAAAGTATAATTAACACTTTTCACTGAAATTTAAATTTTTCTATTAATATCTTCATAATTTCAACATCCGACAAATTATCAATTGTGTACACCACTTTCACGTACGTGTAATATTAACGTGAAATCCTGACAAGTGAAATTCGCTATTAAAATGCATCTGTGTAGAAGTAGAAGAATATTGTAAAATAATTTCTCCTGAAGAAAATGTTGAATTGTCGAACCCCCCGGTTGTTCTCAGAACCAACACAATATTACAACTCATTAGAGATATTACATAGTGCTACAGCAAACTCTCTCATACTGTTCTTGCACCATGCAAAGCTTCAAATCCTACTCAATCTTGCACACTATCCTTACTATCCTCACTACCAGTTCTTTTTAGAACCACAGTTTTTTAAGAAGAGATTATTCAGGGATGATATTGTGAAAAAGTAGGAAAAATGTTTGCCATTATCATATACTGGCCAATAGCGGTTTACCTCTGTAGCCATGTATAGCAAGGAAACCGTTTTTTATCTTGGTATTTACAATAAAATGATACACAAGGAAAGTTTCCATGGTCTGAAGTTAGTCGGAACCTACAATCCCGGCCAAAATAGTTGGGACACATGACAATAAACATACCCTCCCCTGTCCCCAGCTCCCCCACTCCCCCCACCAATGTTGTTATCTCCAGCCGGAGCACAGACGGCGCAATGAGAGCCAACATTGTCAGGGGGCCGGGGGGCCCAGCAAGATTTGACCGGGATTGTAGTTTCATGGTAGGATTTTCAAAATCAAAAGGATTTCCTTCAAAAGTAGGAAGAATATCATGCATGATTATTACACAATACACATGGTGTTACCCGTAAACCTAATCTTTCTTATCCTATCCTTATCCTATCCACCATGCAAAGCTTCACATTTGTCTAGATACATGTTTTTCAGAAAGCATAATGAAAATGTCCGAGTTTTCTCAAGTCATGTCCTGCACCTTACCTTGAATTTATCTTTGATTTGTTGCCTCTCCCTATCCTTGAGTTTGCTTGCGTCTTGTGTCACTCGCTGGGCCGACATCGGCTTGTTCACCTCCAAGATGTGCGATAGGACTTTGTTCCAACTGAAACATGAGAAAAAATAATGGAAATATTCACAGATGCTTACATTCTTCGTGAATCCTGATGTTTTCATAATTTTTGCTTTGAATCCGTAAATTGCTGTTCTGTTTAGCCGGCGTGCGACCCGCAATGCGGATTTGAACCAATCAGAGTGACAAAGATTATTTCATATCATGCTGACTCATGTACTTTGAAAGTGTTTTGTCTGTCCCCAAAACGTGAATTTGCCCATTTCTATTTGGTTTTATTCAAACACAATTGAAAACTTTTTTTACATTTTTTTAACGAAATCAATGCATGCATTTATGAACGGGAATAAACGTTTGACGCTTGGTTTTTACCGCAGAATAACAACCCGTTTTGTGCATGGGCACGGGCGATAAGGACTAGGATTGGCATTTACTGTTTAATTAATTTGCGAAACGTAGACACATTTTGACACAGACCGTGTACACATGTAAACTTGTTATTACATAATAAATGACATGATACAGATGGATTTTTTGTACGTATTTAGTACAGAAAATAATCAAAAATACGGCAATATGGATTCAGAAAAAAATAGTGCAGATTAAACAAATCCAAGCCTGGCACAAAACAACATTAGAAATTCCTGGTTGTATTAAATTAAACACAAATTATCAGCTGAACTTCCTGGGAATCGTGATATACATGTAATAATAGCGGGCCCACTGGTCGCACTTATATAAATGTCGTGGAAATGGAAGATTCCATTTTTTTAATGAAGGATTCGTTTACACGTTTCATGAATTTGAAAGGGTTTAGCGAATTTATTTTTGTGTACACGTGTAAACGTCACAACCCTAATAAGGTCCTCACCTTCCCCTTATTGCCTGTGATCAAGTCCAAAACCGGTCATTAACCTGCGGTATAATGACTGCACGACAAACTTTTATTCCCTTACTAATACACTTCCCTTTTGCAAGGAAAAGGAAGAACACATTCAAGCCATTGTTATCGACAGCCGCTTATACATACCTCTTTGAATATTCTTTCTTCTGTTCTCTGATAATGTCAGCATAGTGGGTCTCAATGACAGGCGTGCTGACGATGACAAGCTTCATCAACTCTGACCTATGGTAAAGAATCAGAAAACAGCTATATAAATCATCCGTACAACTCAAGGATACAAGTACCACAAATGTTGGCCAGAATTCAAACTCGACCATCAGAAAACAAGCCTTATGCAGAGCTGCCAACTCTTCCGGATTCTGCGGAAGACTTCGCGTATTTGACGGTAATTTACTTACTTAAAATATATGCAAGGAGGCCTCTCCTTTTGGCACCAAAAGGAGAGGCCTCCTTGCATATATTTTGAGTAAGTAAATTACCATCAAATACGCGAAGTCTTCCGCAGAATCCGGAAGAGTTGGCAGCTCTGCTTATGCAGCAAGAGGAAGTTTGCGGTTGCACCATCTAATATCTCTATATTGAGTTGTAATAGTGCGTTGGTCCTAAGAAGAACTGACAACTCAACGTTTCGATCGGTATACTCCAATCGTCTTCAAGAAGAATGCCGGACTCTGAGGCTGGAAATGCTTAAGTAGCTGGGTGGAGGATCCAACCACAGGTTAAGAAAGCGGGAAACTGGCATTTTCCTGAAGACGATCAGAATACACTGATTAAAACATTGAGCTGTCAAACAACTCATTCGACATGTACATAGTGCTAACGCAGACTTCCTCTTTAGTCTTATGAGGTGTCGTGGCTGAGCGGTCTAGCTTACCGGATTCAAGTTCTGGTGTTAGCAACAGAATGTGGGTTCGAATCACGGCCGTGACACTTGTGTCCTTGAGCAAGACACTTAATCATAATTGCTTCTCTCCACCCAGGGGTTAAATGGGTACCTGTGAAGGCAGAGTTGGTTTGCTCTATATGCGCTAGAAATGGCAGCAATTGAGCTGTATACTCCCCAGGGAGCTGAGATGGTTTCAGGAATGATTTATGAGCCTTATGAGCCTTATGAGCAGGGATAATAATATAATGCGCCTTGAGCACCACTTAGTTGGTGGATACGTGCGCTATATAAATCCACACATTATTATTATTATTATTACTGTTCTTCCACCATACAAAGCTTGTAATCCTACTTTAAGTCTAATGCACTAATTAAACCACTCAGTCATGGCATTCCATAAAATCAACAGCTGCAACAAGCAGCTCGGCCGTAAGAACTCATGCACTATAAACCGCTCAACCACAGCATTCCTAGAATAACTGCCTGGCAAGATAAAAATATTATGTCATTCTTATATTGCGAATTTCACATAATATCTCAATGCTCTTTCAATTATAACCCCTGTATCATTCCTGTAACCTTTCTCATCTCCAGTTCGTGTCGGAGGCCGTGTATACACGCAATTTTTGTTTGCACCACGGATCGGAGAGCGTCTACACACGCCATAGGAAACTCCGATATATTTGTATGCATGCTCGGTTGAGCCACGCGTGTATGGTGACATGCTCGGAAGACGTGGCCACGCACTGTGGAAGCTTCCATTAACGTGTGTGTGGGAAAAAGAAACCCGCACAGGGGCCCAGAAAAACTTTTTTATTCCCGACGCGAACTGTTAAAGACACAATGTCATCTATCCTCACAGATACCCATTTATACTTCCGAGTGACAAGAAGCAATGTAAAGAATAAAGTGTCTTGCTCAAGGACACAAGTACCACGGTCGCGGCCAGGATTCGAACCCACATTCTGATGACTCAGCCATCAGAACACAAACCAGATGAAGAAACCTCTCGGCCATGACACCCGATGAAACGGTAATAAACACCCACCTCTCCAGTGACTTGAGGATGTAGTGGTAGTTGTTAAGGAGGAACATAGCACCGAGGTACTGGTCTGAGTATGTCTTGGCCTTCTGGTCCAGGTTAAGACTCAGGGCTCCTAACACCTTGGCTAGACAGAGGGCAGGAAAGAAAACAACAGAAAATCAGAAGTGTGATTTGACAACAGGAAAAATCTTGAAAAATGGGTAGCGGGCCTGGGTCTCCCTTTGGTCTAGTGGACAAAGCCCCCTGGACCTCCTGGATGTTTAATTTGGAAGGATTTACAGACTCTCCATATCCCCACAAACAAGAAACTAGAGGTTTGGACACAATAGAGGCTACTTCTTTATTTCCTTGGCAGCTACTTCTCTTCTTTCAAGAAAATTTTGAGGCAGAGGGAGATTTGTTAAAAATCCTGAAATCGGGAAAAATCACAGGCTTGGATAATTGCACTGAGAGAAATTCACTTCTATCAGCCTGATAACTGTTTAATACTCAGGGGTTGGATTCAGGGCAGCAAAGACGGGAACACTGTCAAAACAAGGGGGGTACTTAAAAAAACAAATAGTAAATTGACTTGCATGGCAATAAAATGTGGAATGGGATGTTCCCCCTTCGACTCACAGAAATAGTACCAATTTAACCATTTGGGGCAGTCAAAAGCTGCAAACAGTTGTGAGTACATCAGAGATTGTCGATTGCTGTGGCAGAAACCTAACTTCATGGCTACAGTTGCCCATCTAGGTTTGATTCAATCCAATGAACTCAAAATCTGGCATTTACCATGTAAAAAAACAAACAGCAGCTTAGATACGAACACTGTTCCAAGATTTTGCAAACCCGTTTTGCCACATGCAAATTAGGGTCACAAAGTTTACTGAGTGCTGGTTGAAATGTTCCATGTCTCAACTGTACAAATATTTAGGAATATTCACGCACCAATGATCAGGCTGTGCAGACGAGAGCTTAGCGTCAACTTGAACACTTACCAACATAGATGGATACTTTCTTCTTTTTGACCTCTATATCCTGGTTCCTGGATGAATGGTCTAAAATAAAGATACAAGAATGGAAGAACCTCCTTAACCCTAACTCCCTAGGCCCATTATTTCCTCCAAAAACCTTCAGTAGTAAAGCAAGCACATGACATGTATGCACACATGTGTTTCTAATCTGTGATACATGTACATGGTCAGGGACCCTCCCTGCATGCATGGAGCAATAAACAGTGTCCACTGACCCAAGCACTGACCTTGCAATCACTACAACAAACATGGATATACATGTATCATGAAAAGGCAAGTATGCCTAATAACCTCAATTCTCCAAAATCCTTCACTTTAGCAAAGAGCATGTAGCATGTAACTTCAATCCTTCATAATCCTTCACTTTGGCAAAGAGGATTTTGGAGGATTTGGGAAGGTTAGGGTTAAATAAGGAATGTCTGGCATATAGCAATGGCAAAACAAACCAATTTATAGTGACAGAGATATATACAGATGGATATTAGGCCCCAAAAAAACGTCTCTGGTTTCTGGTGTCTGCTCAGACTCGTGCGTCAGCAGTTTTAGCTTTCTTTTTTGTTTGCTATAAACAAAATCCAAATTGCAACCAAAAGTGCTGATCGATTGGAATTCTGCTGATCTGTGTTTTAAATGACTATTTCACAAACATGTATGAAAGGTATGAACATTTGTCCGATTTGCGTGGTCTGGTACAATAACCGCATATACATATCAACATACATCACTTACAATAAAAGGATTTTCATAAAATAAAATAAAACAATTTTGAAGCCGACCTTTGACCAGAAACCAGAGGCTTTTTTTGGCATAAAAAACATGAGCGATAAATCTTTTAAACATCTGACAAATGCCTCATCAACGTATTGCATCAAGTCAATGAACAAATCGTCGTGTCAGTGCAAAACCATCGTATGTTCACAATGCAATAAGGTCGTATGTACAGCGCGTCGTCAATCTGCATAAATTTACATACATTAAAAAATGTTTGTGCAACAACGTCGTATCTCAGCCACTGTTTTTGTGCATTCATCCGGGAACTTGTTACATACGACCCTTTTGCACTGACACAAACTGGTTTTGCGCAAAAACGTCGTAACTTGGAGATACGACGTTTTTGCACTGACACGACGAAATCATAATTACAGACGAATTGAATAAATAGTAACAAACGATGGTTGCTCACCTCTGTGCCCCGTTAGCATTGCTGCAGTTGTTTCCACATAATCTAGAAGGTGCTCCAGAAATGTGAGTGCCTGTTTTCAAGGAATAAATCAAACGTCATGACAAAAAAATACTGCGCAATGGTGAAAATACGTAATGTCAAAAAACATGATCACAGTTTTACATCAAACTTATGTACTTGGAAATATCCTTTGAAAACATTCTCAATTCCAAGAAAATTCTGGAAAACTTACATCCCTCTTAATTAAGCTAGCATAAGTCTCTAAGAATGTATCAACATTTGACATAAAACCCCATGATATTCCAATGCTTACGTTGCTGGTGAGCTCATGCACTGTGCCATCTCTTGGCATGTTAGACTTGTCTGGATCATTCTGAAACAAAACATTTGCAGAAGTATTAACCCTAACTCCCTAGGCCCATTTGCTTACACATAACCTGAATCCTTCCTAACTCCCTAGGCCCATTTGCTTACACATAACCTGAATCCTTCCTAACTCCCAAGGCCCATTTGCTTACACATAACCTGAATCCTTCCTAACTCCCTTGGCCCATTTGCTTACACATAACCTGAATCCTTCCTAACTCCCTAGGCCCATTTGCTTACACATAACCTGAATCCTTCCTAACTCCCTAGGCCCATTTGCTTACACATAACCTGAATCCTTCCTAACTCCCTAGGCCCATTTGCTTACACATAACCTGAATCCTTCCCAACTCCCTAGGCCCATTTGCTTACACATAACCTGAATCCTTCCTAACTCCCTTGGCCCATTTGCTTACACATAACCTGAATCCTTCCTAACTCCCTAGGACCATTTGCTTACACATAACCTGAATCCTTCCTAACTCCCTAGGCCCATTTGCTTACACGTAACCTGAATCCTTCCTAACTCCCTAGGCCCATTTGCTTACACGTAACCTGAATCCTTCCTAACTCCCTAGGCCCATTTGCTTACACGTACCCTGAATCCTTCCTAACTCCCTAGGCCCATTTGCTTACACATAACCTGAATCCTCCAAAATCCTTCAGTAGTAAAGCAAGCACATGACATGTATGCACACATGTGTTTCTAATCTGTGATACATGTACATGGCCAGGGACCCTCCCTGCATGCATGGAGCAATAAACAGCCTCCACTGACCCAAGCACTGACCTTGCAATCACTACAACAAACACGGATGTACATGTACCATGGAAAGCAGAGCTGCCAACATATGATTTTGAAAATGAGGAAGATTTAATTTTCTAATCAGGAAGACTCAATCGAAGCGAGCGCAGCGAGCGAGCCCTTACGGGTGGGGTCCAGGGGGCAGCGCCATGCTTCAAGATTTGTCGACGCCCATATCACACAAAATCTGCAATGACTTTAAGTTCTTCAACCTTTTGCTACTTTTATCTAGGTAGTAATAAATATCTATCAAAAGTTCATCTATGGCTATTGGTAGTGACTTGGATGCCTTCTCGGCTGTATTGTGTAGCATATTAAACGTGTGAGAAAAGTTAATCGTTTTTATCAATAATTCAAAGCCAGATATGATCCAAAAAATTCCATACAATACATTACAATATATGCCTTGACTTATGCCTACTTTAAATTAAACTTGACAAAACTATAAATAAAATGGTTCTTACAAACGAAACCCTGCAGTGCAAGCTTCACCCAGGTCATCAAGTATTTTATCAAGTATTTTATTGGACAGCAGGTAAGAGCTCTATATTCCAAGTCCACAGTTATTGCGTAAATAAAAAAAAAAGCTGAACGAAGTTTGTAAATAACATAGGCCAGCTGTAAAGAGGCCTTAGAATTATCCTGGCTCAGCTGGAGTCTCTTCAAAGTATTTTAAAAGAAAAAAGAAACAAGACAACCGGCAACCAAAAAGACACAATTTCTGGGTCACAAGTTCACATCAAAGAACTGTCTGCCAACTTTGGAAAGTTGAATGTATCAATTTGGGATTAGAGCCAAGACAAGAGCTGGGGCTATTGTTCACTTGACAATGACTGACAGGTTGTGGTTTTACACTCCCAGACCAGGTGACATTAACCTCCAGGACCTGGTTCTTGGCTGGTTTCCAAGCTATATAACTACTGTATATATACATTCTCCCAAGGCTTAAGTTGCGCGAGTGAGTGATCGGACTGTCGGCAGAAATACGTCTTTTTATCAGTTGTTTCAAAGCCTAAAATTTAAAACAATAAATCTAGACCTACTTAAAAAAATTATGACTGGTTGGAGCAGAATTGTGACATCTATTTATTTGACTGAGAGCAAATTGGTGAATTTTTTTACCTCGGAAAAGCTTCAGAAATCTTTGACATGTTTTGTTTTGTGGAATTAAATTCTATGGATTATACCTGTGAATCTCAGCTCAGAAATAATGCTTTCGGCATTAAATAAATAGCGGTCGGGTATGTAAATTAAGAAGAAAAACAGTTTTAAAAAGTGTTTACCGTTTCTCCTGATTTAAAAGTAAATGGAGGCCTGTTTGCAGGGTGCATTTGTGCTATACGCCCGCCTACTGAACAGATTTCTAAAAATAAAACGGCCAAGGCGGAAAGTCGGAACTGACATTTAAAGTCGGATTTTCAAAATCGTAAGGTCGGATTTCCGACAAGTCGGAAGAATCTCATCCCTGAATAGGGGACCGGCATGGTCAGACGATGCTATGTTCAAGTTATCATCGACTAGAAAGCCTGTGAACAACATTTCCGCCTTTATTACACCGTCATTAGCGCCCGATTTTCAAAAAAATCCAACAATTCCAGGCGTGCTCGATCGTGCTTTCGCAGTGGTGCAATGTTTATCCGATTTGATGTGTCGCAATGTCATTTCGTCCGCCGTATTTCACACTAATATCACAACTACGTGCACAACGCATGATTTTGTCCCTTCGTTGATTTTCTAATACAAGGCCATTCTTTTTGGTATTCATCCCTGTATCTTTGCACATAATTCGTCTTTTTCTGCTTCCCGGTTGCCAAGACTCTCTCCGGTGACGCCATTTTGTTTTTTCCCACGCTGTCAATTGTCAATTTCGCAACTCAATCCCAGACCAGAACCTTTATTACGCACGCATCTATTGCATTAGATAGACTGTACAATGAGTATTACGTTGAGTATTACGCATGCATTTACTGTTTGTAAAAAATAAGACACACAAACACACTGAAGACTTGGAACAGAGGCTACTTTTTATTTTTCCATTCAGAGGGTTGGGGATCCGGAAGATTTTGACTGCTTTACGGAATGACGGAAGATTACCGTCAAATACGGAAGTCTTCCGCAGAATCCGGAAGAGTTGGCAGCTCTGGGAAAGGCAAGTATGCCTAATAACCTCAATCCTCCAAAATCCTTCACTTTAGCAAAGAGCATGTAGCATGTAACCTCAATCCTTCAAAATCCTTCACTTCAGCAAAGAGAATTTTGGAGGATTTGGGAAGGTTAGGGTTAATGAACACTTCATTTACAGAAACTTCACCAGAAGAAAAACTATTTTACACCCAGATATAAAATTGGTCACAGGAATCTGAAGACAGTTTACTTTACTTCTTGATACTGTCGAGAAGTTCAAACTTTTATAAGATTTTAAAATGTCAAGATATTCCCTGTATTTTCTATCATTTCCATGACATCTATACTATTATATATTATGACAAAGAGCATAAGCACAGCAGTACATGTACCAACGTAAAGTGTATCTGGACTCACCTTAACAACATCAAAGAATTCTTCCAAGGCTTTGCCTCCAGTGGTCTCCAGGCTAGATATTAGAGTAGGCAGCTTACCTCTGGTAGTTGGTGTTGTGCCCTGACAAACAAAACAAAAATGTATTGAACCAAACACTCAATTTAATTCATGGCATTTATATAATCAGACGTCCAAAATTAGAACAAAGTTTGAAATTCATGTATGAAAGGAATACAATGCGGTGAACCTACCTAATTCATACTTTGCATTATTAATGCATTTCTGATATAATTTTTAGTGGAGAGAAGCAATTATGGTAAAGTGTCTTGCTCAAGGCCACAAGCACCATGGTCGCGGTTGGGATTCAAACCCACATTCTGATGACTCAGCCATCAGAACACAAATCCGATGCACTAAACCGCTCGTGTGTTAGTATATTAAAATGATGATGGCATCAATATTCTCTTGAAATAATTCTGTCTGAATTGCTATCATTTAAAAACAAAAGTGAAATAATTGCCAATAAGTACCTCCTCCTTTTGTGTTCCTTTCACACCTGACAAACTTAATTCTGCCCACACTTGTGTTTAAGTCTGTGTGTATGTCTGTATATCGTCCATTTTGCCTTTGAAAAAGAACCTGCTAGGTTCGAAATGTAAGGCCATTAACCATTATTTTGCATTTATATACCACAGGTCCTTTAGGTTGATATGAGCAGTTTGCAACAACTAATTCTCTATCTAATTTCCATATTACAATGAATACAAAATTTCTTAATTAATTTGGACTATTTTCTTGTTAGTGTCACAACGTATTAAAGGGGCAGTATGGTCACGATCAGAGCAGACTTTCAATAGGGTATTGAATCGGTGTGCTAGTTTAAGAAGAACACAGTGACTAAAATTTACCAGTTCAATTATGCAGCAGCAATGGTAATATGACCTTATCATGAGGGGTATTATTTTCAGTCACTGAGTTAATCTAAAACTAGCATTCCGATTCCATGCCCTGTTGATCGTGACGATAGTGTCCCTTTAAGCCAAAACTTTCACAGGTCGATTGTTTAACCCTAACTCCCTAAGCATTGTTACTGAACAATAAACATCCTTCAAAATCCTCCAACTGCTTTTGTTGTCTAGGGAGTTAGGGTTAATGTGTAACTTGATTCAAAGAGAGTGCATACATGTAAATGTAGAAACAGTACCAAGATTGTACCTTCCCTTTAAACAAGGTGTGGTTACGTATCTGGACAATGGTAAATGGCCTATTTGCCAAGGATTGGAAAAAACAAAACTAGAAATAAGGGAGTGTAAGGGGTCTTACTTGTAATGTCTCTTCAAACTCGGGTCTTATTTGGCTAAGATGTTTGGCGACAGGAAACACAGTCAGGACAGCGGTGTAATCATGCTTCAATACTGCCCTCTTGGCGGCAGAGGAAATAGCCTGTCAAAGGAATACGATTTCAAAGCATTAGGTAACATCAAATCCTGAATAATAATGCAAGGATATCTGAAAGCATGGTGGGAAATAAGCTCATGAGATAAATAACGATTGGACGGAGTAGTGCTGGGAGTTAACGGTTAGTTCTCTAACCGTTTTTAACCGAAACTTTTACGGTCAGTTAACTGGTTAACTGAAAATCGACACCTGAGGGCGACACAAACTAAATTGTCAGCCAACGTGTATACATTTTCAATGAAAAAGCATCAATAAACTTCCTGCAATGATTGTCGTCAATATCGTCACAATCAACAGGGCATGGAATCGGAGTGCTAGTTTTAGATTAACTCAGTGACTGAAAATAATACCCTACATGATAAGGTCATATTACCGTTGCTGCTGCATAAATGAGCCAGTAATTTTCAGTCACTGTGTTCATCTTAAAGTAGGACACCGATTCCATGCCCTGTTGAAAGTCTGCTCTGATCGTGATGATATTGTCCCTTTTACCAATGGGGCAAAAAAACAAAGTCTTAGAACAACAAAATGTGCGGCAAACTCTTCCAAAAAATTTTTTTTAATTTTTTTTAATTTTTTTTGTATTGGTTTCGGTTAGTCGGTTAGCCAATTTTGAAACGGTTAGTGCAGTTTCGGTTGGTTAACCGTCCCAGCACTAAGAGGGAGAGAATCATCAGATTCAGACCTCCCAACATTCAGTTTTCAAAAATAGTACTTTCTTCAAGCTGGTAGCATCGTGTGTACAGTCTGCATACATATCGTGTGTACAGAAGCCACGCTTCCACAGAGTATCAGTTTGCACGCACGCACGTCGTCTATTCATAAACTAGTTGACAGTCCGTCCTTTGCCCTTCAGAGATCGAACGTATTACAGTGAATGCGATTATGCGGACCGCACGACCAGGAACAGCAGACCACACAGGAATAGACTGTGTTAAGTCTCGCCCATGAGACTTGCACGGCCTATGGCGAGCGAAATAAAAATAAAAAAAATTTAAAAAGATTTTTTTTAAAAACTTTAAAAACGGCATTGTCAAAAATCGTACAAATGAAGAATAAAATCGTAAAAGCGTAAAATGGGTCAAAAATCGTAAAAAGTACGCCAAAATCGTACATGTTGGGAGGTCTGAAGATTGAAACCAAAAACTAACCTCTCCATCTTGAAATATTATCTCCATGGATCTCTCGATGATCTTATCAAACGTCTTACGTTGGTGTTCACCTGGAATGATGCCGGTCATGAGTTGTGCTTCACTCTGGTCAAATACAAACAAAAAATGAAAGTAACAGAATAACATAACAAAATGAATATTGAAAAATTAAATTTTGAAAAACACAACGATTCCCTATGTGGGAAACAAATCTAACATGTAGAGAAGAATGTAATAATAATAATAATAAATGCTTTATATAGTGTTGGTAACCATGTCGGGACCGTACTCAAGTTCCCTCAGCCTTATGTTCCCTCAGCCCTATGTTCCCTCAGCCCTAAATAGACCCTATGTTCCCTCAGCCCTATGTTCCCTCATCCAGTCTTAACACTCCATGAGGGAACATAGGGCTGAGGGAACATAGGGTTGAGGGAACATAGGGCCTAATTTGGATTTTAAAAAAATGTTAGGCATTGAGGGAACATAGGGCTGAGGGAACATAGGGCTGAGGGAACATAGGCATGACCCCACCATGTCACCTATAGTAGATGATTTTCAATGGGCCATCATCAATTAGCTACCAGAGACACCGGGGTAAACCCCTACTCTTGTACGATAAGTGTCATTATGGGTTCTTTGACATGCACTGACGTTTGTAGTACACGGGACCTATGGCTTAACGTCCCATCCGAAGGACGAAGCAATTATGGTTAAGTGTCTTGCTCAAGGACACAAGCTCCATGACTGGCCAGGCTGGGATTCGAACCCACATTCTGATGCCACCAGAACTTGAATCCGATGCACTAGACAAATCTCCACGAATGTCTCAGTGTTGGTTGGGCTTATGATAGGGGGGGGGGGGGGGGGAGAATGTCCCAAAAGCTAACAGTTTGTGAAATGATACTTAGGGTATGAAAGTTTGTTGTGCGATCTTTAGGATAAACACTGATTGGGGCATAGCCAGTTGGCCAGAGGCAACAATGGAGCGAGTCAAAGGCAAGGTCTATTATCACCCGTGGCAACGACCCTTGAGAAAATGATTCGTCCGTAAAGACCAAGTGGCAAACTGTTATTCCCATTTGGCAAACTGTTATTCCCATTTGGCAAACTGTTATTCCCATGTGGCAAACTGTTATTCCCATTTGGCAAACTGTTATTCCCATTTGGCAAACTGTTATTCCCATCTGGCAAACTGTTATTCCCATTTGGCAAACTGTTATTCCCATCTGGCAAACTGTTATTCCCATTTGGCAAACTGTTATTCCCATTTCTAAATGCCTGTACTGACTTTGCTATTAACATTGAAATATTAAGTCATTTCTGTTGAAATAAAAACTTACAGATTCATTTACAGACATTTAACCAATGGTGTACAATGCCATTATAATGTTTGACTGTCCTCTCTCTCTTAGACATCATTAATTACCTGCATGAGTTTGAGAATACCACTCATGCAGTACAGATAGCTCACAATCTCTGCATCCATATCCACATTGGAGTCCGGGGTCAGACTGTTGAACTTCCTCTGTGCTGTGAAGTATGAAGATGTTAACACAATGTGAGATTAGAGGCTCCGTACAGTCTATATCTTGCGGGCACATGCAGAGAATGATTTAACTGATTTTATTTATTTATTTATTTATTTATTTATTTATTTATTTATTTATTTATTTATTTATTTATTTATTTATTTATTTATTTATTTATTTATTTATTTATTTATTTATTTATTTATTTATTTATTTATTTATTTATTTATTTATTTATTTATTTATTTATTTATTTATTTATTTATTTATTTATTTATTTATTTATTTATTTATTTATTTATTTATTTATTTATTTATTTATTTATTTATTTATTTATTTATTTATTTATTTATTTATTTATTTATTTATTTATTTATTTATTTATTTATTTATTTATTTTAAATTATTTTTTTTAAATTTTAAATCTAAACACTGCCCAAGAGAACAAGAAGCATGAGGGATACCCAAGCTAAAGTTCATATATTCTGAGCAGGTAACAGATTAATCAGATGATGATGAACATTACATTTGAAGGACTAACCAGATGGAACATCCACAACAGAGGCAGGTAAAGAGTTCCAGAGCCTGGCATAAAAAGCTAAAAAAGGACCTCTGATGCTGTGAGGTACGAGATTTTGGAATAACAACTGAATGTTGAGGATGCAGATGACTGCTTGGTAGAACGGTTTGCATTTAAGGTGGGGTAGTATGAGACTGTCCAGTGGATGAGGCAGCAGAGAACACTGCATTTTGCGGAAGACTGTGAGACCAGCCACTTGCCTCAGAATTGAATTAACATTTTGAGGAGGGCTACATGCATGAACCTTGGAAGCAGGTGTTATTGACTGCTATCGCTGCTGGGTTTATTTACTACCAAACTGAAGCTCTCTGTTTAAATAAATAAAATCCACTCAGGCTTACATGTTTCTCCTTTGCTTGACTGACTTGCAGATGAGCCTTTCCGAGCCACCACACTGAAGACATGAAAACCAAACAAAAAAAAGAGGTTTAATAATTGTGTCACTCACAAAGCAGACATTGTATAAAATCAACAGAAATCAATTTTGGGAAAAGATAAATCCATTTCTTCAATTTGAAGCTACTGCTTCCTCTCCCAGAGTCTCAAGAGATAGAACACTTTGTACCTCTACCAAGCCCTAGGGCTGTGCTCGTTTATCCGGGTATCCTGATACCCGACCGAAACGGTCGATAACCCGGTTCCATTTTTCGGTTCCAATTACCCGTAAACGACTTTTTAAAATTCGGACTTAACATTTGAGCGGTGTGAACAGAAATCTATGACTCTTGAACAATGTAATGTTTACACTTTTACAGACAATTATCTTTAAATTCAAGAGATTGCACTCCAATAAAGAAAAGATCGATTTAAGTATGGTATCCTATGTTTTATAAAAGTCAATTTGTTACCATTTACAATACATGTATTTGTACACCACCGGAGCCATGTTTTCAACAAAAATGAAAACGGGTATCCGAGTATCCGAAGTTTCCTGATTTCGGGTATCCGTTTGCAAAAATATCCGAAAACGCACAGCCCTACCAAGCCCGTTGTTAATACATTGGTTTGAATATTTTTAAAATTAGACTAGACTTACGGTCTCAACGCTGAAACTGTTCTGCCCTTTGGTGTGTCTTTGCTCTTGTGAACTTTGCCAGCCGTCTAGACAGAGAACAACATTGGTAATGTTAAGTAGGATTTGAAGGTTTGCACGTTGATAGTAAAGTACAAATGTAGGAGTAAGATTTGCTGAAGCACCATGTAACAAGAGATTAGATAATGAGTGTTGGTTCTGAGAAGGACAGGTGTATAACTTGACGTTTCGATCAGCATGCTCTTACTGTCATCAGGAGGATGTCTGACTCTGAGGTAAGAAGTGCTTAAGTAGCTTGGTTGTTGTTGGTAATTGGTAATGTTGGCAAACCTTTTATGCTATGAGTATGCTTTTTCTCACTGAATCAAGATACATTAACCCTAACTCCCTAGGCCCATTTGCTTACACATAACCTGAATCCTTCCTAACTCCCTAGGCCCATTTGCTTACACATAACCTGAATCCTTCCTAACTCCCTAGGCCCATTTGCTTACACATAACCTGAATCCTTCCTAACTCCCTAGGCCCATTTGCTTACACATAACCTGAATCCTTCCTAACTCCCTAGGCCCATTTGCTTACACATAACCTGAATCCTTCCTAACTCCCTAGGCCCATTTGCTTACACACAACCTGAATCCTCCAGAATCCTTCAGTAGTAAAGCAAGCACATGACATGCATGCACACATGTGTTTCTAATCTGTGATACATGTACATGGCCAGGGACCCTCCCTGCATGCATGGTGCAATGAACAGTGTCCACTGACCCAAGCATTGACCTTGCAATCAATACAACAAACATGGATGTACATGTACCATGGAAAGGCAAGTATGCCTAATAACCTCAATCCTCCAAAATCCTTCACTTTAGCAAAGAGCATGTAGCATGTAACCTCAATCCTTCAAAATCCTTCACTTCAGCAAAGAGGATTTGGGAGGATTTGGGAAGGTTTGGGTTAAACAACCAACCATGTGTTTCAGCTTATTACATTGTGTCATTAACAAGAAAATAATGGAAAAAAAACATTCAGATTTATCGTACAGGAAAGAGTAAACTCTCTCCTAAATTCGCACTTATTTCACTTTTTTCTAAATGACCAGCATCTCAGGCAGAATGATCTGCAGGGAAGACTGATACCATCATCAGCTTTACATTGAAGTCAATTTCACATTACAATTCAACCATTTTGTTATTTTTTTAACATTACCAATCCTATACCTTACCTTTAAACGGATACAAGTAACAACCTCTTTACATTGTTTGTACGCTGGTTATCTGACCTTAAAACACTTGCAGGGGGCTGCTCGATATTCAGACAGCCAAAAAAGTTCAACCGACTTGGTTGAAAACAGTGTCAGGTTTTATTCATGGGTCTGACAGCCATCGTTCCAGTGGAATAATGGGCCATTGCCAATTAAGCTTGGGCAATATCGATTTTTTTCATCCACGATATATCGTGAACATATATCGTGATTTTCGATAGTATCGCCATTATTTTTTCATTCATGCATGATTGCTTTAGAGCCGACAACCACAGGTATATGTACCCCTCTACAAGCATCACAAACAATCGCATAGCGTGTATGTACTTCTGAAGTAGGTCACTTTCGTTTCTCACTTTCAAAAGCTGAAAAGACTGTCATAATTTTGTTTCAATGGAATTTCTGACTTGACTCACAATGGCAATTTTTTTTAATTGCGATATGTTTTTTTAATCGCGATTTGCTGATATCTCGATAACTTAAGAAGCTTCTCGATATCGTAATCGAATAAAAAAGGTATCGCGATATTCGATATCATCGTGTTATCGCCCAAGCTTATTGTCAATTAATGTTTTGTCGGAATACTTACACGTTAGATCAATGGACTACCCAGCCGTTGCCCCTTGGATTTCTGATAAATTCCAGACATTTTTACATTTATTTTACATTTGTTTTGCTTGTAAGTTTATTTGTCTGTTTTGTTTTACTCCCCCTCCCTGTCTGACTCATTGCTTTTCACTAATCTCATAATCTCTTCTTCCAGCCAAAAACTCCTTGTACTTCTATTCATACTTAATCTCTGTTTTGTCTGGTCCCAGGGCCAATACATGACTATCTGCTTCTTTTGTGTTCGTTTCACACCTGACTAAACTTCTTCTTACTCAAATGTGTACGTCGTTCATACCTTTGTCTCACTTTGCGTTTGAGAAAGGACCTGCTGGATTCGAAACCTAACATTGATTTTGCATTTATACTACAGGTCCTTTAGGTTGGTAAGCAGTTTACAACAGCTAATTCTCTATAAATTCCAGTTATGTCGGACAAATGGTTGTCAGAAAATCGAATATGCCTCAAACAAGTACATAATGATAATGATTTACCTGAGCATGTCAAACAATCTCCATCTCTTGCTTCATTTAAAACTGCTCTCAAAACTCATTTGATGAAAATTAATGTATACATAACAGCAAAAGAAACGTCACCCCTAAAAATATTTACTATTTCCATTTTATAATTAATATAATTTGTTTAATGAAGAATATTATGAGTATGGAGTGTAACACGAACACAATGTGGCAAATTTGGTTGACCTGGCAGCCAACCATCCCACAACACTGAGTGTCGTGGCCGAGCGGTCTACCTTACCGGACTCAAGTTCTGGTGTTAGCAGCAGAATGTGGGTTCGAATCCCGGCCGTGACACTTGTGTCCTTGAGCAAGACACTTAACCATAATTGCTTCTCTCCACCCAGGGTACCTGTGAGGGCAGAGTTGGTTGATTAGCCCTATATGTGCTGTAATGGCAGCAATTGAGCTGTATACTCCCCAGGGAGCTGAGATGGTTTCAGGAATGATTTATGAGCCTTATGAGCCTTATGAGCAGGGGTAATGATATAATGCGCCTTGAGCACCACTTAGTTGGTGGATACTTGCGCTATATAAGTCCACACATTATTATTATTATTATTATTATTATTAACACTGTAAATTTATTATGTTTAATAATATAATTACTTAACAAAATTTAGGGGGTGACGTTTCTTTTGCTGTTATGTATATAAATTTACTTATGTTTAACTATTGACTTTTATGATGATGTATTTATACCTTTTGTTTTTGTTTAATGTCAAGAGTATCGCTGCGGTGTTTACATTTTTTGCAAATCAACCTTGTTTGAATGGTTGTGTATGCAGGGTTTTTCCTTGTTGTCAGAATATCGTCTTTGCCTAGTATATCCTGACCAGGGCCAGTCAGCCTTTTTTACAATCATTGTTCCTTGTAATTTTATATAGCATTGTTCTTACCATGTATTTTGTTTTATTGTTTACACTGATGTGTCACTGCGCCATGAGCGTCTCTTTTGACGGATACCGGCGCATTACAAATGTTCATTATTATTATTATTATTATAATCTTGATAACTGATATATTTCATTTATTTGTTCAGACATGCAACTTTGTAATTGAAAAAAAAAAGAGGAAATGGCCGAGCACACAAAACTTTGTACAGTGTTTTTCAGTTTTCTATAGCGCTATAATTAAAGAAAAAAAGAGGAAATCAGCTGATCAGCTGAAAAGTTGCGTGCCTGATTTGTTGCTACGTCAGTTCCATTACGATGACTTTAATAATTAACACTCCTCTACATGTATCTTTCACTGAATGTTGTCTACATGACGAGTATTAACACTTCCAGCAAACAACTAGAATCACTTTCAAAATTGACAGGGGCAGATCTAGGGTAACAAAAATATGGTGGCTATGGCAACAAGGGACACCAAAGATAAGTCTGGGAAATTTTACATATGCATTGGAATAACGGAAGGGTGGGCACAATTTCAGGAATTGAGCATTTTGATCACTCACCACCATGGGGGAGTAGGGGCCGACAGTCGGCCCCATGGACTTCTTGCTGAAGTGATCCTTGAGAAATTCTAGGGATTTCTTGAGGACACTGGATCGCATTGCGTGATATATGTCAATGAAGTCCAACGTCTTGCCATGGTCTTTCAGCCATTTGGCTATCTCTGTCAGGTCTTCCATAGCCGATTCTGAGGATTATCCAAAAAATGAATAAGAAACGAACCAAAGTTCAGTAATCATGCACTGCTGAGATCTGTATTTTTTTCTCTATTTTTGTAAAGAAGATTGGTTTACACATTTACAGTAAGTAAATAAAAATAATAATAATGACTTATAATGCGCATGTATTCACCAAACTGGTGCTCAAGCCTCATAAATCATTCCGGAAACCATCTCAGCTCCCTGGGGAGTATATAACTCAATTGCAGCCATTTTGACGCATATAGGGCTAATCAAACACAACAATCAACTCAGCCCTCACAGCGTACCCATTTAACTCCTGGGTATCCTGTTGTTAAGTGTGACATAATTCTAACATAAACCATGCCCGCTATGCATGTGCTGACTCCAACGATCATCAGAAGCCCATTGGAAATGCATTGACCACCCTTTTCTTTAAGGATTTACGCAAGAAATTAGAAAACTTGGGCCTTGCCTTTAACGTTTGTGTTTTAAGGACTCAAAATCTTGTTAACAAAGTCAATTTCTGCCTCAAGAATCGCTTTTGAATGTGAAAATCAATGTATTTAGGTTAAATTACACACAGCAGTATGAAGGATGTCGCTAATACAATGAGTGTACTACCAATGCGTGTGCGTATTACTTATCATCTTAATACGAATAGGATAGAGAGAGAAGTAATTATGGTAGAGTGTCTTGCACGCTCAAGGGCACAAGCACCATGGCCACGCCCAGGATTAGAACCCACATTCTAACAACTCAGCCATCAGAACACAAATCTTGATGCACTAAACCACTCGGCCATAGCACAGTGCAGCCACCTTTGTCAGTTTCCCTGCGCATAGATACGATTACAGCACTGATCTCAATAGTACATAAAAGGGACCAGTCTGTTTCCCTACCAGCCTCGGTTTGACCACGTGGATGTGTATGGGAGAAAAACCTTCCTGTCTGTGCCGTGACAATCATCTATTACATACACATTTTACTTACCTGGCATTTGGGTCAGCCCAAGAGACAGATTATCAGAACCAAAATCTGAGGACAAAAAATAACTAATAAAGGTTAAATATATGCAAACTTTAAAAATTGTTAACCATGATTTTTTTTTTTTTTAAATATTTAAGAATTAGCTGTTGCTAAGGGACCTTAGCCAATCTCGCCCACTAACTCCACCCGGAACAATCTAAATTCTCAAATTGTCTCCTGCAAGACATTTAGAAAAACCTTAACAATAGAAGCCGGCCATACCAGTTTGATATAACCACTTTGTCTGGCTGGGCACTGTTGGCCCAATGTTAATCTGTCCACACAATGGAAAAGGCTTAATTGGCAATTCAAAAGGTCTATACCCTGCAGGAACACTCTTTTGTCAATGGATTAGGGAGTTAACAATGGAAGTTTTTTGAAGACTACAGTTTCATCGCTGCTTTCTGGACGAGTCTCCGGATAAAACTAGGAGAATGACCCAGTGGTTTTTGCGGGTGAGATTGGCGAGGGTCCCTGATGGACTGATATTACCTGTAATACAAAACTGCAGTTAGTGGCCCTACGTTTTTCAAAAGCAGAAACACTTTGAAAAAGTCCTGCTAAGAACGTTTTGGGTCAACAGTCAAAACAGTCAGTTAACTGGTTTTGACCTCTATAGCAACTTCCCACTAAAGTGCAGCTATATTAGGAGGGTTAATTCACAAGAGGCCTGGTGGAACCATCTCAAGATTTATAGTATGATTTTTATTCCGTTTTTTATATAACGTTCATACAAATTGGTTCTGTGCTTTAAATAATAATTGTTGTACGTTATACCAATGGTGTTTGTGACAATGATTATCATGATGGGTGATACAGGTTGTCGACTCAGTAATATCCTGAACTCATTCAGTGACACCCTGAACTCAGAGACAGACAGACAGACAGACAGACAGACAGAAGATACAAACAAACAGACATCTAGCCAGACAAACAAAACTATCTTCATCCTCTGCAGTTATTAAATCAAGAATCATTTGTGATACAGGTCGGCCATGTCGGTTCAGTAGTACCCTTAACTCAGTCAGTGACACCCTGAACTCAGAGACAGACAGACAGACAGAAGCACACAGACTTTTGACAAACAAATAAACGTACATGTACCTTCATCCTCTGCAGCTATGAGATCAATAATCATGATCGGTGGTACAGGCTGGCCATGTCGACTCAGTAACACCCTGACCTCAATCAGTAACACCATGAATTCAGACACAGACAGAAACTCACAGACATCTAGACAAGCAAACCAACCTACCTTCATCCTCTGCAGCTATGAGATCAAGGATCATGATCGGTGGTACAGGCTGGCCATGTCGGCTCAGTAACACCCTGAACTCATTCTGAAGGGAGTCTTTGCCTGTATTAAACAAAAAGGTCTAAAAGGGCAAAGACAAGGCTAGGAATGAATACAATGTGCTTTATAGATATGTCAGTGAAAGGCATAAAATGAAATCAATCACTAAAAATGTATTTTTCATTGGTCCAACAGCCTGTAATTAATAAAGATCTCTCAGATTAAATACAGTGGTACAAATCAATTTGACTTACCAACCCAACTCATTCTCATTCCCATCCCCCTCCCCCCCAAAAAAAAAAAAAAATTAATAATAATAATCAATTAAAATAAATAAATAAATAAATAAATACACAAATGTTTTGGAAAAACCGCTCACTGCCTTGGCAAACTCTGGACTGCTTGGGTTGTGTTCCTCAAAGAAGTTTTTTGCATCTTCAATCTGCTGCATGTGACTTAGGTACTGCTCCAAGCCATTCCCTGCTCTGCAATTACAAGTGTTATAACAAAAATTTATCATAGAATTAAAATGTTTAATTACTTTTTTTTCTGTCCCAGTCAAGGCTCTTTAACCTTAACTCCCTAGGCCCATTTGCTTACACATAACCTGAATCCTTCCTAACTCCCTAGGCCCATTTGCTTCCACATAACCTGAATCCTTCCTAACTCCCTAGGCCCATTTGCTTCCACATAACCTGAATCCTTCCTAACTCCCTAGGCCCATTTGCTTACACATAACCTGAATCCTTCCTAACTCCCTAGGCCCATTTGCTTACACATAACCTGAATCCTTCCTAACTCCCTAGGCCCATTTGCTTACACATAACCTGAATCCTTCCTAACTCCCTAGGCCCATTTGCTTACACATAACCTGAATCCTCCAAAATCCTTCAGTAGTAAAGCAAGCACATGACATGTATGCACACATGTGTTTCTAATCTGTGATACATGGCCAGGGACCCTCCCTGCATGCATGGAGCAATAACAGTGTCCACTGACCAAAGCACTGACCATGCAATCACTACAACAAACATGGATGTACATGTATCATGAAAAAGTAAGGAGGATTGAGGTTATTAGGCATACACCTAATAACCTCAATCCTCCAAAATCCTTCACTTTAGCAAAGAGCATGTAACCTCAATCCTTCAAAATCCTTCACTTTAGCAAAGAGGATTTTGGAGGATTTTGGGAGGGTTGGGGTTAAATTTGCAGGTTTATAAAAGTGTTAAAAAATTAATGTAGGATGAAATTTTACAGAAAGGCTTGCTATAATTTTTGATTGAGGATTAAATTTTATGTTTCAGTGTACAGCACAGACTGTCAGTAATGGCACAAGACATTATTTTTTCACTCAAGTTCACTCTACCTACTACAATGGTCAAAATCAGTCAAAATGTTGACATACTTCCGAAGGTATATGACATAAAACACAATAAAGGGGGCCACTTTCCTACCATCACGTTAGCAGTTTTTCTAATGGTTGTAATTTCTATTTTAATATCTGAAACCACCAAAAAAGAATTTCAACATTTGAATAGACATGCATGCTTATCCTAAAGATAATTTGAGTTGATTATTACTATTATTTTTTTAATTACCCTAAAATTTCCATCAACAAATGGACGGAAAAGTGAGGTAACTTTTTCCGTCCAATTTTTATGGAAATTTGAGGGTAAAAAAATAAATACAAAAATACAAAAATAAAATAAATCAACTCAAATTAGTTCTAGTATAAGCCTGCATGTCCATTCACATGTTGAAACACTTTTTGGTCGGTTTCAGGTACTTAAAAATAAATAACAACCATTGGAAAAACTGCTAACATGACGGATGCAAAGTGGCCCCCTTTATTGTGTTTTATGTCATATCTAGTGCACTTAAAAGTCAAACACTGTCAAACCTTACGTGTTGTAAGTACATTTCCAGGTCAAAATGAGTCGACCGTTTTTGACTGGTAAAAGCATTTTCTGATATTGTTCAGGGTGGTCAAAATGACGGTCAAAATGACAGTCAAAACCAGTCAAAAAATGCCCCAGTATGCACATTTGGGTCAACAGTCAAAACAGACAGTCGACTGATTTTGACCTCTGTAGCATCTTCCCACTAAAGTGTAGCTACAGTAGGAGGGTTAATACTGTTATAAATATTTGTTTGGTTGTGTATTTTTTTGGGGGGCGGGGGTGGGGAAGGGAGAATAAATTTAAAATAGTAGTTATTGGCCTTACAATGTAAACCTAGCCGGTTCTTTCTCAAAGGCAAATGATTCTGCTTCTTGTACCTTAGTTTGTGTTCCTTTCACACTTTACTAATTACTTCCACTCACTCTAGTGTTTATGTATAAGTGTGCATGTTTGTTTATCGTCCTTTTTGCCTTTTTCTGTAAGGCCAATAACTACTACATGTATTTTGCATTTATACTACAGGTCTTTTAGGTTGGTAAGCAGTTTGAAACAGATAATTCTCTATTTAACCCTCCTACTCTAGCTGCACTTTAGTGGGAAGTTGCTATATAGTGGTCAAAATCAGTCAACTGTCTGTTTTGTCTGTTGACCCAAATGTGCACACAGGGGGCATTTGGACTGGTTTTGACTGTCATTTTGACCACCCTGAACAATATCAGAAAATGCTTTTACCAGTCAAAAACAGTCGACTCATTTTGACCTGTAAATGTACTTACTACACGTAAAGTTTGATAGTGTTTGGCTTTTAAGTGCATTAGATATACTTTGGCAAGTATATCAACATTTTGACTGATTTTGACCCTAGTAGTAGGAGGGTTAAAGGGACAATTTCAACAGGGCATGGAATCACTGTGTTCATCTTAAACTAGGACACTGATTCCATGCCCTGCTGAAGTCTGTTTCCTTTGTTTGCTGTATTTTGTGTTATGTTTTGGTCAACAAAACGCCATAAATAATTGTTTACTAATATAAGACTCACCCGGCTTTGACGTCTTGCTCAAGATCTCTGACTGCATCATGGTGACTCAGCACATCATCAAATATATTTAAGGTGATGGAAAGATCTGGGAGTAAGATGCTCAGGAAAGATATTGAGTACGGTACAAATAAATGCCAGCACAGTTTTCATAAATAACTATCGTTACGTATTCACTGATGGAATTATTGCATCATGAATACAGAACAATTTGTGAAATGATTGCTCATCAACGATGATAGATTAGAAATGCAAACTCGGTGCTTTATGCGGTCTGCGCAATAAAATCAACAGGGGAGTCAGGTCGGACTCAAACTAGGCTTGGCAATTTGCGTATAATTTGCGAAACGTGTACACGTTTTGACACAGACCAAATACATGTGTAAATGAATATTGTTATCACTAATACATGTAAATGGCATGATGCAGACGGATTATCCGTATTTAGTACAGAACATAATCTAAAATACGGCAATACGGATTCAGAAAAAAATAGTCAAGATTAACCCTCCTACTATTGTTGCACTTTAGTTGCTATAGAGGTCAAAACCAGTCAACTGCCTGTTTTGACTGTTGACCCAAATGTGCACACAGGGGGGCATTTTTGACTGGTTTTGACTGTCATTTTGACCACCCTGAACAATACCAGACGATGCTTTTACCAGTCAAAAACAGTCGACTCATTTTGACCTGTAAATGTACTTTAATACTACACCTAAAGTTTGACAGTGTTCAACTTTTAAGTGCACTAGATATACATGTACATGTACCTTGGCAAGTATTTCAAAATTTTGACTGATTTTGACCCTTGTAGTAGTAGGAGGGTTAAACAAATCCAAGTCTGGCACAAAGCATCATTTTTTTTTTTTTTTTTTTTTTTACGTCATCTTTAATGAGGGTAAACTCCGATCAGTGCACAGCACTGCTTTCCATGGAGGCCCTCAGTACAAATACAGCAATAACAACCAGATGTGGGATTTTGTAAAGGAGGAATTATAATGTGCATAATCAAAGCGCCCACAATGAGAGAGCGCGGTGGCGCAATTTGCAGCCAAATCAACCAGAAACACCGGGACAAGCCTCTTTATTCTGGGTTCTTTTACGTGCATTACACAACACACGGGACCTACGGCTTTACGTCCCATCCGAAGGACGAAGCAATTATGGTTAAGTACCTTGCTCAAGGATACAAGTGTCACGACCGGGACTCGAACCCACACCCTGCTGCTGGCAACACCAGAACTTGAGTTCGGTGCGCTAGACCGCACGGCCACGACACTCCAGAATTTATGGTTGTATTAAATTAACCCTCCTATAGGTTTAACAATCAAAGACACTCAAAATTTCCATGTACCTCCCAACCCATTGACTTTGTGCAGTGCACTCAAATAAATGCAAGGACATGTGGCTCTGATAGGAGGTCAAACCAAAACCACTCAAGTGTATATGCAGTACATACACAGCTCTGTGTGACTCTGCATATAACTTATGTAGGACATACACACGTGTGGTTGACTTTGCCACTAACTCCAGCACTCTTAGAGAAAAATACACATGTGTGAACAATTGGCAATGCAACCAAAAATACTCAAGTGACTGTCTGTGGGTGCGGTGCTTACTGGGCCAAATTTCAGCCTGGGCATAGGAGGGTTAAAAACAAATTATCAGTTGCACTTCCTGGGAATCGTGATGTGATAATAGCGGGCCCACTGGTCGCACTTAAATATCACGGAAATGGAAGGTTCCCTTTTTTAAACGAAGGATTCATATACATGTTTTGTGAATTTTAAAACGTTCAGCGAATTTATTTTTGTGCACAGGTGTAAACATGTAAACGTCCCTACCCTAACTCAAACCCACTAATAAGTAGTTGGTTTGAGGTCGTCCTTTGGTTGTTCTTGATTTTTATATCACAAATTCTATACCTTACCATTAAAATAATAATTTAAAAAGCATTATATATAAAAACAGACTACTGCGTTAAGCCTTTGCATGCAAGACGTTGCATGCAAGACGTTGCATGCAAGACGTTGCATGCAAGACGTTGCATGCAAGACGTTGCATGCAAGACGTTGCATGCAAGACGTTGCATGCAAGACGTTGCATGCAAGACGTTGCATGCAAGACGTTGCATGCAAGACGTTGCATGCAAGACGTTGCATGCAAGACGTTGCATGCAAGACGTTGCATGTAAGACGTTGCATGCAAGACGTTGCATGTAAGACGTTGCATGCAAGACCTTGCATGCAAGACGTTGCATGCAAGACCTTGCATGTAAGACCTTGCATGTAAGACGTTGCATGTAAGACCTTGCATGTAAGACGCTGCGTGTAAGACGTTGCATGTAAGACGTTGCATGTAAGACGTTGCATGTAAGACGTTGCATGTAAGACGTTGCATGTAAGACGTTGCATGTAAGACG
This sequence comes from Zoroaster sp. YZ-2022, assembly GCA_029582265.1. Lineage (NCBI taxonomy): Eukaryota > Metazoa > Echinodermata > Asteroidea > Forcipulatida > Zoroasteridae > Zoroaster > Zoroaster sp. YZ-2022. The sequence continues at coordinate 23,093,803 of CM055819.1, forward strand.
TTGCATGTAAGATGTTGCATGTAAGACGTTGCATGGTGAAAAGAATCAATATGCTCTGATCTCTACTTAAGCAGCAGCATCTCCCAGAGTCCGGCATTCTCCTGAAGACGATCAGAGCATACTGATCGAAATGTCCAGTGGTTCTTTTCAGAACCACTTAGTCCTCAAGAGAATGTTTACCTGGTGTCTCCGCAAACAGTCTTCACTTAGACTACTGCTTATTTATCACTATCAGAATCAAATAATTAAACCCTCAAGAAACACAGTATGCCTGTACACATAAGTCTCTTTTTCAGTAGGAGACGTATTTTCATTAAAAAAAATATTTTCGCAACACTTTGCCAAAATATTGAGACGTGAAAGGATACTTTCTTGAAGCTTCTGCAGCGACACTGTCTCTCTGTGCACTGGTAGGATGTTTTGTTCTAACTGGCCTAGTCTCTCCTCAAATGATGTCAGAATTGTCACCTGTTACATAGTGAGGGATAAAAATACTATAAAGTAAAACAACCTAGATGCATTGGAATCGTCAGTATCGTCACGATCAACAGGGCATGGAATCAGAGTGCTAGTTTTAGATTAACTCAGTGACTGAAAATAATATCCCACATGATAAGGTCATATTACCGTTGTTGCAGCATAATCGAGCCAGTAATTTTCAGTCACTGTGTTCATCTTAAACTATGACACCGATTCCATACCCTGTTGAAGTCCGCTCTGATCGTGACCATAATGTCCCTTTAAAAACCTGCATGGCTAGACGAGCAGTTTAGTGCATCGGATTTGTGTTCTGATGGCTGAGTTGTCAGAATGTGGGTTCGAATCCCGACCGCGACTGTAGTGCTTGTGTCCTCGAGCAAGACACTTTACCATAATTGCTTCTCTCCACCCAGGAGTAAATGGGTACCTGTGAGGGCAGAGTTGGTTGTTGTGTTTGATTAGCCCATATGCGCCGAAATGGCAGCAATTGAGCTGTATACTCCCCAGGGAGCTGAGATGGTTTCAGGAATGATTTATACACCTGATGAGCAGGGGTAATAATGTACAGCGCTGTGATACCTCGTGTAAGAGCGCTTTAAAAATGCCTCCATTATTATTATTATTATTATTATTATTATTATTATATTACATTATTAGAGAACTGAATGCATTTGTTTTACCATGTTCAGGGTCATCTGACTGCTTTTGCTGAGGCTGTCTTGAATAAAGGCAAGATCCTCTGCTCCCTACAAAACAACAAAAGGGCAGGTACACTTGTAACATCTGATAAAATGCAAATCTCTACCCAACAGAATTATTCAAATTGCTTACGATAATGAAGGGTCAATTAAGTTGTAAGATCAATTTGATAGGGACTCATCAAATTTAGATATGGGGGGGTAAAAAAAATTTTTAAAGTACTTTGTGAAGAATCAAAGTAGGGTTTTCTAGAGTGAATAGCTCCAGAAGACAGTGACTTTCTGTTGCCTTTTCTGAAGAGAACAGGTAGTAGTTACTCCATTTTTATAGCAGACTTTGAAGTTTATAGTTTATTCCAATAAAATGTTATAAGCTTTTGAAATTGGTCAAAAAGTGTCTGCAACATTTGTGCGCATCAACAACGAAGATGACACACCCTCTTTGGAAGGCCCTAACTCCCAAACCGCTTGGAGTTAAGATCTAAAATTTTCTTTGTGGGAGTTGGAAGGATAAAACAAAAAATTTTCAGCTAAATCTGAGAGGGTCACCTGGGGACCGTTAGGAATGAACCTATTGCTATATATATGGACTAAACACTGTGGACCTGACTGTCAGTCAATGACTGGGTCCTAGGCCCAATTTCATAGAGCTGAAGGATCGTCTATATCCAAAGTCCACAACCCACCGCAGACTGAGGGATCTCATACATGTACATGTATATCCAAAGTCCACAACCCACCGCAGACTGAGGGATCTCATACATGTATATCCAAAGTCCACAACCCACTGCAGACTGAGGGATCTTCTATATCCAAAGTCCACAACCCACCCCAGACTGAGGGATCTCCTATATCCAAAGTCCACAACCCACCCCAGACTGAGGGATCTCCTGTATCCAAAGTCCACAACCCACCCCAGACTGAGGGATCTCCTGTATCCAAAGTCCACAACCCATCCCAGACTGAGGGATCTCCTGTATCCAAAGTCCACAACCCACCCCAGACTGAGGGATCTCCTGTATCCAAAGTCCACAACCCACCGCAGACTGAGGGATCTTCTATATCCAAAGTCCACAACCCACCCCAGACTGAGGGATCTGCTATATCCAAAGTCCACGACCCACCCCAGACTGCGGGATTTCCTATATCCAAAGTCCACAACCCACCCCAGACTGAGGGATCTCCTAAATCCTAAGTCAACCACCCTCCTTCCCCCCGTGCTTGTTAACAACTGATTCAGTTTAGTGAGTACACACTCCTTCCCCCAAACCCTAGGATCCACAGTTCCCGCCTGCACGCCTCAACGAACTAATCCTCCAGCATCCTGTCATCGCGTAATCCTCCAGCAGCCTACTTAAGCAGCAGCATTTCCGAGAGTCCGGCTATTCTCCTGATGATGATCAGAGCACACTGATCGAAACGTCGAGTTGTACCTCCAGTTCTTTTCAGAACTAATTACTACTCAATAGAGAATTTCACATGGTGTCACCGCAATTAGTCTTACTTACCCTCCTCACCATGCAAAGCTACAAGTTTTACCTTTCATAGAGCTGCTTAATTATCCTAAGCCGGGTATAGACAGTTCCCGATAGACACCATCTTTATGGGCAACAACGATTTAGCTTTGCACTGTATCAAGTGTGATTTGGAAAGAATGTAAAATACGACTGCCACTTTTCTATCAAAATATGACAAATATCGCAGATTTTCCTTTAACCCTTCCACTACCATTGGCGACTTTAGTTGACAACACACATACCCCTTGTTGCTTACCATTGGCGACTTTAGTTGACAACACACATACCCCTTGTTGCTTACCATTGGCGACTTTAGTCGACAACACACATACCCCTTGTTGCTTACCATTGGCGACTTTAGTTGACAACACACATACCCCTTGTTGCTTACCATTGGCGACTTTAGTCGACAACACATACCCCTTTGTTGCTTACCATTGGCGACTTTAGTGACAACACACATACCCCTTTGTTGCTTACCATTGGCGACTTTTAGTCGACAACACACATACCCTTTGTTGCTTACCATTGGCGATTTTAGTCGACAACACACATACCCTTTGTTGCTTACCATTGGCGACTTTTAGTCGACAACACACATAATTTGTTGCTTACCATTGGCGACTTTAGTCGACAACACACATACCCCTTGTTGCTTACCATTGGCGACTTTAGTCGACAACACACATACCCCTTGTTGCTTACCATTGGCGACTTTAGTCGACAACACACATACCCCTTTGTTGCTTACCATTGGCGACTTTTAGTCGACAACACATACCCTTGTTGCTTACCATTGGCATTTTAGTCGACAACACATACTTTGTTGTTACCATTGGCGACTTTAGTCGACAACACACATACCCCTTGTTGCTTACCATTGGCGACTTTAGTCGACAACACACATACCCCTTGTTGCTTACCATTGGCGACTTTAGTCGACAACACACATACCCCTTGTTGCTTACCATTGGCGACTTTAGTCGACAACACACATACCCCTTGTTGCTTACCATTGGCGACTTTAGTCGACAACACACATACCCCTTGTTGCTTACCATTGGCGACTTTAGTCGACAACACACATACCCCTTGTTGCTTACCATTGGCGACTTTAGTCGACAACACACATACCCCTTGTTGCTTACCATTGGTGACTTTAGTCTACAACACACATACCCCTTGTTGCTTACCATTGGCGACTTTAGTCGACCAAGGTCACCACACACACAGCACTTAATTGGGAGTATCATGACCAGCTTTTAAAACAGTTGTATTTTTTCCCTTCTTCTCAGTCCATACCCATGCTATACATGGTTGGAAAGACTGATTCTGGTAGCATTTAAGTAGTCGCAGACCAATCCAAAAGAATTCTCAACTGGACCGGCTCATTCCAGCTGCAAATTCTAAAATGTCACGGGTTAAAAGTCGGGGCCAATCTCAGGATTGCGTATGCATCTACATTGTAGGTCAGCAAGAACGAGGTTAGATATCGCAAATCTACTCACATGTACATCCAGTGAAATGTTGGCCATTTTGTTGTCTGCTAAAAACACATGTACGCTTAAACATTGCATATGCATCAATGCGTATGCATCTACATTGTAGGTCAGCAAGAACGAGGTTACATTAGATATCGCAAATCTACTCACATGTACATCCAGTGAAATGTTGGCCATTTTGTTGTCTGCTAAAAACACATGTACGCTTAAACATTGCATATGCATCAATGCGTATGCATCTACATTGTAGGTCAGCAAGAACGAGGTTAGATATCGCAAATCCCGAAATTGTACTCACATGCACATCCAGTGAAATGTTGGCCATTTTGTTGTCTGCTAAAAACACATGTATGCTTAAACATTATGCACAAATGGTGGTTCAGTTTGTCATTCTTTCCCGTGGCGTTTACCCACCGACCAATGCAATGCCAATTGTTCCCGCCTGTGCCAGCGGGGAATACCATTAACAACTGGACATGCATTCAATAATGTGTAACTTGGGTAGAATGTTGTATCCGACCGCCACTTTTCCTCATTTAATATAAGTTATAACCAATAATGTAATCTTACCTACCCAGTAAGGTGGAGAACATATGGATGATGATGGACATATACTTCAAATTATTCCAGGATATTTATTTCATGAAAAATCAGGCATTTTTGGTATACGATGACTTCCTCAGTCATGTCAGTCTGATCTTGTCAACTCCCCTGTTAGTGACCAACACAGTCATTGTACATGCGCAGTGGCAACTATAATAGGATCCTTCTATTTTCTGAAGGGGAGGATTTTTTTAGAAGGGAAATAAAGTCCAAAACCATCATAAAAGTGGATTTTAACGATAGTTTTCGCTTTCTGTACCCCCCAAAAATCGATAGAATCATTTTTTAACTGGTTAGTGGTTGCAAAAAAATTCCCCAAAACCCTTAAAAAGTGGCGGTCGGATATGACATTCTTTCCTTTGCTTTCTGTACCCCCAAAAATCGACAGAATCATTTTTAACTGGTTAGTGGTTGCAAAAAAATTCCAAAAAAACCCTTAAAAAGTGGCACTAAGTGGCAGTTGGATACAACATTTTTCCTGTAACTTTGTTGGTCACTGCTCGTAAAGATGTCCGATTTTGCACTGTGTAACATCATATGAAAACCATCTAACGTTAACCCTAACTCCCTAGGCATTGTACTAAAACAATAAAAATCCTTCAAAATCCTCCAACTGGCTTTGTTGTCTAGGCAGACTAGGGAGTTAGGGTTAACGTTAAGCATGAAAGTGGAATTAGCGGAAAGAATGTCGTATCCGGCCGCCACTTTTTAAGGGCTTTTTTGGCTTTTTGCAACCACTAACCAGTTAAAAAATCATTCTATCGATTTTTGGTGGTACAGAAAGCGAAAACTATCTTTAAAATCCACTTTTATGATGGTTTTCGGACTTGATTTCCCTTCTAAAAAAATCCTCCCCTTCAGAAAATAGAAGGATCCTATTATAGTTGCCACTATGCATGTACAATGACTGTGTTGGTCACTAATTGTGGAGTTTACAAGATCAGACTGAGTCAACAGTGAGTGACATGACTGAGGAAGTCATCGTATACCAAAAATGCCTGATTTTTCATGAAATAAATATCCTGAAATAATTTGAAGTATATGTCCATCATCATCCATATGTTCTCCACCTTACCAGGTAGGTAAGATTACATTATTGGTTATATTTAATGAAAAATAGTGGCGGCCAGATACGACATTCTACCCGAATTAGCTACAGTCATTAGTACATGTATCTCCATGTGTTAAGTAAGTGAGATGAGAGGGTTACACACTAACGTTACACAGTCATGACTCTGCTCTGCCAGTCAGAGACCTGTCAGAAAAAACACGTAGGCCTAGTCGTTGTAACTTAAGGGCCTAACGTTATATTTATTACATACCTTTATTAACTTCTCGTCAATGTCCTGTATCTTTTGCACGGTGTCTTCCATGATATATTTTTTGAGAAATACGAATTCAATAAATACTATTACAAAAGTTATTTTGTAAATCATCCGCTAATGTTGACATTTCTTGAACGACAAGAACATGCAGGAAGTCGCCATTTTATTTTAACACTGGTACCCACCCCGCCTCTTTTTTCTATACTGCAGGAGTTGAATTATTACCCGTGAAAACAGGGGAATATAAATAAACAATAGACTAGCCACAAGTTTGTTACTGTTTGGTCAACAATAACTTGTTCCGCTTTCTGCTCACCAGACATAACTCTGACTGCTGATAACAGTTAAAAATCAAACTTAATTAACACAAACAATCTGAAAGTATTTCCACTATTTTTAGAGAATACACAAAATTTACTAACCTGGATTTAAACAATCAGTCTGGAACAATTTCAGCTCAATACAAAATCTAAAACTTTCACGGATCAAGGGTAATAATGAGGATTAGGCTAATGAAGCCCTAAACATCTGAGCCACAATATTGTCGTCTGGTAAAATTTGCATCAACATTTAATATAATTATTTAGAATATAATTATAATCATTTTCAAGATCTTTATCAACTTCACATCAAGTTGGCTTTCGGATAACACTCCAATAACTGTTATCGGTATGGCCTAAGGTGATCGTCTTCTCCTGAAGACGATCAGTGCATACTGATCGAAACGTCGAGTTGTAACCTCCAGTTCTTTTCAGAACTAATTACCACTCAATTTCACATGGTGTCACCGAAATTAGTCTTACTTGGCCTAAGGTGACTATTTTGGTCAGATGTTGAGAATTATTTGTCATGATTTTCTTATAGATTAGTGACTCTTTTTCCCTGAAAAATATGTGTCTTTACTTTCCACGAACGGTTATATACTGACGGATTTCTTCTCATGTGCAAACATTGTTTAGTAAAAATATTAAATAAGTAACAATTTGCTAACTGTAATGGCGCGCATGCCATTTGATGGGTGTCACTGATATTTTCACAAATAACAGCAAAAATATGGGTATTTTTAAAATAATTTTTAATAAGGTGTCAGGTTAGTCCGACCTGTTCTCGATAATGGTACCATTCAGCAACAATATATTATAGGCCTAGTATATTTATAATTTATAATTTATAATATATATATATATATATATATATATATATATATATATATATTAAATCGGGAGGGTGGCCTTAGCTTTCGATCCAATCCGGACCTTCATCACAGGTTTTGACAAAGTACAACATAAAAACTCATCCATTTATAGGGAAAAGGGAAGCAAAGGATCATGGGGCGGGATCCAAAAAAGGCGGGAAAACAGTGACCAATTAAAGATAAGCATCAGTCGAGAAAAAGCCAATAGGAGTATCAGAAGTGAACAAAAGGGGGATTATTGAGCCACTCAATAAGTACATGTGGCAGCTTATGGTGAAGCTACGGTAAAAGAGGGATTATTGAGCCACACAATAGGTAGAGGTGGCAGCTTGTAGTGAAGCTGGCATAAACATAGGACAATACACAAAGGGATACGACAACAACAAAAGCGGGGTTTTTTGAGCCTTACAAATTGAGGAGTTGATGTGTGGGTGTAAATAGCTCAATTAAAATAGTTCTATGAGAGACAGTTTGAAAAAATGTAAACGTATACAAGATAAGATAAGGCAACAGGTTAAAGCAAATACCTAGAAATAGAACAGGTTGGGACAAAGACCTGAAAAGTAACAGGTTAAAACAAATACCTGAAAATAGAATATATATATATATATATATATATATATATATATATATATATATATATATATATGTATATATATATATATATATATATATATATATATATATATATATATATATATATATATATATATATATATATATATATATATATATATATATATATATATATATATATATCGGATATAAAAAATAAAATAAAAAGTTATTCGGCAAATACCAGGCATTCAGAAGCCGCGATTTATCGGGATTGATCCCTACCGGCGCTTTAGGCATAGTCGTATAGGGCGGACCGGTCCCTTCACAGGCTTCCATGATGAGGGCCCTTCGATCAGGTCTGGCGTTCCGCCGGTCGGATCACCGATATCCTCCCCTGTCCCGATTTCTAGCCAAGAAGGCCCTGCGTTTTTAGGGAAGAAACAAGGCAGCTCCCAAATACCGAAACCACTTCCAGCGAAAAGGCAAGTTCCTATTAAGCACAGACGGTAATTCGAACCCGGACCCTGGTGGTGAGGGGACAGTGCCAGCTCACTATCGAATCAAGCTACGAGCACGAATGCAGTTCTAGAATGCAATTATAAATGTATTATAGTATTAATAATAATAATAATAATAATAATAATAATAATAATAATAATAATAATAATAATAATAATAATAATAATAATAATAATAATAATAATAGGTAAAACTTGTAGCTTTGCATGGTGAGAATGATAAGTAAGACTAATTGCGGTGACACCATGTAAGAATCTCAATTGAGTAGTAATTAGTTCTGAAAAGAACTGGGGGTACAACTCGACGTTTCGATCAGTATGCTCTGAGGACGATCAGAGGACGAGGACGATCAGAGCATACTGATCGAAACGTCGAGTTGTACCCCCAGTTCTTTTCAGAACTAATTACTACTCAATTGAGATTCTTACATGGTGTCACCGCAATTAGTCTTACTTAATAATAATAATAATAATAATAATAATAATAATAATAATAATAATAATAATAATAATAATAATAATAATAATAATAATAATAATAATAATAATAATAATAATAATAATAATGTGTGGAATTATATAGCGCACGTATCCACCAACTAAGTGGTGCTCAAGGCGCATTAAATGATATCAAGATATCAATTGGGTAAAAAAAGTCATTCCTGTCTGGAGTGGGAGTGAACTCAGACCGCCAGCTTAGTTCGAACTCGGTCGCACTCCCAACTGAGTATGGAGGTCGCAAAGTGGATATCTGCTTTTCAGCTTTCTAAATAATGAAAAAGCAGATTGAACGTTGTTGGCTAGTGCATTTTTCTACTTTTCTGCTTTTCTTCCACCTAAAACGTAGATTTAACATTTTGGTAACATCCATTTTCTACTTTTCTGCTTTTCAGTTTCAAGAAAAGCAGATTTTACATGTGAACATCTGCTTTTCTGGTTTCCTACAACCAGAAAAGCAGATTGGACGTTTTGGACAAATCCATTTTTCTGCTTTTCTGCTTCCCGAAAAGCAGATTAGACGTTTTCTCAACAGTGGTCTAAAAATGGACAAGTCTGCTTTGCGCTTGAAGAAAAGCAGATTTAATGATTTGATAAATCTACTCCCCTATCCACAAAATAATGGACTAATCCTACCGTTACAACACACGTCCGACGAAGGCACCAGGTAGGCGCGTTCCGTTCAAAGAAGTGCGGGGAGGAATAATAATGTCTAGCCAAGAAGGCCCTGCGTTTTTAGGGAAGAAACAAGGCAACTCCCAAATACCGAAACCACTTCCAGCGAAAAGGCAAGTTCCTATATTAAGCACAGACGGTAATTCGAACCCGGACCCCGGTGGTGAGGGGACAGTGCCAGCTCACTATCGAATCAAGCTACGAGCACGAATGCAGTTCTAGAATGCAATTATAAATGTATTATAGTATTAATAATAATAATAATAATAATAATAATAATAATAATAATAATAATAATAATAATAATAATAATAATAATAATAATAATAATAATAATAATAATAGGTAAAACTTGTAGCTTTGCATGGTGAGAATGATAAGTAAGACTAATTGCGGTGACACCATGTAGAATCTCAATTGAGTAGTAATTGGTTCTGAAAGAACTGGGGTACAACTCGACGTTTCGATCAGTATGCTCTGAGGACGATCAGAGGACGAGGACGATCAGAGCATACTGATCGAAACGTCGAGTTGTACCCCAGTTCTTTTCAGAACTAATTACTACTCAATTGAGATTCTTACATGGTGTCACCTTAGTCTTATAATAATAATAATAATAATAATAATAATAATAATAATAATAATAATAATAATAATAATAATAATAATAATAATAATAATAATAATAATAATAATAATAATAATAATAATGTGTGGAATTATATAGCGCACGTATCCACCAACTAAGTGGTGCTCATAGGCGCATTAAATGATATCAAGATATCAATTGGGTAAAAAAAAGTCATTCCTATCTGGAGTGGGAGTGAACTCAGACCGCCAGCTTAGTTCGAACTCGGTCGCACTCCCAACTGAGTATGGAGGTCGAAAAGTGGATATCTGCTTTTCAGCTTTCTAAATAATGAAAAAGCAGATTGAACGTTGTTGGCTAGTGCATTTTTCTAATTTTCTGCTTTTCTTCCACCTAAAACGTAGATTTAACATTTTGGTAACATCCATTTTCTACTTTTCTGCTTTTCAGTTTCAAGAAAAGCAGATTTTACATGTGAACATCTGCTTTTCTGGTTTCCTACAACCAGAAAAGCAGATTGGACGTTTTGGACAAATCCATTTTTCTGCTTTTCTGCTTCCCGAAAAGCAGATTAGACGTTTTCTCAACAGTGGTCTAAAAATGGACAAGTCTGCTTTGCGCTTGAAGAAAAGCAGATTTTAATGATTTGATAAATCTACTCCCCTATCCACAAAATAATGGACTAATCCTACCGTCACAACACACCGACGAAGGCACCAGGTAGGCGCGTTCCGTTCAAAGAAGTGCGGGGAGGAATAATAATGTCATAGTGCGCTTCTGCTTGATCTGTGATGTCCTGCCCCTATTTTTCAGCTCGGTTATCGCATGCATTGTATTGGTGCATTGGTAGGATTCGTCCATTATTTTTGGTGATAAGGGAGTAGATTTATCAAATCATTCAATCTGCTTTTCTTCAAGCGCAAAGCAGACTTGTCCACTTTTAGGCCACTGTTGAGAAAACGTTCGATCCGCTCTTTGGGAAGCAGGAAAGCAGAAAAATGAATTTGTCCAAAACGTTCGATCTACTTTTCAGGTTGCGGGAAACCAGAAAAGCGGATGTCCACTTTTTGACCGCCAGTGTAGGTGAAAAGGTAAAATCTGCTTTTCGTGAAAATGAAAAGCAGAAAAGTAGAAAAACGGATGTTACCAAAATGTTCAATCTACTTTTTAGGTGGAAGAAAAGCAGAAAAGTAGAAAAATGCACTAGCCAACAAATCAATCTGCTTTTTCATTATTTAGAAAGCTGAAAAGCAGATGCCCACTTTTCGACCTCCATAAACTGATCCTATTGGACGATTGGACGGTTTGTGCAATGGTCTTTGGTCTATGATGCGTGACACAATAAATCCCCGTCAGTGGAGGACGCTATGCAGTTATGGAAAGTGATAAAACAAGGTACTTCTAAAATAAATCTTCTAAAAAAAAAAACGTTTGACAGCGAATTGCCCGGTAGCATAGTGGTTTACACGCTCGCATCATTGGCATAGACCAACTCAAGTTGCCAAATAAGATGTTGTTTATGTTTATTTGTTTGTTTGTTTGTTTTAGCAAAAATATATTCTAACCTAATATATTTTTTTAAATCTGTCAAATACCAGTGATCCATCAGTGACATCATGGTCAGCGATCCGGGGGAGGGGGGCGGCGGGATATGTCCCCTATGTGGAGGGGACGGTAATGAGGGGACCCAACCTCCCCCCCCCAAAAAAAAAAAAAAATTTTTTTTTAAATACATCGGAATGCGTTTCTTGAGAGTACATAAAATATAAAATGTTCTCCCAATGATCCCCATATACAGCAAAATGTGTTTACACTTTTATAGCTTCACCGTATACTCTCCAATCATATATAGCGTACGTTTCCCCGAAGGCGACATTTCCCCGCCCTAATTGTAGCTACGTAGGCCCTACTTCAGTTGTCTCTTCTGTTCTGATGAGAAAGAATGATATTTTATTAACCCATTGGCAACCTGAGCATGAGCGGCGATCTGGGGAGGGGGTTCAACATCGGTCCCCCTGATATTTATGACGGGTTAGCAATGTCCCCTCCCTCAATAGTTATCATCACCCTAACAAAGAGTTATTCTTACATACTCTCTCACCAGGCCTCGACAATTTTTTTCTTCTTAATTGCCCGATCGGGCAAGCTTTGGTCGCAGATTGCTTGCCCGAACTTGCCCGGCAAAAAGAGACCCAATTGAGACATGCATTTTGAGGAATTTATATCAGCAAATTAAGTGTCAACATTGCCAAACCTGGACTTATGTATTCTTATTTTTTTAATTGACAACATAGGCTTACTATCGTAGAATAAATAAGTATGTCAAATTTGAACTTTCCTACATGTAAACTCCGTCATGCACGTCGCACGCACTCGCACGGAACCGGCGCGCTGATGACATGGACATCTTTATGCTTGCACTGTGCGTTGAACACGTGATGCTGAGTAGCGGCTATAAGCCTAGACTTGATTTCAAGTCTGAGATCGCGGTTATTTTTTGTCTACCAGCACATCAGCCACGCAAAACGCCGTTTACCCCTACTGGCTATCACAGCCCTAACTCGCGATCTCAGACTTGATCTCTTGTGTTTGTGGGATATTCATGTATTCATAGATCATAGCTAAAATTTACATAATAATACGGATGCTAGAGAGATGGCCATCAGGAGGCCACAAAAACCTTGTAGGCCGCGTCTATTACTAACAGGTTACACTCGCTTAAAATTCTTTCTGTAATATTCATTCGATATTAAATTTGTATAGTGCTAGCTTGGTACGTAAATAGTATTTGAAATGATAGGTAAATTTAATGAGATCTTAGAGTTGTAAAAAAGCACAAAATAAAATACATAATTCCTTCTCTACAAAATACGTCTTACCTACAGTTTTAAATGGAATCGTTGAGTACATCTCCTCCAACTGCATGTAGAAGACTTAGTTTGAATATTCATGTTATGGAGGCTTTCCGACCAATCAGATTGTTCCGTCCACTTTTGGACTAATTCGCAATAGGGTATATACAAACCGACGAACAACATTCCCAAGTCTGTGATCGAAGGTTAATGTCGAAGGTTAATACACAAGAGGGCGCTATTTAATGCGATATGGCTTCAGGCAGACAAAAAACTACGATCACAGACTTGGAACCAAGTCTACTATAAGCCAGGCACTTCGTGTATGAGGCCCATTTACGAATTCTCAATTCGTCAAAAAATTACATCATTTTGTAATATTTACACGAGTTGTCACAGCTACAATTCAGTTAGCTGACGCGCTAATTGTCGCGCCAAAATTAAACACAATCAAAATGGAGTGGATCCGGCTGTTTCCAAGAGAGGAAACACAAAGGAAACTATATTTTTGGCTTGGCAAATGGGTTCTCAATTACTGGGCGCCGCGCAATACCAGATCAAACACAATGACGTCAGACACGAAGCGTGTCTGGCTTATAGCCGTACTCGAGTACCGGCGATGTATTTTTCCACAATTGGGCGTGTTCACATAAAACTGTGTTGCTATGCTGAGTGCAACAGCCGACTGCAACGTTACCAAGTACTTCACTCGGTCCACCGCCTTACCAATACGGTGGGGCCAAGCGAACCATGAGTACAAGATTGTTTCCTTGGCTCCCCTCGATTGTGCAGACAAATGCATGTAATAAGGAAATCAGTGTCAGCTAACCAGTTCGCGTCGGGAATTAAAAAGTTTGTCTGGGCCCCTGTGCGGGTTTCTTTTTCCCACACAAACACGTTTTTGTTTGCGTGAATTTTTTTGGGTTACGTCAATGATACTAAGACGGGACACCCACATTTAGCTTACAAGCATATAAATTGGCGAGTTTCCCTTGGGAATTATAGCCAGGAGGGCGTATTTAGTGTTGCGTCTTTAGAAGTCCAGCGAGCCCTCTAAAGAATTCTTCATCGTATTTACACGTCATCCGAGCATGGAGGAAGGATTCCTTCCACCATTATCTGAGCGGCATTGTACTGAGTAACAATGGGACAATGGTGCACGGAAATTGGTCTATAGAAATCTTGATTCGCCAGCTTTACAGATTTCAATGGAGAACAAAGAAAAAGGTGTGGAACAGGTTTACGAGTGCCCAAACCCCCAACCACCAATGTGAGCGTGTTTACACGGCCCCCGCTATCGTACCGAACAATTGTTGCGCAATAACACGTCGACCGAAGCTAGCACGAGCACTGCCAAAATGGCGTGTTCACGTCACCCGAAAGGACAATGGAAGCTTCCACAGCGTGTGGCCTTCCGAGCATGGCACTTTACGCACGTGGCTCGTTATCACGTCAACCGAGCATGCATACAAAGCTCTCCAATCTGCGGTGCAAAAAAAAATTGCGTGTATACATACATGTACATGTACACGGCCTCTGACGCGAACTGGTTTTAAAGATGGCGCAACCACGACATGCACGACAATTTGAGTGGATTTTTATAAGCTTAGATTTTATTAAATACTTTGAACACTTTGTAGGAAATCACCAGTGGAATTAAACAATAAAATGTTTATTTAATAAGTAATATAACTCATTAGTGTTTCAATAAGAGCACTTGCCCGGCCGATCAGGCAGACCATTCAGACGTCCAGGTTGCCCGACAAAATTTCACCGTGTCCTGGGCAATCGGACAGGCGATTTGTCGAGGCCTGTCTCTCACCATGGAGGGGTTTCCTTCCTCCATGCTCTCACCATACTTATTAATATTATTACATAATTATTATTCGTTTTGGGCCTATTTTGTTATTACATCCCATTATTAAATAATTATAGTGCATTTAATTTTCAAAAGAGGTCACTGATACTAATTGACTTATTCACAGAAATTAAGGCTTTTTTATAACCATATTTTTTTATTGATGATAATTAGAAGCACAGAACAAGCAGGCCTTATAGGATTTATAATACTTCAACTAGAATTTTCAGCGAATTATAAACCTATCATATTTCAAAAGTACATTTGTTACTGGAACAACTTCAATGAAACTAAAATAAGAACTTCAAGTTGTTTTACAAAGAACACGATACTGAAACGAAAAGCATGTGTGCAGTACAGTACAGTAAGGATATAGATTTTGTGCACGCGGGTTTCACTTCCGGTTCGTGACGTCATGGGTGTGGTATGGTACACAGCCAACATGGCGGGCAATGTTTTTACGTGTTGCCTCTCTCCTCAGGAGATGGAGGCGAAATCCAGGAGTAAAGCCATCGACAAGGAGTTAAACAAGCACAAATCCTACATCCGGAGAGAAATCAAGATTCTGCTCCTCGGTGCTGGCGAGAGTGGGAAGAGTACTTTCCTGAAACAAATGAAAATTATACACGGACAGGAGTTCAACGATGAAGATCTGCGGGATTACCGCACGATCATTTTCTCCAACATTATCAAGGGTCTCAAAGTGTTACAGGACGCCCGGAATAAGCTGCAGATACCGTGGGGGAATTCGGCGAACGAGCAGCACGCCACCCATGTTATGTCGTGTGACACAACTCAGCTAGTAGATACTTCGTTTTTTGTTCAATTTGTGCCAAGTTGTAGGGCGTTATGGGCTGATAGTGGAATACAGGGGGCATACGACAGACGGCGTGAATTTCAGTTGGTAAGTTCATCATCGCGCGAAATTATTTATACTATATCACAGGATGCGTCATTATTGATACATGCATGTCGTAATGTACATGTACGTATACATATATATAGAACCAGTGCAGACCTATGCCTGCCTACTTACCTAATTATAATTTAAATACTTAGTTGAATTGAAACTGAGTGCATTTTCTCAAAAATTACATCATGTCAGGCAATGAAGTGCATCAACCCTAGCCCCACCAGCATGACCAGTGTGGCACGGACCTGTATCCCCACACGTTGGTCTCATTGCCGCTAACGGCGGGGTTTTCTAGGAATTTTCTAAATTCCAGGTGCTGAAATTGACGATATTTGCAACTATTTTGACAGGCTAGATACGTTCCTTAGATGTTGAACTATTCAGGCGCCCCCAAAAATTGTTATTTTACTTACATTTCGTCTCATATAGGCCGAAAAGATTACAAGGCGATCGGCATTGTGTTTCAACGAGGGCCATTTTGAATGAAGAGTGTGTGAATGGGAAAACAACTTTACGACGGCTGTTTTATGTGTGCACAGACAAATTGCAAAGATGGTTCAAGCGGGTTTGGGTCTATTGGGCGTGAATTTCTTAATAAAATTCCTGGGCTACAGGGAATGGGCCCAATTATTAACATTTTGGCCATCCATCATTATCAATAGTAGGCCTACTGATAATATTATTACTATTATTATTTTGTTAAACAACAATATGCTATCTAGTATCAGCGATATCCTCAAACATGAAACACTTCATTGATTCGATCATTATTGCCTGTCAATGAACGGTGTTTTAAACATTTTTCTTTTGGTGAATTATATTGTGGACACAAACAAAATAAAATTAATAAGGTAAATATACAATTGATTTAATTTTGCCCAAACACCGTCATGTGTATAGCACTGTACATGTATACTCAGTGCTTTCCGAGTCTCTGTGAAAAACTACACAGCCGGGACTCAAGGGATTCGAACCCGCAACATCCTGCTTACTAGTGCAGACGTCTTAACCTCTCGACCACCGAGCTTGCCCGATGATGATTGGCTGGCTAGAATCCTATATAGCAACGGGTTCTGCGATATATGGTAAATATATGCCCTACTTATTGTAGTAAAAGTAAATAATTGAATCCAGGAACTGGGCATGTGTTATTTATTTATTAATATTTAATTTTAATTATACACAGGCCTATATTAGTTATATCACATTTTATATCACATTTTAGCACATAAAAATGCTCTGACTACCGACAACACGTGCAACCCGAACGGAATACTTGGCTAAAATATGAGCAAGTATGTGCACACATAAAACAGCCGTCGTAAATTTTTTTTCACATTCACACATCTTCATAAATTCAAAATTGACGTCCTCGTTGAAACACAATGCCGATCGTCTTGTAATTTTTTCGGGCCCTATTTGAGACGAAATGTAAGTAAAATAACCATTTTTGGGGGGGCGCCTAGATAGTTCAACATGTAACGAACATATCTAGCCTGCCAAAATAGTTGTAAATATCGTCAATTTCAGCGCCTGGAATTTAGAAAATTCCTAGGAAACCCCACCGTTAGCGGCAATGAGACCAACGTGTGGCTAAGGATACAGGTCCGTGCCACACTGGTGGGGCAACATCAACCCTAACCACGCCAAAATCCATTGGCTGGTTTTGCTTGATTTTGATGGATTTGGTACTGTAGTGTAGGGCCTTATCAACCATGCCTAGCAATGGGGCCAAGCATTGTAAAATAAACAGTCCCCAGATTTGGCCATAGACTTAACATGTGTTGATTGATTTTGGAGGATTTGGAACAGTCTCTAGCAAAAACACCTAGAGGGAGTACTTAGAGTTAAACTAAGTTATATTCAAATATAAGCCTTTGGTTTGAATTACCAATTTTGGAAAGAATGTCAAACCCAAATATGGTGGAAACATGCATCATTTTATTCAGCATATTGCATGTATGGGGGAAATGAGGTTTCATTGGTAGATCTCTGATGCAGTGTATTCGAAGGAAGAAGTTCATAGAGCTACATGTACATGTAGGTGGGCAGGGAGTAGCTTCATGTCATGTAGTGTTGGTCTTGTTATGGCTCTTCTAGGCCTATATAATAAAAAAAACTTTCCTGATGGAAAGAATTTATTTCCCATTTCAAATAATGCTTTGCCAAAATGTTGTTTTTCCGGTGCACTAGTTCAAATAGGGTCACCATGGCAATTAGCTGGGACGTCACTGTGGACGGCTTTAACGTATCAACGTCCAGTTGATGATCATTGTGCGTAGTGCATGTTCAAATTTTTGCATTGACGACTACATACTGTATGCTTGTGCGTGATGATGATCAACTGCACGTCGACACATTAAAGCCGCCATGGTTAACCATCACGACCCTGTTTGAACTAGCGCACTGGAAAAGTGATGTGGCATTTTGGTGCAGCATTATTTTAAATGGGAAATAAATTATCTGTCAGGTAAGTTTTTCATTAGGCCTATAATTTGCTAGCCGGTTTGATAATTTTACAGAAATCAAATCAGCGACATTCATTTCAATGTTAACAAACAAAAAAAACAACCTCAGCAGTAATACAAAATATGGGTAGAATGTCATATCCGACCGCCACTTTTTCTCATTCAATATAACCAATAATGTAATCTTACCTACCCAGTATTAGGCAGATTCACGCAAACCGCCGATGGTGGCGCTATTTTTCATATCCTTTTTTTCTGTCGAAGTTGTGACCCGCCGAACTTTCATGGTAAAATTCTAATATAAAGGGTAGTCTACGGATGTAGTCACTTCTAGTGTCGATAAATGGATACTACACATCGTGGTTATCTTATAACTGATCAGTCCATGCCAACTGTAACGTTGGCACAAAAACAGTGCAACTTGCGCAAAATAGACTTTGTTAGTACTACAAGGATACATTGCAGGCACATTCGGTCACAACTTTTCAAATGAAACTGGATCTTAAAAATTACCAAATATTTAAATCAACAAAAATTCGTAACTTTGCATAGGGTTAACCTATCATGACCGTTGACCCCTCATTTTCTTTCTAATTTGTTGTTCTATCCAGTGATATGACATTTAAAAGCATTGAAGCAACTTCAAATTTTCATGAAACTGCCTACCAGTATGGTGGAGAACATACATATATATGGATGATGATGTATGTACATGTACAACAAATTATTCCAGGATTAATTTTATTTCATGAAAAATGAGGCATTTTTGGTATACGATGACTTCCTCAGTCATGTCAGTCTGATCTTGTCAACTCCTCCAACAGGGTCATTGTACATACATGTACGCAGTGGCAACTACATGTATACTGAACAGCAAAAGAAACGTCGTATGAATACAAGATATCAACAGGTATATTTTGTAACGTACACTTTGAAAACCATTCAAGTCGCATTCCATCCGCCTATAGGATTTTCAGGCACAGTCATGATGATTCAGAATGATGTTAGACTGCATATTTCCCGAAAACGATACATGTAAAACTCTTGTGGTTGAGTTATGTCAACGATTTAAAATCACGACGTTTCTTTTGCTGTTCAGTATATAAACCTCTCTATTTTCTGAAGGGGAAGATTTTTTTAGAAGGGAAATAAAGTCCGAAAACCATCATAAAAGTGGATTTAAAAAATAGTTTTCGCTTTCTGTACCCCCAAATATCGATAGAATCATTTTTAACTTGTTAGTGGTTTCAAAAAAATTCCAAAAAACCCTTAAAAAGTGGCGGTCGGATACGACATTCTTTCCCAAAATATAAATCATTTACAATGTTGATACACTTGCCAAGGTATATCTACAATGTAGTACACTTAAAAGTCAAACACTGTCAAACCTTTTGTGTAGTTTTTTACAGGTCAAAATGAGTCAACTGCTTTTGACTGGTAATATAAGCATTGTCTTGTATTGTTAATGCCCCAGTCACATTTGCCCTACGGCTAGGATACGGCAGCCGTAGACCCCCAAAATGGAGAGATACCTGCGGCGGCCGCAGAGGATTTGCGGGGGCCTCAGGGTGGCCTTAGGGCATATCCCTATCTTTTACGGACCGTAGGGGTCGCCGTGAGATTATAGCGCCGCATTATAACTTTTTTCTTTTCCAGGTTCGCCGTAGCAATTAGACACGCCGTAGCCATGGTGTAGGCGGTTCCACGTCGACCATACGTTGGCCGTACGGTGGCCTTGCGTTTGCCGTACGCTTGCCCTAGGGTGTTATGACTTTTGTGGACCTCCAAAATATTGCGGCGACGCGGGAATCCCACGGCCACCATAGGGCAGCCTCAAGTCGGCCCTACGGTGCCCATCGGTCGCCGTAGGGTCTCCCTGCGGCGACCGTGGCGTGGGTCTGCCTTGCTGTTTGTCAAAACCCTCACGGCCGCCGCAGGGTCGCCTTGAGGCAACCGTGCGTCTTCACTTCAAAGGCCGTACAGCAGCCGCAGGTTTTCTGTCTCCAAAAATTCTAAATACGCAGTGCGGCTACCTTTACATATGTGATTGCTAGTGTATGACACCGTGGGAATGCTGCGGCGGCCCGATAATTGCTACTGGCCGTAGATATTGTAGACCCTACGGCCGCCTTGGCAAATGTGACTGTGGCATAAGAGTGCTCAAAATGACAGTAAAAACCAGTCAAAAATGCCCCTGTGTGCACATTTGGGTCAACAGTCAAAACAGGCAGTTGACTGGTTTTGACCTCTATATAGCAACTTCCCACTAACCCTCCTACAATCAGTGCAATTTTTGAAACAACCCATTCAGGCCACTCCAAGCCATTAACTGTTGCCAGTGGCCTCCTATGGTTACCCTTATGTGCACTGTCACACCACTGAGATTACAGGGTAAAGTGGTCTCCCATTGATACATTGCAGGCCATACTAATATGTTCAAACATTTACAGTGGCCTTGGGTGGCACACAGTTGATTTTGTAAGATTACTTGGAAAGGACAGCAGGCTTGTACATGTATGTACTGAAGGTTGCTAAAAAACAGAATTTAGTGGATCGGAGTGGCCTCCATGTGTAGGAGGGCTAAAGTGCAGCTATAGTTATTTAAATGACTAAAAAGATTTTGCCATGCACACAGTTAATCGGGCATAGCGTTGTTGTGGAAGAGGCATGACGAGACCAACGCTACATAGAGCTAGGCAGGGACTAGTCATTTATAAACCGGAAAAAGTCGTGTTCTCATGCTGTCATTGACACTACCTAGAGACCCAGAATATGTTTTCCTTGTCAATTGAGACATGCCCCCAGGGTGTAATTTGCTGCCCTGTTTGGTCTTTGTCTGCCCGTACTGTATAAATATTCATGGTTCTTTGATAAGTGCATAAACTGACTAGAAGATGATCAGTCTCACTGAACAGTGGAGGAATGCCTGGCTTGGTTTTTAAGTGCTGCTTGTCTCATTGCATTAGGATTATTTAAAGGGACAGTACAACATTTGCAGAACTGCAAGTACACACATACTCTCTTTGAATCAAGATGAAATTAGCCCTCCTACTGATAGACCATTTGAAACCATTCAAAATTTCCACTTACCAAAATGCCCATTGGTTTTGTACACACATGGTGATACCATTTGAACAGTGTTGGTATAGCAAGCTTTACTACCATTCAAATCCATTCAAATGCATAGAGGGTCCATTGATTCACCACTTAGAATAATAATAATAATAATAATAATGTATAGATTTATATAGCGCACGTATCCACCAACTAAGTGGCGCTCAAGGCGCATTATATTATTATCCCTGCTCATAAGGCTCATAAGGCTCATAAATCATTCCTGAAACCATCTCAGCTCCCTGGGGAGTATACAGCTCAATTGCTGCCATTTCTAGCGCATATAGAGCAAACCATCTCTGCCTTCACAGGTACCCATTTAACCCCTGGGTGGAGAGAAGCAATTATGGTTAAGTGTCTTGCTCAAGGACACAGGTGTCTAGTACAAAATGAAGTATCCAAACAAGGTTTTGTATTAGCTGTACTACCATTTGGAAAGATCCAAACAAGGTTTTGTATTAGCTGACCTACCATTCAAAACCATTTGGGGGAATCAATACTGTACACAGTTATTTCACCATTCAGAACCACAAAAGCGAATGGTTTCAAATGGTGGATCAACTTGTATGAAAAAGGTACCAGAAGTAAATGTAGGAGGGTTAAACAACCAAACTAAAACATTTCAGCGTATTATGTTGCATTTTTTAATATTTCAATAACTTAAAAAAATTTAAAAAAATTAATTGACAAAAAACGGCAATTCCCAAAGAGAAATATTGGACACCATTAAAAAAGGAGGGGGGGGGGAGTTGTTAATTTTCCGCACAGTGTCTCAGAAAGAAACCGTGCATTCTGGGTGATCACCCAGCGTATGCGAGAACAGTGCATTTTGTACAAGACACATGTGTACATTAAATGCACACTGCTGAGTGCAAATATATTGTGCATTGTGCGATTCTGTTTATACAGTAACACAGGACACGTCTAGTTTGTGATCTACATTGTAGCTACATTGTGGCATTGGGTGCCTTATCCTATGATGCGGATATGAGGAAGAGAAGCTGAACTCTGTGTTAGCCAGCAGTACCTTTGGGCATCTTTTGGATACCCTGTATATTGTATTTGAAATAAAAACCCTGTTTTATTTGTATTGTATTGTATTGAAGTTAACCTTTGAGACATCCAGTTTTTCAAACAATAACAAATTTGGGGATGCCTTATTTCCAAATCCTACAATGTACTTCACTCATATTCATGCTTGTTGTGCATGCATGCAGGCATAATACAAGTCAATAGGCCGTATTCATAAAAATAAGTAATTGCTTTTACTAAAGTAACAACCCCCTTTTACTAACCTTTTACTTAAATGTGTATTCATAGAAATAAGCAATGACTTTCAAGTAAAAGCTACAAAGTTTAAGCATTAGTAATTGCTTTTTACTTATAAGTAAATGCTAGAGAAATTAGCACCTACTTCAATTTGTATTCATAAAAATGACCTGCGACTAGCATTTACTAGTGATTGTACAAGCACCTAATTTATGGCTTGCTGTGTAGCAAATACAGACATATCACATTTTCTGCCATGTTTTTACGTCCAAGACCACAACCTAAGGTGTATAACATCAGGCATAATCGTTATGAAGTAAACCCTAGCACTTACAGAACTTTATTTAGGTTTGACAAAGAAAATGTGGAATGGCTTGCAAACACCTTCATACCACCAAATACCGAGACTCGTGGATGGTACTGTAGTACAATAGCAACTACTTGAGAACTTACTAGCCGAGGCAAGTAACAACTGTAATCATTTAGCAAATGGTTATGAATAAGATTTTTAGCAATTGCTTAGACTAGACCTTTTACTTACCTAGTTGTTGCTTTTACTTATAGCATTTACTAGTAAGTAATTACTTATTTTTATGAATACGGCCTATTGGCTGTTATTAACCCTAACCTTCCCAAATATTCCCAAAACCTCTTTGCTAAAGTGAAGAATTTTGAAGGATTGAGGTTACATGCTACATGCTCTTTGCTAAAGTGAAGGATTTTGAAGGATTGAGGTTATTAGGCATACTTGCCTTTCCATTGTACATGTACATCCATGTTTGTTATAGTGATTGCAAGGTCAGTGCTTGGGTCAGTGGACACTGTTTATAGCTCCATGCATGTAGGGAGGGTCCCTGGCCATGTACATACTTGTACTATGTACAATGTATCACAGATGAGAAACACATGTGTGCATACATGTCATGTGCTTGCTTTACTACTGAAGGATTCTGAAGGATTCAGGTTATGTGTAAGCAAATGGGCCAAGGGAGTTAGGAAGGATTCAGGTTACGTGTAAGCAAATGGGCCTAAGGAGTTAGGAAGGATTCAGGTTATGTGTAAGCAAATGGGCCTAGAGAGTTAGGAAGGATTCAGGTTATGTGTAAGCAAATGGGCCTAGGGAGTTAGGAAGGATTCAGGTTATGTGTAAGCAAATGGGCCGAGGGAGTTAGGAAGGATTCAGGTTATGTGTAAGCAAATGGGCCTAAGGAGTTACATGTAGGAAGGATTCAGGTTATGTGTAAGCAAATGGGCCTAGGGAGTGAGGGTTAATAGACTTATTATTGTTCACTGATGACGTGAAACAATTTTCCCTTGTGTTTTAAAAGCCAGCATCCTCTCTGAGAGGTTTAGCAACCTATGTACATGTACATGTACAGTTGTACTATTAGTATAATATGAGAGAAAGTATCTGCCACATACATGTACATGTACATGTAGGCCCAGGAACATCAAATGTTTGATTTGGACAACTGACACTGGATACTCCTATTGACATACATGTAAGAATGTACTTGTACATGTATGTAAAAGATATTTTGAATTCCAAGAAACCAGATAATAAAAAGCACATTGGGCTGCAATTAGCAAACCCTCAAGAGGATCTGTGGTTGTAGACTGAGATAATGATGCATTACACAGGCATGTACTGTACATACATGTATGTAAACAGTAAGCTTGGGCGATGGCACGATAATATCGAATATCGCGATATTTTTTTTTACGCGATTATGATATCGAGAACTTTTTAAATCATCGAGATATCGGCAGATCGCGATGAAAAAAAAAATATCGCGATGAAAAAAATATATCACGATGAAAAAAAAATTATCGTGAAGAAAAAATATGTCATGATTAAACAAAATCCTCGATTGTCATTTGGGCCAGAAATTCCCTGGGAAAAAACTTAGGAAGTCTTTTCAGCTTTCGTGAGTAACAAAATCGAACTACTTCTGTAGTAAACCGACTGTGAAGATCACAAAGGAGCCGCCTGACAGGGTGTTGTTTAATAATCCACCGCCACTCAAAGAAATCTATTAAGACTGATTTAAGTGTTGGGATTGAATGGGGTATTTATTTATTTTTATTTATTTAAGCTTTCTTTATTCAGGGTAGCACCATTCAGTGAGTAACACTGCTTTCCAAGGTGGCCCTGATACATGTATACATTTACAATGATTTCTAAAAAGAATGTACCGGTAGATCAAACACACAGGACTATTGCAGAATACAAGGTTAGATATATGTGTGGATATGGATAATATACACTAGATATAATACAATTGAATAATTGGATATTAAATAATATTACTAATAGTACAATTTTAGTGAATGAGGGTATTATTTTTAAACTGGTTGATTGACATAGTGTGATAGTTAATGCGAATATTCTGTGGTAATTTGTTCCATAGTTGACAAGATCTAGTTATAAACATGCGTTGACCAGAATTAGTTACAATCTGGAATAGCGAGTGAGTTTGAAATCTGACCTCTCGTAGAATAATTATGTACAGAGTGGGTGAACTTAAATTTAGCAGACAAATAATAAGGAGACGTACCATTTAAACATTTGAAAATCATAATAAGCATTTGGTTAGTCCACCTATCATCTAATTTGAGCCAATTAAGGGAAGTCATCATGTCATTAACAGGAGTTCTAATGTCTACAGATAAGATTATTCTAGCTAATTTGTTCTGCTGTTTTTGAAGTCTAGATTTTAGTTCATTGTTGCAATTTGACCATACAGGGCTACAATAGTCAAAATTAGGTATGATCATTGCTTCAGCAAGCATTTTTAAGGTACAATTTGGTAAATAATACTTTAAACGGTTTAAGACACCACAGCGTTTTGAAACTTTTGATGATACATGATTAATATGACTAAGCCATGTCATTTGGCTTATCAAAAATAACACCAAGGTATTTAAAATTATCAACCCTTTCTATTATTAAATCATTGTTGTAAGTTATGGAAATATTACTAAACTTATCCAAACATTTGTTTGTACCAAAAGCATTAACTTCGTTTTGTTGATATTCAATGTCAACTTATTATCTAAGAACCATTTCGATATTTTTAAAGTTATTCTTAAGGTCACTCTGAAGATTCTGTGGGTCTGATGAACGAAATAATAACGTAGTATCATCAGCATACATTACAGTTTTACAATTTACAGAACTAGGAAGACTATTTACATATATAAGAAAAAGCAAGGGTCCTAGTATAGATCCCTGGGGAACACCTATATTGATACTTTGAAATGAAGATAAACTACTGCCTATACTAACTGCTTGTTTTCTGTTGTTAAGATATGACATGAACCAGCATAGCTCATCTCCCCTTACACCATACATGTTAAGTTTATAAGTAAGAAGTCTATGATTTACAGTATCGAAAGCTTTTTTAAGATCAAGAAATATAGCGGCAGTAATACAACGCTCATCAGTATTATTTAAAATAAAATCCTGAACATCTATTAGCGTGGTTGTGGTTGAGTGATGTTTTCTAAAACCTGATTGACAATCGTTTAATATATGATTACACAATAAATGAGAGTACAGCTGGTCATGAACAGATCTTTCTATAATTTTAGATACAATAGATAACACAGATATAGGACGATAATTATCAACATTTGATTTGTCACCAGACTTATAAATTGGAGTAACCTTTGCCGCTTTCCAGTCACTAGGAAATACAGATGTACATAAGGATAAATTACAAATATAGGCAAGGGAAGCGCAGATGACAGGTGCGGCAGTTTTTAACAATTTGGTGCTAATACAATCAATACCAGGAGATTTACTATTTGACATTTTACAAATCTGCTTATAAATGTAACTGGAAGATATTTCACAAAATTTAAATTGATCATAATCTACAGAAGAAGAGTTTATGTTATAAATAAATTACGATTAACAATAGGTGTACAGTTCTGATCAGCAGTTTGAAATTTGTTTGCGAGATTCATACCAATTGATGTAAAATAATTATTAAATTCGTAGCAGTAGTCTTTTCAGAGGTTGTAAAACCTTCAGAAGTATTTACATTCCCAATCTTGTTTTGCTTACTTGGAATTATTTTCTTAATAGACTTCCACAATTTGTTTGAGTCCTTCATATTATTTTTTAATTTCATTTTGGAAGAAGTTACTTTTAAGAGATTTGTTCATGTTGTTTACTTTATTTCTTAATGTTTTAGCTTTAGCCCAGTCCTGTGCATCATTAGTTTTGTGTGCTTTAGCATAATAATAGTCCCTATCTTTACTTAATTGAAGAAACTCAGTGGTAGCCCATTCTGGTAAGAAACCTTTGACCCTCTTTTTGTTTGATGGGTGCATGCTTATTGCATGCATAATTGAACATGTTGACCCAGCAGGACCATGCATCATTTACATTGTTGTAAGTGGTTACCTCCCCAGTTTCTATTGTTAAGTGTAGTGAGAAAATCAATGGTGTTAAAATGCTTATAGGAACGTGATTTAGTAACCCTTGGTGGATGTTTTAATTGTTTATATTTTCTAACTAAATAAATAAGAGAATGGTCGCTCAAACCAAGACTATGTACGCCCGATTCAGTAATTGTTTCAGAACGAGAAACAAAAACAAGATCTATAATAGTTTTTGTTTTATCGGTAATCCTTGTGTAATCATGTATTAATTGCTGTAAACTGCAGCTTTTGGCAAAATCATTGATCTTTTTAGAATTACTGGCTTTTGAGATATCTAAATTAAAATCTCCAACAATAATTATTTCGTTATAAATAGAAAGACAGGTTTGAAATAAGTTATCAATATTATTTAGGTAATCAGTATTAGCATCAGGAACTCTATATACAGTAGATAAGAGCAAAGGTTTGGTACTAGGTAACTCTATATACAGTAGATAAGAGCAAAGGTTTGGTACTAGGTAACTCTATATACAGTAGATGAGAGCAAATGTTTGGTACTAGGTAACTCTATATACATGTACAGTAGATAAGAGCAAAGGTTTGGTACTAGGACCGCGTTCACACTTGATCCGGCAAGGGCGATCAAAGGAGGATCAGATCCTGCAAGGGCGATCAAAGGGCGATCAACAGCTAGTGTGAACGCAAGAGCGATCAGGATCTGATCCTCCTTTTTGATCCCCCTTTATTGCGGGATCAAAGGAGGATCTGATCCTGCAAGGTGGATCAAAAACGTAGTGTGAACGCAACGCAGGATCAGACCCCGCAATTTGACCCACCGACTTCCGGTCTAATCAAACAGACTGAGCGCGAGTTGAAAAAAAATAAACCGCGAAGCTTGTAAACAACCAGTGTTGGTTATGCAATGAGAGCGTCCCCTTATTACACTGGTTCCAACACGTAACACAGCATTTCTGTGCACAAAAGAACATTACGATTTGAATGGTACTTGGCATTTGCATCCCTGTTCTGCATGCAACAACCGTGCGAGACGAACCACATGTGACCATTTCTACCTCTATGCATCGACCAGTTTCCTTCTCATCAGGCTTTTCGTGTTTTTATCATAATACCACGGTTTTCATTAGTATTTGAAAATCATTTTGTATATCCATATTTTGTATTTTCTTGTCGCAGTATTATAGTACACTTAAGGTTTAGTGTTGTTGGTGGTTGTTTACGTTATTTCTTGTACGACATGGCCGGCTGCTGCTGTTGTACGGGTCGATGTGGTCGGAGGGGAGCTGGCATGTTTTTGGACATGCATCACCCCGGCAACGCGTGTGCCTGCGTGCGCACAATCAATGACCTTGCTCAGTTGACCTGTCATACGAGCAGTGTGGAACTTCCGTTGAACCGACGGTCGGGCTAGGGGGATCAATGCACGATCAGACTCAAGTGTGAACGCGTCCGCGATCAGTTTGATCGCCCTTGCAGGATCTGATCCTCCGTTGATCGCCCTTGCCGGATCTAGTGTAAACGCGGCCATCGTAACTCTATATACAGTAGATAAGAGCAAAGGTTTGGTACTAGGTAACTCTATATACAGTAGATAAGAGCAAAGGTTTGGTACTAGGTAACTCTATATACAGTAGATAAGAGCAAAGGTTTGGTACTAGGTAACTCTATATACAGTAGATAAGAGCAAAGGTTTGGTACTAGGTAACTCTATATACAGTAGATAAGAGCAAAGGTTTGGTACTAGGTAACTCTATATACAGTAGATAAGAGCAAAGGTTTGGTACTAGGTAACTCTATATACAGTAGATAAGAGCAAAGGTTTGGTACTAGGTAACTCTATATACAGTAGATAAGAGCAAAGGTTTGGTACTAGGTAACTCTATATACAGTAGATAAGAGCAAAGGTTTGGTACTAGGTAACTCTATATATATATACAGTAGATGAGAGCAAAGGTTTGGTACTAGGTAATACAATTTCAACTAACAGGAATTCAAGGGTATTATCAGTTGAAATATTAGTTTTATCTATATAATTAATTCCATCTTTGATATAATTTATAATGCCCCCATGTTGTCGGTCTAAGTTATCTCTATCTTTACGACAGATGCTGTAACCAGGTATAGCTAATTCATTATTATCAATGTCATCTGTAAGCCAACTTTCAGTTATGCAAAGTATGTTAATATCATTATTATGTAAGAAAATATTTATATGATCAATCTTATTTCGAAGACTTTGTATGTTAACATGCGCTATTTTTAAACCTTTGCTAAGACTACAATCATAATCTATCAGTTTATCTGCAAATGGTAACTCATTATACGATAGTTTAAAGAAACATAAATTACACCACCACTTGTAATTATTTTGGTCATTTAGACTATTAATACAATCAGTATGAAAGTGCTGTGAACAATTTATACAAGAAATGCTTGAAGAAATTAATCCTATATTTTTCTTACAGGTGACACAGACATAATTTGTTCCATTGCCAGTTGAATTTTTGATATTATTTATTGAAGGTTTATTTTTAGTCAATTTCCTCCTAAAATTACTTCTGTATTTTGAAGGTTTGTATAAATTACTTACATGTACATTTGTAATTATGTCTTTGGTTGTTGAGGGTACCTGGTAGGGTGTGAGATGGCACTACGCAGGTTGGTGACGAGTCTTGCTATGCCGTGGTTGTTCAGATGAACTTCATCCCAATAGAGGTAATCTCGAATCTTGCAAGATACTGCTACAAAGGAGGGGGTGTGATCTACGAATGTTACTCTGGAGCTTTGATGGCAGTTGCGTTCAAATATGTTGTTCAGTTGGCGGATCTTCTGGTTTGCTGGGCTGTTACTAGTTGTAGGGATCAGTCGTGGAAGAATGCTGGAGATGATGACGTGTGCGGAAGGAAATTTATCGAGAGTGGTGTTTATCAGTGATCTTGATGTGGCATCGCAGGTTGCAACAGAGTCATGTTGTACACTATTTGTCCATGCCTGAAGAATTATGCACCGAGGTTGGCCAAACGGGCATGTCTCAACCATTTCTTCAATATCGGTTATTGTTGCCCCTCCCTTTGCGAATATCTTTGTAGTTTTCCCTGGACAGAATCTTCTTTCATCTATGCGTTTACATATTGAGTTGCTGAAGATTAGAATCTCTGGTGATGGCGATGATGGAGTGTGTGTAGGCTGCGATGAAGGTGGGGAAGATAGGGGTAAAGTTGACGATGGTGGCTTGGACGATGATTGAGATGATGGCTTGGACGGTGGCTTGGACGGTGACTGAGATGGTGACTGAGATGGTGGCTTGGACAGTGACTGAGACGTTGGTGGGTGAGGTACGAGAGAGGAGCTTGAAGGGTCGTTCTCAACTGCATCAGGCACAGTATCTTCTAAGACACTGAAGCCATTAGAAACATATATGGTACATGGAGTGTGAGATGAGTTGAGCTTTGATCTGGTTATTTTGGGCCATTGAAATGTGTCATGTGTTGGCTTTAGGCTAGCAATTTCTGCTTCCAGTAAACAGTTACGATTGCTTAGTTCACTGAAGGCAATGGAGAGTTGTGAGTAGGAACTCCTCAGATCTCTGTGTTCCTTCAGTTGTGTTGTCAGGTCTTTTAGTTTATCCTGCAGACTCTGTATTTTTGCTTTGAGTTTTGGAGATTCGTCTTCATGGTGCTCTGTTTGGGCGTAAGTGCTGCAGCTGTTGTTTCTGGTCTGGGTAGATATCTCACATGTGGTGACCAGTTTAGGTGACAGAGAGACATCATCAGTCTTGAAGTTGATTTTGTTGCATATTACTGGAGTTGATGTTATCAGAGGATCAGTTGGTTCATATGTTGAAAATTTGATCCAACAATGTGGAGACAATGTGGAGACAATGTGGAGACAATGTTTACGTCTCACTGTCTATCCACGATGGTGGTCTGTGACTCTGGCTGGCGCACCACGGGCGAGAATATTATATCATACATATTTAAATATATGCAGAATATGGGTGTTGCCTTAAAAACACATAGTCATGAATTAAATCAAAGCATGGATCGGCAGCGGCTCGATCAAAGTTGGGATTAGGACACTATTCTGTTGTACCATACTGGGACTCTTGTCTTGTGTGACAAAACATATACACGTACTCTTGATAAACCATGTGACGTTTATTTAAAATAGTGTGACTACAATCCACATTTTATGAATCATATGGTTTTATTCTCCACGGTACTATATGCAGGAATAAACCTAGTCACATGACCCAGTCACGTGAACGCGTGAATCACGTGAACTCGGGCTGATGATTTGATTGGGACGCACGACGCAGTAACCGTCCCACATAATTATTATGCAAACGATTTGCCAATAGCGATGGGTGCGTTTTTGCGACCGTAACCAGAAACATGTTTGGGCTTTGGTCATTGGTTAAGCGTTTTCGCAAGTTCGGTTGTGCATGCTGCGATGACATCGATATCATGGTTCTGACCAAACATAAACCGAACTTTGTGATCGGTTACACTTAGTTTCAAGATGGCGGATTGTAAAAAGTGTTAAAACATGATTAAGTGATTGTTCGTATACCAGTATATATTTCAAGTTGAGCACTCGCGAGTAAGTTCTATTTTGAGAAATGTTGATGACTGAACATGTCACAAACTGAAAACAATTGTCTGGTTACGTTCGCGTTTTCGCGTAGCTGTGCCGTTTTGTTTCTGGTTAGGGTAGCGTAAACCCGCCCCATATGTTGCACTCGTGAATGGCGCAATTGCACGTGTCTCTCAGGTAAGCACTGGCAATTTATTGTGACGCTTGTAGATGGATACATCCCTGTCATTACCGGCTCTAAAGCACTCATGCGTGAAAAACAAAAATAATCGCGATATTATCGAATATCGCGATATATGTTTGACGATATATCGTGGATGAAAAAATCGATATCGCCCAAGCCTAGTAAACAGACCATTAACTTTCATTTTCATTTCATTTCATTTATTGATTTCACAGGTAGAAAAAACAAATAAACACAAATTTACATTAAATTAACAGAAACGGAAACAAAGGTACATGTAGCACCCCTGTAGGATTACAAAAAAAGTAAACTAAATTACTGTCAAGTTGATCTCCTGATGCTACCACTTAGGAAGTAAACAAATACTCAAATATGGGTCTGCTAATTGAGCGATAAAGTGAAATAAGAATTTTAGGGTCCCTAGTTTTAACTACTCTACCAATAAATCCATTTAGCCTAGTGGCTTTTGAAGTAACATTGCTAATATGGGTTTTCCAGCTTAAGTCCCTAGAAATAATAACACCAAGGTATTTGTAGTTATCAACATTTTCCAAAGTGTAATCACCAATATTATACAGTGGTTTAGCAGGATTTCTAGAACGGGTCACAGTCATTAGCTTACATTTATTTGGGTTTAAAGCCATACAATTTAAATTACACCAGGTGTTTATGTGCTGCAGATCATTCTGGAGTGTCACTTCATCATGTGGAGTTTTAATGACTCTATACAAAACAGTGTCATCTGCATATTGACGAAGACTCGACTGAACACAAAATGGCAGATCAAAAGCAAAAATGTTGAAAAGTAAAGGTCCAAGAACACATCCCTGTGGTACACCAGAATGAACTGCAGCCCAGTCAGATGATGATCCCATAAACTGAACCCGTTGAGATCTATTTGTAAGATAAGACTTGAACCAGTCCAACATTGAACCACAAACGCCATATTTATGTAATTTGTTCAAAAGAACTTGATGACTCACACGATCAAATGCTTTAGACCAATCTAAAAATATGGCATCAATGCGGGAGGGTTTCGGAACATCAAGTGCGTTGGCCCAGCTATGATAAAGAGTTGTCAATTGAGTAACACAGGAGCGCTTTGGCAAAAACCCATGTTGAGTACATAGGTGAGATTATCCCCCTCTATATGAATCATGATTAATGAGATGTTTACACACAACCCTTTCAAGAATCTTACCAACAACAGAACAGAGTGAGATGGGTCTATAGTTTGACATAACATGAGCATCACCAGTTTTAAATAATGGAACAACATTCGCTAGCTTCCATTCATGAGGAACTACACCAGAGGCAAGCGAAAAGTTAAAAAGTTTAGCTAAGGCCAAAAAAAAAAAATTGTTGAGTTGCCCTCCAGTGAAAATATTTGAAGGGGTCGGTCGGTCGGGATTTTTTTTTCTTTTTTCTTTTTTTTTCTTCTCCTTGACTGTCATTTTAAGATTGAAATGCATTGGAACTGAAACCACATACCATGTTTTTCATTTGTATACCTATCAGCAAGGAATTTTGCTTCAGAATAAAAGTATCCCAAGCATTTTTGTTGTACTTTTCGCTGTGATTGACACAGCAAATTCATCCATATTATGCAATGCTCAACATGCAAGTGGCCATTCGATTTGAAAACGTGTAGATTGAGTCGCAATCGTTGACACACGTACAGTGCGGGGAGCCAGTGCACAACGTGTAAGGGCCATTTGATTTGAAAACATGTAGATTGAGTCTTGGGTACCGGTAAATTCACCGGTAAAAAAAGTGGAAAATTTCACAAATCAAACGTATTATGTTTTATACAAAGAAAATTGGTAAGTTTCATTAATAAATAGGCCTATGAATGACGGGGAAAAAAAAAAGAAAAAAAAAACCTGACCCAAGATGGTGGAGGGCAACTCAACATCTGTTTTTTTTTGGCCTAATGGCTGGGCTAAACTATCACAAGTTAGTTTAAGCAACATTGGAGATATGTCATCAGGACCACAAGATTTATGCATGTTAAGTTCAGAAAGGAGTTGTTTAACTTCAGCCGGAGTAGTTGAAATGTTACAAAGACGAAAATCAGTAAAAGTGTGATCACATGAGATATCAATGATATTGTTAGAGTCACTACTAGAGTTTCTCTGGAAAATAAGGTTGAAATTCTGAGCAATATTGACCGGATCATTAATAACGCCATTTTCAGTTTGAAAACTTGGAATTGTACTCTTTCGACGCTGGGTACTAACAAACGACCAGAACCTTTTAGGATTAGATGGAGAATTCATGGCCATGTCCTTGATATAACTACAATATGATTGTCTAACTAAATATTTGACCTCATTCCAAAGCTTTTTTGTATTTGTTCCATAAATTATGATTAGCCTTGTTACGGATACATGTAGCTGCTTTGTAAGCTTTGTTTTTCTTTTTAGACAAAATAATGATATCTGCAGAAATCCAAGGATGTTTCTTTCTATCTTTACATTTGGGAATAGGAACAATATCTTTAACTCTCCTATTATCAGTGTAGTTCTTTACAAAGTCGACCCATACTTCAAAATGTCACAACCATGACATTTTGAGGCACACACTTTCTTATCTGAAGATTAATGGCATTCCCCAAGGCACTTCAGAGAGATGAGGTAAACTAAAGCAGCCACCTGCTTTGTTTCATTGCAAGGTTAACTTGAAATAAACCAGTGCAGTAACTTGGGGGTATACACTGAATAGCAGGAGTTATCCACAAAATACCATGTGGCACACTGGGGCACACTTGGTTTGTGTGAAGGTCAGAACACTTTGTTTTTGTCCCAGGGGCATTTTGGGGTACATCCATGTACCACTCTTGTGTACAGTATGCAGTATATTAAGGCATGCATAGAAAAAGCATTGTGTATTTAGCAGACACAAGTTTTTGTGGCATTTTGGAGACTGCATAACATGTACATGTATACAAGGGTTAATTTCTATTATAACATGCAGTACACATACATGTAGTAAACATCAGCTGTGTTATTATATTTGTCCAAGTTGACCAAAACTGTCAACTACTCAAGTGCTACATGTACATGTACAGGGTATGTCAATCTTCAAGAATTGATGGCCCTTGTGTTACCAGACCATTAACCCTTGTATACGTGCAGTCTCCAAAATGTTGCAAAAAACTGCTAAGTACACAATGCTTTGTCTAGATGCATGCCTCAAAATATTGCATACTGTACACAAGAATGGTACATGGATACCCCAAAATGCCCCTGGGTATGGGACAAACACAAAGTGTTCTGACCTTCACACAGTATGTGTATACATGTACCACAAGTTACTGCACTGGTTTATTTCAAGTTAGCCTTGCAATGAAACAAAGCAGGTGGCTGCTTCAGTTTACCTCATCTCTCTGAAGAGCCTTGGGCTATGCCATTAATCTTTAGAAAGAAGAAAGTGTGTACCACAATATGTCCCAGTTGTGACATTTTGAAGTATGGGTCCACTTTGTAAAGAACAACACTGATAAGGGTTAAAGAAAATGTACATGTTGGAACAATTGTTTTTTACTCAGTATGCTAACTGAAACCGTGTATTGTTTTTATGTTTAACAAAAAACATGCCATCCCCAAGTTGTTTGTTTTAGATTTGACATTAGAAAGCCTGTTTTCTCCAAGATAAAAGCACTTTACAGATCATGAATTCATTTCTCATGATAATTGTTACATTTATACGTACCAACATTACACCAATACAACCTTTAGATGTTAATTTGATCAACTTTATCTTAAAAGATTAACTCTTTCTGGATGGCAAGCCTCTTTAGAAGCCCATGTGCGCATCGTACGCGGACGGCAAGCCACTTTAGAAGCCCAACGCGCACGCGACATAGGCCCGACGTCATCACCTGACAACATCGTTGTGTTTTGACTTGTTTTGACAACAGAATACGCAACTAACCAATAAGAATTCGAGGTCATGTACCTTCAATGCAAATTAGCTAATACATATTGATTATTGATGATGTTTATGACTACGAGAACTGATGAAACACTCCGATCCGAGAGCTCAGATTGTGTCAAGTTTTTGTTTACGTTAATTACACATGACCCTATGCGGTTTACCACACACGTTGGATTAAAAAATGGCGGCCTCCATGGAACTCACAACATTATTATACAATGCATATTTCCAATACCTTGTAGATTTATTGACATTTATTCTACGGAACGATAAACATAAGTTTATATTTGGATGGCTGCGATGCATTATGGGTGTCCCCAACATGACCCCCATCTCAATATTCACACTCAGTAAGTCATAACCTTTATTTTGATACCTTACTCTCTTCAATTGGCAAAAGATGAAAAAAATTATTAATAATTTCCACACTTGACCTTGATGTTTAGAGTACTTACAGTATCAAATTACACTAATTACATTAATTCCATCTATGTAAAATAACTTCAGGTAGAAAGAGTTAACTTTTGATTAATTTTAGTCAGGTCATTACCAATGTTGTACCTTCCCTTTAACTTGAAGTTTATATGTGTATGTCGTTACAGAACCAATAAATAATGGATAATTTGATCTGTGCATGCTTGAGAAACATTTCCATTAATTTATTTATGGAATGACGAACAGTTGAATTTGACCATGCCTTGGCACACCCAGACATTACCAGACTTAACAAATAAACACTGTCGATATTACAATGTAGAAGAGTACTTAATACAAGGAAAGGGTCTGCTGCATATCATAAATTATGTATTATATTACAATTTAGCGTTTTAGTCCATGTACAGTATTAAGGCAAAAAAATAAAATAATAAAGTCTCCGGTTTCTGGTCTCAGTGAACGTCGTCTTAGACCAGAGTGCTATGTTATTCACATACATGTAGGGGTATGAATATTTGCCTGATTTGTGAGACTTCTCTTAGCCACTGGTACACTACATGTACATGTATGTATGACATAAAACACAATAAAGGGGGCCACTTTGCATCCGTCACGTTAGCAGTTTTTTCAATGGTTGTTATTTATTTTTAAGTACCTGAAACCGACCAAAAAGTGTTTCAACATGTGAATGGACATGCAGGCTTATACTAGAACTAATTTGAGTTGAATTATTTTATTTATTTATTTATTTATTTACCCTCAAATTTCCATAAAAATTGGACGGAAAAAGTTACCTCACTTTTCCGTCCATTTGTTGATGGAAATTTTAGGCTAATTAAAAAAATAATAGTAATAATCAACTCAAATTATCTTTAGGATAAGCATGCATTGTCTATTCAAATGTTGAAATTCTTTTTGGGTGGTTTCAGATATTTAAAAAAAAATTACAACCATTAGAAAAACTGCTAACGTGACGGTAGGAAAGTGGCCCCCTTTATTGTGTTTTATGTCGTGGGAAATTTGGTCTGGTTCCAATAAATGCATATACGTGTATCACGTATTTCAATGGTTGGCAAAAAAATAAATAACTAAATAATAATAATAATAATAAACCCCCCCCCCTAAAAAAAAAAGTGCATCACTGCACCAATTTTGAAGCCGACTTGCAGTGTATGGTAACTGTCATTACCCGTTTCCATTTTTCGGTTCCAATTACTTGTAAACGACTTTTAAAAATTTTGACTGAACGTTTAAGCCACACAAAGTCTCCATTAAAAAACATTTTTTGTGTGGGGAATGCTACAAATCATTTTCAATATTCGTGTAGAGGCGGGAAATTATTACAGTAAGTATACTTTTATTATGACTCCATAATAAAATGGAATACATGTACATGTAAGTAAGACTAATTGCGGTGACACCATGTGAAATTCTCTATTGAGTAGTAATTGGTTCTGAAAAGAACTGGAGGTTACAACTCGACGTTTTCGATCAGTATGCTCTGATCGTCATCGGGAGAAACTTGTGTTAATATTGGTTATTTGTGTTTATATTGGTTATTTGTGTTTATATTGGTTATTTGTGTTTATATTGATTATTTGTGTTTATATTGATTATTTGTGTTTATAAAATGGTTATTTTATACATTTGAGAGTATTTACGTTTTTTATACAAATTTGGTACCTGGGTATCCGAAGATTTCCAATTTCGGGTATCCGGTTCCCGAAACAATTGAAAATGCACAGCCTTACATGTACATGTACTTAGCAAACTCTGTGAAGATGGGTCCTGGCCACTTTATACCCAACATGGTTGTCAGTGAATGTAAAGTGTATACTTCAAGTACATACAATGTACATGAACTTTCACTATAGTACTAGTACTACATGTACACTGTAATCTTATAATACTCCCGTACATGATACATCATATACAAATGTAGGTGATACAATGCATAATAATAATGGACACTTATATTGTGCCGGTATCCGCCAAGTTTGACGTTCATGGCGCATGAACATTATTACCCAGCTGTCATTGGGCCATTCCTAGAACCATCTCAACTCCCTGGGGAGTATGCAGCCCATGCTGCCAAATGTGTAGCGCAATGAGCTTAATCAAACACAATTACGATCTCTGCCCTCAAAGGTCCCCATTTATACTCCTGGGTGAAAGAGAAGCAAATATAGTGAAGTGTCTTGTTCAGGGACACAAGGATTCGGACCCACACGCTGACGACTCGGCCATCAGCACACAAGTCCGATGCACTAAACCGCTCGACCATGACATGCATATAATGGGCAATTCTCCATGGGAGAGAAAACATTTTTCAAAATTTTACATTAGCAATAGAGGAATATTTCATATTGATTCTAGACCAGAATTTCAACAGGGAATCCAATCCAAGTGGTTAAAATTCGAAAAACTCATGTTTTCTGGGAGAAATATGGATTTTTGGGTAGTAAGTCTGAAAATGTGGAATTTTCGTTAAAAATTCACATTTAATTCTCTTGGACATTGTTATTTGTGGAGGCCTTGTGGGAAAATAATTGTTTGTGTGTCTAGATAGCCATTGTACCAAAGATTACTTTTGTATGTAAAAAAAAAATTAAATTATTTTTCGTGTTCTCCAATAATTTAAAAATAAAACATGAGAAAATCACACGTAATTCCGTTACCAAAATAATGCACAAAAGGTGCATTGGCTGGGTCATGAATGGACGTCATTCCGTTACCGGAGAATTACCCACATACATGTACATACATGTACAGTGTAGGCTTGGGCGATAACACAATAATATCGTATCGCAATACCTTTTTTATTTCGATTACGATATCGGGAACCATCTTAAGTTATCAAGATACCGGCAAATCGCGATTAAAAAATATATGACATTAAGCACAATAAAGGGGGCCACTTTACATCCGTCACGTTAGCAGTTTTTCCAATGGTTGCTATTTATTTTTAAGTACCTGAAACCGACTAAAAGTGTTTTAACATGTGAATGGACATGCAGGCTTACATGTACATGTATACTAGAACTAATTTGAGTTGATTTATTTTATTTTTTTATTTTTTTATTTATTTTTTTACCCTCAAATTCCATAAAAATTGGACGGAAAAAGTTACCTCACTTTCCGTCCATTTGTTGATGGAAATTTTAGGGTAATTAAAAAAATAATAGTAATTATCAACTCAAATTATCTTTAGGATAAGCATGCATGTCTATTCAAATGTTGAAATTCTTTTTGGGTGGTTTCAGATATTTAAAAAAAAATTACAACCATTAGAAAAACTGCTAACGTGACGGTAGGAAAGTGGCCCCCTTTATTGTGTTTTATGTCATATCGCGATTAAAAATAATCGCCATTGTGAGTCAAGTCATAAATTCCATGGAAATAACATTATGACAGTCTTTTCAGCTTTTGGAAGTGAGAAACAAAAGCGAACTTCTTCAGAAGTACATACACACACACGCTATGCAAACGAATTTGTGATTTACCCCTAACTTCCTAGGCCCATTTGCTTGTACACATAACCTGAATCCTCCAAAATCCTTCAGTACTTAGTAAAGCAAGCACATGACATGTATGCACACATATGTTTCTAATCTGTGATACATGTACATGGGGCAGGGACTCTCCCTGCATGCATGGAGCAATAAACAGTGTCCACTGACCCAAGCACTGACCTTGCAATCACAACAACAAACATAGATGTGCATGTACCATGGAAAGGCAAGTATGCCTTATAACCTCAATCCTCCAAAATCCTTCACTTTAGCAAAGAGCATGTTGCATGTAACCTCAATCCTTCAAAATCCTTCACTTTAGCAAAGAGCATGTTGCATGTAACCTCAATCCTTCAAAATCCTTCACTTTAGCAAAGAGCATGTTGCATGTAACCTCAATCCTTCAAAATCCTTCACTTTAGCAAAGAGCATGTTGCATGTAACCTCAATCCTCCAAAATCCTTCACTTTAGCAAAGAGCATGTTGCATGTAACCTCAATCCTTCAAAATCCTTCACTTTAGCAAAGAGCATGTTGCATCAATGTAACCTCAATCCTCCAAAATCCTTCACTTTAGCAAAGAGCATGTTGCATGTAACCTCAATCCTTCAAAATCCTTCACTTTAGCAAAGAGCATGTTGCATGTAACCTCAATCCTCCAAAATCCTTCACTTTAGCAAAGAGCATGTTGCATGTAACCTCAATCCTCCAAAATCCTTCACTTTAGCAAAGAGCATGTTGCATGTAACCTCAATCCTTCAAAATCCTTCACTTTAGCAAAGAGCATGTTGCATCAATGTAACCTCAATCCTCCAAAATCCTTCACTTTAGCAAAGAGCATGTTGCATGTAACCTCAATCCTCCAAAATCCTTCACTTTAGCTAAGAGTATGTAACCTCAATCCTTCAAAATCCTTTATTTTAGCAAAGAGGATTTTGGAGGATTTGGGAAGGTTAGGGTTATTGTGATGCT
The DNA here is from genome assembly GCA_029582265.1 of Zoroaster sp. YZ-2022. Taxonomy (NCBI): domain Eukaryota; kingdom Metazoa; phylum Echinodermata; class Asteroidea; order Forcipulatida; family Zoroasteridae; genus Zoroaster; species Zoroaster sp. YZ-2022. The sequence continues at coordinate 23,134,482 of CM055819.1, forward strand.
TGTAGAGGGGTACATACAGTGTACCTGCGGTTATCGGCTCTAAAGCATTCATGCATGAATGAAAAAAATATATAACCGCGATCCTATCGAAAATTGCGATATGTTTGCCGATATATCGTGGATGAAAAAAATCGATAGCGCCCAAGCTTAGCCCAAACTCCCTAAGCATTGTTAATGAACAATAAAAATCCTTCAAAATCCTCCAACTGCCTTTGTTGTCTAGGGAGTTAGGGCTAAATTAGTGCAGTGACATGTACATACTATGTACATGTATGCATACGTTCATTTGTAGAAGATTGGTGTGTACACTGTAGTTAGTCTTTTTTACATGTATGTAACATGTATTGTGTATTATCAAACAACCTTTCAACTATAGGAGGGTGATCAAAAATGATTTATGATATTAACAATACGAAGATTGGGGAACTGCCCCGTCATGCTTGTACACAGTATATATTTACAGTGTGCATAACAATGCACCTATCAAGATTGCCTACGTGTGTAGTGATTACATGTACATGTATATGGGTAGTGGTGCTTGAACATTTTTTCGTCTGGGTTTTGTCAGGTTGATTCCGATAACGAACAAGACTTTGGCTGTACATTGTGGTTAAAGGAATCGATTGCAACATTTTTTTTTAGTAAAAAGGCAGAAATATTTTTATGTGCACAGTACAGATTTGTTGAAAAGGCGACTTTTGATTAGTAAAATTGTGATTTCTGTGGCATAGCATTTTGCTGTGTAATATATGTGCGGAAATGTTGTCACTTCCTGGACTAGTGATGTTGTCATGAGATTGAGAATCTGCTACGTGTGCATGTACATGTACATCAATTCAAAAGTGTCAAATAAATCTTAAAAGATCAGTATAAATATTGTTTTAGTGTTAAGCCAAAACAAATGTTGTGTTTCTGGTAACCACACTGACCCAATAATATTTGTAAAAGGTAGAGTCAGGATTTAGTTTTTTTTTTTTCACTAGGTGTGTACTTTCTAAACACAGTATTGTATGTATACACGTTTGTACATGAATTAAGAAAACAAACCAATTGATTTCGTGATCTATATTATGTTAGTATGCAATTGCATGTGTACACGCATCAAATCCATTAAAAAGAAATTTAAAAAATAAATTCCCATTATTTCTCAGAACATGTTACCGGAAACACAACATTTATTTTGTTTGGCCTTACAGTAAAAAATATAAAGTGATGTCTATTTAAACATGTGCATATTCCAGATAAAACCCTTTTTGCCATCATTTTAAAGAGACAATATCGTCACGATCAACAGGGCATGGAATCGGAGTGCTAGTTTTAGATTAACCCAGTGACTGAAAATAACACCTCACATGATAAGGTCATATAACTGTTGCTGCTGCTGCATATAGTTAAATGAGCCAGTATTTTTCAGTCAGCTGTGTTCATCTTAAATTAGGACACGATTCCATGCCCTGTTGAAAGTCTGCTCATGACGATACTGTCCCTTTTACATGTAAGTTTAACCCTCCTATGCCCAGGCTGAAATTTGGCCCAGTAAGCACCGCACCCACAGACAGTCACCTGAGTATTTTTGGTTGCATTGCCAATTGTTCACACATGTGTATTTTTGTGCTGGAGTTAGTGGCAAAGTCAAACACACTTGTGTACATGTACAATGTATGTCCTACCATGGAGGAAGAACATGGTCCTACCATGGAGGAAGAAAACAGAAATTCGACGATCAAAACACCAAAATACTCGGTGGAAAAATCGCTATTGAAGACAATGCATTGCGCAATATAAAAAGCCCGCGAAAAGTAGTGCGCATACGTTTTGTGTTTATTCGTTTGCTTCAGATTTCTACCCTCCAATTATGTATCCTGGTCGCGAGCAAGCCGAGCGGCAAAAGACATTGTACACAAGGGGATTATCGCGGTCGTTAAACTTGTAAGCGCAGCGGGTGGCCGTAACGTATTTCCAATGGGCCACTCCGAAGTGCTAATTGGTTATGAGATAAGAGGCTGGGCGATGTGACTCCTTCTGTTTTCTTCCTCCATGGTTACATGTATATGCAGAGTCACACAGAGCTGTGTATGTACAGTGTACATGTACTGCAGACTCACAGTTGAGTGGTTTTGGTTTGACCTCCTACCATAACCACATGTCCTTGCATTTATTTGAGTGCACTGCACAAAGTCAATGAGTTGGGAGTTACATACAAATTTTGAGTGTCTTTGATTGTTAAACCTATAGGACGGTTAATACTGGATATTAGAGAGGTTTCGCAAGCGTACGGATACAGATACAGATACAGCTACAGTGTATGATAACCGTATCCGTTCACGCTGGACGCGCGTTCGCAATCGGACCCACATGGAATGGATTAGGCCTAACGTTAAAGTTAAACGCGTGTAAAGAATGTTTCCAACAAGCATGACGAAAACTGGAGACCCTGTCTACACTGCATTTTTCTCATTTTTTGCTTTCAAATGACTAACACATTTCTATCTATATCATGGATGATACCATTAAAAGCAATACCGTGGGGAGATGTTTTAATCTAGGACAAAAATACAACTAAAATTCTGCAAAACAGTATCCGTTTTTCTCCTTACGTGTATGAACTTCCGTATCCGTTGTTAACGTCCATGCAAAACATGGACGCCACGGTTACACGTCACGTGAACACACAAAGTGTTGACGTATCCGTATATGTATCCGTAGACTTGCGAAACCTCTCTATTACACAATTTCATATGTACATGTATATGTACAAACCATAAGTCATTTCATGAAATACCTGACCAGGATTAAATTAATTCATGACACAAACTGATAATGTTATTGCTGGTCAAATAAATATATACACTGTACATGTACATGTATACATACAGTGTACATGTGCGAATAGACTGACATTGATGTAATGCTCAATTCCGTGTACATTGTATTAACCCTCCTACTATCATGACTATAGCTGCATTTTAGTGGCAAGTATGTACATTGTAGCTATAGAGGTCAAAACCAGTCAACTGCCTGTTTTGACTGTTGACCCAAATGTGCACACCAGGGGCATTTCTGACTGGATTTTACTGTCATTTTTGACCACCCTGAACAATACCAGACAATGCTTTTACCAGTCAAAAGTGGTTGACTCATTTTGACCTGTAAATGTATTTACTACATGTAAAGTTTGACAGTGTTAGACTTTTAAGTGCACTAGATATACATGTACCTTGGCAAGTACAACACTTTGACCCTTGTAGTAGTAGGAGGGTTAAATGTAAAACTACTAAAATATCTCATTTGTCAATAATTTCCTTCTTTTTTAAAATAGAAACTACAAGTGCACCGATTGAAAACCGAATTGCTGATGAAGTACATGTAGTAATTATACGCAGGAGACATTCCCCTATTAGTAAAGTCCTAAATACCAGCAACTGTACATATTGTATGTGATGACTGTACAGTGTGTACACATATCAGTATGATCAAATATTGCATTAGTGTTAATAAGGTACATGTACATGTATGTGACATAAAACACAATAAAGGGGGCCACTTTCCTACCGTCACGTTAGCAGTTTTTCTAATGGTTGTAATTTTTTTTTTTAATATTTGAAACCACCCAAAAAGAATTTCAACATTTGAATAGACATGCATGCTTATCCTAAAGATAATTTGAGTTGATTATTACTATTATTTTTTTAATTACCCTAAAATTTCCATCAACAAATGGACGGAAAAGTGAGGTAACTTTTTCCGTCCAATTTGTATGGAAATTTGAGGGTAAATAAAAAAATAAAAAATTAAATAAACCAACTCAAATTAGTTCTAGTATAAGCCTGCATGTCCATTCACATGTTGAAACACTTTTTGGTCGGTTTCAGGTACTTAAAAATAAATAACAACCATTGAAAAAACTGCTAACGTGACGGATGCAAAGTGGCCCCCTTTATTGTGTTTTATGTCATGTACATTTTACATTCATTTCCTATAATGTAAACTTACTTTGAATGACCCTTTTTTTTTGTTTTTTTTGTTGCAGGCCGACTCGGTCAAGTACTTCCTGAATGAGCTAGATCGGATAGGAAATAAGGTAAAGTGATGTCTCAGTGTCTGGCAAGGCATCTATGTTTGTCTGATTCCCTGACTGCTAGTCAGAAAGCACTATTTTGAGAGTCACCAGTCTGTGTTGAGCGTGAGCTTCATCCCCAGAGACTTGTGGGTGTACCCCACTGATTTCTATATTAACTGGATAGGAGATGGGCGCTGATTGGCCTATAACCGTAACCGGCCGCCATGTTGGTTCCTCCAAAAGGACAAGAGTCAAATGTCATGTTATAATAATAATATAATAATAATAATAATAATGTGGGCTTATATAGCGCACGTATCCACCAAACTGGTGCTCAAGGCGCATTGCATTATTACCCCTGCTCATCAGGCTCATAAATCATTCCTGAAACCATCTCAGCTCCCTGGGGAGTATACAGCTCAATTGCTGCCTTTTCAGCACATATAGGGTTAATCAAACACAACAACCAACTCTGCCCTCACAGGTACCCATTTACCCCTGGGTGGAGAGAAGCAATTATGGTAAAGTGTCTTGCTCAAGGACACAAGCACCATGGTCGCAGCTGGGATTCGAACCCACATTCTGACGACTCGGCCATCAGAACACTAATCCGATGCACTAAACCACTCGACCATGGCACTTGACCATGGCACTTGACCATGTTAGCATACAGACAATAACAGCAACCGGTTCAGTAGCACTCGGCATTGTCGTCGGTCGGGTAGCAGTAAACCTGGGCTGCGTTCCGCTGACATCTCAAAATACCAGATTTGATGGTTTCTTGTCATAGACTAGTGTACATTTTGTGTACAGCGCAGTTTGACCTTTGGGGCTCTTTTGTAAACATGTGATGGCATAGGTCACAATGTCTGCATTGTATATTTATATATTATTATGTACATTGTACATGTATCATTCCCTAAACATGGGAGTGTGGTTATCTGCCAATCAGCAAATTCCTTATTGAGAGATAACTATGCCCAGTTGATAATGGCATCAATTGCGAATGTCTCTCAAGCAAAGATGAAGGCGAGTAAAATCACCTTTTCTGGACTCAGACAATAGTTTGCAATGATTAGTTTACAAACACCATGCCCAGGAACCATAAAACAAAATAATAGACATTCGTGTGTTGCTATGGTTATTAAAATAAATAACGAATAGAGCCATTTTCATTGGAGGATTGATTAAATGTGGGCGAAGCTTGATGGTTTGTCAGCTACAAAGCCATATATTGCCATAAATACATCTGTACAAATGATAACTTATTATTTGTGATTTGTGTTTTCTTGCAATCTTCAGGATTATCTCCCTACAATGAAAGACATCCTCTTTGCGAGAAAAGCCACCAAGGGTATCGTCGAGCATGTCATCGACATCAGGAATGTTCCCTTCCACTTTGTCGACGTCGGCGGGCAGCGGTCACAGCGGCAGAAATGGTTCCAGTGCTTCGAGGGGGTCACGTCAATCCTGTTTCTGGTGTCGTCGAGCGAGTTCGATCAGGTCCTGATGGAGGACCGCATCACCAACCGGCTGGTAGAGTCCTGCAACATCTTTGACACCATCGTCAACCACAAGTACTTCTCCAAAGTGTCCATTATCCTTTTCCTTAATAAATCCGACCTGCTGGAGCAAAAGGTCAAAGTAGTAAGCCTCAAGGACTACTTCGCGGCATTCGAAGGCGACCCCACCGATGTGAAACAGGTGCAGAACTTTATCCTACTCATGTTTGACATGCGGCGCCGCGACCGCAGTAAATCGCTCTTCCACCACTTCACCACTGCTGTAGACACAGAGAACATTAAGTATGTATTCTACGCAGTGAGGGACACGATTCTCAAGCAGAATCTAGAAGGCATAATGCTGCAGTAACTGTAATGTAAGTGGACCTTGCCTACCAACTAAAAGTTGTCTGTGCCTCATAAAACAAAGCATGCTTCAAGTGTAACCATGGTATGTAACGCACAGGGAAACCAGTCAGCGGGGCGATTTCATGTTGGCATTGAACCACCTGCAGAAGTCGCGGAATCACCTGTGGCTCGGGATCGAATACCATATCGAATACCAATTCACCAGTCACGGCCTGTCAATTAACAGCACCGATGGACCAATAGGGTTTACGCCTTTCCACGACGACTGTTGCTATGTTGCTCAAGTGCTTTGCAATGTTCATGGTGGCGCGGGTGGCGTGACTGACATGTCTCTGCCAAATCTGGAGCAGTCTGGATCTAGTGTGCACCCCCTGCATTTGAGAGTCAAGTAGACTTTCATATGTGAACTTAATTTAGTACATGTACTAGTGTACATTTGCTGCATGTACACGAATGTAGAGGTTTCATTTATCGGTACAGACTCTGTCAAAATACTAAGCCTTGATCGAGACTGGTTCCACTGACCATTCCTGGGCCCATATTAAGGTCATACGGTTGTTACACACAACGAATCATCATCAGTGCGACCTTGTGCTGTAAATAGTATTCAGGCCAGGAAGTCTGTCAAAACCACATGCTTGATATTGTTGTGATTCAACAGTTTGTCTGTACGCTGTCACAGGAGTAAAGAAAAAACATTAAAGTTAAGGTATAGGATCGATAATTAAATAACAAAAATGGTCAAATTTTATGAAAATCAAATTTTATGAAAAACTGATGATATTTTTGATCTGCTCTAGAAATAATTCTGTCGGGGGTGTTGTTAACTTTTCAGAAAAGTGAAATTATTTCCACTTAACAATAACATTTAGGCAAGAATACTCTTTCCTGAATAACACTTTGGAATAAATGCAACAAATCTCATTATTTCACAGTTTTCTTCTAAACAGTACGACATACGTAACAAGCTGAAACTTTGGTTGTTTAATGTTGATCATGATTCAAAGAGAGTAAGCATATTCTAAGAGGTACATGTAGTTTGGCCGACATCAATGTTGTACCTTTTCCTTTTAACTGGTAAATTACACAATAATAATGGAGGCATTTTTAAAGCGCTCTTACACGAAGGTGTCACAGCGCATTATATTATTATCTCAGCTCCCTGGGGAGTATACAGCTGAATTGCTGCCATTTCGGTGCATATGGGTCTAATCAAACACAACAACCAACTCTGCCCTCACAGGTACCCATTTTACCCCTGGGTGGAGAGAAGCAATTATGGTAAAGTGTCTTGCTCGAGGACACAATGATTCAGTGCATGTAAGATACCATGACTGGATACTGCCTTGATACTAATCTGCACATATGCAAAGAGGAGTTACCATTGTATTCAAAACAGTGAAAAAGCGTGTTGGGACATCAGTCTCCACACGCCATTCGCACCATGCATAAGCTGTTGAGGGCATACATGTACATGTATGTTGTTAGATCACTGTAGGTCAAAAGGGCAGTGACTGATAGTGTGTCACGTACAGTGCATTTTGCAATTGATGTGCGTATGTGTAGAATATCTCCAGTGATCATTGGCTGGCAGAATTTACACGCGCATTTAGTACCATGACACAGCGCCAAAGTGGCTGTATTCAAGACACTGGGTGCAAATTCACCGCTAGAGTGCTACGATGTGCACAGAGCGGATATAAAATGAATTATTTTGATTCATCCAGCTGGCGTGGCCTGTGGAACCAGCAATCAAGGGGCTAGCGAACAATTAGACAGCCTCAGTCAGACTGTCAAGGCAATCAGTACCACCTTGGGCATGGTGATTGCTAGCTTGGGAGGATTTGGCAAAACGAACATTTTAGGTTTTATGTAAATCTTTCATTTTTTATTTTAATTTTTTTTTTATGCAAATGATGTATGTGTGGAGATTGATAAATATTTAAGATGGCAGAGTTCGCTGAATCTATGTTGGCATTTTTTTTTATTAGACCTTGTTGTAAATCATGTAAAAAGACTGTAATTGTGGAATGTAAAGTTTTTAGTTAGTAATTTAAAAAAAAAAATCAATTTATGACAAAAGTGGCTTGAACAGCATCGTGAGCAGACTTTTCTTGAAAGACACAAGTCAAAGTCTTGGCCTGTGCAACCAGGTTTTAAAGATTGCATCAGACTACAAAAGAAACGCTCACCCAAGTTGGCTAAACTCAGCATGGCTCTCTGACATTTTCTGAACAATACAACTCAGTTCCAGGGGAAATTCTCTGTATCGCTGCCTTTTCACAGAAAAAGTTGAAATATTTTTTAAATTTATTTTTTAGTGTTGAAATTGCGAATGAAATAACGAAGCCAGATACTATACAGTTTGAGTTTACTGAAAGTTTGAGGCACTGCAAGAGGTTTATTACCCACACAAAATGTACCAGCCTGCAACATGTTGAGTGCTTAGAGCACATAAACATGTAAAGTGTACTTTTTAGTGTTGAGAAAAACATGATTCAGGGTTTGGACCATTGTCAAAAATCAGGTTTATGTTCATGTGGAAATGGAAATATGCACTTATTTCTCATGCTATTTTCACCATCAATGCATGTCATTGGCATTTATCTGATGTGTGCATCATCTAGAGAGCGTAATATTATGCTAAAACCCCCAAATCACCAAAAAATGCATGAAAGCACTCAATGTACATTATAGCCAAGTCCACAGCATTGTACTCACACAAACAACAAGCATGATAGTAAAACTTGTAGATTTACATGGTGAAGAGGATAAGTAAGACTAATTGCGGTGACACCATGTGAAATTCTCTATTGACTAGTAATTAGTTCTGAAAAGAACTGGGGGTTACAACTCGACGTATTGATCAGTATGCTCTGATTGTTTCTCCTGAGGACGATCAGAGCATACTAATCGAAACGTTGAGTTGTAACCTCCAGTTCTTTTCAGAACTAATTACTACTCAATAGAGAATTTCACATGGTGTCACCGCAATTAGCATGATAGTAAGTTCTGCTACACACAAAAAGCGTGGTAGCAAGTTTGGCTACGCTCAACATGCGATGTGGCTAACCTGATTGAAAACATATTTGTTGGGTACAGTAACGATTACAGTGCCGATTCTCATTTCATAAAAAAAATCCAAGGCTATTTCCCCCTTCCAGCCTTGGTTTGGTTACATGTATTTGTATAGGAAAAAATCAAGATGGCTGCACTGTGTCAAACTGATATGGAGAACATTTAAATAAAGCACACTTTACTTTGAGATGGGCTTTCAATGTACCACTGTATTACTAGGCTAATCAATATTTATGAATTTAGACAAATTAAAAATGTAATGCAACTATTTATGTACATGAATTATGTATTGTTCTGTTTGGTTTTAAAGAAGCTCTTTATTCAGTCGTGTATTGGCCAATGGACAATCTCTTATTGACCAATCAGTTATGTAAAGCGGATGTATCCGGGTAACCGAAGTTTCCTGATTTCGGGGTATCCGGTTCCAAAAATATCCGAAAATGCACAGCCCTATTGTATGGTAATGTGCATGTATAGCCCAGTCTCAAGCAGCCATTTTGAACTGAATATGTAGAGCTTCTTTGACCATTTGTGACCTGTCACCACAAAATGAGCGTAAAGTCGGAAATTAAAAAAATTGAGTTATTGGTATTTCTGGATTCAGTAGAACAAGAGCTTTCCAATGATATATAACACTTGGGGTTACAGTGAACCCCCAGACCACCAGAGGGGGATTTGCGGCTTTGTTTCCGTCTTTGTTTCAAGTTGTTTGTCAGAACACGATAAATGCTACCAATGAATTGGCCTGAATTTGAGGTTTTTAATTGTCTGATGGAACTAAAATATTGGAATTCGATATAAGGAGATTTACAAATTGCAAATATAATAACAAAAACAAATTAGACATCCCCTCTGATTTTTCACTTTTCCCACTGTACTGTGAAATGGTTTAATGCGACTTTACGATCATTTCGTTGTAACAGGTCACATTTATACTGTATACATGTACCTCATTAGTCTACACTGTTTAACTATAATTCAGGTTCATTGTGTTCATTGTGTTCATTGTGTTTTGTTTTTCGTTGCTGATGGTAATTTCTTCTTATTGCTATTTTCTGTATATTATCTGCATTAAAACTGAAGCTGAGTATTATTGTATGTTCATGATATTGCCCCAACTCCGGCATGTAGATTTAGAGTTGATGAGGGCGTCACCGGGTTATATTGTATTTCATAAGGGCCTCATTTTTGTTGTTGATATTTTGAGAAGTTGAATTGCATCATGGTGGGGGGTCCAAGTACTGGTGGCCTGCCTAGGACCTGCCACTGGTTGGGGTTGGAGTGGAGGCCAAGGCTGGATATACTCTCTCTTAGCAGAGGGATGTATTTAAGGGCTCGTCAGTTTTGTGGTCATTCGCAAAAGTGTACAAAAAGAACTCTTTTCATATATTATCTGACCCCTTCAAAAGTGTCCATACATGTATATCTGACAACATCATATACATACGGGTCTGACCCCCCCTCCATTACCAACCCCTAAATATTTAGTAAAGTTTAATTGTAAATGTTCTATTGAAAATGACAAACAAGGACGACCACTTAGTTTGATGGATATGTAAATGTGCTTCAGAAAAGGGGTTTGTAATCATCTCAAGACCCAACCCCCTCCCTTTCCTCAGTTCAGTACTATTATTAGGTGGGGGAAATGTTTAAACAAATAATGGTGAATACTAAGGACAAGATCGTATATACATTTATGGAAAGGTAAAATTGTGTAAGTAGATGATTGCAAGATTACCTTGTTTTTTAAAGCTAACTCAAGTTGGTAAAGGTACCAATCATCATGGAAAAAAATAAAAATAAAAATAAAATTAGTTTGAAGTTCTCTCAATTCCGAGAAAACACAAAAACAAATATGCACATTCTCTCAAAAAGTCGCCAGATGGTCCCTTTTTGCTCCTAGTGTTCTCTGGACAAGTTTTTCTCATGACATTTTGAGATGAAATTTTCACATGTCAGTCGATGATTGACTGTCTTGCTTCTAAGAAAGTAGGCAAACTCATAGGATAGTATTGCCATGTCCTGGAGTGACATTCTTGCCAATAACAGTCCAGGAACTGTTCATCTCCTGGATGTCTACGGAAAGTATTACAAAGCAGGCATTATATAAGTAGAGACTGCTGAACTGTACTACTCAGGAAACATTGCACAGCTTTTATAGGGCTTGTTACTTTTTGTGTGTATATGACATCATACTTCTTACTGAGATAAGACCAGCCACTAGAATTGCACATCCTCATAAAAATTAAAACTGCTTTACATTTGCCTGGTGAGAAGAATACAAAAAGAGTTAGCCAAAGTTGGACTTATTAGGTGTACAAATGTATGTCTTTGTGTCGTAATGAGTGGAGAGGAAGAATAACCTAGTCAAACTAGCTCAGCCCCAAAACTCCCCCAAACCCCGGACGTATGTTCTTTACTCAATTTATGGGACAAACAAATGGTAGACCCCAAGGAGGATCACAAAAGCAGAGTGTTGCATATTTAGAAAGATTTGTTTAAAAAACGACTTAATTGAGCTGTATACTCCCCAGGGAGCTGAGATGGTTTCAGGAAAGATTTATGAGCCTTATAAGCCTTATGAGCAGGGGTAATAATATAATGCGCCTTGAGCACCACTCAGTTGGTGGATACGTGCGCTACATAAGTCCACACATTATTATTATTATTATTATTAACCTGTAGTCTTCATGTAAGATATTGGAACTTGTAGATTGATGAAATTCTCATGTTTGGTGATAAAACACTAGATTTGATTCCCCACCCACCCCCAATACACAGATGTATGTTGAAAGCATTGTATACTCATTGCTTACCGATTGTCTGTGAGTGTTGAGACTTATCACATGAACATTCAGAGGGCGTACTATTTCTGGCCAAGTAACCACCATCATGAAAGAGACTAGAGAGTTTTTCCCAACAGGGCTAAGCTGACAAACCTTACAATTTATACATTGTTAGGTGGTACAATCATAATATATCATATCAAGTATCGGCAGAAATTTAAGATTTGTTTAAAAAAAAAAAAACTGTTTAATTTAAATTTTTGTTTTTTGTTGTTTTTGTTTGTTAAAGGGACTGTACACCATTGGTAATGTTAGCAAAACTGCTTTTACAAGTATGCTTACTCTCTTTGAATCAAGATATACATGTACATGTACATTAGGCCCCCCCCCCCCCCCCCAAAAAAAAGGTGTCTGGTTTCTGGTCTGCACATGCATTGCCTCAGACCTGCGCGCTGGCATTTTTAATTTTTGTTTTTGCTATGAAACGATTGCAGCCAAAATTGCTGGATCGATTGGATTTCTGTCGTGCTACGTTTTAAACGACTTTTTCACATAGGGGTATGAACATTTAATAATAATAATAATAATAATAATAATTTGTAGCGCGCACATATCCACCCTGCTGGGTGCTCAAGGTGCGGAAACAAAGAAAAAACATGAATACAAACAATATACAATCATAGCATGGGGAAAAAATGATGTATTATGTAATAATTCTGCCTGATTTGTGAGGTGTCTCTTAGCCATCACTCTTTGGTCCCCTCGTATACATGTATAACATATTTCCCTGTTGGCGAAAAAAAAAAGGAAAAAAAAAGTGCGTCACTGCACCGATTTTGAAGCTGACAAGAAACCGGAGACATTTTTGTTTGCCTTAGACAAACAACCTGTGAAATTTTCAGCTTATTACATTGTGTGATAATTAAATAGTGCAAATGCATTCAAATTTTTTTTTATGAGAGTACTCTTACCTTCAGTCACTAAAATGTAAATGTAAAATTTGACCTTATTAAACTTCCAGTCAATTGACTACGTTACTGTAGTGTTAAGACAGACTGGAGAGTCCCTGACTAGATTAGTATTAAGTGTTTCATATCCAAACATTCACACAAAGAGTTGCTAGACTTTCATAGTCTATTAGTTAAGTTGATTTTGATACTGGATGACGAAATTATTGAATTATAGTCTAAAAACTTCAAGGTACTAAACCTTCAAGAAATTCATCTGACATTTTTAAGAAAGTGTGAAATGTATTTGAAATGGATCACAGCTTTGATCATTTTCCACATTAGAACGCATACAAACAAACATGCAATTTCACTGTTTGTCCCTTTTAAAGAAACATACATGTAAAAGCATACTGACGATCAAAGCATACTGATCGAAACGTCGAGTTGTAACCTCCAGTTATTTTCAGAACTAATTACCACTCAATAGAGAATTTCACATGGTGTCACCGCAATTAGTCTTACTTGAATCATAAGCCGACACATTCACAACTTGGTTTCTGTACATCTCTTCATTCTTATACAGTATGGGAGTATTTACATGTACCAATGGTGTACAATTCTTTCATGGTAAGGTATAGGATTGGTATTCAAAAATAACAAGTCACGATCAGAGCAGACTTTCAACAGGGCATGGAATCGGTGTCCTAGTTTAAGATGAACACAGTGACTGAAAATTACTGGCTCATTTATGCAGCAGCAACGGTAATATGACCTTATCATGTGGGGGTATTATTTTCAGTCACCGAGTAAATATAAAACTAGCACTCCAATTCCATGCCCTGTTGATTGTGACGATATTGTCCCTTTAATTGTAATGTCAAACTGGTGATGGTATCAATCTTCCTTAGAAATAATAATAATAATGTGGACTAATGTTGTCCAACGTGTTGTCACAAAAAAAGAGAAATACAATGTACGTTCTGTTTGGAATTTAGGAAACAGTTCTCTCTCGAATTCCACATTAGAATAAATACCAAAAATCTGAATGCATTTCACTTTTGATTGAATTTTGCCCTACACCGACGTGTGTAGAGCTGTGCTTTTCGAGTGTCTGTGGAAAAAAACCTTCACAGGCGACTCGGGCGGGATTCGAACCCACGACCTCCTGCGTACTAGTGCAGATGTCTTAACCTCTCGACCACCGAGCTTGCCCGATGACGATTGGCCGGCATTTCACTTTTAGCGACACAATGACTTTTACGTTTTATAAGCTGAGGTTTTCACAGGATGGTCGTTTAATGCTCATCTTGATTCAGAAACAGCAAGCATACTTGTAGAATCAGTTTTGCCAACATTACAACAGATCCGAGTGCTAGTTTTAGATTAACTCAGTGACTGAAAATAATACCCCACATGATAAGGTCACACTACCGTTGCTGCTGCATAAATGTGATTTCCATTCACCGTGTTCATCTTAATCTAGGACACCGATTCCATGCCCTGTTGAAAGTCTGATCTGATCATGACGATAGTGTCCCTTAAAGAAAGATCTTGTATTCCAATGTTGTGTTCCTGATTCACTTCTCATTCATTTAAGAAAGTGAAAGCTTAGTCCTAGGCTGTACATTTGTATGCTAGTTAAGAAGGAAGCTCTGATTTATATTGTATGAACACATGTCACCACCAATTTCCTTGCAGAGGAATTATTGTAATTTGGTTTCTCTAGTAAGTTTACATAGGTTCTTAAACCCTAACCTTCCCAAATCCTCTTTGTTAAAGTGAAGGATTTTGGAGGATTGAGGTTATTAGGCATACTTGCCCTTCCATGGTACATGTACATCCATGTTTGTTGTAGCGAGTGCAAGGTTAGGGCTTGGATCAGTGGACACTGTTTATTGCTCCATGCAGGGAGGGTCCCTGGCTATGTACGTGTATCACAGATTAGAAACACATGTGTGCATACATGTCATGTGCTTGTTTTACTACTGAAGGATTTTGGAGGATTCAGGTTATGTGTAAGCAAATGGGCCTAGGGAGTTAGGGTTATAAGCTTCATATACTGGAGCGTTAATTCTCCATGCGGTGTTTACAGTGGTAAATTGTTCCCAGTACAGAGACACAGACATACATTGTACCTTACTGTCTGAGCATGGATTGTTAACGATTTCAGACATTTCATTCCTCATCATAGCCTTTGAAACGGTCGAAAAGTAAGGCCACTAAATTGTTTTCATTGCAGATTTCATGCAATATGTTATGTTTGGATATATCTCAACCTAAGTTTGGTTTACTATTATTGTATTACTCAGCACACATTTCATTTTGCATTTGTTTATCCTTAGTGTAAAGAATTTTAAGTACACTCCTGTTTCATATAAAAGAATTTCCATTCTGCTGTTTGGCATGTACATGGGTTCATCAATACAAGCCCTGTGGGTTTCTCTGGCCCACTCACTGTCCTTATTGTTTTGACAAAACTCAAATAAACTGAAAATATTGATGGACGAGAGGAAACAAAGTAAAGGAAACCTGGAAATTGACGTACAGAAATGTAGGTACGTTGAAGTGCCCTTCTTTGTATTCTGCAAAATGATTTCATATGTATCTTTACATGAAAAAGGAAGTTTGTGCTTGGTGAACCTGTAGTAGTATGGTACATACTTGAACCGTCATTAACCTTCCTACACATAGAGGCCACTGTAAACCACTGAATGTCCAATGTGTTGTACACATCCTTTGTACTAGGCCCACTGTAAACCACTGAATGTCCAATGTGTTGTACACATCCTTAACCCTCCTACACATAGAGGCCACTGTAAACCACTGAATGTCCAATGTGTTGTACACATCCTTAACCCTCCTACACATAGAGGCCACTGTAAACCACTGAATGTCCAATGTGTTGTACACATCCTTAACCCTCCTACACATGGAGGCCACTGTAAACCACTAAATGTCCAATGTGTTGTACACATCCTTAACCCTCCTACACATAGAGGCCACTGTAAACCACTGAATGTCCAATGTGTTGTACACATCCTTAACCCTCCTACACATAGAGGCCACTGTAAACCACTGAATGTCCAATGTGTTGTACACATCCTTAACCCTCCTACACATAGAGGCCACTGTAAACCACTGAATGTCCAATGTGTTGTACACATCCTTAACCCTCCTACACATAGAGGCCACTGTAAACCACTGAATGTCCAATGTGTTGTACACATCCTTAACCCTCCACACATAGAGGCCACTGTAAACCACTAAATGTCCAATGTGTTGTACACATCCTTAACCCTCCTACACATAGAGGCCACTGTAAACCACTAAATGTCCAATGTGTTGTACACATCCTTAACCCTCCTACACATAGAGGCCACTGTAAACCACTAAATGTCCAATGTGTTGTACACATCCTTAACCCTCCTACACATAGAGGCCACTGTAAACCACTAAATGTCCAGTGTGTTGTACACACATTGTTTGTGCATATAAGCCACACTGCCCCTTTGAAGTAATCTCCAATGTACATACATGCATACAAAGACACATGTATACCACAATTGACCTTATTTTCAACAGGTTATACTGTAAACAAACTCCCAATAATAAATCACCATCAGCCACTGGGACCAATAAAACATACCAAGCCTCCATCATCCATTGGGATTTTTCAGCAGTTATTTTGTAAACACAGACTCTCCATAGTAACCTACCACCAGCCACTGAGTCTGGAACAAAGTAATATGCCCTGCAATATGTCAATCACAAACCACTAAAACCAACAGACATATGAGGCATTATGTTACTATGCAGTATAGCTATGAGGAGCCACTGCCTACCATAGCAATGGCTTGGAGCTAGTGGCCTGAATGGGTTGTTTAAAAAAATTCACTGATTGTAGGAGGGTTAATTCACTAAACACATTGTACATTGTGTAAATTGTATTAAAGGGACACTATCGTCACAATCAAACAGGGCATGGAATCGGAGTGCTAGTTTTAGATTAACTCAGTGACTGAAAATAATACCCCACATGATAAGGTCATGTTGCTGCTGCATAAATGAGCCGGTAATTTTCAGTCACTGTGTTCATCTTGAACTAGGACACCGATTCCATGCCCTGTTGCTCTGATCGTGACGATATTGTCCCTTTTAAGTGTCAAAACTTACTAATGGTACCTCTGCATGAAGCTATAAGTGTCGCATCAAGGTAGTATGTGCAACAGCTCATAAATTAAAATGATTACCATTGGGAACTCTGTAGAATATACTACTCAAAACAATTTAGGGAACACCGGAATAATCTCAGTTAAAGCAAGATCATTTATTTCAGATAAACACAATGTTTCACAGAATTGATGAGAAACAACTGCACAATGAAACAGATGATAAAGGATGCATGTAGTGATTACACATTTCATGACATGACTGCTGAAAGAGAGAGGGGGTTGCAAATGAAAATCCCAGTTCATGGAACATTTCAAACCTATTTGATGTTAAAAAATCCGGTGTTCCCTAAATTGTTTTGAGTAGTATATGATACAAAAGTTGTTGCTCTGACCAAAAGGTCATATCTAGGATACGACCTCTTTGAACTAAGCCACACAGGTCTCACAGATCCTGCCCTTAAAATATAATTTAATTTCAGTTTATTAGGAATATATGATTCTGGTATTCTTTTCCTGTACAATTTACAAAATCGATTGGAAATTTAATCATACAGGAATTTTTAACAAAGAAAATGCATATTAAATGTGTGATGTCATTAAAAGAGAATGAGAGAAAAAGCAATGAATGCAATACAACTGTGAAGAATATTTGGCCGTGTTAATCTTTGCTTTGACTAGACTACTTGAGAAAGATTCATACTCAACATGAATGCATATAATATGTGGCCCAATCTTACAAAATAAGTATGAAGTAGCCAAAGCTAAAACGTGTCTTTTCACAATGCGAATCAAAAGATGTCAATGAATTTCACCCCATAAAAGTATTAATTCACAAGATATTGACATGTGATTGGTAGTAAATTTAAGATGACAGTGTGTTTCTTTTTCTGGGCTCAAGCAATCTTTAATTGAACATTTTGTTTAACCACTTCGCGTCGGAGGCCGTGTATACACGCAATTTTTTTTGCACCACGGATCGGAGAGCGTCTAAACACGCCATAGGAAACTCCGGAATATTTGTATGCATGCTCGATTGACGTGGCAATGAGCCAAGTGTACAGTGACATGCTCGGTAGACGTGGCCACGCGCTGTGGAAGCTTCCATTAACGTGTTTGTGTGGGGAATAGAAACCTGCACAGGGGCCCAGAAAAACTGTTTTATTCCCGACGCGAATTGGTTAAGACTCACTTTAGGATGCGGTCTCATAAAACTCATGGCGAATGAATCAGTAATTCATGGTAAATAATTTGCATAATAATAATGTGGACTTATATAGCGCACGTATCCACCAAACTGGTGCTCAAGGCGCATTATATTATTACCCCTGCTCATCAGGCTCATAAATCATTCCTGAAACCATCTCAGCTCCCTGGGGAGTATACAGCTCAATTGCTGCCATTACAGCGCATAGGGCTAATCAAACACAACAACCAACTCTGCCCTCACTAATGGTTGTCTTCACTGATCTTCTGGACATCACTTGTGCGCATCTTAAATGTTGACATCACAATTCATTACATTTTAGCATGAAGTAAGAACCGGCCTTAACCCTCCTATATACAGTGCAGTTGCCATAGAATTGTCAGACCTTTCAAAACCTTTCAAGTTTGCTGTACTGAAGGGTTTTGAAAGGTGAGAAAACTGTCTGACAAAAGGGACCTATGAAAGGTTTCGAAAGGTGTAACAACTCTCTGAACAAACTGGTGTTGAAATGTTTCAATACCTTTCAAAGGGTATTGAAAGGTGTGGTTGTTCAGTAGCAACAAATTCTGGAGGGTTTTAAAGGGTTCATAATAATTGATAGCCATTTTGGCCTGTAAGCAGATTTTGAAAGGTTTTGAAACGTCAAACCATAGGAGGGTTAATCAATTTTATTGGGAGGTTTCTGTTCTCCGTGGCCCCCAAACCCCATTACACCACAACACCACCCCCAACACCACCAAAATCCATTGTGCCTTAACAAGATTCTTTGCCATAGTGTCACTGACTCCAACACGTAGATGATTAAAACTGAAAAGACACAGGAAAGGGGTTTCTATTATCCATCCAGTATTATAAATACAAATAGTTACTTGTTGGAATCACTGCCAAAATTGAACAAGAATATTGTAAATTTGGGATTTTGCAACATTCCACTAATTGTGCAATGCCATGTCACCTTCTAAATAATGTCGGGCATTTTAAAGCGCTCTTAAGGTATCAGAGCACTGTACATTATTACCCCTGCTCATCAGGCGCATAAATCATTCCAGAAACCATCTCAGCTCCCTAGGGAGTATACAGCTCAATTGCTGCCATTTCGGCACATATGGGCTAATCAAACACAACAACCAACTCTGCCCTCACAGGTACCCATTTACTCCTGGGTGGAGAGAAGCAATTATGGTAAAGTGTCTTGCTCAAGGACACAAGTACCACGGTCACGAACAGGATTCGAACCAACATTCTGACGACTCAGCCACCAGAACACAAATCCGATGCACTAAACCGCTTGACCTTGGCACTCCATGCAAAAAAGAGAGAAAAACAAAACAAAAAACCTGCAGAAATCCCACTCCACTTAAAAAATGCTCCTGTATGTTTCATTTTTGTCTCCAGTTCTTAACCACTTGTGTTTTGGATTGGATTGATATGGTTTTGTGCAAAAGACAGAGAAGCATGTCAAATAAATCATTGATGTGTAATATGTGTATAGACACCAGCTTGACAATTGTCAACCCTTTTTCCGACCAACAAACACTTCATTTGTCATTTTCAGTATATCCTTTCTGGTAATGGGATCCCGATAAATGAATTGCCAATGTTATTCCCTCAGTGAAGGGCAGGTATAAACTTACACCTTTGTGGTATTGTGTGGTGCTCCAAAATGTCATCTTTATTTATCCTGACAAGAAAACGGTTGAACAATACATCAGAAATTCAGGGAAACGTCAGTGTTGTGTGCGTCAGCGTGTTACTGTACACACCTCTCAGGGGATGAGTGTTGTATTCTGTACCGAGTCATTGGCTGAAATTGTAGATTTGCCAGTAAGTTTATTGGAAAGAGTACTCTTTCCTGAATTCTATACACGAATAAATACATTTAACCTGAATGCATTTTTACAGTTTTCTCATTACGATAACAATGTAATAAGCTGAAACTTGCACAGGTTTTTTTTTAGTGTACTGTACACTGTATATCTTGATTTAAAGAGAGACTGCAACACACACTACTTGTAGTTGAGTTTTGCCACATTACCAATGTTGTGCCTGCCCATTATTTTAAGTGGAATTCCAAACTTAAAATGATGTAAATATAGCAACTAAATATTATGAAACGATTTAAAATTACGAAGGGCTTAGGTTCCCCCTCCCTTTTTGAAGGAAAATGTTACCTACATGTATAGATAATAAACCCAGAGTAAGATAACAAATTAAACAAATTCGATCAGAGCATACCGATTGAAACGTCGAGTTGTAACCTCCAGTTCTTTTCAGAACTAATTAACTACTCAATGGTGTCACATGGTGTCACATGGTGTCACCACAATTAGTCTTACTTATCCTCTTCACCATGCAAAGCTACAAGTTTTACCTAAACAAATTATAATTGAATTTGTTAAATGTATTTTCAGTACTTGGTCACGGGTTGAAGGACTTACTGAACTGAAACATTCACAGTTCAGTTTGATACACTTCATTAGATTTACCCACATATATGAGCTCACCCACACTTGTAAGTTGTAATAGGGTTATGGGGACCACAAACAAGTGTTGTGAGGGCAATCAAATGTTATTGGGACAGACATACATGTAATAAAACAAAACAACTAGTGACAAACAGATGGACCTTTGTCTCATCGCTGCCATCAACCAATAAAAGGTCCAATAAAAGGTCCAATAAATCGTTCGATAAAATCATGTTTATTAAACTATATACAAAAAAAAAAAAAAAATTTATATGTTCAAACTTCACATTTTTCAGTCAAGATTATTATATCTTTCATCAACATTAGTTTACTGTAAACTTTGAAGCTATCTTTTTTTCTTCTTCAGAATTCCGCTTTAAACACAAGTGTAATTGTAAAGCCCATTCTCAGTTTATTTTCCTGTCAGCCTCAGTGTGGTAACATGGACATACATGTACATGTACGGAAGAAAGACCAGTATGGCTGTAGTGTCATCAAGGTCTATATATAAAGTCAAACTTTTAAAATCACATTTACATCTACATTTGAATTGATGTATCATTCTACATATTACCAGGATCATTTATTCTGGTAGCAGTGCTATGGCCAAAAAAAGAAAAGTCTACGGTTTCTGGTCAACAGTCGGCTTCAAAATCAGTGCGGTGATGCGTGTTTTTTTCTTCAGCCATCTTATTAATTTTGTTTTTTGCCAACAGGGAAATACGTGATACATTGTATACGCGGGGACCAAATTTCCAATATACAAAGTATGGTGGCTAAGAAAGACCTCACAAATCAGGCAAACGTTCATACCCCTATGTGGGAAAAAGTCGTTTGAAGCACAGCGCGGCAGAATTTCAATTGATCCAGAAATTTTGGCTGCAATTGGACATCGTTTCATAGGAAAAAAATTATAAATAAAATAAAATAAAAATGCTGACGTGCAGAAATGCCGACGTGCAGAAACCGGACTTTTTTTTTTGGCCTAATGAAAACACAATTCACCTTATGCATGATAAAGAAGATATGATAATTCCAAAGAAAAGTTCCCGACATAAATAAATAAATGTAGCTATTAACATTAACCCTCCTATGCCCAGGCTGAAATTTGGCCCAGTAAGCACCGCACCCACAGACAGTCACTTGAGTATTTTTGGTTGCATTGCCAATTGGTAGGTCAAACCACAGAGTCACACAGAGCTGTGTATGTACTGTCGAGTGGTTTTGGTTTGACCTATCCTAGCCACATGTCCTTGCATTTATTTGAGTGCACTGCACAAAGTCAATGGGTTGGGAGTTACATACAAATTTTGAGTGTCTTTGGGTTTGACCTCCTATCACACAGCCACATGTGTTTGCATGTATTTGAGTGCACTGCACAAAGTCAATGGGTTAAGAGAGACATACAAATTTTGAGTGTCTTTGATTGGTTTTGGTTTGACCTCCTATCACAGCCACATGTGCTTGCATGTATTTGAGTGCACTGCACAAAGTCAATGGGTTAAGAGAGACATACAAATTTTGAGTGTCCTTGAGTGTTAAACCTATAGGAGGGTTTAATTACTTAAAATTCAATGACATTTGAAAGGGACGTTGCCCCTGCAAACAGACACAATTAGGCAGGTTACTATAATGAGCATGTACAGGTACACAACCTCTTGTATTCAGGGAACAAGACATAAGATGGCCAACTCATGAATGAGGTGAATTCCCAGTTAACCCATTGGCTCTGTCTCTGAAGCTTAGGGCAAGTTAGAATAGGTTGCAAGCTATATACCAATCCAGATCAGGCATTAGTTCCTGCCCACCTGAAAACCTTAGACATAATTATGTTTAACTCTCCTATGCCCAGGCTGAAATTTGGCCCAGTCAGCACGGCACCCACAGACACTCACTTGAGTATTTTTGGTTGCATTGCCAATAGGTCAAACCACAGAGTCACACAGAGCTGTGTATGTACTGTCAGTGGTTTTGGTTTGACCTCCTTGAGTGCACTGCACAAAGTCAATGGGTTGGGAGTTACATACAAATTTTGAGTGTCTTTGGGTTTGACCTCCTGTCACAGCCACATGTGCTTGCATGTATTTGAGTGCACTGCACAAAGTCAATGGGTTAAGAGAGACATACAAATTTTGAGTGTCTTTGAGTGTTAAACCTATAGGAGGGTTTAATCTTGCCATTTTTTGTTTGCACCAAGACATTATGAGAGCGTTGCATTTTTGAGGTCTTGGGCCCACTCATGTCATAATATCCTTACTTTGATATTTCACTCATCAGTTTTTTCACAGCATTATACCCAGACCTTACTCGGCACAACAACAAAATACTTTCAGAGATGGGTTACATTTACACTATGTGTTACATCTACGCTAGACACAATCTTAAACTTAACCCTTTCCTTACCATAGGCGACTTTAGTCGACTGCACTCATACCCCCTCTTCCTTACCACAGGCGACTTTAGTCGACCAAGCTTTCACACAAAAAAACACTCTAGCCTGAGCATAAAGGCCATTTGTTATAAAGCTGTAGTTTTGTCCATGTTCACCCTCCATACCCAAGCTTACAACGGTTGGAAAGAGCAAGATCGGATCTTTCCATTGATGGTGAAATAAAATAAGGTTGCTATTATGCAATCCCTTCAAATTGTAGTGTAAAGATCCGAAATGCCAAACACCTACGGAGCGCTACATGTATGTGTTTGTGTACAAAAAAAGTGCTTGAGTTTACAGATCACACTGAGGAAACAAAGACCGAGAACTTGGACATTTATTCACCGATCTTAATGTTTTTCGGATTTTATGAAAGGAAATTCAATAAGTAAGATATTATTTATTATTTATTTTGCTGTAAAACGATATCTTCAAGGTGATAATAGAGTTTGTAAAATCGGCCTTTGAACACAAGCTTTCTGTTGTGTAAGAATGTGTGCTTCATGCTTGAGTGGTCAAACAATACGGTCACCAGCGGTTGTTTATGTCAAAACAATTCGGTACTGAGAGGGTTAACTAGATGTACTATGCCGTGGACTAGGTTAGTACACGACTGGCACATGTACGTAGAGACTTCTGGTGTAATTAACCAATGCAATGCTGTCAATCCAAATCCCTTATTGGCAAATTACATCAATTTGGTACACGTCCAGCATGCATGCTATAGATATAATATAATTCGGACAGGCTCGCTAAGCATGTGTACTTTTTAGTACAAGTTTTAGGTGTAGAGCTCCTTGGTCTGTTGTTATTAGGCAAGCTGTCCATCAGCAAAGTCAGTCAGTTCATGGGGGGCCATGGCCGAGCAGTCTAGCGTCTCATCAGACTTGTGTTCTGATGGCTGAGTCGTCGGAATGTGGGTTTGAATCCTGGTCGCGACCATGGTGCTTGTGTCCTTGAGCAAGACACTTCACTGTACAGTGCTCCTCTTCACCCAGGAGTATAAATGGGTAACCTGTGAGGGTAGAGGTTGA
This sequence comes from Zoroaster sp. YZ-2022, assembly GCA_029582265.1. Lineage (NCBI taxonomy): Eukaryota > Metazoa > Echinodermata > Asteroidea > Forcipulatida > Zoroasteridae > Zoroaster > Zoroaster sp. YZ-2022. The sequence continues at coordinate 23,158,533 of CM055819.1, forward strand.
TATTGTGGTTGAAAAAGCTTCCGATGCACTACGGTAGCTCAGGGCTGTATACTCCACAGGGAGCTGAGAAAGTTTAAGGATTGGATATTGGCCCAATGACCAGGGATAATAATGTAAAAGCGCCTTGTATCCTTTAGCAATTGGTGCTTTATAAAATTTTATTATTATTATTGTAACAGTTGCCGTTCAGTTCCCCACCGATACTTTCTTACCCGGTTTTCACTCACGCGTTTCAGTCGGATGTTTAATACTGAGCCGGCTGCTTCTGTTTGATCACGCGTGACTGTGTGACTAACTGGGTGAAGAGCGCAGCCGCGGCGACTCGTGCCTTGGTGTCCGCCATCTCCGTGTCATGGCCCCATTCCACGCTGCCCCATTTCGCAGTCTGAAAATAACATGAGGGAAATCGGCAATGAATTTCACACAAAGTATTCTTTCAAGTAAAACTGAAATCATTTAGTTTTTTTTGACTATATCAATAGTGTCAAGGGGCTTTAAGTGTATGCAAAGTGTAAAACTTTTGAAAAAAACTACAAAGTACAAAGTTCTAAACCCTCCTCGGCGAACATTTGCTTTACTTTTGAAAATTGTAACAGAAATGGATGACCCAACTCTAATACGTCTTTCCGTTCTGAAATGTTATTTGACACTTGACGTCTTACCTGGAATTCAGTTTCCAACAAGGAAAGTCGGACAGCCTCCTCCACAAGAAGTCTCCTATCCACGAGGGCAAAGGTCAACACCGCTGATTTCAAGCAACTCACTACATTTTCATAACCTGATGCAAGAATGAATACAACCAGAAGTCTATTACCTACATGAAGTGTGCCAGCCTGCTGTAATCCATACTACGGCATTGTACTCCAAATGTGTACACTACTAACTAGAGGCTAATGTACAACATAGTTAATGTGGCCTTACTTGTATCAGAAGTCTATTACCTACATGAAGTGTGCCAGCCTGCTGTAATCCATACCATGGCATTGTACTCCAAATGCGCACACTACTAACTAGAGGCTAAAGTACAACATAGTTAATGTGGCCTTACTTGTATCAGAAGTCTATTACCTACATGAAGTGTGCCAGCCTGCTGTAATCCATACTACGGCATTGTACTCCAAATGTGTACACTAACTAGAGGCTAATGTACAACATAGTTAATGTGGCCTTACTTGTATCAGAAGTCTATTACCTACATGAAGTGTGCCAGCCTGCTGTAATCCATACCATGGCATTGTACTCCAAATGCGCACACTACTAACTAGAGGCTAATGTACAACATAGTTAATGTGGCCTTACTTGTATCAGAAGTCTATTACCTACATGAAGTGTGCCAGCCTGCTGTAATCCACACGATGGCATTGTACTCAAATGCGTGCACTACTAACTAGAGGCTAATGTACAACATAGTTAATGTGGCCTTACTTGTATCAGAAGTCTATTACCTACATGAAGTGTGCCAGCCTGCTGTAATCCATACCATGGCATTGTACTCCAAATGTGCACACTACTAACTAGAGGCTAATGTACAACATAGTTAATGTGGCCTTACTTGTATCAGAAGTCTATTACCTACATGAAGTGTGCCAGCCTGCTGTAATCCACACCATGGCATTGTACTCCAAATGCGTACACTACTAACTAGAGGCTAATGTACAACATAGTTAATGTGGCCTTACTTGTATCAGAAGTCTATTACCTACATGAAGTGTGCCAGCCTGCTGTAATCCATACCATGGCATTGTACTCCAAATGCGCACACTACTAACTAGAGGCTAATGTACAACATAGTTAATGTGGCCTTACTTGTATCAGAAGTCTATTACCTACATGAAGTATGCCAGCCTGCTGTAATCCATACCATGGCATTGTACTCCAAATGCGCACACTACTAACTAGAGGCTAATGTACAACATAGTTAATGTGGCCTTACTTGTATCAGAAGTCTATTACCTACATGAAGTGTGCCAGCCTGCTGTAATCCATACCATGGCATTGTACTCCAAATGTGCACACTACTAACTAGAGGCTAATGTACAACATAGTTAATGTGGCCTTACTTGTATCAGAAGTCTATTACCTACATGAAGTGTGCCAGCCTGCTGTAATCCACACCACGGCATTGTACTCCAAATGCGCACACGCACAACAAGCATGGTTACGGGATTTGCTCCCCCTGCCCGGCCTGCTGTGGGGCTAGGCATCATGGGATAGGCATTTCCAATCGAAACTAGTTCCTAGAGAACAAGACGCAATCTTAAACTAGACACGGGCGAAACATCTGTAGGGCGAACAATGGGCACGTTCAATAAACGCCTGCGCGAGATACGGTTCTCTCACACACCGGGTAAGTCTCCCAGAATGCACTGCTTCTTTTTGAGACCTTGTGCGTCAGTTTGTAGAACAAAACGTTACAAATGGGCCAAATCCATTGTTCTTGGAGTACTACGCCGTGGACAAGATTAGTACACGAGTGGCACACTTCATGTAGGTAATAGACTTCTAATACAACTCAATTGGTTATTATTAACAATGCAAGACTGTATTATGGGCATACAGGCAAAGGAATCATGCAAAATGGCCCCTCCCCAAGGTACATGTAAAACACTTAATGAAGCACGAAAGTGTAATTTACACGATGGTCTTGGTCATTTTCTACACTACAATCAAGTGTCGCTAAGAGAGAGGAAAACATTGTACACCCACCGACAAGTGCCCAGTCCGAGTGAGTCTCGAGGTGATGTCTTAGCGTTTCCTTGGTCTCCTCGGGTATTTGAGGCCCTGCGATAGAGGTTGATGAACTCATGTCGACCTTGTACCTTTCATTGATCCAGTCCAGCAGGGGATCCCACTCGTTTGTTTGAAGAGCAACAAGTTCAGGCGGATCTTCTAATCTGTAGCTGTGTACACCAAAAGATTGGTTATTTAGGCTTGGGAAGGTCTGAGAAAATGTTTTTTGAAGTAAGCTTGCTTTGGTCAAATTTGTTTTGTATGGTCAAATTTGTTTTGTTTGGTCAAATTTGCATTGTGGCAATACTATCTCTTTAATAATCTAAAGGGGTTCATGTGGATTTAACCCTCCTACTTTAGCTGAACGAAAGTAGCTATAGTGGTCAAAAATCAGTCAACTGCCCGTTTTGACTGCTGACCCAAACGTGCACACAGGGGGCATTTGGACTGGTTTTTACAGTCATTTTGACCACCCTGAACAATATCAGACAATGCTTTTTACCAGTCAAAAACATTTGACTCATCTTGACCTGTAAATGTTGACAGTGTTTCACCTTTTAAGTGCACTAGATATACCTTGGCAAGTAACACATATATCAACATTTTGACCCTTTCAGACATACATGTAGGAGGGTTAATGGTTTTCAAGGTCAATACAAAAAATCTTAATAAAATGTAGATGTAACTAACAGAAATAAACTTGTATGTCCACATACAGTATACTGTGTATTATACAGCCAAGAATCCCAGTCATTGCCAGCATTAGTGCTCAGTATATTGTTCTATGTCCTGACCAGTAGCTTACCATATCGCATCTGTGTCCAGAAAATGTAGAATAGCCGTGATTACTTGGTGTTTTTTTCTTTGGGAGGGGTTATCCAGTGCCGTATTGCAGAGCGTTGTCTGCAAAATACAATAAAATACAGTTACAATTGGCCTGGAAGTCTTCTGATGATGATGATTGAGATGATGATGATGATGATGATGATGGAGATGATGATGATGATGATGATTGAGATGATGATGATGATGATGATGATTGAGATGATGATGATGATGATTGAGATGATGATGATGATTGAGATGATGATGATTGAGATGATGATTGAGATGATGATGATTGAGATGATGGAGATGATGGAGATGATGATGGAGATGATGATGGAGATGATGATGGAGATGATGATGGAGATGATGATGGAGATGATGATGGATATGATGATGGATATGATGATGGATATGATGATGGAGATGATGATGGATATGATGATGGACATGATGATGGACATGATGATGGACATGATGATGGACATGATGATGGACATGATGATGGACATGATGATGGACATGATGATGGACATGATGATGGACGACGATGATTGACATGATGGACAACGATGATGGACGACGATGATGGACGACGACGACGACGGATGGATGGATGGATGGATGGATGGATGGATGGATGGATGATGATGTAGACTTATATGGCGCACGTATCCAACAAACTGGTGCTCAAGGCGCATTACATTATTACCCCTGCTCATCAGGCTCATAAATCATTCCTGAAACCATCTCAGCTCCCTGGGGAGTATACAGCTCAATTGCTGCCATTTCAGTGCATATGGGCTAATCAAACACAACCAACTCTGCCCTCACAGGTACCCATTTACATCTGGGTGGAGAGAAGCAATTATGGTAAAGTGTCTTGCTCAAGGACACATGTACCCTGGTCGTGGTTGGGATTCGAACCCACATTCTGACGACTCAGCCATCAGAACACAAATCCGAGGCACTAAACCTCTCGACCGTGGCACTCCAATGGTGAGTTCAATGGTGGTAGTTATTATAATCAAACCACCTGAAGGAATGGTACATGTACATTGATATTTCTGAACTTCTGAACTCGAGTTTTGTGGCGGTAAATTTATCCTACAAAAATGTCCCCCCCCCCCCTCTGGAAAAACCTGGCTAAACTACTGCCTAGCTGTGCCTTCATTTTCTTCTTACCAGATGCATTGTGTGTTGCTTAATGATATCTATTTGGTTATCCCACTCTGTTGCCACGGCGATGGCCAATGGCTCATTGGGTACAGTGAATAGATGGCCGGCAGGAGTCTTCAGCTTGTTCCGGTCCAAGTTGATTTCAAAGCTCTTCCCTGATTGGCTGATACTGACATTCTTGTAGAATCGTTTCCTTTCTGTCAAGTGAAATCCAACAATAAACAGCTTAATCATTGGTTAGAAACATGTGACCCGCTTCATCGAAATGAGGATTGTACCTCAAATTTCACATTTTGATATCAACTTAAAGAAAATTTAATGGGCTTTTTGATGATGCCAAACATTCATTTTTGGTTCATTTCATTCCTGTGTTAGGATGTGATCAATTGATATAAACGCCACAATCAATGGTCTTTTTTTAAACATTGTACATACATCCATGATGCTGCGCTCACATTACTCACATCTCCAGTGACAATGTAATGTTTTAACCCTAATACACATGGAGGCCACTCCGATCCACTAAATTTTCAATATGTTCTTCACCAACCTTTAGTACATACAAGCCTGCTGTCCTTTCCAAGTAATCTTACAAAATCAACTGTGTGTCACCCAACGCCACTGTAAATGTTTGAACATATTAGTATGGCCTGCAATGTATCAATGGGAGACCACCTTACCCTGCAATCTCAGTGGTGTGACAGTGCACAGAAGGGTAACCATAGGAGGCCACTGGCAACAGCTAATGGCTTGAAGTGGCCTGAATGGCCTGCAGTCTCAGTGGTGTGACAGTGCATGTAATGGACTCATTCTAGCATCAAAAATCACAACTCACTTTTCAGTTTCATGACATTCTGCTTTCATGTTCATCAACTCGTGTGTGTCTTTAGCTTTACAATACAACATGCTTTATACAATATAACGTGTATATCGAATGCGTGAACTGTACTAGGCAGTTTCATGAAAATTTGAAGTTGCTTCAATGCTTTTAAATGTCATATCACTGGATAGAACAAAAAATTAGAAAGAAAATGAGGGGTCAATGGTCATGATAGGTTAACCCTATGCAAAGTTACGAATTTTTGTTGATTTAAATATTTGGTAATTTTTAAGATCCAGTTTCATTTGAAAAGTTGTGACCGAATTTGCCTGCAATGTATCCTTGTAGTACTAACAAAGTCTATTTTGCGCAAGTTGCACTGTTTTTGTGCCAACGTTACAGTTGGCATGGACTGATCAATTAAGATAACCACGATGTGTAGTATCCATTTATCAATACTAGAAGTGACTACATCCGTAGACTACCCTTTATATTAGAATTTTACCATGAAAGTTCGGCGGGTCACAACTTCGACAGAAAAAAAGGATATGAAAAATAGCGCCACCATCGGCGGTTTGCGTGAATCTGCCTAACTGTACGTTGCGCACTATAGTTGTTATAGCGTTTCACTGTTAAATCAAGGATATTACAGTGCACAGAAGGGTAACCATAGGAGGCCACTGGCAACAGCTAATGGCTTGAAGTGGCCTGAATGGGTTGTTTCAAAAATTGCGCTGATTGTAGGAGGGTTATCGGCTCCACAAACATTTCTAAACAGTTAGTGCAGTTTTGGTTGGAGATATATGATTGTAAACAGGGATGATCCTCTGTAAGGAAATGGTTCAAATGAATATATGTCATAAGCTTGGTTTAATGTTAACAGTAGTGCCTAAATTACTGAGACATTACTGATAAAACCATGGCATGCTTCTTATGTTGAAAAATAATAAGCCGATGGAAAAAAAGGATAATTTTTGGAAAATGCCATTAAAATAACAACAATATTGGCCTGTGTTGGACATGCGTCCCTTTCTGGCAAATTTCAACCCTTTTTCATTCAAGTTTAAGTTAATACCTGACTCATTCAGCAAAAAGATTAATTCAAATTCATACTAAGTTGCGCCGCATTCTATCGTCTGCATCAATCCTTCCCACAGCGCGAGCAAAAAAGTGGGTCGAGTTGTCACAAGGGTTGAGTTGTCATGAGGGTCGAGTTGTCACAACGTTAAGTTGCCTCGTGGGTCGAGTTGTCCGTGTCGAGTTGTCACAAGGGTCAAGATGTCTTATGACCGACCGACCAACTAAAATTTACAGCATTTAAAATTAACTAAGTTAAGAAGTACGTATAATAATTAACTGTGTTAGGCTGTGCATGGATGGAGGAAGGAAACCTCCACCATGACCATCATCACCATACCATAATAGGTATATATTGCAAATAGCGCTAAAGCTAGGGTTTTCAGTTTGTACATGCTTGACCGAAGCCCGCCACACGTACAGCGCATCGCCCGCAACAAAAAAACATCAAAATTTTAAATCAAATTTTTTTACTACTTTTACCTGTCAAAATCTTACATGTAATAGCTCATTGGAAAGCTTATAGTTTCAGCTATCCAACAATGTACATAAAATTAGGGTTTTCAGGTGAAAAATTATTCCTAAACCAATATGCTCAATATTTATATCAAATTAAAGGTCTTGATGAAAGAAATACAATGGTTTTTAAATCAAGAAAATCGGACGAGTAGTTTTGAGGAATCCTGTTTTATTTAATCAAATATACAGCATTCGATGAAGCGCGACTGTCCATACACTGTGTACATCCTTAATGACACCAAAACCGTTGAATCAGCCTACACACACCGTGATACACACGCACAGCGTTCGTGCTCGTTTCCCTCATAAGAGCTTTTGAAAGGGTGTAAAAAATACACTCTCCTCTCAAAACTAAACAAAATTACGGCTCAAAACTTTCACATATGATAGAAAAGAGGTGTAAAATTCATTCAGACACCGCTCCTAACTTTCATCTTGAAGATTTCACCTCGAAAAAACGGTGTTTACTTTTTATCTCTATGTAATTTCGGTTGTAGAGTAGTTATGGAGATTGAGCAAACATGGGTATGTAAAGGAGCCCTTTGACTCAATAGGGAAACCCGTTTTCATGTCAATCACAATGGAGTGTCGTGGCCGAGCGGTCTAGTGCACCGAACTCAAGTTCTGGTGTTGCCAGCAGCAGCGTGTGGGTTCGAGCCCCGGTCGTGACACTTGTGTCCTTGAGCAAGGTACTTAACCATAATTGCTTCGTCCTTCGGATGGGACGTAAAGCCGTAGGTCCCGTGTGTTGTATAATGCACGTAAAGTGGATTGTCGTGCGGTCTAGCGCACTGAACTCAAGTTCTGGTGTTGCCAGCAGCAGAGTGGGTTCGAGCCCCGGCCGTGACACCTGTGTCCTTGAGCAAGACACTTAACCATAATTGCTTCTCTCCACCCAGGGGTTAAATGGGTACCTGTGAAGGCAGAGATGGTTTGCTCTATATGCGCTAGAAATGGCAGCAATTGAGCTGTATACTCCCCAGGGAGCTGAGATGGTTTCAGGAATGATTTATGAGCCTTATGAGCAGGGATAATAATATAATGCGCCTTGAGCGCCACTTAGTTGGTGGATACGTGCGCTATATAAATCTATACATTATTATTATTATTATTACTTGGGCGCAGAGACAGCTCCGAAGTGGTTGCCCTCAGCAGAGCCCGGCAAATTTTACGCACCGAATGCGCCCGATCTCGGAACACTTCGCGAAAGGCTGGGCGGGACGAGAGTGGTTCATTCATAAAAACCTAGGCTTTCGCACATACTTCCGATTACTATTTTATGTACATTGTTGGATAGCTGAAACTATAAGCTTTCCAATGAGCTATTACATGTAAGATTTTGACAGGTAAAAGTAGTAAAAAAAAATTATTTAAAATTTTGATGTTTTTTGTTGTGGGCGATGCGCTGTATGTGTGGCAGGCTTCGGTCAAGCATGTACAAACTGAAAACCCTAATAAAATAGCAATCGGAAGTACGTGCGAAAGGCTAGGTTTTATGAATGAACCACTCTCGTCTCGCCCAGCCTTTCGCGAAGTGTTCCGAGATCGGGCGCATTCGGCGCGTAAAATTTGCCGCGCTCTGCTGAGGGCATCCACTTCGGAGCTGTCTCCGCCTCGAGTACATTGTGATTGACATGAAAACGGGTTTCCCTATTGAGTCAAAGGGCTCCTTTATATACCCATGCTTGCTCGATCTCCATAACTACTCTACAACCGAAGTTACGAAGAGATAAAAGTAAACACCGTTTTTTCGAGGTGAAATATTCAAGTTGAAAGGTAAGAGCGGTGTCTGAATTAATTTTACCCCTCTTTTCTATCATATGTGAAAGTTTTGAGCCGTAATTTTGTTTAGTTTTGAGCGGAGTGTGTATTTTTTACACCCTTTCAAAAGCTCTTATGAGGTAAACGAGCACGAACGCTGTGCGTGTGTATCACAGTGTGTGTAGGCTGATTCAACGGTTTTGGTGTCATTAGGGATGTACACAGTGTATGGACAGTCGCGCTTCATCGAATGCTGTATATTTGATTAAATAAAACAGGATTCCTCAAAAACTACTCGTCTGATTTTCTTGATTTAAAAACCATTGTATTTCTTTCATCAAGACCTTTAATTTGATATAAATATTGAGCATATTGGTTTAGGAATAATTTTTCACCTGAAAACCCTACTAAAGCAACTGCCGTAAAGCATACTGGGATACAATTTGGGGCATCTGTTTGGAGGGGCTTGCATGACGCATGGTCTCTTCCTTCCTCCATGCATGACGTCAACAATATTTTGTTTGTTTCCACGGCACGCAGTGGCGCTGTTGCGCCCACAGACATCCCATGATTCCTTGCAGCCGCTATAGCGATAAACCTAAGGCCAAGAGAATGAAAGGCATAGATTTGCGTCCGGGAAATTTCGAAAACACATGAGGCTTTTTTTCATTATTCATTATTAATTATTTCCATTGATCATTAACCCTAACAGACTAGGCCCTTTTGCTTACACATATAGCCCAAATCCTCCTATATCCTTCAGTATTAGAGAGTCAAAAGCTCAAAGTACCCAAATCCTTCTAAACCCTCCTGGTTTTTCTTAATATGGCCAACTGCCCAAATCCTTCCAGATCCTCCTGTGACAGAATGGTTATAAAATTACCCTCAAACAAATGGAAGTGCCCGTGCTACATATGACCTTTTCATACCAGGACAATGGTCATAGAAATTCCATTGGTGTGCACACTAAGTATGTGTTTCTTATCAGTAATACATAAACATACAATGCCTAGGGACCCCCAGCACTGACCCCTTGACCTTACAATAGACCCACTTAACTTGTTACACTTACCTTGCCAATAATCAAACAAAAATTGTTTAGGCTACATCACATTCCCCTCCCCCAGCAGACCAGATCCTTCTGAATCCCATTTTGGCCAAGCTGCATAAGACCCTAATCCTTCTCTTTCCTCTTATGTCAAATACAGCCTGATAGCCCAATTCCTTCTAAATCCTCTCATAGCAGAAACCCACTATGGCCCAAATCCTTCTGGATCCTCCTCCACTGAAAAGTCCTAATAGCCCCAATCCTTCGGAATCCTTCACTTTGGCAAAGAGGATATAGGCCTACATGTAGAAGGATTTGGGCTGGTTAGGCAGGGTTAATAACAGCGAAATCACAAGATGTTTCTTCTAATCTGTGTACGTACGTGCATCATTATACGTGCAGGCCGCACACACAGGCATACATTACTAGGCTCAACAGCGAACGTGTTGTGCATGTGAAGGCGGTACAGTTGCAGGTGCGGATCGGATGGAGATTTTAGACTGTAAGAGAACATGTGCTAATACTAGCGCACATACTGGTCATGCTGGTGGAAATTTGGTAAAAACTTTGTTTTACTGATGTGGATGATTTGGAACTAAATTTGTTTGGTGGAAATACCTTTTTTGTGCAAATAATGATTCGCTTTCGGGACATGTGCGGGCGGTGGACGCAAATCTATGACTTTCATTCTCATGGCCTAAGCCAAGGCTAAAGTTATGGGCTGTGTAATCAAATAAATCACATGAAAAATCAATCTCACCTCTGAAGTTGTAAAACCTTTTAACATTAACCATAACCATTTGTTGATGGTTAGCTTGTAAAACTCTCCCCAGTTTCTGGCATCTTAATAAACAAATGCTCAACATCTTTCAATACCACTCTCTGGCTGACTTCTCCAATCAACTGATGAATACTAATTACTAACTTAGTTGCTGCGCTAGCTGCACATAATTAAGTACATGTGCATGCACCTGACTGCGCGTACGCGTGTGAGTACACACATGTACATGTACATGTACAATGTACTTGTACTTGTGTACTACATGCAGCTGTTGCATTGTTGTGTACCCGATCAAGACCGGTTGTACCAGACGCACCAAGACACCAACCAACCGTCAGATGGCGCTGTCCTGCTTGCCAATCTTACAGAAATTCCATTGTATATGTACAAGCTTTGTTTTTATTGGTCAACACATATACTATTGCACTCAACTGGCCAATTAAAACAAAGGTTACAAAAATCAAGCTGTCACTCGTGAGCGCTGCCATATTGGTTTTCGGGTGGCCATCGCATTGGGCGCAGCAGTAGGGAAAACTGTGATATAAAATGCCTGGAATTACGATGGATCCACCGCCCCCTAAAAGTAGCAAGCAGCAGGGTGTTGCGAGGTCATTGCTGTACAGTGGCTCAAAATTTCAAGGCTTCCAGAAGAGTAAGGGAAATTCTTACGTCGTTGAAGTCGAACTCCAGGTTAGTAAATTCAATTTTGTTTGTGTTTTTAACGTTAACATTAAAGGATAATGTTATACTTTTTTAGGTAAAACTTGTAGCTTTGCATGGTGAGGATGATAAGTAAGACTAATTGCGGTGACACCATGTGGAATCTCAATTGAGTAGTAATTAGTTCTGAAAAGAACTGGGGGTACAACTCAACGTTTCGATCAGTATGCTCTGATCGTCCTCAGGAGAATGCCGGACTCTGGAAAATGCTGCTGCTTAAGTAGGCTGCTGGAGGATCATCCCATGAATGGATGTTGGAGGATTAGTTCGTTGAGGCGCGCAGGCGGGAAACTGTGAGACTATGAGACTAGGATCCTAGGGGTTGGGGGAGAGGAGTGTGTGCTCACTGAACTGAATCAGTTGTTAACAAGCACAGGGGAAGGAGGGTGGTTGACTTAGGATATAGGGGATCCCTCAGTCTGGGGTGGGTTATGGACTTTGGATATAGAAGATCCTTCAGTCTGTAGTATAGGTCGCCAAATGTCGCTGATGAAGAAACCGATGTCCTGTGGCACAGTGTCGTGTTTGACGATCTCGATGGCCTCTCTGATGCGTCTGGGGTGCCATGCGTCGATGGGTGTGATGAGTTGGGCTGCCTGCCAGTCGATTTGGTGGTCCTTGATGTGCGAGTGCTTGACGATGGCGGACTTCTCGAAATCTCCTCTGCGGCCGTGTGCTCGGTGTTCCTTCAATCTGATGGGGAGGTTGCGTTTTGTTTCGCCGATGTACACCTTACCGCACTCACAGGGGATCCGGTAGACTCCGCACTTTGGGTCCGGTTTGTCCTTGTGGGTATGTAGAAGTCCTTGGAGTTTGCTGGGGCTGAGTGGAACACATCGATGCCTGCTTGTCGGAGGATGCGTTGTAGTTTGTGAGACGTCGAACCTAGATAGGGGAGACAAGCAGAGAGGGTTAGATCACTTACCTTGCTTTTGGAGTTTGGTACCGGCCGCTGTGCTGATCTTGTTGTGATTGTAACCGTTGCGTTTGAGGGTAGTTCGGATGTGCTGTAATTCCTTGGGAAGGCTGTCCTTGTCACAAATGTTGTAGGCGCGTTGTACGAGCCGCACGGTTGACCGATGACTTGATGCTTGGATGATGGAAGGAGCGCTGGTTCAGGTACCGATCTGTGTGCGTGGGCTTTCTGTAGACGTTGTGGTGTAGGGAGCCGTCTGGGTTTCTGGAAATGCCAACATCAAGGAACGCGATCTTGTCATCTTCTTCCGTTTCCATGGTGAACTTGATGCTCGGGTGTTGCTGGTTTAGATGTTGTAGAAAATCCTGGAGTGTGTCTCTGCCGTGTGGCCAAACCACAAAGGTGTCATCCACGTATCGGAGCCACAGCTTGGGTTGGAGGTCGGCTGTGTTGAGGGAAGAGTTTTCAAACTCTTCCATGAAAATATCAGCAAGGACCGGGGATAAAGGAGATCCCATGGAGGTCCCAGCTGTCTGCTCGTAGAACTTGCCCTGAAACTGAAAACAACTTGAAGAGACACATGTTAGTAGCAAATCATGAATTTGGTCCGGGGTGAGTGATGTGCGATCATCAAGAGAAAGATCTTCTACGAGTCTGTCCTTCACCAGGAGGCATGTCTCTGTAGTTGGGACATTGGTGAATAGGGAGACAACATCAAAACTAACCAGGATGTCGCTGGGTTATACTTTTTTACTTACGACGTTACGTTACGCCACATATGGGAAAAGCCAGGGGTACAACTATAGAATGCAGGGCCACACCGAAGGTTACTTCTTATAAATTTACGTAATCTGACTTAAAAATACACACCTGCGGTTCCTAGGTCAAATTCAGAAAAAGGGAAAAAAGGTGTTGAAAATTTGGCCATGCATTCTAACATTTATTTACATGTAGTGTAACACTTTAGCTGTTACATAATTTGTTCGATGGTGATCAGGCTAGATTTAATATGAAGGATTGAGACGGATATAGATTTGAAGAACTGAAACGATTATTTATTTAACATTCTCCAACGCCATCTTGGATCAAGGTATCCCATTCCCAGCATGCTCTGCCTCTGTCATGGTCAGTCCCATGTCCAAGGTTTTCAGTCACATAGTTCATGTCATAAGTCAAGTGCAGTGTAGTTCATGTCTGGTCATTGTGTTGTGTAGTGAGTCAAGTAAGTAATCCCGTTACACTCCCCTCCACTAGAAAAGGCATAATGTGGAGAATTGTTTAAAACACATCGAGATCAAAAACCAACTGTAATCTTTAAGTTGTAAAGTTCCACTCAAAAGTTCTTCAGAGTTCAGAGTCCAAACATAAACATTGCTCTCAGTTTCACCTCCAAAGAGTAGCAAAAGTCTAATCACAGATAACATTTTAAAAAGTTGGGCTTTCTTTCTTTCCTTTCTTCGTTTCTGTTTGTCTGTTTAAAAAGTATGGTGCTGGCTAGGCTTGGGCGATGACATGATAATATCGAATATCGCGATATTTTTTGTACGCGATTATGATATCGAGAACTTTTTAAATCATCGAGATATCGGCAGATTGCGATAAAAAAAATATATCGCGATGAAAAAAAATATATCGCGATGAAAAAAAATTATCGTGAAGAAAAACAATATATCGCGATTAAACAAAATCCTCGATTGTCAGTTGGGCCAGAAATTCCACGGGAAAAAACTTAAGGAAGTCTATTCAGCTTTTGTGAGAAACAAAATCGAACTACTTCTGTAGTAAACCGACTGTCAGATCACAAAGGAGCCGCCTGACGGTGTTGTTTAATAATCCACCGCCACTCAAAGAAATCTATTAAGACTGATTTTCGCGTAGCTGTGCTGTTTTGTTTCTGGTTAGGGTAGCGAAAACCCGCCCCATATGTTGCACTCGTGAACGGCGCAATTGCACGTGTCTTGCAGGTAAGCACTGGCAATTTATTGTGACGCTTGTAGACGGGTACATGTACATCCCTGTCATTACCGGCTCTAAAGCACTCATGCGTGAAAAACAAAAATTATCGCGATATTATCGAATATCGCGATATATGTTTGACGATATATCGTGGATGAAAAAAATCGATATTGCCCAAGCCTAGTGCTGGCTATCGGTTTGTTTTATTCAATTTTTCTTTTTTTTCTTTCTGATTTGTCAGTTTGGGTCGTTTGTTGGGTTTCATGCACAAAACCGAAAATAAATTCCAAAGTTTTTCAAATCTAACAGTTTTTGGTTTTTTTTGAACAAAAAATTGCCAAAAATATTATCCAGGCCAGCTCGAATAACAACAGGGCAACCTAATTGAAGGAGATCGACACTTTGTGTCGCAAAAGTTCGCACTTAAAGTCCACATGATTTTGTCTGATCAATATGGGCAATCAGTTCCTTCTTGGCATTATCCATCGCGATAAGTTTGTAGTTAACAGGAGTGAGTCTGTCCGTGACAATGAACGGTCCACACCATCTTGGCACGAGTTTTGCAGCGAAATGTTTCTTCGCGTTTGACAGGGGGTGTGTCTTCAGCATCACTGTTTCTCCAATGGTCAATTCGGCAACACGGCGTCGTTTGTCATAGTTTTTTTTCTTTCTTCTCCTTAGCACGGTCACTGTGCTCAGCTACGCTCTGTCTGAGAAGGGCGAGGTCTACCGGGGGGGCGGGGTCTTCCGAGGGTGGTCTTCCGGCGGGAACTTCCGGAGGGGCGGGATATTCTGGGAGAATGGTGTCGATTTTAAGTTTGTTTGTCAGAGGTGTTCGAAGCATCCTTACAGTCATCAAAATGCTGGGTGCCATACCTGTAGTAGCATGTGCAACTGAGTTCATTGCAAATGCGAACTCCGCAACATGGACATCCCAAGTACGATGATCATCACCGACGTAGGACTGCATCATGGCTTTGAGGTTACGATTCACTCGTTCTACCCAATTTGACTGAGGGTGATAAGGCGAGATGAAGACTTGTTCTACTCCCCATTCAACACATACAGTTTCCATCGCCTTGCACGTAAATTGAGGACCGTTGTCCGATAGCAGTTTCCGTGGGGCACCATATCGACTGAACAACTGTGTAACGATCAGACATGCTACGGCTTTTCCTGTGGCTTTGCGTAGTGGAAACACTTCAACCCATTTCGAGTAATGGTCCACTGCAACAAGTAGAAACTCGTGTCCACCGTGACTCTTTGGCAGGGGGCCCATTAAATCGACACCAACAATCTCCCATGGAGTCGTGGATGTGGTTGAAAGCATAAGCCCTGGTGGCTTACGAAACACTGGCTTGGTCTGCCTACACATCTTACAAGCTCTGACGAAATTTCGCACATCAGTGGTTATTCCCTTCCACCATAGATGGAGACTATCAAGTCGCTGCAGAGTTTTGGTGCAGCCAAGGTGACCGGCGGTAGGTTTTGAGTGACAGGCAAGTAGAACCACTTTTTTCAGGGATTCGGGTACTACCAGTTTCCGTTTCGAGTGGTGGTAGTGGTACAAGACATCATCTTTGAGGCGGTACACAGGGGACTCTTTAAAATCCTTTCTTAGCACAGCAAGAGATGGATCAGTGACTTGTTCAGGCCTGATACTATACGGAGGCAATGGAGGCAATTGCCTTGGTGCACCCTGGTCATTGCTTTGGTGCCCCTTGAAGTGTTCCAATAGAAATTTACATTTTCCTCATAGAGGTGCCCTTAACCTAGCTTAAATTGCCTTGCCCCTACCAATAGATAGTATCAGGCCTGCTTGTTTGTTTTGTAACTCTGCGATATCTGGCAATGGGATTGTTGCCTCGTCTGGTGGGCGTTCAGCTATAGTCTGCCACTCCATGTCTTGTCTCGTTTCCCAACGATTGTTTTTACATCGAGGGCACGTGTAGGAGGGCATTTGTTGCGCTTGCTTCTGCTTAACACGCACACACAATTGATGATACCAGCGATCACAACCATCACACTGGATCCAGTCAACAGTGTTAGTCTGAGGGTGTTCACAGCGTGGTGCGGAGCAGTTTTCGTCTGTGACGTCAGCATTGGTAATTTGATTGTCATCTGGAGCTATGGTTGGCAAACTCCGGACCATTCCAACAATTACATTATTGTGGGCTCGTGAGAGGGCATCTGGGACCAGATGTAGGGCACCGGGTCGGTAGGTCACATCGAAGCAGAAATCTTGTAATCTCAACACCCATCGAGCTAACTTGCCGGTGAGTCTGGCTTTTTTGAAAAGCCAAGTGAGGGCCTGGTGATCGGTAACTACTTGCAAGCGTTTCCCCTCAAGGTACACTCTCCATTTCTCCAACGCCCAAATCACGGCCAAACACTCTCGCTCAGTGGTGCTGTAATTTCTTTCACAAGTATCAAGAGAACGGCTGGCGTAAGCTATTGTGTGAAGCTGTCCATCCGTCTCTTGCAAAAGTATTGCCCCCAAACCGGTGTTGCTTGCATCAGTGTGAACAATGAATGGTCTGTTTAGATCTGGGTAGGCCAGTACTGGTTCTGAAGTGAGAATTGACTTCATCTCTGTGAAGGACGAGTGACATTCCTCAGTCCATTTCCATTTGGCAGTTTTGTGTCGTAGTTGGTTAAGTGGGGCTGCGATGTCAGCCAGGTGGGGTATGAACTTCGAATACCATGTCACCATAGCCAAGAACCTCAAGTTGCTTCAGATTCATGGGGGTGGGGTAGTCAAAGATTCCTTGAACTTTCTCAGGATCAGTGCGAATGCCACCATCTCCAACTACATGGCCAAGGTACTTCATGCTGGTGCAGCCGAAGGTGCACTTTTGTGTATTGACGGTCAGGCCAGACTGTAGTAATCTCTGGAAAATCTGACGGAGATCGGCGGTGTGTTGTTCAGGTGTACATGAATAGCAAATAATGTCATCTAGATAGACATAGCAGATCTTCCCAATCAGACCATGGAGGACAATTTCCATTAATCTTTGGAAACTCGCGGGTCCATTGACTACTCCAAACGGTAGCACCGTGAACTGGAAAAGTCCTTCCTCGCATATAAACGCAGTTTTCTCCTGGTCGTCAGGGTGCATTATCATTTGATGAAAACCACTCTTTAAATCAAGAGAACTGAAGATCTTAGCGCCATGTAGTGATTCTAAGATGGAGTCAATAGTGGGCATTGGGTAGGCATCAAGCTTTGTTATTCTATTCAGTTTTCTATAATCTACGCAAAGTCTGTATTTACCTTTCTCTTTCTTTGGGACCATTACTACAGGGGATGCCCATGGTGAACAAGAGGGCACAATTCTCCCATCTGCTAGCATTTCGTCCAACTGTTTCCGTAGTGACTGACGGCGATCATCAGAAAGACGATATATCGGACTGCGGAGAGGTTGTGAATCTCCAGTGTAAATGCGATGGTTTACAATGTCTGTTCGCCCTGGCTTTTCGGTTATCACGTCAGGGAATTCTTCAAGTAGATTGTCAAGATGAAGACTTTCAATGGTGGTTGAAGTTGGTTCAGTGTCAAATTCAGGGGGGTCACTGTCCTCTTTCTGCAGGGGCTCGTGTGATGGTAAGCCCAACATTGGCCACTTGATGCAGTGGTCACCAGTGCCATCTTCCAACCAGAATGAATTCATGCGAAAATCCATCACAAGGTTGACTTGCTTTGCAAAATCTCGCCCGAGTAGGAGTGGAGTTGGCATGGTTTTCATCAACTGTAGGTGCATTCGAGTTTCTACACCAGCGACTTCTATTGAAGTCTCTATTTCTCCCATGGATGCAAATTTGGTTCCATCAACCATGTAGAGCGATGAGTTTGAGGCCTTGGGATTTGTTGTTAGCGATAGGGATCGACATAACTCTCCTGTGATGAGGGAAACACAGGAACCGGTGTCTATCAAGGCTGAAACATCACGGTCACCAATGGTCACCAATGGTCACAACGATGCAGGGGCCACTATCTTTTTTCTCGATCACCGGGGGATCATCCGGGGAGGACTTCATCAAGAAATTTACTTGTGGCCTTGCTGTTTCAGCAGGTTTAGTCGGGGTGTCACCAAACTTCTGTGTGGATGGTTTGGAATCTGTCCTTGGCTGATATTGTTTTGATTGTGCTGGCGGGTAGGGGCAGTCAGCTATGCGATGACCAATCTCATGACATCTGTAACAGACAGAGTCAAACTTTCCAGTAGTTTTGGGTGGTGGGCGTCCCTTTGTATAGGACGATTTACCAGGACTACTGTCTGACTTGGATTGGTCTTGACACTCATGTCTAAGGTCCGATTGGTTGGATCGGGACGTGAAGCCGTGAGAGTTCTGACTATTGAACTGTTGGGGCTTTGCTGAAGTGTTTTGGTTAAACGACATCTTTATGTTAAGAATATGTTCATCAGCGGCTTTGGCTGTAGCCTGTGTCGTAGGTAGTTTCTTTCCTCTGAGTTTAAGACGAAGACGTTCATCAGCCATGGAGCTGAGAAGCTGATCTGTCATGATAAGCTCCATCATTCTCTTAACATCTTCTGATGCTAGGGATTCGTCGGAAGGCTTGGTCCATCTTTTGAAGTAGAGCTCCAACCTTGAACTTCAAACTTTTGAACTTCAAACGGTATGCTTCTGGTGTCAACTGGTAATGACGAAGAATAATGGCAACGATCTTTGAATAATCTTTCTTATCTTCTTCGGTCCGAGCGTGGAAGGCTTTTTGTGCTTTACCGGTGAGGTAAGGTTCGAGTCGGCGGGGCCACTCTTCTTTTGGTCTTTTCTCTGCTGTAGCCATTCTTTCAAAAGTCGTCAAATAACATGTGATGTCATCGTCACCAGACAACTTATGGAAATCAGGCAATTCGGGGCCAAATATGATCTTGGTGGGAACTGTAGCCTTGGTACATGTAGCTTCAGTCACTGCCTTCAGCAGGGTTTGGCAGAGGACTTCGGTCTCCTGTTTGCAATTTTCTTCCATCTTCAACAACAACTGTGAGATATCGACTTGTTCTGGCTGCTTTTGGGGCTGCTCAGGTTGGGGTTCCTTCATTTGGGGAAGGTCACTAAGGCATTGGATCCTTTCTTGCTTTGTCTTAATCTCATTTATATCTATGTGGTTTAGCTGACATAGGTGAACTATGTATTCGCTTGTGAAGCGACGAAGAAATACCGCCCTCTCAGCCATTTTGACCTCAAATTCAGCAGAGTTTTTGTTGCAAAATTACAGTTCTCTCAGCCATGATTTGGCCTCAAATATCAGTAGGATTGGCTTCGGATTATTGCTAGTTTATCTCAAGCGATGTAGTCATCATACAAATTGTACATAATGTTTATTATCGTGATCAAATCATCGTAATTGTTCTCTACTCACTCAGCATCATCTTCAATTCAAGTTCAATTCTTTAGTCAATCATCCTCAAAATCCATCGAAATCTGCCAGTCTAAACAACCATCCTGCCGACTACGCCATTGTAACACTTTAGCTGTTACATAATTTGTTCGATGGTGATCAGGCTAGGTTTAATATGAAGGATTGAGACGGATATAGATTTGAAGAACTGAAACGATTATTTATTTAACATTCTCCAACGCCATCTTGGATCAAGGTATCCCAGCATGCTCTGTCATGGTCAGTCCTATGTCCAAGGTTTTCAGTCACATAGTTCATGTCATAAGTCAAGTGCAGTGTAGTTCATGTCTGGTCATTGTGTTGTGTAGTGAGTCAAGTAAGTAATCCCGTTACACTAGTACTAGGCCCAAGGGCCCTAGGCTAGGCCTACTCCAAGCCTGGGACTGAAACTGACGGGTAGAATGTCAGGTACATGTAAGTAGATTCACGGAACCCGCCGTTTGCGGCGCGATTCCCGATATGCTATTTTGAGACTCTACGTGTGACTGTGTCACCCGCAGAAGGGACATCCCGACCTTGCGTGTATTTTCCCTTAGGCGGATTAATCTTGATTTTAAGAGCGCAGTGATCGGGATATAACGCTATCATCGGATACAGCATTACTTTGTGCATCGAATGACCCCAAAATCACCCAGAGAAAACTTCAAGTTCGTCAAAAAAAACTTCAATTTCATGGTAAGTTTTGCAAAATTTTTGATTCTTGACTTTGATAGTATAATAAGGGTACTTGTAAGAAGATTAAAAATGTTATTTACAGAATCTATGTACCTTAATTAACTTGAAAAACTTCACATCAGCAGTAAACATTTGTGCGCAAAAATATTATCCGACCCCCAAAATGACATAATGTCCATTCAGATTTGGCGCGAAAGTATGCAAATTCTAGAATTTTTTCGTGCCGATACTGAATAATAATAATAATAATAATAATAATAATAATAATAATAACGAAGTCTTATATAGCGCACGTACATGTATCTACCTATAAGGTACTCAAGGCACTAAAACAAAGATAAACAACCAGATGTGGGATTTGTAAAGAAGGAATTATAATGTGAATAATCAAAGCGCCCACAATGGGAGAGCGCGGTGGCGCAATTTGCAGCCAAATCAAACCAGAAACACTTTCACGATAAGTATCCTGGGTTCTTTTACGTGCATTACACAACACAAAGACCCCCAAGTGATAAAATACACATTTTTAACTTGTAAATAACATCATTCAATGATTTATGTGGGAAATAAACACAAAAGCTTTATTAAAAAATGATATTTACAAAGTTTTTTTGACATGGTTTGTCAATGGGATGGGGGGCTATTGTTACCTGTTTACCTATTACTAGGGTTTTCAGGTGAAAAATTATTCCTAAACCAATATGCTCAATATTTATATCAAATTAAAGGCCTTGATGAAAGAAATACAATGGTTTTTAAATCAAGAAAATTGGACGAGTAGTTTTTGAGGAATCCTGTTTTACATTCGATGAAGCCCGACTGTCCATACACTGTGTACATCCCTAATGGCAACAAAACCGTTGAATCAGCCTACACACACCGTGATACACACGCACAGCATTCGTGCTCGTTTCCCTCATAAGAGCTTTTGAAAGGGTGTAAAAAATACACTCTCCACTCAAAACTAAACACAATTACGGCTCAAAACTTTCACATATGATAGAAAAGAGGTGTAAAATTCATTCAGACATCGCTCTTACCTTTCAACTTAAAAATTTCACCTCGAAAAACGGTGTTTAATTTTTTATCTCTTCATAACTTCGGTTGTAGAGTAGCTGTGGAGATCGAGCAAGCATGGGTATGTAAAGGAGCCCTTTGACTTATATGTAATATGGAAACCCGTTTTCTTGTCAATCACAATGTACTCGGGCTCGGAGACAGCTCCGGAGTGGATGCCCTCAGCAGAGCGCGGCAAATTTTACGGGCCAAATGCACCCGATCTCGGAACACTTCGCGAAAGGCTGGGCGGGACGAGAGTGGTTCATTCATAAAAACCTAGCCTTTCGCACGTACTTCCAATTGCTATTTTATGTACATTGTTGGATAGCTGAGACTATAAGCTTTCCAATGAGCTATTACAAAAGATTTTGACAGGTAAAAGTAATAGAATTTTTTGATTTAAAATTTTGATGTTTTTTGTTGCGGGCGATGCGCTGTGCGTGTGGAGGGCTTCGGTCAAGCATGTACAAACTGAAAACCCTACTATTACCAAAATGGATCATGCTACTTGCTATACGGAAGGAGGTACTGCAGAGCTGCCAACTCTTCCGGATTCTGCGGAAGACGTCGCGTATTTGACGGTAATTTACTTACTTAATATATATATGCAAGGAGGCCTCCTTGCATATATTTTAAGTAAGTAAATTACCGTCAAATACGCGAAGTCTTCCGCAGAATCCGGAAGAGTTGGCAGCTCTGGTACTGGAGTGGGCTGTTCCATTATCTAAAATGGGGGTGGGCCTGGCAAGTGGGTATTAGTTATGAAATTAAATATTATCCTTGCTTATAAATGTTTATATAATTATTTTCATGAAAAGTAATTTTAGTCTTCTAAAATAGGCTGCAATCAGAAAGTGTTTTGCAATTTTGTGTATTTAAAAAATATTTGAGGAATTTTTATTAATTTTTTTTTGGTAACGATTACAACCATGTTTCCATTGGCATACAACCAACACATTACATAGAAAAGACAGCTGCTTTGATTTCAAATGGTGGATTTTGATATTTTATTTCCCCATGCTTCAAATAATAATTAAAATGTTTAATAATAAAACTTTGTTTATAATTTTCTACAGATGCCAGCTCCTGCTACAGCTGAGCTAGTAACATCCATTGGTCTGTTGTCTTCATTGCTTTGTATGTGTCTTGCAATTTGAAATCAGAAAAGTACTTTCGTAAAACTAGCAAAGGTTTATATGGAACTTGAGCAAAGAATATTAAAATTATTTGTGTTTATTTTAAATTGATAATCAATGTGTCAATTGCGAATTTCTGGCTACAAAAAAATATATGTAAAAGGTCACAGGTTTTTCACCCATTATGCATATAAAAATGGCTATATTTTGCGATACATATTTTATGATAACTTTTGTTTTGATAACTGTATGGAGGTAGGTAGGAGACCTACATGTACATGTACATGTATCATTTTATTGCAAATTTCAAGCTCTTTAAGATGACACAATAGTTCAAGTAATTGGAACATTTTGAAATTCCCATGAATCTACCTATGTCAGGGGTAGAATGTTGTATCTGACTGCCACTTAAAAGTTAGAAGGTGGATAGCCCTGATAGGACCCTGATACTGATAGGACCCTAATGTATCTAATCTAGTAGCGATGTCAATGACTTGTAATCGCGCTAGCCTAACATTTCCTATTCTGGTTGCACGCAAAATTAATAATTTTTAAATCGCCACATAAGAATTATTATTTTGTTGTTAACCCTCAAAGTTAGGGATTATGTGGAAAAGCTCTCTAAAATTATGTTACAAAAGTTTTTTCCGACCTTGAAACGTTATATCTGCATCTTCTTGGATGATTTTATGGAGCATTGCAAGGCGACAATTTATGAACTTGTTGCCATTTTTGCGATGGCTCACCGTGGATGGCACTCTGAAAGGTCATTTTGGAATAGTTTTAACCCTCCTACTTTTGGTACCTTTTTCATACAAGTTGATGCACCGTTTGAAACCGTTCGCTTTTGTGGTTTTGAATGGTGAAATAACTGTACAGTAGTGATTCCCCCAAATGGTTTTGAATGGTAGGTCAGCTAATAGTATACAAAACCTTGTTTGGATCTTTCCAAATGGTAGTACAGCTAATACTAGGCATGTCACACTATTTTTAAAAGTTATCCCAATGTCTTTGAAATTAAGCTCATATTGTGCAGCTTGATGAAACAAACAAGGAACTGAAAGAATTTTTGAAATCGCACATTCGGTTCTCTCATAATGCCCAAAAAACTGTGTCGTATTTCGTCCCTTTTTCAGCCATTTTTGGGAAAAAAGTGAAAAAACATTATTTGGGGTTTTTCATTTAAAATTTCACAGTTAATTCTCAATTTATCACATTTTAATTTCATTTTCCTGAAAAAATACATGCTGCACTTTTGCGTTAAAAAAATGGAGTCTCAGCAAAATTTCGTCTTTTCAGTATCGGTCATCAAAAATAAGAATTTATCTAAAGTTCCTTAACAGGAAACCAAAAAATTGTGAAAAAATGACTAAGTCCAGCTAATTAAATATGCGTAAAGGCTCTCCTGAGATGACGCTAGCACCTACAGCCACCAAACATGTACCATTCCAGTGATCTGTAATAACAAATTAATTAAAAATAAAAAATAAATGTCAAAAAAATTTTTTTTTTAATTAAATTAAAAAGAAAAGAACATCAAAAAGATAAAGAGAAAGTAAAAAGAAAAGATAAAGAAAAGAAAGTAAAAAGAAAAGAAAAAGAGAAAGTAAAAAGAAAAGAAAAAGAGAAAGTAAAAAGAAAAGAAAAAGAGAAAGTAAAAAGAACAAGAAAAAGAGAAGAAAAGAACCAGAAAAAAGAAAAAAAAAAAAAAAAAAGGAAAGAAAAAGAAGAAAAAATAATAATAAACGTACAATCAACACATTTTCTGTCCCAAGTCATTGTTATTTCAGGCAAATGACCACCATTATTCAACAGCATATTTTCTTATATTTAATTTTGAGGTTTCATAATGCTATCCAATCCGAAACCTAAGTAAAAATTAAAATAAAACAATTTTCTTTGCCTTTTCTTAAAATACCATCTTTACACCCATTTGGAGTGAGGGAAATGGATAGAACAGCCATTCTGCCCAACGACATGGAAATACAGCTTTCCGATTGGTCAGCTCATTCATGACCGAGTCACGTGACTCGATGACGGCCGTCCTGTCACAGACCCTCCTTCAATATTGACTAAAACTAAAAATAAAACTCAACATGTTTTTTTGTTGACAGCATGTAGATGAAGATAACAGCTACATGTGTGGATACCTGAAGATCAGTGGTCTGACCAGCGAGTACCCAGAGCTGGTCACGTTCTTTGAGGGAGAGATCATCAGTCACAAACACCCATTCCTTACTAGGAAGTGGGACGCAGATGAAGAGGTCGACAAGAAACACTGGGTGAGATTCACCAACTTAAATAACCCATAGATAGACGGCCAGGGGGTTGACCGAATTTAACACTCGCCTTCTGCCTGGGGCAGGTACATAGTACATTTTGTCGCCAGGCAGGTCAAACTACAAACTTACAAGCCCGGCTGTGCTGGCGGATAACATTGTAGCAATGGGGGCTAGCAAAATATTTGTGATTTTCAGACCAAATTTTGTGACACTTATATTTTATGATGATAACATTTCTGTTGGACTGGTTAATTTTTTGAGTTATCTTCCCGACTGGCTGGTTTCAAGAAAATTACATGTACTTTACTTCCTCCCCAGTGGGACATAAGGCTACAATAATTGACCTCCACTTGACCCTGCCCCTTGCAGCAACCTGTGCTTCGTCCCATGTCAGACCCATCTCATTGAGTTCATTTGTTACTAGGTGTCTATGATATTTAAAGATTTAACAAAAAAATATACATAATTTTTTTTAAATCAAAATATTAACCATCTTGTCCATGGGTGTACAATACATGTAGCCAGTTTGAGGTAGCAAAGTCGTGCCAGATATTTAAGATTTTGTGGGCAACCATACTGAGGGAACAACTCGAGATTCAGTAAATGGTTTCTTAATTTTACACCATGTCTGTTGTCTGCCTATTGGTTTTTTTAATATCTGTGGTTAGAATGGTTTGAAACAGTAATATACGACCATGTTTCTCAGTTCTCTGTTCCTTAACCCTCCTACTAGTACAAGGGTCAAAATCAGTCAAAATAATGATATACTTCCCAAGGTATATCTAGTGCACTTACAAGTCAAAGACTGTCAAACCTTACGTACATTTACAGGTCAAAATGAGTCAACCGATTTTGACTGGTAAAAGCATTGTCTGGTATTGTTCAGGGTGGTCAAAATGACAGTAAACAACCAGTCAAAAATGTCCGTGTGTGCACATTTGGGTCAACAGTCAAAACAGGCAGCTGTTGACTGGTTTTGACCTCTGTAACAACTTCCCACTAAAGTGCAGCTATAGTACCGTAGGAGGGTTAAATTGTCCATTTTCTTTCCAAATCTACATGTTATACATTGTACGTATGCATACCCATACTTATTATGGACATCTTCAAGGAAGGGGAACTTTACAAAAGACCTATCCAGCCAGTCAATGAAACAGCACAGATTAACCAATAGGATGAAACCTTTCCATGACTAACTGTTGTTATGTAGGTCAAGCGCTTTGCTTTTACGAAGCTGGTGGGCAGGGCTTTGGACAATAAGACCGGATTGATCTATTAACCCTCCTATGACTGCAAGGGTCCAAATCAGTCAAATGTTGAATACTTGCCAAGGTATATCTAGTGCACTTACAGTTTTGTAAGTCAAACACTGTCAAACCTTACGTGTAGCAAATACATTTACAGGTCAAAATGAGTCGACTGTTTTTGACTGGTAAAAGTATTGTCTGGTATTCAGGGTGGTCAAAAATGACAGTAAAAACCAGTCCAAAATGTCCGTGTGTGCACATATGGTTCAACAGTCAAAACAGGCAGTTGACTGATTTTGACCTCTATAGCTACATTGTACTTGCCACTAAAATGCAGCTGTTGTAGGAGGGTTAACCCTCCTACTTTACAAGACAATGCTTTTACCAGTTAAAAACGGTCGACTTTTGACCTGTAAATGTACTTACTACATGTAAGGTTTGACAGTGTTCGACTTTTAAGTGCACTAGATATACCTTGGCAAGTGTATCAACATTGTAACTGATTTGCACCCTTGCAGTCACAGAAGGGTTAACGCTAATGATACTGAATGCAACAGAACGCACCAAAAATCTGATGGATGTTGTTGCAGTGAGCAGAGAACAAACGATGTTTTGTTTATGCTGAGGAGATTCTTCCACTCAGCAGGCTTCACACTTCCAACTCCTGATGGATGTTGTTGCATTGGGCAGGGTGTCTAGCCAGTTGTTGGAGGGTTAAACCAAATCACCAATTATTAAAATCTGTTGGATCTTGTTGAAGTTAACAAATTTCACATGAAACATTTGTAAACACCAAGTTTCTTTTGTGATTTTTTTTTCAGGGCCAGTTTTTGTCCTTCTACCAGTACGCCAAGACATTCAATCAGGACACGTTTGACTATGAGGCACTCAGGAGTACAGACTACGTCTTCATGAGGTGGAAAGTGAGTGTTGGGATGTGTGTACTCTGTAATTAATCGCAAGTGGTGCACGGTTTGGCTGGGAAAATGATTGAAATAATGGACACCTCTACAATAGCATCAGTAGACTTTTGTCATGCTGCAGCCATCTTTGTCAGGTTCCATGAACACAATATCGGTAAAAGTGCTGGTACTCAAGAGGCCATACGTATGAGCCAGACATGTGGACATTTGTATGGACGAAAAAAACCACCAAAAAACAGAATGGCTGCATCATGATAAGATTTATTGATCAGTGGGCCCCCAATTACGAGTGTAACAAATCACCGATGGATCGATTATCGCAATACAAAAATGCCATGATACACATCACGATACAAAATTTGAGTATCGCGATACTGATGAATTTTGGGTTCCCACAAAATTTCATCAGAATATAAAAAAAAAATACTGAAATTTATCCAAACAATTTTTTGTTTAAAAATATTAGCATTTCGTACCTGACATTTAGACCACAAAAGTCGGTGAAGTTTTACCTGACAAAATTGCCCTGTCTTAAAAAGTGCTAGAATCCTTTTTGCATTGCGGCACCGCTAGTCAGAATGACTCTCCGTATTCCCAATATTTTATGTCAACAAACAATATTATAGCACCCTCTATTGACTTAATTTGTTGAGTGCTGTACATGATTTTTTTTAATGTGATAGTCAATTGAGGGCGCTATACTATTTTTGATGAAATAAATACAGGAAATTTGGAAGTCACTCTTGAATGATGATGGATTTTCCACACAATAGACTTCATTGTTGACTCTTTGTCATTGAAAAACTTTACTGGCTTCGATGGGCTAAATATATAAAGTAAGAATTTCTTACTTGTCAACCAGATTTGGTGTGCATAATAGTCAGTATATTGTGTGTATTATTTTATGCTGATGAAATTCTGTTAGAATGTTGGACTCAAACATAATAGAAGTTGTGTTATATTTATTTTTGCCGAAATTTAGTTTATACAATCCTTGAATATAAAACACAACAACATAACACGTGAGTGTCACTCGTATAACATTCGTACTTCAACACCATTATTCCAATAAAAACTTGCATACGTTGGTCCTTTCCACCACTGAGAAAAGTCACTAAAGTCACTAAATAAGACAGCATGTGAATTGGCCTATTGCTGTTAACCAGTTCGCTTCGGAGGCCGTGTATACATGCAATTTTTTTTGGGACAGCGGATCGGAGAGCGTCTAAACACGCATTCCGATTTTTGTGTGTGTCACCGGGAGACTTGTCAACACGCCACACGTGGCGAGCCGTCGTGGCGGCTGACTTGTATACACGCAATCGTTTCTCAGAGTCCATGGGGTCACGGTTCGGTGGCCCCGGACAAAATGCACTGCAAATACTGAACGAGTTCACTCTTTAAGTTGATTTTTGCCTAATCCCTTTATCCAAGACCTGTTCCTTTGACGTACCAGCCAGGGATTTGTAAAGAGGGATTTATATCCATTGTTTACGAGGCATTCAATCTCTCCAGGTATGCCGTCTTTTCGACCGGGCACTGGTCGCTAATAGGCCGTTGCATCGGGGCTTGCCAACGGTCTAATTGTGCTGAACAAACACAACCGTAATTAAAAAACTAGCCATTTAATTCTCAAAATGTCAATGAGTAAAGGTGTTTATTTGGGTGTCCGAACTTCGTTTCATTGACAAAAAAAATTATTAATGGCTAGAAATTTGTTCAGATTTTTCACTGAAAATAAACCCGCACGGGGGACCGGAAAAAAATAAATATTCCTGACGTCAACTGGTTAAAGTCGGAATACGCTCTTGGTAAAAGGTAGTATTATCTAAGCATCTACACTTCATTAAGATCGAGCAGTATGTATTTTACTGACTACCACAGGTTGCTTGTCTAATGTATATATTGATTGAGATTCAAAGAAAGTAAGAATACTTTTAGAAGCAGTTTTACCAACATTACCACTGGTGTAAGTTTACATGTAAGCCATGAATGGTCCATTATAACTGTGTTTGTTTTACCCCTTCCTCTGCTAGGAGCGCTTCCTCGTACCAGACCACACAATAAAGGACATTGATGGTGCATCTTTTGCTGGCTTCTATTACATTTGCTTCCAGAAATCCACATCTACAGTGGAAGGGTACTACTATCACAGGAGTTCTGAATGGTAGGTTTGATTCCAAGAGCAAAATGTAATAGATCAGAATGTAGTCTTGATTCAAAATGATGTGTTTTTGATACACCATGCATTGCCACAAGAGGTCGCTTTCTCCGGACTAATCACTGTAAAATAATTGATCGCAATGGATCATGTTTAAAAAAAAAAAAAAGCTCTACTGGATACAGAACTTTCTTTTCATTGCCATATGGATAGGATTTCTAAAATATGACTGGCTTTGTCAAAAGTTCACATTGGTCAAATTTTGCATGCACAGTTTTCTTCCATCCATCTATCATAAACATTGTTGCAATATGAAAACTCCTAGGCTGGATACAGAGGCTGAACATACATACTGTATCGAAACTTATTCCAATAACTTTCCAACCATTTAGAAAAATCCAATTCAACCATTGCAACTTGTTTAACCCTAACTCCCTAAGCATTTTTACTAGAAACCTTCCTCAACCTATCAAATCCCAACACCATGGTTGACTGTTGCTGGTTTACAGTACTCAACCCATCAAACTCCAACAGTCCACTTGCCATAACAGTACTCAACCCATCAAACTCCAACATGCCCTTAGCTGTTGGATTTTGATTGAGTGGGGACACATGGCCCAAAGTAAAGTTTGAACACTGGAGTCACACAGTACTCAACCCATCATAATCCAACAATTGTTTTCATGCTAAAAAAAAATAAAACACCCTATGGAATAAATGGTAGGTTTTAGTTGTATGATGTTAGACACAACGCCAAGCATACCTAAGTACAATATTTGCCTTTATCAGTTGTTTATTACAGCAGGTTGCATACACACACTCTCTCCACTCAAAGTCTAACAATGTTGCATGCTAGTAGAACCACCGTCCTCACTCAATCAAAATCCAACACTGTTACTGCACACATACAGTACTCATCCAGCCATATTCCAACACTTTACACATGCCATATCAGAAGTACACAGTACTCAACCCATCAAACTCCAACAATCCCTGGTGTTGGAGTTTGGCTGGATGGGGATCGTTAGGGTTAAAGAGAAGGTACAACTCTTGGTAAATATCTGATTAGAATCATCCAAAGAGTTTTATCCGAAGGCCATGTTGATGTGAAGTTGGCACCAATCACCCTGAAACATGTGCTCTCATTTCAAAGTAAACAAATCTGCGCACATACGCACATTGCTCGAAGTGTTTTCTGTAAAAATTGTGAATGCTTTTTTTGTTACACTTTTATCATGACTTAGACTCACATTGAGCTGAATATGGAGTGCCATGGTTGAGCGCTTTAGTGCATCGGATTTTTGTTCTGATGGCTGAGTCGTCAGAATGTGGGTTCGAATCCCGATCACGACCGTGGTGCTTGCGTCCTTGAGCAAGACACTTTACCATAATTGCTTCTCTCCACCCAGGGGTAAATGGGTACCTGTGAGGGCAGAGTTGGTTCTTGTGTTTGATTAGCCCATATGCGCTGAAATGGCAGCAATTGAGCTGTATACTCCCCAGGGAGCTGAGATGGTTTCAGGAATGATTTATGAGCCTGATGAGCAGGGGTAATAATGTCATGCGTCTTGAGCACCAGTTTGGTGGATATGTGCGCCATATAAGTCTACATTATTATTATTATTATTATTATTATTATTATTATTATTATTATTATTATTATTATTATTATTATTATTATTATTATTATTATTATTATTATTATTATTATTATTATTATTATTATTATTATTATTATTATTATTATTATTATTATTATTATTATGTATTATTATTATTATTATTATTATTATTATTATTATTATTATTATTATTATTATTATTATTATTATTATTATTATTATTATTATTATTATTATTAATATTAATCTTTCACAGGTTGGTTGTGTAATGTGTATCCCTATTCAAAGAAAATAAGCATACCCATACATGCCATAGAAGCAGTTTTTCCAATTATTGTACTTTCCCGGTCACAAATGTCAATCAAATCATCTGATAAATAGTTTCGTACTCAACAGTTGAATTCCAACTTTGGTTTTCTTTTTACAGGTACCAGTCACTCAACCTAACCCACGTCACAGAACACAGCGTCCCGATCTACGTGTTCCGGTGAACTTCCCCATCGCACCCAGTTTGTATATATTTGTACATAGTTCATATATTTTGGTACACATACCACACCAACTGTAGGTTTTGTCTACAGTTGTAAATATAGTGTGACTATTTATGGATACTGAGATGAATGCTGTGGGTTGTGAACAGATGATTCATTCATTGATAAAATAATTGATATCGCTGTACTGCTGATTAGGAAGCGTCTCATAACTCAGGAATACTTGGCACGTTTCATTGGGGAACACTGCTTGCTCCCACTGTTCTCGCTGGGAGCGCACGCTGTTCTCGCTGGGAGCGCACGCTGTTCTCGCTGGTAGCGCACGCTGTTCTCGTTGTTCTCGCTGGGAGCGCACGCTGTTCTCGCTGGGAGCGCACGCTGTTCTCACTGGGAGCGCACGCTGTTCTCACTGGGAGCGCATGCTGTTCTCACTGGGAGCGCATGCTGTTCTCACTGGGAACGTTCCATTTGGGAACGCTTCAAAAGGAACGTTCCCACATTCCATTGGGAACATTCCATTAACAAGTATGCACGCTGGGAACAACAGGCATTCCTATATGGAACAGCTGCTGTTCCCGTTGGGAACACTGAATGTTTCTTTCAGGATCGTAATGTGTTACCGAAAGGAACGTTCAAAATGGAACAGGAACATCCCAAGTTTTGAGATGCTTCCTGTAAACAGACAATGATTTTAAAAGATAATTTTAAGGCAACATACACCATTGGTACTTGCCGAAATTTGAAACAATGCCATCTTAGGCAAAAAAAGGTCTCTAGTTTCTTGTCACCATGCGTGTCGCCTCAGGTCCGTGAGTCAGCATTTTTTGTTTTACTTTTTTTTGGCTACGAAACGATGTCCATTTGTAGTCAAGGGTCATGTTCGGTATAACCAAGTGATCGGTACACTGTATCTGTGTTTATAAATCACGGTCGGACTGTTGTATGTTAATCCAATCACTTACTAGTTCCAGAATAAACAGGGTGTAGATAAGATGTAACTGGACTACAGTCGAGTCACACAACACTTACTTAAGCATTTATGCCATTAAAATGCTAATTAAGTACAGTTATCATACACGCTGGCAAGTCACCCAGGATGCACCGGTTCTTGTGAGAAATTACACGTCAGTCTGTGAATTACAAATCCATTGTTCGTGGAGTACTTTGGCACGGACTAGGTTATTACACAACTGGCACATTTTGTGTACATGTAGGTTACAGACTTGTTGTTACCGATGGTGTAAACTGTATGTTTGTTAAGAGGAAAAACTATTTGAGTGGAAACATACTTGTCTGGAGATACATATGTATTATGTCTAATAAAATGTTGCAATACTGATTATACTCATTGAATTAGTACAAAGTCATGTGCATTAATACTGTACTACACAATTTTAATTGGCAGAGCATGCATGAATATATAGTCAGTTTATTAAACATTTCTTCAAGAAATAAATACAAAATAATCCTATTAAGTTTACCAAGAATTTGTTTTACAAATAGTAACAAAACTACCAAAGGTTGTGAGTTTTTTTTATGAAATAGCAGAAATGTTGTTTACCATAAAAAATGAAAAATGAAGCAAGAGTGCATCTTGATGCAGTTTGAATCATATTGGCTGCCAATAGAGCTTCACCACACTACAGCCATAGTATTAGCCAGAGGGGTGTCTGGGTGTCTTTTGGACACCCTGTTTCAGTTTCGGACACCCTATTTCATCTGTCATTTACATGTAAAAGTATCGTAAGTGAACAATTTGGACACCCTGTTTTGAAATTTCCAGCAAATTTGGCTAACACCTTGACTACAGCCATCTTTGTTTGATTCCCTGTATACACAATTATGATTACAATGCTGGTTCTCAGTCCATAAAAAGGGCCTTACTATTTACACTTCCAGCCCCAGTTTGGTAATGTAGATTGTCATGGAAGACAAACAAGATGATTGCACCGATGACGAGAGGTCTTTGATTTACATGAACCTTTGGGGTTCATGGATTTATAGATAAGTATAGCATGGATTGTTCCCATTCATATACTTTCACTTCATTTCTGTAAACTGTCAGAATTATTAAACAGTTCATGGAGAATTCTGTATAATAATATGCATACCACTTACTTGCGACCCCCCCCCCCTCCCCCCAATTTTGTAGTTCTGCATAACAGCTGGTAGTTCCACAGCATTTCAAAATAGGTCGATATTGAATTGATTTTCACTAATGTTGATTTTGTTTAATTATTAATTTTGAAGTGTGAAGACTTAACTAAATGCATGAAAATTTGTGAAGTTTTTTTCCCCGTGCCACCAAAGTTATCCATAGCCACTGGCAA
Source organism: Zoroaster sp. YZ-2022 (assembly GCA_029582265.1). Lineage (NCBI taxonomy): Eukaryota > Metazoa > Echinodermata > Asteroidea > Forcipulatida > Zoroasteridae > Zoroaster > Zoroaster sp. YZ-2022. Next base: position 23,192,216 of record CM055819.1, read on the forward strand.
TTTTGAATCGCTAATAGACCACTTGTATGCAGGGTCAAAAGGTCTTGCTATTCCCCATGATATGGACAAGCAAATCCCGTTGATGGAAGTGCATATGCGTAGTAATACATTAACATCATGGCACTACTGTTCTTTCGTAAATGATTAGACGGTAACTATGGTTTTGACCAATCATAAACCTTGCTGTTAAGAAGGGAAGTGATCTCGGCCAATCAAATGCCAAATTAAACAACTATGGCAAAAGAAAGGCTGGCGTGCTTCTTTTATTAAAAGCTTACAACAACTTATCCAGCAAAGATCATTAGTTTGTCAGAAGTACATGCGCGTGAAGTACTGCTTCACAGATATGCACACTGAAGTAATACGCACAATGATGTTTGTCCCGCAATATGGCGGCGGTGTTAGTGCTTGACCTTCTGACCCAGTGTGCAAGCGGTCTTTGTTAAAGAACGGTAACCCAAGATGTCTACCTTCTGAATGTTGTATAAATTACAGGTATATTTTATACACTGTATTTGATTGTGTTCAAGAAAAATAATTGTACAGTAGAGAATAAAACCATATTTTATAAAGAAACAAATACAATCTTTAAATGTTTTATTTTATTAAAAGATATGTAATAGTAAGTGACAACAAATGTAGTAATAAGTTGGTATTGATCACTTCAATATTGTCATTACTAAATGAAATGACTCAAAATTTCTCACGCCTACCTATCCACCCCCTCAAAATTTCCCATGCTTTTCATGGCAACTAGTAAAAAAGCAGGTTGGGACAGGGATGTTAAGAGTATGAGTTTAGAAGTACATTTCCCTTTTCTTTAATGGTTTGAACATCTAAGTGAGTACAAATCTGCTGCATAATCTTTGACAATATATTACTTCCAGCAAGTGAAATTATATCATGATAAATAATTGTTACAGATCTGTTCTTGGTTTGGTTACGTATTTAAAAAAATATAAACATGGAAGGCTTACTCAATGTAGATTTTAAGAATTTTTACGCGACGTGGGTTTTAAGAAGTATTTTAAAAATACAAGGCTAAACACCTTTTGATTTTGACTTTAGGGATAAACTAAAAGGATACATCCTTGTGATGTTGAAGAGAGGGAAAAAAAAACCTAAGACTTACCCCTTGTGTATATATGTGTATATATATATATATATATATATATATATATATATATATATATATATATATATATATATATATATATATATATATATATATATATATATATATATATATATAATTTGTTTTTATCAAAATCACAAGCGGTAAGCCTTGTAATGATATATTTTTAGTTTCCATCAAAATTACAATAGGCAGGCCTAAGTCATGTATTGATATATTTTTTGTTTTCATCAAAATCACAAGGGGGTAAGCCTCGTAATGATATATTTTTGTTTTTATCAGAAGCGGTAAGTCTTGTAATGATATATTTTTGTTTTTATCAAAATTTACAAGGGGTAAGCATTTTATATATAATTTTGTTTTTGTCTAAATTTAAAAGGGGTAAGCATTTTTTTTAAATATATTTTTGTTTCCATCAAAATTTACTTCAAAATAAGGCCTATTCAATCTCAAAACATATAACAAATGTAGGGATTAATCGCCCGAGAAGAGGGTGTCTGTTGGGGGGGGGTTCAGGGGAGCCAGGGTGTATCGAAAGCATTTTCTTTGGGGGTGTGTGGATCCAATTTGCCGACTGATATCAGAGTTGGTGGGCGCAAAAATATTTTGCTCATAAATTTACCGACACAACTCTAATATAACAAGACAAATTTACTTGGTTTTTCAAAATGGACAATCTGTAATCTGTCGCTCAAGGGCGGGGGGGGGGGGATGGTGGTTAGGGCGAACTGCCACCTGAAACTGCAGTTTATAAGAAACAACTTCAGTGCTTAGAAACACGATACATTTGCAAAGCCCATAGCTCAACTGCTCAAAGTCCATCCCCCTCCCCACCCCCTCCCGCTCGCTACGGCCATGAGTGGAGCCAATGGTTATGGGTGCACCCCACTAAATAGTGAGGAATTCATGCACCAAGCTGTTTACCATAAAGTGTAAACCCTCAAATTTTTCTGAAAAACAAAGATTTGAGGCCCATTCATTTGATGGATTGTGTAGAAATGGCCCACTATCATAACCTGGGGGTCCTTGGCTTCCAACTTTGAGTATTTTGGACACACTAGGCCCTGAAAAAGGGCCTAATTTGATTTTAAGCGTAAGGCCTTTTTCCAAAATGGCTGCTTTTCAGTGTGGGCGTTTTCACTACTGTAGAGGGTGGTTTTCATTGGGATGAGAATAACTCCCTGGAAACCTGGACTTTAGACAGTAAATAGAGAAGAAAATAAAAGACTATAATTTTATATCGATCAATATTTTTTCTTTTGGTTTTAAAAACTGTGGGACTTCTAAGTATTTTTTAATGATTTTTGAATATTTTGTATTTAGCACTGTTTACTATGGGAGTTTATTTAGTGGGTTGCACCTTTATGGGTTCTTATCCCTACCGGGATCAAATGATGATCAATCTCCTTTCACTGCAAACAGTCGGGTGAAGCGGTGGTCTAATGGATTAGACGCTTGACATCCGTGCGGGCGTTCCCAGTTCAAGTCCCGTCTGTGATTTTTTTCTTCTTTTATTGTGTAGCAATACAATTCAAATCCTTTATATAAATAGGTTTAATTTAACCTGTCTAATACCAACATGGTCCAGATGGCGCAGCTCGTTGGCCGGACCACTGGAAGTGTCAATCGCGGGACTTCCAGAGCTGGGACGCACCGGTTCGAAGCCCTAGAACAGACCTAATTCAGGGACATGGCAGCTGCGGCAGCAGCAACGGTTTTGGGCCGCCATGTCTCTCCCCTATTCGATAGTTGGTTACGGTGCGGGAAAGTAAAGGAGGGACCGGGGGTCTGCCGATTCCCCCAGAAGGGTGCTAAGGTGGTTATCACGCTGGGTTCGCCTAGAAGATTCAACGCTCCCCAATGCCTGGTCATTACCTCTGACTAACTTTCTGCAGAAATTAGTTTTGAAAAAAAAAATATATAATAATTTTTATTACTATAATTTTGTTTTAAAATTGACTCACTCGCAAACCATGTCACTTTACGTTTTGTCCCTTATACAGCTGTTTCATTGCATTCCCCTACAAATATTGACAAACTACTACACGGCTTACCCCTTGTGATTTTGATGAAATATTAAAAAAAAAAAAAAAAAAAAAAAGTTTACTCATTGTGCTTTGGATGTTTTTTTAATTAATGGGAAAACATGTCCTGCTTTATTATCTATTGCCACTGAATAGATTGGGAGACGGGGGACTTCTCGAAATTATCTTCACTGCCACTTTAGTGAGGTGATTTGGCTTATTACGTGTTGATAGTGGGAACTTACTACTTTTAGGAAAAAAATACAAGACTTACTCCTTCTGATTTTGAATACAACTAAAATTAAAAAAATATATATATAAACATAGAAGGCTTACTCAATGTGGGTTTTAAGAAGTTTACTGCGACGTGGGTTTTAAGAAGTATTTTAAACTACAAGACTAAACACCTTTTGATTTTGACTTTAGGGATGAACTAAAAGGATACCTCCTTGTGATGTTAAAGAGAGGGAGAAAAAACTAAAAGACTTGCCCCTTGTGTATAAATATTTTTGTTTTTATCAAAATCACAAGGGATAAGCTTTGTATTGATATATTTTTAGTTTCCATCAAAATTTCTATTGGTTCCGTAAGTCATGTATTTATTTATTTTTGTTTTCATCAAAATCACAAGGGGGTAAGCCTTGTAATGATATATTTTTGTTTTTATCAAAATTTACAAGGAGTAAGCATTTTTTTTAAATATATTTTTGTTTCCATCAAAATTTACTTCAAAATAAGGCCTATTCAATCTCAAAACATATAACAAATGTAGGGATTAATCGGCCGAGAAGAGGGTGTCTGTTGGGGGGGGGGGGGGTTCAGTGGAGCCAGGGGTGTATCGAAAGCATTTTCTTTGGGGGTGTGTGGATCCAATTTGCCGACTGATATCAGAGTTGGTGGGCGCAAAAATATTTTGCTCATAAATTTACCGACACAACTCTAATATAACAAGACAAATTTACTTGGTTTTCCAAAATGGACAATCTGTAATCTGTCGCTCAAGGGCGGGGGGGGGGGTGGTGGTTAGGGCGAACTGCCACCTGAAACTGCAGTTTATAAGAAACAACTTCAGTGCTTAGAAACACGATACATTTGCAAAGCCCATAGCTCAACTGCTCAAAGTCCATCCCCCTCCCTACACCCCCTCCCGCTCGCTACGGCCATGAGTGGAGCCAATGGTTATGGGTGCACCCCACTAAATAGTGAGGAATTCATGCACCAAGCTGTTTACCATAAAGTGTAAACCCTCAAATTTTTCTGAAAAACAAAGATTTGAGGCCCATTCATTTGATGGATTGTGTAGAAATGGCCCACTATCATAACCTGGGGGTCCTTGGCTTCCAACTTTGAGTATTTTGGACACACTAGGCCCTGAAAAAGGGCCTAATTTGATTTTAAGCGTAAGGCCTTTTTCCAAAATGGCTGCTTTTCAGTGTGGGCGTTTTCACTACTGTAGAGAGGTGGTTTTCATTGGGATGAGAATAACTCCCTGGAAACCTGGACTTTAGACAGTAAATAGAGAAGAAAATAAAAGACTATAATTTTATATCGATCAATATTTTTTCTTTTGGTTTTAAAAACTGTGGGACTTCTAAGTATTTTTTAATGATTTTTGAATATTTTGTATTTAGCACTGTTTACTATGGGAGTTTATTTAGTGGGTTGCACCCTTATGGGTTCTTATCCCTACCGGGATCAAATGATGATCAATCTCCTTTCACTGCAAACAGTCGGGTGAAGCGGTGGTCTAATGGATTAGACGCTTGACATCCGTGCGGGCGTTCCCAGTTCAAGTCCCGTCTGTGATTTTTTCTTCTTTATTGTGTAGCAATACAATTAAAATCCTTTATATAAATAGGTTTAATTTAACCTGTCTAATACCAACATGGTCCAGATGGCGCAGCTCGTTGGCCGGACCACTGGAAGTATCAATCGCGGGACTTCCAGAGCTGGGACGCACCGGTTCGAAGCCCTAGAACAGACCTAATTCAGGGACATGGCAGCTGCGGCAGCAGCAACGGTTTGGGGGCCGCCATGTCTCTCCCCTATTCGATAGTTGGTTACGGTGCGGGAAAGTAAAGGAGGGACCGGGGGTCTGCCGATTCCCCCAGAAGGGTGCTAAGGTGGTTATCACGCTGGGTTCGCCTAGAAGATTCAACGCTCCCCAATGCCTGGTCATTACCTCTGACTAACTTTCTGCAGAAATTAGTTTTGAAAAAATATATATATAATAATTTTTATTACTATAATTTTGTTTTAAAATTGACTCACTCGCAAACCATGTCACTTTACGTTTTGTCCCTTATACAGCTGTTTCATTGCATTCCCCTACAAATATTGACAAACTACTACACGGCTTACCCCTTGTGATTTTGATGAAATATTAAAAAAAAAAAAAAAAAAAGTTTACTCATTGTGCTTTGGATGTTTTTTTAATTAATGGGAAAACATGTCCTGCTTTATTATCTATTGCCACTGAATAGATTGGGAGACGGGGGACTTCTCGAAATTATCTTCACTGCCACTTTAGTGAGGTGATTTGGCTTATTACGTGTTGATAGTGGGAACTTACTACTTTTAGGAAAAAAATACAAGACTTACTCCTTCTGATTTTGAATACAACTAAAATTAAAAAAATATATATATAAACATAGAAGGCTTACTCAATGTGGGTTTTAAGAAGTTTACTGCGACGTGGGTTTTAAGAAGTATTTTAAACTACAAGACTAAACACCTTTTGATTTTGACTTTAGGGATGAACTAAAAGGATACCTCCTTGTGATGTTAAAGAGAGGGAGAAAAAACTAAAAGACTTGCCCCTTGTGTATAAATATTTTTGTTTTTATCAAAATCACAAGGGATAAGCATTGTATTGATATATTTTTAGTTTCCATCAAAATTACAATAGGTACCGTAAGTCATGTATTTATATATTTTTGTTTTTATCAAAATCACAAGGGGTAAGCCTTGTAATGATATATTTTTGTTTTTATCAAAATTTACAAAGAGTAAGCATTTTTTTAAAATATATTTTTGTTTCCATCAAAATTTACTTCAAAATAAGGCCTATTCAATCTCAAAACATATAACAAATGTAGGGATTAATCGCCCGAGAAGAGGGTGTCTGTTGGGGGGGGGGGGGAGGGTTCAGTGGAGCCAGGGGTGTATCGAAAGCATTTTCTTTGGGGGTGTGTGGATCCAATTTGCCGACTGATATCAGAGTTGGTGGGCGCAAAAATATTTTGCTCGTAAATTTACCGACACAACTCTAATATAACAAGACAAATTTACTTGGTTTTTCCAAAATGGACAATCTGTAATCTGTCGCTCAAGGGCGGGGGGGGGGGGATGGTGGTTAGGGCGAACTGCCACCTGAAACTGCAGTTTATAAGAAACAACTTCAGTGCTTAGAAACACGATACATTTGCAAAGCCCATAGCTCAACTGCTCAAAGTCCATCCCCCTCCCCACACCCCCTCCCGCTCGCTACGGCCATGAGTGGAGCCAATGGTTATGGGTGCACCCCACTAAATAGTGAGGAATTCATGCACCAAGCTGTTTACCATAAAGTGTAAACCCTCAAATTTTTCTGAAAAACAAAGATTTGAGGCCCATTCATTTGATGGATTGTGTAGAAATGGCCCACTATCATAACCTGGGGTCCTTGGCTTCCAACTTTGAGTATTTTGGACACACTAGGCCCTGAAAAAGGGCCTAATTTGATTTTAAGCGTAAGGCCTTTTTCCAAAATGGCTGCTTTTCAGTGTGGGCGTTTTCACTACTGTAGAGGGTGGTTTTCATTGGGATGAGAATAACTCCCTGGAAACCTGGACTTTAGACAGTAAATAGAGAAGAAAATAAAAGACTATAATTTTATATCGATCAATATTTTTTCTTTTGGTTTTAAAAACTGTGGGACTTCTAAGTATTTTTTAATGATTTTGAATATTTTGTATTTAGCACTGTTTACTATGGGAGTTTATTTAGTGGGTTGCACCCTTATGGGTTCTTATCCCTACCGGGATCAAATGATGATCAATCTCCTTTCACTGCAAACAGTCGGGTGAAGCGGTGGTCTAATGGATTAGACGCTTGACATCCGTGCGGGCGTTCCCAGTTCAAGTCCCGTCTGTGATTTTGTTCGTCTTTTATTGTGTAGCAATACAATTAAAATCCTTTATATAAATAGGTTTAATTTAACCTGTCTAATACCAACATGGTCCAGATGGCGCAGCTCGTTGGCCGGACCACTGGAAGTATCAATCGCGGGACTTCCAGAGCTGGGACGCACCGGTTCGAAGCCCTAGAACAGACCTAATTCAGGGACATGGCAGCTGCGGCAGCAGCAACGGTTTGGGGCCGCCATGTCTCTCCCCTATTCGATAGTTGGTTACGGTGCGGGAAAGTAAAGGAGGGACCGGGGGTCTGCCGATTCCCCCAGAAGGGTGCTAAGGTGGTTATCACGCTGGGTTCGCCTAGAAGATTCAACGCTCCCCAATGCCTGGTCATTACCTCTGACTAACTTTCTGCAGAAATTAGTTTTGAAAAAAATATATATAATAATTTTTATTACTATAATTTTGTTTTAAAATTGACTCACTCGCAAACCATGTCACTTTACGTTTTGTCCCTTATACAGCTGTTTCATTGCATTCCCCTACAAATATTGACAAACTACTACACGGCTTACCCCTTGTGATTTTGATGAAATATTAAAAAAAAAAAAAAAAAAAAAGTTTACTCATTGTGCTTTGGATGTTTTTTTAATTAATGGGAAAACATGTCCTGCTTTATTATCTATTGCCACTGAATAGATTGGGAGACGGGGGACTTCTCGAAATTATCTTCACTGCCACTTTAGTGAGGTGATTTGGCTTATTACGTGTTGATAGTGGGAACTTACTACTTTTAGGAAAAAAATACAAGACTTACTCCTTCTGATTTTGAATACAACTAAAATTAAAAAAATATATATATAAACATAGAAGGCTTACTCAATGTGGGTTTTAAGAAGTTTACTGCGACGTGGGTTTTAAGAAGTATTTTAAACTACAAGACTAAACACCTTTTGATTTTGACTTTAGGGATGAACTAAAAGGATACCTCCTTGTGATGTTAAAGAGAGGGAGAAAAAACTAAAAGACTTGCCCCTTGTGTATAAATATTTTTGTTTTTATCAAAATCACAAGGGATAAGCATTGTATTGATATATTTTTAGTTTCCATCAAAATTACAATAGGTAAGTCATGTATTTATATATTTTTGTTTTTATCAAAATCACAAGGGGGTAAGCCTTGTAATGATATATTTTTGTTTTTATCAAAATTTACAAGGGGTAAGCATTTTTTTTAAATATATTTTTGTTTCCATCAAAATTTACTTCAAAATAAGGCCTATTCAATCTCAAAACATATAACAAATGTAGGGATTAATCGCCCGAGAAGAGGGTGTCTGTTGGGGGGGGGGGGGAGGGTTCAGTGGAGCCAGGGGTGTATCGAAAGCATTTTCTTTGGGGGTGTGTGGATCCAATTTGCCGACTGATATCAGAGTTGGTGGGCGCAAAAATATTTTGCTCGTAAATTTACCGACACAACTCTAATATAACAAGACAAATTTACTTGGTTTTTCCAAAATGGACAATCTGTAATCTGTCGCTCAAGGGCGGGGGGGGGGGGGATGGTGGTTAGGGCGAACTGCCACCTGAAACTGCAGTTTATAAGAAACAACTTCAGTGCTTAGAAACACGATACATTTGCAAAGCCCATAGCTCAACTGCTCAAAGTCCATCCCCCTCCCCACACCCCCTCCCGCTCGCTACGGCCATGAGTGGAGCCAATGGTTATGGGTGCACCCCACTAAATAGTGAGGAATTCATGCACCAAGCTGTTTACCATAAAGTGTAAACCCTCAAATTTTTCTGAAAAACAAAGATTTGAGGCCCATTCATTTGATGGATTGTGTAGAAATGGCCCACTATCATAACCTGGGGGTCCTTGGCTTCCAACTTTGAGTATTTTGGACACACTAGGCCCTGAAAAAGGGCCTAATTTGATTTTAAGCGTAAGGCCTTTTTCCAAAATGGCTGCTTTTCAGTGTGGGCGTTTTCACTACTGTAGAGGGTGGTTTTCATTGGGATGAGAATAACTCCCTGGAAACCTGGACTTTAGACAGTAAATAGAGAAGAAAATAAAAGACTATAATTTTATATCGATCAATATTTTTTCTTTTGGTTTTAAAAACTGTGGGACTTCTAAGTATTTTTTAATGATTTTTGAATATTTTGTATTTAGCACTGTTTACTATGGGAGTTTATTTAGTGGGTTGCACCCTTATGGGTTCTTATCCCTACCGGGATCAAATGATGATCAATCTCCTTTCACTGCAAACAGTCGGGTGAAGCGGTGGTCTAATGGATTAGACGCTTGACATCCGTGCGGGCGTTCCCAGTTCAAGTCCCGTCTGTGATTTTTTTCTTCTTTTATTGTGTAGCAATACAATTAAAATCCTTTATATAAATAGGTTTAATTTAACCTGTCTAATACCAACATGGTCCAGATGGCGCAGCTCGTTGGCCGGACCACTGGAAGTATCAATCGCGGGACTTCCAGAGCTGGGACGCACCGGTTCGAAGCCCTAGAACAGACCTAATTCAGGGACATGGCAGCTGCGGCAGCAGCAACGGTTTGGGGGCCGCCATGTCTCTCCCCTATTCGATAGTTGGTTACGGTGCGGGAAAGTAAAGGAGGGACCGGGGGTCTGCCGATTCCCCCAGAAGGGTGCTAAGGTGGTTATCACGCTGGGTTCGCCTAGAAGATTCAACGCTCCCCAATGCCTGGTCATTACCTCTGACTAACTTTCTGCAGAAATTAGTTTTGAAAAAAAAAATATATAATAATTTTTATTACTATAATTTTGTTTTAAAATTGACTCACTCGCAAACCATGTCACTTTACGTTTTGTCCCTTATACAGCTGTTTCATTGCATTCCCCTACAAATATTGACAAACTACTACACGGCTTACCCCTTGTGATTTTGATGAAATATTAAAAAAAAAAAAAAAAAAAAAAGTTTACTCATTGTGCTTTGGATGTTTTTTTAATTAATGGGAAAACATGTCCTGCTTTATTATCTATTGCCACTGAATAGATTGGGAGACGGGGGACTTCTCGAAATTATCTTCACTGCCACTTTAGTGAGGTGATTTGGCTTATTACGTGTTGATAGTGGGAACTTACTACTTTTAGGAAAAAAATACAAGACTTACTCCTTCTGATTTTGAATACAACTAAAATTAAAAAAATATATATATAAACATAGAAGGCTTACTCAATGTGGGTTTTAAGAAGTTTACTGCGACGTGGGTTTTAAGAAGTATTTTAAACTACAAGACTAAACACCTTTTGATTTTGACTTTAGGGATGAACTAAAAGGATACCTCCTTGTGATGTTAAAGAGAGGGAGAAAAAACTAAAAGACTTGCCCCTTGTGTATAAATATTTTTGTTTTTATCAAAATCACAAGGGATAAGCATTGTATTGATATATTTTTAGTTTCCATCAAAATTACAATAGGTACCGTAAGTCATGTATTTATATATTTTTGTTTTCATCAAAATCACAAGGGGGTAAGCCTTGTAATGATATATTTTTGTTTTTATCAAAATTTACAAGGAGTAAGCATTTTTTTTAAATATATTTTTGTTTCCATCAAAATTTACTTCAAAATAAGGCCTATTCAATCTCAAAACATATAACAAATGTAGGGATTAATCGGCCGAGAAGAGGGTGTCTGTTGGGGGGCGGGGGGTTCAGTGGAGCCAGGGGTGTATCGAAAGCATTTTCTTTGGGGGTGTGTGGATCCAATTTGCCGACTGATATCAGAGTTGGTGGGCGCAAAAATATTTTGCTCGTAAATTTACCGACACAACTCTAATATAACAAGACAAATTTACTTGGTTTTCCAAAATGGACAATCTGTAATCTGTCGCTCAAGGGCGGGGGGGGGTGGTGGTTAGGGCGAACTGCCACCTGAAACTGCAGTTTATAAGAAACAACTTCAGTGCTTAGAAACACGATACATTTGCAAAGCCCATAGCTCAACTGCTCAAAGTCCATCCCCCTCCCTACACCCCCTCCCGCTCGCTACGGCCATGAGTGGAGCCAATGGTTTTGGGTGCACCCCACTAAATAGTGAGGAATTCATGCACCAAGCTGTTTACCATAAAGTGTAAACCCTCAAATTTTTCTGAAAAACAAAGATTTGAGGCCCATTCATTTGATGGATTGTGTAGAAATGGCCCACTATCATAACCTGGGGGTCCTTGGCTTCCAACTTTGAGTATTTTGGACACACTAGGCCCTGAAAAAGGGCCTAATTTGATTTTAAGCGTAAGGCCTTTTTCCAAAATGGCTGCTTTTCAGTGTGGGCGTTTTCACTACTGTAGAGGGTGGTTTTCATTGGGATGAGAATAACTCCCTGGAAACCTGGACTTTAGACAGTAAATAGAGAAGAAAATAAAAGACTATAATTTTATATCGATCAATATTTTTTCTTTTGGTTTTAAAAACTGTGGGACTTCTAAGTATTTTTTAATGATTTTTGAATATTTTGTATTTAGCACTGTTTACTATGGGAGTTTATTTAGTGGGTTGCACCCTTATGGGTTCTTATCCCTACCGGGATCAAATGATGATCAATCTCCTTTCACTGCAAACAGTCGGGTGAAGCGGTGGTCTAATGGATTAGACGCTTGACATCCGTGCGGGCGTTCCCAGTTCAAGTCCCGTCTGTGATTTTTTTCTTCTTTTATTGTGTAGCAATACAATTAAAATCCTTTATATAAATAGGTTTAATTTAACCTGTCTAATACCAACATGGTCCAGATGGCGCAGCTCGTTGGCCGGACCACTGGAAGTATCAATCGCGGGACTTCCAGAGCTGGGACGCACCGGTTCGAAGCCCTAGAACAGACCTAATTCAGGGACATGGCAGCTGCGGCAGCAGCAACGGTTTGGGGCCGCCATGTCTCTCCCTATTCGATAGTTGGTTACGGTGCGGGAAAGTAAAGGAGGGACCGGGGGTCTGCCGATTCCCCCAGAAGGGTGCTAAGGTGGTTATCACGCTGGGTTCGCCTAGAAGATTCAACGCTCCCCAATGCCTGGTCATTACCTCTGACTAACTTTCTGCAGAAATTAGTTTTGAAAAAAAAAATATATAATAATTTTTATTACTATAATTTTGTTTTAAAATTGACTCACTCGCAAACCATGTCACTTTACGTTTTGTCCCTTATACAGCTGTTTCATTGCATTCCCCTACAAATATTGACAAACTACTACACGGCTTACCCCTTTTTATTTTTATTAAATATTAAAAAAAAAAAAAAAAAAAAAAGTTTACTCATTGTGCTTTGGATGTTTTTTTAATTAATGGGAAAACATGTCCTGCTTTATTATCTATTGCCACTGAATAGATTGGGAGACGGGGGACTTCTCGAAATTATCTTCACTGCCACTTTAGTGAGGTGATTTGGCTTATTACGTGTTGATAGTGGGAACTTACTACTTTTAGGAAAAAAATACAAGACTTACTCCTTCTGATTTTGAATACAACTAAAATTAAAAAAATATATATAAACATAGAAGGCTTACTCAATGTGGGTTTTAAGAAGTTTACTGCGACGTGGGTTTTAAGAAGTATTTTAAACTACAAGACTAAACACCTTTTGATTTTGACTTTAGGGATGAACTAAAAGGATACCTCCTTGTGATGTTAAAGAGAGGGAGAAAAAACTAAAAGACTTGCCCCTTGTGTATAAATATTTTTGTTTTATCAAAATCACAAGGGATAAGCATTGTATTGAGATATTTTTGGTTTCCATCGAAATTCCAATAGGTACCGTAAGTCATGTATTTATATATTTTTGTTTTCATCAAAATCACAAGGGGGTAAGCCTTGTAATGATATATTTTTGTTTTTATCAAAATTTACAAGGGGTAAGCATTTTTTTTAAATATATTTTTGTTTCCATCAAAATTTACTTCAAAATAAGGCCTATTCAATCTCAAAACATATAACAAATGTAGGGATTAATCGCCCGAGAAGAGGGTGTCTGTTGGGGAGGGTTCAGTGGAGCCAGGGGTGTATCGAAAGCATTTTCTTTGGGGGTGTGTGGATCCAATTTGCCGACTGATATCAGAGTTGGTGGGCGCAAAAATATTTTGCTCGTAAATTTACCGACACAACTCTAATATAACAAGACAAATTTACTTGGTTTTTCCAAAATGGACAATCTGTAATCTGTCGCTCAAGGGCGCGGGATGGTGGTTAGGGCGAACTGCCACCTGAAACTGCAGTTTATAAGAAACAACTTCAGTGCTTAGAAACACGATACATTTGCAAAGCCCATAGCTCAACTGCTCAAAGTCCATCCCTCCCACACCCCTCCCGCTCGCTACGGCCATGAGTGGAGCCAATGGTTATGGGTGCACCCACTAAATAGTGAGGAATTCATGCACCAAGCTGTTTACCATAAAGTGTAAACCCTCAAATTTTTCTGAAAAACAAAGATTTGAGGCCCATTCATTTGATGGATTGTGTAGAAATGGCCCACTATCATAACCTGGGGGTCCTTGGCTTCCAACTTTGAGTATTTTGGACACACTAGGCCCTGAAAAGGGCCTAATTTGATTATAAGCGTAAGGCCTTTTTCCAAAATGGCTGCTTTTCAGTGTGGGCGTTTTCACTACTGTAGAGGGTGGTTTTCATTGGGATGAGAATAACTCCCTGGAAACCTGGACTTTAGACAGTAAATAGAGAAGAAAATAAAAGACTATAATTTTATATCGATCAATATTTTTTCTTTTGGTTTTAAAAACTGTGGGACTTCTAAGTATTTTTTAATGATTTTGAATATTTTGTATTTAGCACTGTTTACTATGGGAGTTTATTTAGTGGGTTGCACCCTTATGGGTTCTTATCCCTACCGGGATCAAATGATGATCAATCTCCTTTCACTGCAAACAGTCGGGTGAAGCGGTGGTCTAATGGATTAGACGCTTGACATCCGTGCGGGCGTTCCCAGTTCAAGTCCCGTCTGTGATTGTTTTTTCCTTCTTTTATTGTGTAGCAATACAATTAAAATCCTTTATATAAATAGGTTTAATTTAACCTGTCTAATACCAACATGGTCCAGATGGCGCAGCTCGTTGGCCGGACCACTGGAAGTATCAATCGCGGGACTTCCAGAGCTGGGACGCACCGGTTCGAAGCCCTAGAACAGACCTAATTCAGGGACATGGCAGCTGCGGCAGCAGCAACGGTTTGAGGGGCCGCCATGTCTCTCCCTATTCGATAGTTGGTTACGGTGCGGGAAAGTAAAGGAGGGACCGGGGGTCTGCCGATTCCCCCAGAAGGGTGCTAAGGTGGTTATCACGCTGGGTTCGCCTAGAAGATTCAACGCTCCCCAATGCCTGGTCATTACCTCTGACTAACTTTCTGCAGAAATTAGTTTTGAAAAAAAAAATATATAATAATTTTTATTACTATAATTTTGTTTTAAAATTGACTCACTCGCAAACCATGTCACTTTACGTTTTGTCCCTTATACAGCTGTTTCATTGCATTCCCCTACAAATATTGACAAACTACTACACGGCTTACCCCTTGTGATTTTGATGAAATATTAAAAAAAAAAAAAAAAAAAAAGTTTACTCATTGTGCTTTGGATGTTTTTTTAATTAATGGGAAAACATGTCCTGCTTTATTATCTATTGCCACTGAATAGATTGGGAGACGGGGGACTTCTCGAAATTATCTTCACTGCCACTTTAGTGAGGTGATTTGGCTTATTACGTGTTGATAGTGGGAACTTACTACTTTTAGGAAAAAAATACAAGACTTACTCCTTCTGATTTTGAATACAACTAAAATTAAAAATATATATATAAACATAGAAGGCTTACTCAATGTGGGTTTTAAGAAGTTTACTGCGACGTGGGTTTTAAGAAGTATTTTAAACTACAAGACTAAACACCTTTTGATTTTGACTTTAGGGATGAACTAAAAGGATACCTCCTTGTGATGTTAAAGAGAGGGAGAAAAAACTAAAAGACTTGCCCCTTGTGTATAAATATTTTTGTTTTTATCAAAATCACAAGGGATAAGCATTTTATTGATATATTTTTAGTTTCCATCAAAATTACAATAGGTAAGTCATGTATTTATATATTGTTTGTTTTCATCAAAATCACAAGGGGTAAGCCTTGTAATGATATATTTTTGTTTTTATCAAAATTTACAAGGGGTAAGGATTTTTTTAAATATATTTTTGTTTCCATCAAAATTTACTTCAAAATAAGGCCTATTCAATCTCAAAACATATAACAAATGTAGGGATTAATCGCCCGAGAAGAGGGTGTCAGTTGGAGGGAGGGTTCAGTGGAGCCAGGGGTGTATCGAAAGCATTTTCTTTGGGGGTGTGTGGATCCAATTTGCCGACTGATATCAGAGTTGGTGGGCGCAAAAATATTTTGCTCGTAAATTTACCGACACAACTCTAATATAACAAGACAAATTTACTTGGTTTTTCCAAAATGGACAATCTGTAATCTGTCGCTCAAGGGCGGGGGGGGGGGGATGGTGGTTAGGGCGAACTGCCACCTGAAACTGCAGTTTATAAGAAACAACTTCAGTGCTTAGAAACACGATACATTTGCAAAGCCCATAGCTCAACTGCTCAAAGTCCATCCCCCTCCCCACACTTCCTCCCGCTCGCTACGGCCATGAGTGGAGCCAATGGTTATGGGTGCACCCCACTAAATAGTGAGGAATTCATGCACCAAGCTGTTTACCATAAAGTGTAAACCCTCAAATTTTTCTGAAAAACAAAGATTTGAGGCCCATTCATTTGATGGATTGTGTAGAAATGGCCCACTATCATAACCTGGGGGTCCTTGGCTTCCAACTTTGAGTATTTTGGACACACTAGGCCCTGAAAAAGGGCCTAATTTGATTTTAAGCGTAAGGCCTTTTTCCAAAATGGCTGCTTTTCAGTGTGGGCGTTTTCACTACTGTAGAGGGTGGTTTTCATTGGGATGAGAATAACTCCCTGGAAACCTGGACTTTAGACAGTAAATAGAGAAGAAAATAAAAGACTATAATTTTATATCGATCAATATTTTTTCTTTTGGTTTTAAAAACTGTGGGACTTCTAAGTATTTTTTAATGATTTTTGAATATTTTGTATTTAGCACTGTTTACTATGGGAGTTTATTTAGTGGGTTGCACCCTTATGGGTTCTTATCCCTACCGGGATCAAATGATGATCAATCTCCTTTCACTGCAAACAGTCGGGTGAAGCGGTGGTCTAATGGATTAGACGCTTGACATCCGTGCGGGCGTTCCCAGTTCAAGTCCCGTCTGTGATTCTTTCTTCTTTTATTGTGTAGCAATACAATTAAAATCCTTTATATAAATAGGTTTAATTTAACCTGTCTAATACCAACATGGTCCAGATGGCGCAGCTCGTTGGCCGGACCACTGGAAGTATCAATCGCGGGACTTCCAGAGCTGGGACGCACCGGTTCGAAGCCCTAGAACAGACCTAATTCAGGGACATGGCAGCTGCGGCAGCAGCAACGGTTTGGGGGCCGCCATGTCTCTCCCCTATTCGATAGTTGGTTACGGTGCGGGAAAGTAAAGGAGGGACCGGGGGTCTGCCGATTCCCCCAGAAGGGTGCTAAGGTGGTTATCACGCTGGGTTCGCCTAGAAGATTCAACGCTCCCCAATGCCTGGTCATTACCTCTGACTAACTTTCTGCAGAAATTAGTTTTGAAAAAAAAAATATATAATAATTTTTATTACTATAATTTTGTTTTAAAATTGACTCACTCGCAAAACCATGTCACTTTACGTTTTGTCCCTTATACAGCTGTTTCATTGCATTCCCTACAAATATTGACAAACTACTACACGGCTTACCCCTTGTGATTTTGATGAAATATTAAAAAAAAAAAAAAAAAAAAAAGTTTACTCATTGTGCTTTGGATGTTTTTTTAATTAATGGGAAAACATGTCCTGCTTTATTATCTATTGCCACTGAATAGATTGGGAGACGGGGGACTTCTCGAAATTATCTTCACTGCCACTTTAGTGAGGTGATTTGGCTTATTACGTGTTGATAGTGGGAACTTACTACTTTTAGGAAAAAAATACAAGACTTACTCCTTCTGATTTTGAATACAACTAAAATTAAAAAAATATATATATAAACATAGAAGGCTTACTCAATGTGGGTTTTAAGAAGTTTACTGCGACGTGGGTTTTAAGAAGTATTTTAAACTACAAGACTAAACACCTTTTGATTTTGACTTTAGGGATGAACTAAAAGGATACCTCCTTGTGATGTTAAAGAGAGGGAGAAAAAACTAAAAGACTTGCCCCTTGTGTATAAATATTTTTGTTTTTATCAAAATCACAAGGGATAAGCATTGTATTGATATATTTTTAGTTTCCATCAAAATTACAATAGGTACCGTAAGTCATGTATTTATATATTTTTTGTTTTCATCAAAATCACAAGGGGGTAAGCCTTGTAATGATATATTTTTGTTTTTATCAAAATTTACAAGGGGTAAGCATTTTTTTAAATATATTTTGTTTCCATAAAAATTTACTTCAAAATAAGGACTATTCAATCTCAAAACATATAACAAATGTAGGGATTAATCGCCGAGAAGAGGGTGTCTGTTGGGGAGGGTTCAGTGGAGCCAGGGGTGTATCGAAAGCATTTTCTTTGGGGGTGTGTGGATCCAATTTGCCGACTGATATCAGAGTTGGTGGGCGCAAAAATATTTTGCTCGTAAATTTACCGACACAACTCTAATATAACAAGACAAATTTACTTGGTTTTTCAAAATGGACAATCTGTAATCTGTCGCTCAAGGGCGGGGGGGGGGGTGGTGGTTAGGGCGAACTGCCACCTGAAACTGCAGTTTATAAGAAACAACTTCAGTGCTTAGAAACACGATACATTTGCAAAGCCCATAGCTCAACTGCTCAAAGTCCATCCCCCTCCCTACACCCCCTCCCGCTCGCTACGGCCATGAGTGGAGCCAATGGTTTTGGGTGCACCCCACTAAATAGTGAGGAAGTCATGCACCAAGCTGTTTACCATAAAGTGTAAACCCTCAAATTTTTCTGAAAAACAAAGATTTGAGGCCCATTGATTTGATGGATTGTGTAGAAATGGCCCACTATCATAACCTGGGGGTCCTTGGCTTCCAACTTTGAGTATTTTGGACACACTAGGCCCTGAAAAAGGGCCTAATTTGATTTTAAGCGTAAGGCCTTTTTCCAAAATGGCTGCTTTTCAGTGTGGGCGTTTTCACTACTGTAGAGGGTGGTTTTCATTGGGATGAGAATAACTCCCTGGAAACCTGGACTTTAGACAGTAAATAGAGAAGAAAATAAAAGACTATAATTTTATATCGATCAATATTTTTTCTTTTGGTTTTAAAAACTGTGGGACTTCTAAGTATTTTTTAATGATTTTTGAATATTTTGTATTTAGCACTGTTTACTATGGGAGTTTATTTAGTGGGTTGCACCCTTATGGGTTCTTATCCCTACCGGGATCAAATGATGATCAATCTCCTTTCACTGCAAACAGTCGGGTGAAGCGGTGGTCTAATGGATTAGACGCTTGACATCCGTGCAGGGCGTTCCCAGTTCAAGTCCCGTCTGTGATTTTTTCTTTTATTGTGTAGCAATACAATTAAAATCCTTTATATAAATAGGTTTAATTTAACCTGTCTAATACCAACATGGTCCAGATGGCGCAGCTCGTTGGCCGGACCACTGGAAGTATCAATCGCGGGACTTCCAGAGCTGGGACGCACCGGTTCGAAGCCCTAGAACAGACCTAATTCAGGGACATGGCAGCTGCGGCAGCAGCAACGGTTTGGGGCCGCCATGTCTCTCCCCTATTCGATAGTTGGTTACGGTGCGGGAAAGTAAAGGAGGGACCGGGGGTCTGCCGATTCCCCCAGAAGGGTGCTAAGGTGGTTATCACGCTGGGTTCGCCTAGAAGATTCAACGCTCCCCAATGCCTGGTCATTACCTCTGACTAACTTTCTGCAGAAATTAGTTTTGAAAAAAAAAATATATAATAATTTTTATTACTATAATTTTGTTTTAAAATTGACTCACTCGCAAACCATGTCACTTTACGTTTTGTCCCTTATACAGCTGTTTCATTGCATTCCCCTACAAATATTGACAAACTACTACACGGCTACCCCTTGTGATTTTGATGAAATATTAAAAAAAAAAAAAAAAAAAAAGTTTACTCATTGTGCTTTGGATGTTTTTTTAATTAATGGGAAAACATGTCCTGCTTTATTATCTATTGCCACTGAATAGATTGGGAGACGGGGGACTTCTCGAAATTATCTTCACTGCCACTTTAGTGAGGTGATTTGGCTTATTACGTGTTGATAGTGGGAACTTACTACTTTTAGGAAAAAAATACAAGACTTACTCCTTCTGATTTTGAATACAACTAAAATTAAAAAAATATATATATAAACATAGAAGGCTTACTCAATGTGGGTTTTAAGAAGTTTACTGCGACGTGGGTTTTAAGAAGTATTTTAAACTACAAGACTAAACACCTTTTGATTTTGACTTTAGGGATGAACTAAAAGGATACCTCCTTGTGATGTTAAAGAGAGGGAGAAAAAACTAAAAGACTTGCCCCTTGTGTATAAATATTTTTGTTTTTATCAAAATCACAAGGGATAAGCATTGTATTGATATATTTTTAGTTTCCATCAAAATTACAATAGGTACCGTAAGTCATGTATTTATATATTTTTTGTTTTCATCAAAATCACAAGGGGGTAAGCCTTGTAATGATATATTTTTGTTTTTATCAAAATTTACAAGGGGTAAGCATTTTTTTTAAATATATTTTTGTTTCCATCAAAATTTACTTCAAAATAAGGCCTATTCAATCTCAAAACATATAACAAATGTAGGGATTAATCGCCCGAGAAGAGGGTGTCTGTTGGGGGGCGGGGGGTTCAGTGGAGCCAGGGGTGTATCGAAAGCATTTTCTTTGGGGGTGTGTGGATCCAATTTGCCGACTGATATCAGAGTTGGTGGGCGCAAAAATATTTTGCTCGTAAATTTACCGACACAACTCTAATATAACAAGACAAATTTACTTGGTTTTTCCAAAATGGACAATCTGTAATCTGTCGCTCAAGGGCGGGGGATGGTGGTTAGGGCGAACTGCCACCTGAAACTGCAGTTTATAAGAAACAACTTCAGTGCTTAGAAACACGATACATTTGCAAAGCCCATAGCTCAACTGCTCAAAGTCCATCCCCCTCCCCACACCCCCTCCCGCTCGCTACGGCCATGAGTGGAGCCAATGGTTATGGGTGCACCCCACTAAATAGTGAGGAATTCATGCACCAAGCTGTTTACCATAAAGTGTAAACCCTCAAATTTTTCTGAAAAACAAAGATTTGAGGCCCATTCATTTGATGGATTGTGTAGAAATGGCCCACTATCATAACCTGGGGGTCCTTGGCTTCCAACTTTGAGTATTTTGGACACACTAGGCCCTGAAAAAGGGCCTAATTTGATTTTAAGCGTAAGGCCTTTTTCCAAAATGGCTGCTTTTCAGTGTGGGCGTTTTCACTACTGTAGAGGGTGGTTTTCATTGGGATGAGAATAACTCCCTGGAAACCTGGACTTTAGACAGTAAATAGAGAAGAAAATAAAAGACTATAATTTTATATCGATCAATATTTTTTCTTTTGGTTTTAAAAACTGTGGGACTTCTAAGTATTTTTAATGATTTTGAATATTTTGTATTTAGCACTGTTTACTATGGGAGTTTATTTAGTGGGTTGCACCCTTATGGGTTCTTATCCCTACCGGGATCAAATGATGATCAATCTCCTTTCACTGCAAACAGTCGGGTGAAGCGGTGGTCTAATGGATTAGACGCTTGACATCCGTGCGGGCGTTCCCAGTTCAAGTCCCGTCTGTGATTTTTTTCTTCTTTTATTGTGTAGCAATACAATTAAAATCCTTTATATAAATAGGTTTAATTTAACCTGTCTAATACCAACATGGTCCAGATGGCGCAGCTCGTTGGCCGGACCACTGGAAGTATCAATCGCGGGACTTCCAGAGCTGGGACGCACCGGTTCGAAGCCCTAGAACAGACCTAATTCAGGGACATGGCAGCTGCGGCAGCAGCAACGGTTTGGGGGCCGCCATGTCTCTCCCCTATTCGATAGTTGGTTACGGTGCGGGAAAGTAAAGGAGGGACCGGGGGTCTGCCGATTCCCCCAGAAGGGTGCTAAGGTGGTTATCACGCTGGGTTCGCCTAGAAGATTCAACGCTCCCCAATGCCTGGTCATTACCTCTGACTAACTTTCTGCAGAAATTAGTTTTGAAAAAAAAAATATATAATAATTTTTATTACTATAATTTTGTTTTAAAATTGACTCACTCGCAAACCATGTCACTTTACGTTTTGTCCCTTATACAGCTGTTTCATTGCATTCCCCTACAAATATTGACAAACTACTACACGGCTTACCCCTTGTGATTTTGATGAAATATTATAAATAAAAAAATTTACTCATTGTGCTTTGGATGTTTTTTAAATTAATGGGAAAACATGTCCTGCTTTATTATCTATTGCCACTGAATAGATTGGGAGACGAGGGACTTCTCGAAATTATCTTTACTGCCGCTTTAGTGAGGTGATTTGGCTTATTACGTGTTGATAGTGGGAACTTACTACTTTTAGGAAAAAAATACAAGACTTACTCCTTCTGATTTTGAATACAACTAAAATTAAAAAAAAATATATATAAACATAGAAGGCTTACTCAATGTGGGTTTTAAGAAGTTTACTGCGACGTGGGTTTTAAGAAGTATTTTAAACTACAAGACTAAACACCTTTTGATTTTGACTTTAGGGATGAACTAAAAGGATACCTCCTTGTGATGTTAAAGAGAGGGAGAAAAAACTAAAAGACTTGCCCCTTGTGTATAAATATTTTTGTTTTTATCAAAATCACAAGGGATAAGCATTGTATTGATATATTTTTAGTTTCCATCAAAATTACAATAGGTACCGTAAGTCATGTATTTATATATTTTTTGTTTTCATCAAAATCACAAGGGGGTAAGCCTTGTAATGATATATTTTTGTTTTTATCAAAATTTACAAGGGGTAAGCATTTTTTTTAAATATATTTTTGTTTCCATCAAAATTTACTTCAAAATAAGGCCTATTCAATCTCAAAACATATAACAAATGTAGGGATTAATCGCCCGAGAAGAGGGTGTCTGTTGGGGGGGGGTTCAGTGGAGCCAGGGTGTATCGAAAGCATTTTCTTTGGGGGTGTGTGGATCCAATTTGCCGACTGATATCAGAGTTGGTGGGCGCAAAAATATTTTGCTCGTAAATTTACCGACACAACTCTAATATAACAAGACAAATTTACTTGGTTTTTCCAAAATGGACAATCTGTAATCTGTCGCTCAAGGGCGGGGGGGGGGGGGGATGGTGGTTAGGGCGAACTGCCACCTGAAACTGCAGTTTATAAGAAACAACTTCAGTGCTTAGAAACACGATACATTTGCAAAGCCCATAGCTCAACTGCTCAAAGTCCATCCCCCTCCCCACACCCCCTCCCGCTCGCTACGGCCATGAGTGGAGCCAATGGTTATGGGTGCACCCCACTAAATAGTGAGGAATTCATGCACCAAGCTGTTTACCATAAAGTGTAAACCCTCAAATTTTTCTGAAAAACAAAGATTTGAGGCCCATTCATTTGATGGATTGTGTAGAAATGGCCCACTATCATAACCTGGGGGTCCTTGGCTTCCAACTTTGAGTATTTTGGACACACTAGGCCCTGAAAAAGGGCCTAATTTGATTTTAAGCGTAAGGCCTTTTTCCAAAATGGCTGCTTTTCAGTGTGGGCGTTTTCACTACTGTAGAGGGTGGTTTTCATTGGGATGAGAATAACTCCCTGGAAACCTGGACTTTAGACAGTAAATAGAGAAGAAAATAAAAGACTATAATTTTATATCGATCAATATTTTTTCTTTTGGTTTTAAAAACTGTGGGACTTCTAAGTATTTTTTAATGATTTTTGAATATTTTGTATTTAGCACTGTTTACTATGGGAGTTTATTTAGTGGGTTGCACCCTTATGGGTTCTTATCCCTACCGGGATCAAATGATGATCAATCTCCTTTCACTGCAAACAGTCGGGTGAAGCGGTGGTCTAATGGATTAGACGCTTGACATCCGTGCGGGCGTTCCCAGTTCAAGTCCCGTCTGTGATTTTTTTCTTCTTTTATTGTGTAGCAATACAATTAAAATCCTTTATATAAATAGGTTTAATTTAACCTGTCTAATACCAACATGGTCCAGATGGCGCAGCTCGTTGGCCGGACCACTGGAAGTATCAATCGCGGGACTTCCAGAGCTGGGACGCACCGGTTCGAAGCCCTAGAACAGACCTAATTCAGGGACATGGCAGCTGCGGCAGCAGCAACGGTTTGGGGGCCGCCATGTCTCCCCCTATTCGATAGTTGGTTACGGTGCGGGAAAGTAAAGGAGGGACCGGGGGTCTGCCGATTCCCCCAGAAGGGTGCTAAGGTGGTTATCACGCTGGGTTCGCCTAGAAGATTCAACGCTCCCCAATGCCTGGTCATTACCTCTGACTAACTTTCTGCAGAAATTAGTTTTGAAAAAAAAAATATATAATAATTTTTATTACTATAATTTTGTTTTAAAATTGACTCACTCGCAAACCATGTCACTTTACGTTTTGTCCCTTATACAGCTGTTTCATTGCATTCCCCTACAAATATTGACAAACTACTACACGGCTTACCCCTTGTGATTTTGATGAAATATTAAAAAAAAAAAAAAAAAAAAAAAAAGTTTACTCATTGTGCTTTGGATGTTTTTTTAATTAATGGGAAAACATGTCCTGCTTTATTATCTATTGCCACTGAATAGATTGGGAGACGGGGACTTCGAAATTATCTTCACTGCCACTTTAGTGAGGTGATTTGGCTTATTACGTGTTGATAGTGGGAACTTACTACTTTTAGGAAAAAAATACAAGACTTACTCCTTCTGATTTTGAATACAACTAAAATTAAAAAAATATATATATAAACATAGAAGGCTTACTCAATGTGGGTTTTAAGAAGTTTACTGCGACGTGGGTTTTAAGAAGTATTTTAAACTACAAGACTAAACACCTTTTGATTTTGACTTTAGGGATGAACTAAAAGGATACCTCCTTGTGATGTTAAAGAGAGGGAGAAAAAACTAAAAGACTTGCCCCTTGTGTATAAATATTTTTGTTTTCATCAAAATCACAAGGGATAAGCATTGTATTGATATATTTTTAGTTTCCATCAAAATTACAATAGGTAAGTCATGTATTTATATATTTTTTGTTTTCATCAAAATCACAAGGGGGTAAGCCTTGTAATGATATATTTTTGTTTTTATCAAAATTTACAAGGGGTAAGCATTTTTTTTAAATATATTTTTGTTTCCATCAAAATTTACTTCAAAATAAGGCCTATTCAATCTCAAAACATATAACAAATGTAGGGATTAATCGCCCGAGAAGAGGGTGTCTGTTGGGGGGGGGGGGAGGGTTCAGTGGAGCCAGGGGTGTATCGAAAGCATTTTCTTTGGGGGTGTGTGGATCCAATTTGCCGACTGATATCAGAGTTGGTGGGCGCAAAAATATTTTGCTCGTAAATTTACCGACACAACTCTAATATAACAAGACAAATTTACTTGGTTTTTCCAAAATGGACAATCTGTAATCTGTCGCTCAAGGGCGGGGGATGGTGGTTAGGGCGAACTGCCACCTGAAACTGCAGTTTATAAGAAACAACTTCAGTGCTTAGAAACACGATACATTTGCAAAGCCCATAGCTCAACTGCTCAAAGTCCATCCCCCTCCCCACACCCCCTCCCGCTCGCTACGGCCATGAGTGGAGCCAATGGTTATGGGTGCACCCCACTAAATAGTGAGGAATTCATGCACCAAGCTGTTTACCATAAAGTGTAAACCCTCAAATTTTTCTGAAAAACAAAGATTTGAGGCCCATTCATTTGATGGATTGTGTAGAAATGGCCCACTATCATAACCTGGGGGTCCTTGGCTTCCAACTTTGAGTATTTTGGACACACTAGGGCCTGAAAAAGGGCCTAATTTGATTTTAAGCGTAAGGCCTTTTCCCAAAATGGCTGCTTTTCAGTGTGGGCGTTTTCACTACTGTAGAGTGTGGTTTTCATTGGGATGAGAATAACTCCCTGGAAACCTGGGCTTTAGACAGTAAATAGAGAAGAAAATAAAAGACTATATATCGATCAATATTTTTTCTTTTGGTTTTAAAAACTGTGGGACTTCTAAGTATTTTTTAATGATTTTTGAATATTTTGTATTTAGCACTGTTTACTATGGGAGTTTATTTAGTGGGTTGCACCCTTATGGGTTCTTATCCCTACCGGGATCAAATGATGATCAATCTCCTTTCACTGCAAACAGTCAGGTGAAGCGGTGGTCTAATGGATTAGACGCTTGACATCCGTGCGGGCGTTCCCAGTTCAAGTCCCGTCTGTGATTTTTTTCTTCTTTTATTGTGTAGCAATACAATTCAAATCCTTTATATAAATAGGTTTAATTTAACCTGTCTAATACCAACATGGTCCAGATGGCGCAGCTCGTTGGCCGGACCACTGGAAGTGTCAATCGCGGGACTTCCAGAGCTGGGACGCACCGGTTCGAAGCCCTAGAACAGACCTAATTCAGGGACATGGCAGCTGCGGCAGCAGCAACGGTTTGGGGGCCGCCATGTCTCTCCCCTATTCGATAGTTGGTTACGGTGCGGGAAAGTAAAGGAGGGACCGGGGGTCTGCCGATTCCCCCAGAAGGGTGCTAAGGTGGTTATCACGCTGGGTTCGCCTAGAAGATTCAACGCTCCCCAATGCCTGGTCATTACCTCTGACTAACTTTCTGCAGAAATTAGTTTTGAAAAAAAAAATATATAATAATTGTTATTACTATAATTGTGTTTTAAAATTGACTCACTCGCAAACCATGTCACTTTACGTTTTGTCCCTTATACAGCTGTTTCATTGCATTCCCCTACAAATATTGACAAACTACTACACGGCTTACCCCTTGTGATTTTGATGAAATATTAAAAAAAAAAAAAGTTTACTCATTGTGCTTTGGATGTTTTTTTAATTAATGGGAAAACATGTCCTGCTTTATTATGTATTGCCACTGAATAGATTGGGAGACTGAATAGACTGCCACTTTAGTGAGGTGATTTGGCTTATTACGTGTTGATAGTGGGAACTTACTACTTTTAGGAAAAAAATACAAGACTTACTCCTTCTGATTTTGAATACAACTAAAATTTAAAAAAAAATTATAAACATAGAAGGCTTACTCAATGTGGGTTTTAAGAATTTTACCGCCACGTGGGTTTTAAGAAGTATTTTTAAACTACAAGGCTAAACATATTTTGATTTTGACTTCAGGGATAAACTAAAAGGATACCTCCTTGAGAGAGGGAGAAAAAACTAAAAGACTTTCCCCTTGTGTATAATTTGTGTTTGTTTTTATCAACATCACAAGGGTTAAGCCTTGTACTTATATATTTTTGTTTTTGTCTAAATTTAAAAGTGATAAGCTTTGTATTGATATATTTTTGTTTTCATCAAAATCACAAGGGGGTAAGCCTTGTATTTATATATTTTTGTTTTCATCAAAATTACAATGGTAATGTAATGATATTTTTTTGTTTTCATCAAAATCACAAGGGGGTAAGCCTTGTATTTATATATTTTTGTTTTTATCAAAATTAGAATGGTAATGTAATGATATTTTTTTGTTTTCATCAAAATCACAAGGGGGTAAGCCTTGTATTTATATATTTTTGTTTTTATCAAAATTACACTAGGTAAGCCATGTATTTATATTTTTTGTTTCCGTCAAAATCAGAAGGGGTAAGCCTTGTATTTGTATATTTTTGATGTTATCAAAATTACAAGGGGTAAGCCTTGTAATGATATTTTGTTTTATTTATAATTTATGTTTTCATCAAAATCGCAGAGTAAGCCTTGTAATGATATATTTTTGTATTTATCAAAATCAGAAGGGGTAAGCATTGTATTTATATATATTTTTTCATCAAAATCACAAGAAGTAACCTTTGTATTTTTATATTTTAGTTTTTTCTCAAAATTGTGATTTTGATGAAAACATAAATATATCATTACAAAGTGTATAAATACGTGGCTTTCACTTGTAAATTTTGATGAAAACAAAAATATATAAATACAAGGCTTACCCCAAAAATATATACACCCATCACAACTTCTAAGTTCCCCTTAATATTTTTAAGAATATCTCAACAAGTATTGCATGAATTTTTAAAATTCAAAAAGCAAATGACAGAATTACATGTTCTACACAGCTCGTAATGAAATGGTTGAAATTCAATCATGCATGCACAATTGACAGTGATTTGAATGAAAATTCAGCTGAAAATAAGTTGCAGTATAAAGCATTGCTTCAAGGGCATGTTACACATATAGTTTTCTGTAAGAACTCATGCATCAATAACAATGGTATTGATGGCTGTTTCATAATAAGAAAAGAATATTCAAAGATGAACATGCAACATGCATGTCCATTGTTTTGGAAGGGTAGAGCAAGAGTTTAATATGGAATTGGTCCTCCATTATTCTCCATAACTGCTAAGCACCGACGGCGCATGCTGGTGGTCAAATTGCGGATGTCTTGCTGTTGTAATTGTTCCCATGCTCTCTGAAGCATCATTGTGAATTGGTCCACAGTGGTATTGGCTCTTACTTTCTGGGTGACCACTCTTCCTATCAGATCCCAAAAGTTCTCTATGGGATTCAAGTCAGGGTAACCAACTCATGTCCAAAGGCTCAAACTTAATTCATGTGGTATGCTTTTATGTACAGCATTGTGAATAGATATTGTTCATAATTTATACACATAATGATATGCAATTATTGAACTTGTAATTAATTAGAAACTTGCAACAGTTATTTTTTCGTAGTTACTTGATACCTGATGAGGTTACTTTAATAAATTTGTGGAGTGTTCATGGGACCTTTGACAACCATTAATTTTGAACAGGTCACTAATTATTAGTTGCAAATACTGTTCATTGGAAAATGCAGATTGTATACATTAGCTGTAAGATATTGAATACTTGTTCTGGGGACTGTTTTCATCGCTGTTAAGTTAAAATGCGAAATAAAAATTTGTAGCAATTTCCCTATTTTGTGGTTTATGAGCACTTTGGCCATGCTTTTGCTGCCTTTTGAACAAAATCATTAAAGTCAAAATCTTCAAAATCATGTTTTTTCTATGATACACGAAACGATTAAAAATCACAGTAATAACGCTCTCGAGCGGAAATCACAGTTGTCATGTGACGTCATGTGTGCCCCGTTTTATGCCTAATGTATGAACACTAATGAAAATATGGGGGAAAATATGGGGGAAAATAATGTTTTGACCAATAATAATATAAAGGCTAAAGCGCCCCAAACGGTGATATATGGAAATTGTTTTGACCTATTCCGAGTTTTCATGAATAGTTTTCATTTTTTCTTTAAGGGTGTCAATCTTAGGCGTTTCTGGTCGTCGTTGGATTTGACATTTTGACGCTTATAGTAACAACTGTTGTACACTGTATACAGAAACGGGTTTAAAGATGAGTTAATGGGCAGGATAAACACGGCAACCCAGGCATACGTGTTAACACCGAACTCCACCGTGTCCGTCTGGGAGAGAATCCCCATGATGATGACAGGCACCCAACAGGCGAAGTCCGTAAAGACTATAAGCGCCATTTTGATTGTCATCTTGATTTCCCGATGGCGGCGAGCGGACCCCCTGCCACTCTTGGCCGATTGTTTTACACTGAAGAAGATGGCGATGTAGCTAAAAAATACGATCATGAAACACAACATGTTCACTCCGAGAAACAAGACAATAGAGTAGAACCAAGATGGCTCACTTCCCTTACCAACTTTGGTCAACGTGACGGGTATCCAGACAGCAATGGTCTGTTCATCATCAATGGCGGTCTGTTCACTAATAACATTAGTTGGACGTGTTATTAGAGGGAGCCCAATACACACATTAGATAGTCCAAATACCTTCGAATCAGGCCCACTTACGATGGTTGGAACAATACTTAGACACGCAGCCACTAACCATATAATGTAGACGATAGCTCTTGATGTTTTCTCCCGAATGTTAACTGAACTCGAAGGAAATACGACGCCGATGAAACATTCGAGACTGATAATGGTGACGAAGAAGACAGATGCCTCACTTGAAAGCACCGACATAACACCAGCAATCTTGCAAACTGCACTAGACCTCCATGTCTCCGCTCCATTAAAGTACTTCTCCCCAAATTGCAAATCTGCAATCGCAATGATCAGCATATAAACCCCCATCAGCAGGTCAGATATAGCTAAATGGAACACCAACAACGAGTGCGTCTTATTCTCATGTGTTTGTTTGCGTTGCCGAAACCTCCATATAACAACAATCGAATTACCAATGAGGGCACTGACACCAATTATCCACATGAACACTCTGAGTACTTGGTTCCTCATCAGACTGCCACAATGGTCTAATGGTGACTTTAACTCTTTGGTCTTGCAATTAGAATCAATAAAACCAATTGCTAAAACAAATTCACAGCAGAGACGGTACTGATCGACAAACCTAAAATAAAAACACATGTTAGAAAATAACATTCAGTATTTTGTAACCTTTCGTATATATGCATAATGATAACAAGGTGGTAAAAACCTAATACAAATATATGCAAATGTTTTAGTTAAAAGGGTTGATTATGATTCGAAGTATTCTTCTGAAAGACTCTGTTTTTTAAGAAAACATAAACTGTTAAAATATAAATTCAATTAGTGTGAAAGAAACTATGTATAAACCGCAAAATAAACTGCAAACCATTGAGCCACAATTTCCACAGACTTATAAATGTACCCCTGATCATTCAGCCGTTTCGCTGGTCTAGCGAAAGACAAGACAACAAAGCCTGACCTTTTTTGTGTTATCTTACCATTTTCTTTAAAGTTCAGCCAATTTTAATGAAAGGGGTGTTAAGTTCCACAAGATCTAACGAATTAGGTCATAAACATTATAGGTCATCGTTAGATAGCTATTTTTGTCTGAAGTACAAGCAATAATGTTGCGTCACTTGGATAACCAATAGGAAGCGTTATAACCAAAAAGTTTGGGTATTTTTGTACCCAAAAAAAGTTTAATTAAAATGTTGACCCAAAATGGGGTTTTATATATTTTTTTAAAAGTACAATAAAGGCAAATTATAATAACATCCATATTACTATAAATTATGTCCAAATCAATATACTGAGCGAAATATCATAAGCGGGGTAAATTGTGCCCCAGGCTTGATAGGGCTAAATACAGGGTTAAATGTTTGTTTTGAGTTTGATCGTTAACTTACAGTTTATTAAGTCTCACAAGGTCATTTAGTGCTCCGTCCTGGACATCAACTGGGTCATCAGTGGATGTGTTATATCTGATCAATACCCTGGTAGATAAACAATTTGAAATAACGAACATTACCAATACACAGGCCTCTACCTTAATTTACGACAGAGAAACTTAAAGATGTCATGTAACGTGGTGGTGATTTTGTTAAGTCTGAAATCTGAACCGTAACCTTAGTATTCAGGTAGAGGAGATCATGGACTGCCATAGCACTATTTTAACAACATATCACCACATTTCAAACTTGGATGAAGACAGTATTATTATGAAAAAGAAACGAACGATGTCTTACAGGATTCTTAGTTGCATCAATCCATCGAAGGCCTTGCTACGTATTCTTTTCAGAGGAATATTCCTGACATCCCTTGAAAACAAGCAAATAATATTAATTTACGTGGTTTGCGTATTTTTTGTGGTTTATTTTTTTGTTTATCCACATACAAAAATGTTTTTTCACCCGTTTTCATTAGACTTAGCGTATGATAACTCGTAGAAGATAATGTAGCCTTGACCAAGGCTGTTGTCTTAGTGCGAACTTAACACGGTACCCCCATCCCTAGCTCTATGAACTCCTCTTCGTATACACTACGGTATATCAGGATTGTACAGATGAAACCACTCGTCAGCTAGCTAGAGTATTCGCATTCGTACAGTACACATGCAGTAAGGATGTCAAAAGTGCATGCGCGCAAACTGACAGCTGCCGGTACGTCAGCCAAACCAGAATAAACTAGTGGGAAATATCAGCAATTTCAGGTAAAAATTTTACGTGACAAACTTTACGGCGACCATTGTTAAATTACATGAAAACAGAAAGTTTCCTTTAATGGGCGAAAACGGGAAGGGAAATGATGGGAAAATGCCTGATTTATTCAACATATTGCATGTACGGGGGACGAGGGGTATCGTCGGGATGAAATTGACGTAGTATATAACATAATACGTCGAGGAGGGAGCTTGAGGGCTACCTCCATCCCGTACCGATTTCTGGCTGGAGAAAGTCAGCACATACGGTGAGCTGTCCCCTGGCGGATAGGGTCCACACACGTGCAGTGTACAGCGAGGTCAATAACTGAGTCATAGGTATACGATTGTGAATTGTGCATTGCGACCTCATACATATTCGAACTATTAAAATCAACAGCCTTGATCCTTCTGTAATCGAGAGTTTATGTGTTTCTTTATTTTCCCATTGGAAATCCGATGGAAATTCCTCATGCAAGAATTGTTGGTTTGTGGCCGGTTTATTTTATTTTAAAATGCCCAATCACAGGCACCTAACTTTGACCTCAAAGTAGAAGGCTGCATAATTATGTTTGATCCCACAATGCATACAGATGCTCACACATGTTGTACAAGCCACCACAGTGAGCAGTTGCTGGGCCAACCAATAACCATGAGAATACGTCTTTCGTTTTTGTTTTTTTAAATTTAGTATTATAGTAGCATATACCATATTAGCATATTGGCATATTTAGTACATGAGCTCCGCTTTGATTTTTGGCAAGTACATGGGGGGGGGGGGGGGAGAGACAAATCGTCACTTTTATAAGACGTATACATCATACTGTGTATGTATGCATATGGGATCCGTGCATGTGCGCTGCGACCAAGAGTTCGGATAGCTAAGCGGGGCAAAAACTGTTCCGACGCACCTTGGTCAAGCTAATAACAATGATGTATACTTTTTCTTCATATTTTTGGAATCAGGAAGAAAGGTCCCAGCATGGACGCATTGGACGGTGACAGTAACTGAATCCTTCTATAAGGCAGTTGGTACGTAGCGAATATATGCGCTGTCCATGTGATAATTACGCGTCAAAATATGGGGCGAAACATATTCTGCTCCTTTTTACACCGGCTTTATCTTTACTACAGCTGAGAGTTATGATCAAGGTTACATTTTATTTTGAAAGAATATACAGGTACAATATGGTGAAGCATGGTTATACCTTTAACTACAAACGTCTTTAGTGCTTGACTCTTAAAATAAGTATGTTATTTATTTGAAATATCTTACAAGATTTTCAAGTTCACGAGATCCAAGAAGCATGAAGCGTTGATGCTGGTGACCAGGTTGTTTGAAATGTTTCTGGAATAAAAATAAATATAAACCTTCAAAGTGAAAACATACCAATTCAAGACACTGCAACGCATGCTTATGCATTGCATGAATGCAATCTTTATTTCACGTTATCATTGTATATATAAAGAGGAATGGAAAACGTGCAATACATCGTTTAGTATATTGAGTGCACCATGGGAATGTAATCCACTCGTATGAAAGCAAGTGAATTTGAAAAATCAAGAAACAAAATATATATTTTTTTTTTTTGTATAATTAGTCCTGTATAACAACGTTAAGAGGTACTACTCTCATTTAAAAATTGTTTTGTCAAAAATAGTATTTATTCAATATTAACCTAATTATTTATCAATTGGTCTTAAAACTTGGAACAGATATTTCGAATAAAATAACTTGACGGCAGTTATGATTATTTAAGTCACCACTAGTGGGCGCTCTTAACAAGATTATGAGTTTTAGTTTTCAGCCGAATACTTACAACGTGCTGAGATTGTGTAGACCAACAAATGCTCGTGGAGCAATTTCACTGATGTTATTGTTGTAGAGCGATCTAAGACGGAAAACAAAAAGTAGGGTTAAAACAAAGATCTTTAAAGCCCTGTCGTTTCGGTTTGCGGTAACACCATGTGTTTATCTCAACTATCGCGAAGCTGAGGTACAGGTTCTGAAAAGAACCTTATCGCACAACTCAACCTTCGTTAAGTGAGAAAGGTTCAGGGGGAACCATGGGGACTTTACGGGTTATTCTCTACGTTTCGATTAGCCTTATTTTTGATTTTATGAGCCAGCCATGTCGTCTTGTCTGGCTCCTAAAATCACACAAGTCCCCAGCATGGTTCTCCCTGAATCATACTTCTCACTTAGCGAGAGTAGAGAAAAACGAGTTGCCCAAACATTGGTTCTCCCTTGAACCATTCTCACTTAACGAAGGTTGAGATACGAGTTGTGCAGATGAGGTTCTTTGCAGAACCTGTACCTCAGCTTCGCGTTAGTTGAGATAAACACATGGTGTTACCGCAAACCGAAACGATATCGAAGGTTTACTTTATGGAATGTTGTCATGATATCAAACACCTTGAACAATTTTCCTGCCTCAGGTTCACTGACTTTAGAAAATGAAATTTACAGTTAAGTGCATCGAAATATAAAACATAAAAGTGTCATGTGATTGTCCAATGAATAAGTGTGAAATAGTGTGACCATTTGTAAATAAGTTTAAAACGAACAATACAAATTTCCTCGTAGACTTAGAGAAATTTTATTATACATGTATGTGTATATTTAACCAGGGGCGCAGCGAAGGCATTTTCTTTCGACAAAACATTAATACGACCAGATAAATACTTTGTTTCCCCCAATGGACAATCTTTAAGGTCGCTCGACCGGGTGTGTGTTTGTGGACGTGTACGTTATTCGTTGTGGGGTCCAAAACACAATGGAACAATTGGACCCCACAAGTTAACTATAGAAGTCTTGTACCCCACAGGAGAATTCTATAGAAAAGGGATAATAGAACGAACAAAGGAATACCCCACAAATCAATGTGTGTAAGAATGTGTGTGTGTGGGGGGGGGGGGGCAGGGAGTAAAATACACTGTTTTATATAGTGCTTACATACAGTTGGCAAACCCATAGGTTTGCTCACTGCAAATTTATTCGTTAAGTTGTTTCGTTGAAGACACAGGAACTTCGTACTCACACGTAAATTAAGTTTAAAAAAATGATGTATGGACATTGGCAGGTGAAAATTTGTAAATAAATTTAAAACAAATAATATAAATTTCCTCGTTAGAAACAATTTATTATATGAGTATGTTTAATTTTTTGATTGAACATATATAGCGGTGAAAATTTTGCTCATTACTTAGTTTCGTTAAAGATAAAAAAGTGAAAATGCATATAAATATTATAATATTATTTCAATTAACACAAAACACGAACTCTAATTTTGTTTCGTCGTCAGGCGTTTAAAATTGATGTATGGCAGGGTCCTGTTTGGTTGAAATTAATGACAAGTAAGTAAGCTTTTGTAGACCATCAAATGTTCTTGGTGAAAGTATACTAATATTGTTGCTGTCGAGACATCTATGATGGGAAAACGACATAGCGATAAAAATTGAAACACATAACAACAATTATCCTAACTGAGGTTCACATATTTTACAAATTTAAAATAACAAATGAATCTTGATAGACATCACTGGGGTGCTTCAATATAAAAAAAGGTTCGTTGGAATACAATGCTACCCTCTATTTTCAAATGTTACAGTGGGACAATTCTTCTTGTAATAATTTTGTTTCCAGATATTCTCTACCATTGGTATAAGTATGGTTTTTGGTTAAAACCAGATAATAAGCAGATGATCTGTTTCCATTTTTTCTCCAAATAACCTCATTACATATAACCATTTGTATAAATATTTACGATTACGTAGAAAATTTAAAATGCATACATAAATTATAATTTGAACGGCAAACATGAACTACGCACTTCATCTAATTTGTTTGCAATGAGACATAACTTCATTTAAGAGAAATTGGTGTCTCTATGCAGACTGTTTGAACTTCATGATATGAATACTTACAATTCTTTGAGATTTTCTAGACCATCAAATGTGTCATTAGCAATTTTACTGATTTCGTTCTTGTACAGAAATCTGAGATGGGAAAAGAAAGTAGGGTTAAAACAAAGATCGTTAAAGCTCGGTAAAATGTTCTTTGATATTACTAAAAACATACTTAGTGAAATATTAGTGATTGGTCAAAAACTAAGGAAGATGTTTCCGCCTGCAGCTCATTAGGCCTATGTAGAAAATAAAAACAACTTGTTAAAGCCGCTATAGGCCCATCGGTATACATCCATTAATGTTCTCAGATTTTCCTGAAATCATACTTTATGAAACGTTGTCATAGTATCAAACAAGTTGAACAATTTTCCTGTTTGGAGGTTCAATCATTTTAGAAATTTAAAATAACGAATGAATCTTGATAGACAATACTTGAATGTATCGATATAACAAAAATGTTCGTTGGAATGCTACCCTCCATTTACAAGTGTATAATAGTATGGGACAAGCTTTTCCAAATGTTCTCATTCCATATAACCATATATTTAAAAATGATTTTTGTTTAAAATCAGATAATCTGTATAAATGTTGATGCTTACGTTGTGTCGTACGTAGAAAATAGTTAAACATGCATAGATACATTTGATTGGCAAACATGAGGTACGCCCTAAGTAAGTACGCTTACTAAGTAAGTACGCTTGTAAGTAAGACTAATTGCGGTGACGCCATGTGAAGATCTCAATTGAGGAGTAATTAGTTCTGAAAAAACTGGAGGTTACAACTCGACGTTTCGATCAGTATGCTCTGATCGTCCTCGCATGGTGTCACTGCAATTAGTCTTATTTATCCTCTTCACCATGCAAAGCTACAAGTTTTACCTAAGTACGCTTGTGTATACCGTCAAGTATTCAGGGTGAAATTAAGTATACTATCATTGTTGTTGTCCAAACATCTATCGTGGGAAACCGAAGTAGGGCTAAAACATTGTATTGAAAACATAAAAGTTACCCTACCCGAGGTTAACATATTTTCGAAATTTAAAATAACAGTGTTTGAACTTCATGACATGAACCTACTTACAATTCTGTGAGATTTTGTAGATCATAAAATGTTCCTGGAGTAATTTCACTGATTTTGTTGCATTTCAACCATCTAAGACGGGAAAACAAAGTAGGGTTAAAATAAACATAATTAAATGCCGTTTATGTAGTTATTTTCACCAATTTAATCATTAAATTCAGTTTATGTGGTTTTTTTAATTCATTTTTTTTTTTTTAGATTTTCCTGAAAGAATGCATACTTTGGATCGGTCAAAACTATGAAAAAAGTAGAGTTAAAAATATCGTGTTAAAGCAGATTTAGACCTTAATCTGTATATATATCCATCAATGTTCTCAGACTTTCCAGAAATCATGAAACGTTGTCATAGTATCAAACAAGTTGACAACTTGTCCTGCCGGAGGTTCACTCAATTTTGAAAATTAAAGTTACAAATGAAATTCGATAGACAACAGTTGAGTGCATCGAAAAATAAAACTTAAAAGTGTCAGTTCGTTGTCGAGTCGTATAGCCCTCCAATGATTAAGTGTGATATACTGTGACAACAAATGATTGAGATATACATTAAACAACTGATCCGTGAAAAAGAGGCTCATTAATTTGTTTCACTAAAGATACAAAAGTGAAAATGGTTGTTCGTGAGACAGCGCGAACACCTCTTTGAAATTGTTCGGTTTTTTCTTTGCTTCTTTTTCTTTGCTTCTTCTTCTTCCTCTTCTTCCTAGCGAAACTTATCGAACAAAAAAACATAGTTGCAAAGTTCACAGATCCTTCAAACTTGACACATACTTAGACCATGACATGTTAATAAAGTTGTGACATATAGTTCAGGTAAAGTTATCACCAAATCAAATTTTAATATTTCAAAAAGACATATCTCATGAACCACAAAAGATATTTCCACAATCTTTGCATAATCTTACAGATATTGAATTTTGTGACATTTCGTACACAGACATGACGCCAATCTGACCTCTCCTTTCGGTCGAAACCGGAAGTTTACGTGAACAAAATATTCTGAAGCACCTTTATAAGGTACATGATATGGTATTTGGACATGATTTCAGTGGACGAAATTACTATTGCCATGTGACCTTTTTAAAAATGTTACTGATGACGTCTTCACCTGTCACAGCGCCCTCTGGCGACAGGTTTAGAAAAATAATAATTCTATGTGAAAACCATAGGAAATTTGAATATGACTTCTGTGAATAAAGTGACTTGTGATCTTATCTTTTCCAAAAATATGTTTGATGACGTCATCAAATTTCAGAGCACCCCCAAGCGGCAGTTTTAAAAAGGGATTATTAATTGAACCAAAGCAGGCACTAACGTTATTTTTTCGTGATCATGAGGAGGTCATATATTGACCTTCAAATTACCTGATCTGACCTTTACTTCTGGTCCAAACAGGTAGTTCAAATTCAACACATTCCAACGTAAAATTGATTGAATATGAAATTGATATTGTCTTTATAAAAGATAATTCACCTTTGCAAAATATATTGACATCATCAATGATAATTTG
This sequence comes from Zoroaster sp. YZ-2022, assembly GCA_029582265.1. Classification (NCBI taxonomy): domain Eukaryota; kingdom Metazoa; phylum Echinodermata; class Asteroidea; order Forcipulatida; family Zoroasteridae; genus Zoroaster; species Zoroaster sp. YZ-2022. Next base: position 23,230,303 of record CM055819.1, read on the forward strand.
ATTGAAACAAACACCGTGTGTTTGTTCCAACACTTGAGCTCTAGTTGTCATTGTCTTTGGTTTCTTTTGCACATTATGCAACCAAATTTCAATACTATCACCCAACGTTTCGACAAGGATTTACACTACTGGAAAATGCATACAAATATTTCAATCTGCACGAAACACGATCTTCGTACTCCCTATAATTTTCTTTCGTCGTCAGGCATAAATTAAGTTAAAATTAATGTATGTCAGGTTTATGTTTGATTAAAATATTCCTGAAATCATACTTTATGGAACGTTGTCATGGTATCAAACAAGTTGAACAATTTTCCTGCCTGAGGTTCACGTATTTTAGAAAAATAAATTTACAAATTAATTTCGACAGACAACAGCTAAGTACATTGAAATGTAAAATATAACAGTATCAGTTTGTTGTCCTATGACAATTTGTAAATTTGTAAACTTTTTACAATTTGTAAAAAGTTTATATTATATGAGTATGTTTAACTTTATGATATACATTAAACAACTCATCGGTGAAAATGTAGCTCATTACGTTGTTTCGTTATATACATAACAGCAAAAGAAACGTCACCCCCTAAATTTTGTTAAGTAGTTTTATTATTAAAGATAATAAATATACATTTTTTATGTTTTCGTGTAGAGGAATGTATGACAGATTAATTTCATGCCAAAAATGTGTATTTTGAGTTTCAGGGTCATTATCATGGGTCAGTGACACAGGGAGGAAAAAATCACAAGTTCAGGTAACAAATCACTTGGACTTGTGATTAACGTGTGTGGCCGCCCCTGGCATCAATACAGGCCTGCATTCGACGTCTCATTGACTGTACGAGATTTCTGATGTACTGTGGGGTTATTTCTCTACAGGCCTGGTGGACAGCAGCCCTGAGCTGCTGACGATTGTTAATGGCTGGAGCATCAGACACCACCCTCCCGATGAAGTCCCATACGTGCTCAATTGGATTGAGGACCAAGCTGTTGTGTTTATTGCAATTCGTGCATTCTCCCTATGTCTGAGAACGTGTTTAGCTCATGTGTCCTCAGACGTCATGCATGACGAATTATGAGGTCAACCAAATTTGCAACATTGTGTTCGTGTTACACTCCATACTCATAATATTCTTCATTGAACAAATTATATTAATTATAACATGAAAATAATAAATATTTTTAGGGGTGACGTTTCTTTTGCTGTTATGTATAGATAAAAAAGTGAAAATGCATACAAAATAGTTATTTCGATTAACCCAAAACACGAACTTCGTATTCCCTCTAATTTGTTTTCGTCGTCAGGCGTAAATTAAGTTTCTTAGGATGATACACGCCATGATGAGAGATGTACCACACACTGCACTCCATTTTGGCCTCACATTCCGGTATTCGTTCAGCGTGTGTCCTCTTTATGATGCCCTCAACAAATGCAGTGTAGTCGCGGTGATACTTTGGATCTTTCTTCAGGCGATCCTGAAGTTGATCCAAGCGTCGACGGGCCATGAACCTGTTGTTTGGGAGGTTCGGTTCGGATCCTCGGAAAGGAAGTGGCATTTCATAGTGTCCATTGGTAGATGCCATCATTTATCTTAGCAAGAAACTGAAGATCGTCTTGGGAAAGGCTAACATCGTCTGGCCTCTGTTCCGGAAAGTCGAATTCCATCATCTTTGAGAACTCAATCAGAGTGACTTCTTTCACCTTGTTTCGGAATGAAAAGAGGACCCTGTAATTTGTCTGACCTTCACAGAGAGAAGAGATGATCCTACAGGTCAGAATTCTGTGGCTGACATCGACAGGATGCCTTTCATCTTCATTGGAGGGCTGATGATTCCTACAATGCCCCACCCAAGATCTGTTTGTTGTCCATATGGGATTTTCAGCTGACTGTCGTGTCCACGCACCATCAATCCATTTATCTTTCGACTCGCAACTGGCTGGTCCTTCGCAAACATAGTGGACAGCAGTAGGTTGATCTGAGGACCACGGAGTCCAAGGGCATCGCAGGTTTTGTCGAGAATAAATGTTGTGTCGAGCAGTGCGTAGACTAACAGCTCCATTCCCAGCTTGTCTTGGTGAGAGACCCACACTGGAACTATCATCGAACTTTTATGGCCATTGTCTGTGCCGCTGAGGTGGCTGATTGCAGTGTACGAAATTGTGGAATTCGGTTTTGGGGCTTTCCCTCCACTATCGAGTCTGGTGTTTGTGTGCTTCCTGCAGACTGTTTCACGTCGCCATGGAGGGATGATGTTTGGCACACAACTTGCAACTTCTTCTCTGTCGGCACTGCCTTTGATCTGTGGCCTTGATCAAGACAACCGAAGCATAGACCGTGCTTCACCGCGAAGTACTTTCGCTCTTGAAGTGGCATGGAAAGGAATTTTCTACAGTTGTCTAGATGATGGTTTTCTTTGGTGCACAGATGACAGAATGGTTTTGCTTTAGCATCTCTTTTGATGTACCAGTTGAGAAGGTGCTTGCTCCAGCATTTTGTTTTCTTGTACGAGTCATGTCGTCTCCTTTCGCTGACTGAGACCCTGAAGTGATGTTACCGGTTCGCAAGCAATGTGAGCCTCCTTCTCAATGTATGTGACGAACATCTTGAATGGGGTATTTCTGTTGCTGATGCATTGTAGTCTGATGCCTTCTGGGCCGCGCCAGTCTGTTGACTAGCCAGTCTGGGAGCTTCACTAGTACTTTCCTGCTCTCTCTCTCTCTCATCGTTGAGAACATCCAGATTGCCAATTGTTTCCATGGCCTCGCAAAGTCAGCATATTTCTCAGAGCTACACCATCACGAGACGGGATCTTGGGCCATGCATCCAGCTTTTCACGGAAGGCGTTGGCTACGACAAAGGGGTCACCGTATGTTTTTTCCAGTAGCTCCTTAGCTTTGTCAAAGGCGTCATCAGTCGCTAAGAAGAAGTAGCCATCGGCGGCTTCCTTTACTGATCCTCCAATGTACTTCTTGAGTTAGTGAAGTCTCTGACCTCGGTATGCCTCTTTGTTCTATGAGGGTTCTAAACAATACTCCCGGCTCTGATGGTGGCAAGTGACCAAGATTTAGATGGTCAGGGAAGTTTTTGATAAACTAAATACCGGTAAACCTTGTTCTGTTTTGTCAGTAGTCGTTGTCTGATTGCCGTGCTGAGTTGAGCTCTGACGTGGAATTTGGTGTACATTCGGTGGTAGGAGCTTGAGAATTGTCGGCCATGTTTATCTTTGGAACAAATTCAGCGGCCGCTGGATCCAAAATGTTGTTTTCGAGCTGGAGGTCATACATAGCACTCAGTTCTGCTTGAGCGGTATGCAGTTCCTTAATTGTGTGAAATTTATCGAGTTCTGCCTTCTTCAATTCCAACTCGACCCTCATTTTGGCCTTTAATGCCGCTGCCTCTGCTGCCTTAGCGTTAGAGATGATTGATGACCTCTGGGAAAGATGTGACTGCATGGAGGGATGAGAATGTACATGTACGTCCAATTCAAGATCAGATATTCGATGGCAGATTTTTTTTAGGTGGTGTTCTCTCTCTACTTCTTCAAACTTCCCGTACAATTCACCTTCTATGCTACCTATTCAAATGAGAGAAATCGGTCCAGGCGATGGTAATTGTCAGAAAATTTCGTCATGTGATCTTTGAGGCTATCCCGACCCTGCTTGAGCGTGTGACCATCGCAGGTTTCAACAATTAGTTCCTCTAATTCAGCTGCCTGCTTTCGCCAGGAAGACACTGCGGTTCTGAATTGCTGTAGAAGCTGATGGGTCTGCCATTCTAGTCCCTTTTCAGTCGGCTTTATTTTGCAAGATCCGGTGGGCAATAGCTCGGCTGATGAAGTAGATGGTGCCTCATCTGGAATATCAATGGGCTCAGTATCTGACATGATGAATAGTTATGGGGTACAACTTGCATACAATGAAAAAATGCAATACCAAAAATAAAACCAAACCCCCTTTAATTTGTTGGGTCTTACAGTAAGTAACAATACTGGTAAATAAGACTAATTGCGGTAACACCATGTGAAATGCTCAATTGAGTAGTAATTAGTTCTGAAAAGAACTGGAGGTACAACTCGACGTTTCGATCAGTATGCTCTGATCGTCCTCAGGAGAATGAGGACGATCAGAGGACGATCAGAGCATACTGATCGAAACGTCGACTTGTACCTCCAGTTCTTTTCATAACTAATTACTACTCAATTGAGCATTTCACATGGTGTCACCGCAATTAGTCTTACTTATCCTCCTCACCATGCAAAGCTACAAGTTTTACCTAATACTGATAAAAGATTACATCAAATAGAAGAATCATATTATAGTTGCCGTTGTGCATGTATAATGACCGTGTTGGTGACTAATGGGGGAGTTGACAAGATCAGACTGACATGACTGAGGAAGTCATCGTATACCAAAAATGCCTAATTTTTTCCTGAAATAAATATCCTGGAATAAGTATATGTCCATCATCATCCATATGTTCTCCACCTAGATTACATTATTGGTTATGTTGAATGAGAAAAGTGGCGGTTGGATATGACATTCTACCCAGATTCATTGTAGGTTTTCCGAGATAATGTCTGAATATCGTGTGTTTCATTTATGTCATTTATAGTGTATGTCATGTCGTGTCATGTACATGTGTACATGTGCGCAACATGTATAACACCTTGTACAATCTCAGCATGAGTTTAGGCGTTTGTTACGGACCATAATGTCCGCAAAGACCATTATGGTTTAAATAAATGTGCTTACATACATTATTCATTTTGATTGAGGTTTATAAATAATTCATTAGTAGCGTCCTCGGAAAGGACTAGTAAAAGCGCTCGTGTGATCGCATGCGTGGTCTTTTTCAAGGCGCCCGCGGACATAAAGGGCCAGACATAATGGGCCCACGGACATAATGGGCCAGACATAATGGACCCAAATCGGTTCGCGGGCATAATGGTCCTTGCGGACATTATGGTCCGTAACAGGCGTTCATTCAGTGCTATTTTATTTTGATTGTTGCATTTATTGATTATTCCAAATTCCTTTGCTTATCTACGTTTCTAAATCTTAATATAATTATTGTATATGTGTTTATCAATGTTTTACGGCAAAACCTTCCATTTGTATATTCCTGTGTAAATCTTCTGTTCAATTCTTCCGTGTGTAAACCTTCATTCAGACTGTGTGTGTAAACATCAGTAATATTTTCAAAGGCCTAATATTTCAAAGGCCTAACTTCCACAATATTCCGAACTTTGTAACTTCGATAACATCAGTAACTTCATTAACTCCAGTAACTCAGTAACTCAGGAACTCAGTCGCTCGCTTTATACCACATATCATTATATTCTACTGGACTTGTACTACTCTTCATCATCAATGATTGATTTGTAATGGAACGTGAAGCTGTAAGAAACAAATAACATTTACCAAAACTCAGGAAGCGTATTTGTACAAGGGACCTTTTCTTCAAATTTAGTCTGCTACATATGTAGAAAATAGTTAAACATGCATACATATATTTCGATCGGCAAACATTAACTGCGCACTTCATCTAATTTGTTTGCAGTGAGATGTAACTTCAGTCAAGAGAAATCGGTGGCTGGATGAAATTTACGTGATTGAAATTTATGACATGAATACTTACAAGGTGCTGAGATTGTGTAGACCAACAAATGCTCGTGGAGCAATTTCACTGATTTTATTGTTGGAGAGCGATCTAAGACGGAAAACAAAGCTATAAGGTTAAACCAAACATCATTAAATACTAATCTAAATACTGGGTTTAGTTGCACCATACCCCCAGCGTAGTAAGAACAAATTCCAATTTAGTAAAGGATAAGCTATCAAAGTTGGTAAAGTTGATTAGTTTCATGGAAAGAATGTCGTATGATCCAACCGCCACTTTTTAAGGGTTTTTTGGAATTTTTTGCAGCCACTAATCGATTTGTAGGGTATAGAAAGCGAAAACTATCTTTAAAATCCACTTTTATAATGGTTTTTGGACTTTACTTCCCTTCTAAAAAAATCCCCCCCTTCAGAAAATAGAAGAATTATACTACAGTTGCCACTGCGCATGTACGATGACCGTGTTGGTCACTAATGGGGAGTTGACAAGATCAGACTGACATGACTGAGGAAGTCATCGTATACCAAAAATGCCTGATTTTTTTCATGAAATAAATATCCTGCGCACTTCATCTAATTTGTTTGCAGTGAGAAATCGGTGGCTGGATGAAATTTATGTGATTGAAATTTATGACATGAATACTTACAAGGTGTTGAGATTTTGTAGACCAACAAATGTTCTTGGAGCAATTTCACTGATTTTATTGTTGGAGAGCGATCTAAGACAGAAACCAAAGCTATAAGGTTAAACCAAACATAATTAAAACCCTTTAATATGGCTATTTTTACCAATGGTTCAGTGCTATATAGTATGGGACAAGTTTTGATTTTTTTAAATTTATTTTTCTCAAAATATCTCATTGCATATGTGTGGCGGTCCAGGAAAACCCAACACATGGTCAAATTTTTACAATTCTTGTTGAGCATTTAATCAAGTAATACACCCTTTACTGATCTCATAACAGTTTTAATGAGTTCAATATTCAAACCACAACTAAAGCTATGACAAGTAAGACTAATTGCGGTGACACCATGTGGAATCTCAATTGAGTAGTAATTAGTTCTGAAAAGAACTGGGGGTACAACTCGACGTTTCGATCAGTATGCTCTGATCGTCCTCAGGAGAATGACCTTTCAAAGACGGTTTATTCTAAAACCCACAAACGGAGAAATTAGGCTTCAAAGTTGGCTATGCAGTAAACGTAAATCTATTGAACTGTTAATAGGACAGGATCAGGACTAGTGTAGAGCTTTCCATTGATGGGTTATTCATAGGGGGGCGTGCTTTGGGAGAATTCATGAGCGTCGGCCAAAAAGTGCATTGTTTTAGAGTGAATTTTTTTAATCTTCTAATTATTTTAAAATGCATTGGGTTCAAAAACATCCCCCAAATACATTTTATACTTTGATTTTCCTTAAAAAAAATTTTTATGAGGAAACTTAAAGACAACAACTTCCATTTGGAACCAAAAACTCAAAGATGACACTGATAAATTTTTACGTAAATCGGTCCATAATTACAAAATGTGCGTGGCGACTTCCGACGGGTTTTCCCCGACTGCCACACATATAACCATTTATATAAGTATTATTTTTTGTTAAAACCAGACATATCTTAAACATATGATCTGTACAAATGTTGATGATTACATTGTGTCATACGCAGAAAATAGTGACAATCATAGGCCTATACATATATTTCTGTCGGTAAACATGAACCAAGCGCTTTATTTAATTTGTATGCAGTGAGACGTCAATAGACATCGTTGGCTTGATGCTGCGTGATTAAAATTCATGACAATAATACTCACAAAATGTTGAGATTTTGTATATCATCAAATGTTCCTGGAGCAATATCACTGATTTTGTTGTTGCCGAGATATCTAAGATGGGAAAACAAAGTGGGGTTAAAGATCGTTAACCCTATCAGGCCAGAGGGGGGGGGGGGGGCACAATGAGCCTCTCCCCAGGTCTGAGAACGAAAAAAAGCCCAGGCTCGATAGGGTTCACAGTAAACTCTATTAATACGGTTATTTTGACCAATGTTCTTATATTTGCCTGAAAGCATACTGAGTGAAATATTAGTGATCGGTCTAAAAATATGAAAAATGTTTCCGTCTGCAGCTCAAAATGCCTAAAAAGGAAACAAAATCAAGTGGGGTTAAAAACATAGTGTTAAAGGACATATAGGCCTACATAGGTATATATCCATAAATGTTCTCAGATTTTCATGAAATTATACTTTGTGAATCGTTGTCATGGTCTCTAACAAGATGACAAATTTAAAATTTAAAATTTAAAATTTAAAATTTAAAATTTAAAATTTAAAATTTAAAATTTAAAATTTCTTTTATAATTTTCGTTTTCATTTTACAAAATTAAATTAACAAATTAATCTCGATAGACAACAGTTGAGTATATCGTAATATAAAACATAAAAATATAAATTTGTTGTCATGTAGCCGTCCAATGAATAAGTGTGATATAGTGTAACAATTTGTAAATAAATTTAAAACGAATAATACACATTTTCTCATTAGAGAAAATTTATTATATGAGTATGTTTAACTTTATGATTAAAGATATACAATAAACAACTGACCCATGAAAAATGTAGCTCGTTACTTTGTTTTGTTAAAGATACAAAAGATAAAATGATTTTCTTTCGTCTTTAGGTGGAACTTAAAGTTAACATTAATGTATGGCCGGTTCTGTTTGAAATGTACAAGTATTAAGTACACTTATGTAGACCATCATATGCTCTGGGTGAAAGTAGGCCTATACCATCTAAGATGGAAAAACGAAGTCGGGCTAAAAACAGTGTTTTCAAACACATAACAATTATCCTGCCTGAGGTTCACATATTTTAGAAATTTAAAATAACAAATGGCACTCGATAGACAACACTTGCATGAGTAAATTGATGTAAAAAACATGGTTCGTCATAGAACTGTTATTTGGGACAAGCTTTTCCAAATGTTTTCATTACATATAGCCATTTATATAAGTGTGATATTTGGTTATTAAACAGATGATCTGCTCAAATGTGATGATTACGTGGAAAATAAAAATGCATACATATAATCATTTGATCGGCAAACATGAGCTACGCACTTCGTTCAATTTGTATGCAGTGAGATGTAACTTCAGTCAAGAGAAATCGGTGGCTCGATTTTGCGTGATTGAAATTCGTGACACGAATACTTACAAGTAACTGAGATTTTGTAGACCATCAAATGTTCCTGGAGCAATTTTAATGATGTTGTTTGTGTACAGCGATCTAAAATGGGAAAACAAAATAGGGTTAAACAAAGATGGTTATTTTCACCAAGGTTCTTAGAGTTTCTTGTAAGCATACTTTATGAAATATTAGTGATCGGTTTATATCCATCAATGTTCTAAGATTTTTCTGAAATCATACAAGTTTTAATTTACTAATGAATCTCAATAGACAACAGTTGAGTGCATCAAAATATAAAACATAAAAGTATCAGTTCGTTGTCCTACAGCCGTCCAATGAATAAGTGTGATACATTGTGACAATTTGTAAATAAGATTAAAACGAACAATTCAAATTTCCTCTTCAGAGACAATTTAATATGAGTATGTTTAACATATGAATGTACCTCGTTATTTTGTTTCGTTGAAGATAAAAAAAAAAGCGAAAATGCATCTCTCTCTCTCTCTCATTAAAGTTATTAATGTATGGCTGTTTCCTGTTTGATTGAAATTGATGACAAGTAAGCACACTTTTGTATACCATTACATGTTCTGGGTAAGTATACTAATACTGCTGTTGTCCAGTATGGTTAAAAAAAAGTTGTATTGAAACTCAATCAAAAGATGATATGTACGAAACAGTTAAACATGCATACATATATTTCGATCGGCAAAGATGAACTACGCACTTCATCTAATTTGTTTGCAGTGAGACGTAACTTCAGTCAAGAGAAATCGGTGGCTTGATGCTGCGTTTGTCTAATCTTAGATGGCTGGACAACTACTATATCATTCAAATTGCATCCAGAACATTAATGTTCTACAAAAGCTTACTTAATTGGCATAATCTCCACTCGAGCAGGAACCAGCCATAATTTATTTTTGAAATTCACATTAAACAATAATTAATCTGTTAAAAAAGTAGCCCATAACTTTATTTCTTACAAATGTTTGAGATTATGTAAACCATCAAATGCTCCTAGAACAAGTTCACTGATTGTGTTGTTGGTTAGCGACCTAAGATGGGAAAACAAAGATCATTAAAGCTCGTTAATATAGCTATTTTTACCAATGTCTAGATTTTACTGAAAGTATACTTGGTGAAATTTTAATGAGCGATCAAAAACAATGAGAAATATTTCCGCCTCCAGCTCATTAGCCTTTATAGAAAATAAAATCACCAAGTAAAGTTTAAAAATTTGTGTTAAAGCAGATTGGTCTATAGACCTATATCCAGTTCCAGTTTAAAGTGTTATAGTTCGGGACAAGTTATTATTTTTGAAAAATGTTTTGCCAATATTATTGTTGATTTAATTTTGCCCTACATCGACGTGTGTATAGCACTGTATACTCAGTGCTTTCCAAGTGTTTGTGGAAAAACTTCACAGGCGACTCTGGCGAGATTCAAACCCACGACCTCCTGTTTATTAGTGCAGACGTCGTATTAAACCACTCGACCACCAAGCTTGCTCGATGAAGATTGCCCGGCTAAAATACTATATAACATTATGTAGGCCTATAGGTTGATGAAATTCTTCCATCGGGTGATAAACAGTTGATTTAATTTTGCCACATGTCAGATATACATTAACATAAGATCTGTACAAATGTAGAAAATAGTTAATGCATAACCAGTGGCGTAACTAGGATCCAATTTTCAGCGGGCACTAGGGGGTGCACCACTTTTTCTAGGGGGTATGTCAATACTTGAATCATGTAGTCGCACACCTGTTTTTCAAAATTCTGAATGGGGGGGGGACGTGCTGGGGGGCACGTGACCCCGTGCCCCCATAGTTACGCCACTGATGCATACATATATTTTGATTGACAAACATGAACTGTACGCACTTCATGCTGCATGATTGAAAATCATGATATTAACACTTACAATTTTTTTAGATTCTGCAGACCATCAAATGTTTCTGGAGCAATTACACTGATTTTGTTGTGTGCCAGCCATCTCGGATGATAAAACAAAGTAGTGTTAAAACAGATATCATTACATCCTACTAATATGGTTATTTTCACCAATGTTCTTATTAGGAGTTTAGAAATTTAAAATATCGAATGAATCTTTGTAAACAACACTTGAATGTACTGATATACAGCATCCATCCACCGATTTCTCTTGAAAGAAGTTACGTCTCACTGCATATATATATATACATATATATATATATATATATATATATATATATATATGCAGTGAGACGTAACTTCTTTCAAGAGAAATCGGTGGATGGATGCTGTATGTTTGAAATATATGACATGAATAGGCTACTTACAAGAAGTTGAGATTTTGTAGACCAACAAATACTCCTGGAGCAATTTCACTGATTTTATTGTTGGAGAGCGATCTAAGATGGAAAACAAAAAGTAGGGTTAACACAAAGATCATTAAAGCCCTTGGTTATGTTCATCGATGTTCCTAGATTTTTCTGAAATCATACGTTGTCATGGTATCAAACAAGTTGAAACATTTTCCTGTTTCAGGTTCACTTATTTTAGAAAATTTAATTTACCAATGAATCTTGATAGACAACAGTTGAGTTCGTCAAAATATAAAATATTTAAGTATCAGTTTGTCCTGCATCGATATAAAAACTGGTTGGGTGGAACGCTACCCTCCATGTTTGGGACAAGTTATTATTATCTTTGAAAAATATGTTTTTCCAAATTAAAGTGTTCATTACATAATAAACAACCATTTATATAAGTATGATTGTTGGGGGAAAATAGATATGCATTAACAGATGATCTGTACAAATGTTTATGATTAAAGTCGTACGTAGAAAAAAAAAGTGAAAATGCACACAAAAACATATAATCGAACGGCAAACATGAATTATACGCGCTCAATCTTTCTTTTTTTTTTTTTTTTTGCTGTGAGACGTAACTTCAGTCAAGAGAAATCGGTGGCTCGATTGCTGCATGATTGAAATTCATGATATGAACACTTACAAATTGTTGAGATTATGTAGACCATCAAATGTTCCTGGAGCAATTTCACTGATTTTGTTGTTTTCCAGCGATCTAAGATGGGAAAACAAGATAGGGTAAAAATAAAGATCATTAAAGCCCGTTATAATAATGATTATTTTGACCAATGTTCTTAGACTTTCTTGAATCGGCCAAAAATTATGACAAATGTTTCCGCCTGCAGCTCATTCGCCTATAATAAAGTAGAGTTAAAAACATCGTGTTAAAGCGGTATTGGCTACATCGTTATGTATCCATCAGTATCCATCAGTGTAAGATGGGAAAACCAGGCTGTGTATTGAAACGCACAACAACAATTATGCTGCCTGAAGTTCACATACTTAAGAGATTTAAAATAACAAATGAATCTCCATAGAAAACACTTGAGTGCTCGATGCTGCGTGACTAAAATTCATGATATGAACTTTTGAGATTCTGTGGACCATCAAATGTTCCTGGAGCAATTTCACTGATTTTGTTGTTTTCTAGAAATCTAAGATAGGAAAACAAAGAACCAGTTTTTATATCGTTAATATGATCATTTTCACAAATTTCTTTGATTTTCCTTAAAGTATACTTGGTGAAATATTAGTGATCGGTTCAAAACTATGAACAAAACATCGTGTTAAAGCCTACCGGTACTCTATAGGCCTACATCGATATATATCCACCAATGTTATCAGATTTTCCTTAAATCATACTTCATGAAACGTTGTCATAGTATGAAACAAGTTGAACAATTATCGTGCCTGAGGTTCATATAAGCATATTTTAGAAATTTAAAATAACGAATGCATCTCTATAGACAACACTTGAGTGCGTCGATATAAAAACTGGTTTGGTACAATTTGTTATATGAGTATGTTTAACTTCATTAAAGATAAAAAAGTGAAAATGCATACAAAAACATATAATCGAACGGCAAACATGAATTATACGCGCTCAATCTTTTTTTTTTTTTTTTTTTTTTTTTCCTGTGAGACGTAACTTAAGTCAAGAGAAATCGGTGGCTCGATGCTGCATGATTGAAATTCATGATATGAACACTTATGGTCCGTAACAGGCGTTCATTCAGTGCTATTTTATTTTGATTGTTGCATTTATTGATTATTCCAAATTCCTTTGCTTATCTACGTTTCTAAATCTTAATATAATTATTGTATATGTGTTTATCAATGTTTTACGGCAAAACCTTCCATTTGTATATTCCTGTGTAAATCTTCTGTTCAATTCTTCCGTGTGTAAACCTTCATTCAGACTGTGTGTGTAAACATCAGTAATATTTTCAAAGGCCTAATATTTCAAAGGCCTAACTTCCACAATATTCCGAACTTTGTAACTTCGATAACATCAGTAACTTCATTAACTCCAGTAACTCAGTAACTCAGGAACTCAGTCGCTCGCTTTATACCACATATCATTATATTCTACTGGACTTGTACTACTCTTCATCATCAATGATTGATTTGTAATGGAACGTGAAGCTGTAAGAAACAAATAACATTTACCAAAACTCAGGAAGCGTATTTGTACAAGGGACCTTTTCTTCAAATTTAGTCTGCTACATATGTAGAAAATAGTTAAACATGCATACATATATTTCGATCGGTAAACATTAACTGCGCACTTCATCTAATTTGTTTGCAGTGAGATGTAACTTCAGTCAAGAGAAATCGGTGGCTGGATGAAATTTACGTGATTGAAATTTATGACATGAATACTTACAAGGTGCTGAGATTGTAGACCAACAAATGCTCGTGGAGCAATTTCACTGATTTTATTGTTGGAGAGCGATCTAAGACGGAAAACAAAGCTATAAGGTTAAACCAAACATCATTAAATACTAATCTAAATACTGGGTTTAGTTGCACCATACCCCCAGCGTAGTAAGAACAAATTCCAATTTAGTAAAGGATAAGCTATCAAAGTTGGTAAAGTTGATTAGTTTCATGGAAAGAATGTCGTATGATCCAACCGCCACTTTTTAAGGGTTTTTTGGAATTTTTTGCAGCCACTAATCGATTTGTAGGGTATAGAAAGCGAAAACTATCTTTAAAATCCACTTTTATAATGGTTTTTGGACTTTACTTCCCTTCTAAAAAAAATCCCCCCCCCCTTCAGAAAATAGCGAATTATACTATAGTTGCCACTGCGCATGTATGATGACCGTGTTGGTCACTAATGGGGAGTTGACAAGATCAGACTGACATGACTGAGGAAGTCATCGTATACCAAAAATGCCTGATTTTTTTCATGAAATAAATATCCTGCGCACTTCATCTAATTTGTTTGCAGTGAGAAATCGGTGGCTGGATGAAATTTATGTGATTGGAATTTATGACATGAATACTTACAAGGTGTTGAGATATTGTAGACCAACAAATGTTCTTGGAGCAATTTCACTGATTTTATTGTTGGAGAGCGATCTAAGACGGAAAACAAAGCTATAAGGTTAAACCAAACATCATTAAAGCCCTTTAATATGGCTATTTTTACCAACGGTTCAATGCTATATAGTATGGGACAAGTTTTTATTTTTTTTAATTTATTTTTCTCAAAATATCTCATTACATATGTGTGGCGGTCCAGGAAAACCCAACACATGGTAAAATTTTTACAATTCTTGTTGAGCATTTAATCAAGTAATACACCCTTTACTGATCTCATAACAGTTTTAATGAGTTCAATATTCAAACCACAACTAAAGCTATGACAAGTAAGACTAATTGCGGTGACACCATGTGGAATCTCAATTGAGTAGTAATTAGTTCTGAAAAGAACTGGGGGTACAACTCGACGTTTCGATCAGTATGCTCTGATCGTCCTCAGGAGAATGACCTTTCAAAGACGGTTTATTCTAAAACCCACAAACGGAGAAATTAGGCTTCAAAGTTGGCTATGCAGTAAACGTAAATCCCTTGAACTGTTAATAGGACAGGATCAGGACTAGTGTAGAGCTTTCCATTGATGGGTTATTCATAGGGGGGCGTGCTTTGGGAGAATTCATGAGCGTCGGCCAAAAAGTGCATTGTTTTAGAGTGAATTTTTTTAATCTTCTAATTATTTTAAAATGCATTGGGTTCAAAAACATCCCCCAAATACATTTTATACTTTGATTTTCCTTAAAAAAATTTTTTATGAGGAAACTTAAAGACAACAACTTCCATTTGGAACCAAAAACTCAAAGATGACACTATGGTAAATTTTTACGTAAATCGGTCCATAATTACAAAATGTGCGTGGCGACTTCCGACGGGTTTTCCCCGACTGCCACACATATAACCATTTATATAAGTATTATTTTTTGTTAAAACCAGACATATCTTAAACATATGATCTGTACAAATGTTGATGATTACATTGTGTCATACGCAGAAAATAGTGACAATCATAGGCCTATACATATATTTCTGTCGGTAAACATGAACCAAGCGCTTTATTTAATTTGTATGCAGTGAGACGTCAATAGACATCGTTGGCTTGATGCTGCGTGATTGAAATTCATGACAATAATACTGACAAAATGTTGAGATTTTGTAGAACATCAAATGTTCCTGGAGCAATTTCACTTATGTTGTTGTTGGCGAGATATCTAAGATGGGAAAACAAAGTGGGGTTAAAGATCGTTAACCCTATCAGGCCAGAGGGGGGGGGGCACAATGAGCCTATCCCCAGGTCTGAGAACGAAAAAAAGCCCAGGCTCGATAGGGTTAAACTCTATTAATACGGTTATTTTTACCAATGTTCTTATATTTGCCTGAAAGCATACTGAGTGAAATATTAGTGATCGGTCTAAAAATATGAAAAATGTTTCCGTCTGCAGCTCAAAATGCCTAAAAAGGAAACAAAATCAAGTGGGGTTAAAAACATAGTGTTAAAGGAGATATAGGCCTACATAGGTATATATCCATAAATGTTCTCAGATTTTCATGAAATTATACTTTGTGAATCGTTGTCATGGTCTCCAACAAGATGACAAAAAAAATTAAAATTTAAAATTTAAAATTTTTAATTTTAAATTTCTTTTATAATTTTCGTTTTCATTTTAGAAAATTAAATTAACAAATTAATCTCGATAGACAACAGTTGAGTATATCGTAATATAAAACATAAAAATATAAATTTGTTGTCATGTAGCCGTCCAATGAATAAGTGTGATATAGTGTAACAATTTGTAAATAAATTTAAAACGAATAATACACATTTTCTCATTAGAGAAAATTTATTATATGAGTATGTTTAACTTTATGATTAAAGATATACAATAAACAACTGACCCATGAAAAATGTAGCTCGTTACTTTGTTTGGTTAAAGATACAAAAGATAAAATGATTTTCTTTCGTCTTTAGGTGGAACTTAAAGTCAACATTAATGTATGGCAGGTTCTGTTTGAAATGTATAACAACACTGTAAAAAAATTCTGTATTTTTACACAGATTTTTTGTTTGTTATTTGATTTTACATGTTTTTTGTTTTGTTTTTGATGTAAATAAACTCTTTCTGTAAATATTTATGTATTTTTACATAATTTGTTGATTTTCACCCATAATTTTGTTATTAAACATAGAATTTGTAAAATAACAATCGAATTGTGGAAAGTTTCTGTTTTTTACACAGATTTTGTGTTTGTTATTTGCTTTTACATTTTTCGCTTTTGTTTTCGATGTAATAAGTTTGTATTTTTACATATTTTGTTGATTTTTACCCATACTTTTGTTATTGAACATAAAATTTGTAAAAATACAATCGAATTGAGGAAAATGTTTGTTTTTTACAGAGATTTTTTGTTTGTTATTTGTTTTTACATTTTTGTTTTTTGTTGTTGATGTAAATAAACCTCTTTCTGTAAATATTTATGTATTTTTACATATTTTGTTGATTTTCACCCATAATTTTGTTATTGAACATAGAATTTGTAAAATTACAGTCGAATTGTGTAAAATTTCTGTTTTGTTTACACTTGTTTGTTATTTGCTTTTACTTTTATGTATTTTTTTTTGGGGGGGAGGGGGTTCACCAACATTATTTGTTTGAGCACTGAGTGTGTGCACTGAATGCTTGCTATGTGGTATTGCTTTGTTTATGTTTTTCTAGGGGGGCAACTCATTACTATTGTCAGGCAGTCGAGTTTGTGCAAAATAGTTTATTAAATATTATTTTAGTTATGTTTATTACCGAGTGTGTGTTAAAGACTTTACATGGTTTACTTGTTTATTTTAATATTTGTTTTATTAGGGGAGGGCATATCACCTAAATTTTTAGGCTATGTTGATAACATAAGTTAGTACCTTGTTGAGTGTTGTTCAATATGGACATGTTTGGTTTGTTGTGTTAGATTCCCGAATAAATAACTTTTGTTTGCAAAATGGAAAACCAAATTGTTATTTAGAGTGTTATTGCATTTGTTGATATTTGACCATTTGAACTAGGACAGATTCTTGCAGTGTGGAGTGCCATGGTCGAGCGGTTTAGTGCATCGGATTTGTGTTCTGATGGCTGAGTCGTCAGAATGTGGGTTCGAATCCCGACCGCGACCGGGGTACTTGTGTCTTGGGCAAGACACTTTACCATAATTGCTTCTCTCCACCCAGGGGTAAATGGGTACCTGCGAGGGCAGAGTTGGTTGTTGTGTTTGATTAGCCCTATATGCGCTGCAATGGCAGCAATTTAGCTGTATACTCCCCAGGGAGCTGAGATGGTTTCAGTAATGATTTATGAGCCTGATGAGCAGGGGGTAATAATATAATGCGCCTTGAGCACCAGTTTGGTGGATACGTGCGCTATATAAGTCCACATTATTATTATTAGTAGTAGTAGTAGTATTGCAGACGTTGTAATACAAGTAAATAAATTACAATCACGACGTATCAAAACAACTTGTGTTAATACAAAATAAATAATTTAATTTTACGGATTCAACTTATTTAAATTCAAGTGAAATTCATTAAAACGAATAAACAAATGAAACGTTTAAAAACAAACAAATGTGTAAAAATACACCAAAAAAGTAATTTTACAGATTCGGATCCTTTTATATTTGCAGAAATCTGCATTGAAAAAAATTACCGTAATTTTACGGCGAAAAGTTTGTAAATTCTACGGTGAATTACCGTAATCATCCATTTCTCAGTGTTTTACGGCCGAAACCCGTATTATGGCCGCTCCCATTGCACTCTGGGATATATCCAATATGTAAATGACTGACCTTAAGTTGACCTAGCTTTGCGCTCGAATCATTTTCACGAAGGTTTAAATATGTGAAAATGGATGATTTTAGCCCATTTTCAAATAATTTACTGTTAATTTTATGATTAAAAAGGTAACATTTTAATGTTCTCTTCTATGTTGATGTAAAGAAGTACATTCAAAATTTAAAATTTAGAAATATAGATTATAATTGCATGCCACCATGACTAAAAAGGGTTTCGAAAAAACAGTATATATAAAGAATACATGTTCTGTTTATTAGTAACTGGAGAGGAGTGATTGAAAAAGGAACCAGACTACGCGTACGTATAGGTAAGTGAAAGACATTGTGTACAATAAACAGTTGCATTGATTAACTTAAAGACATTGTGTACAATAAACAGTTGCATTGATTAACTCCAATATCTGCAGATCCATCCCATAGTAGATGCAGCGTTCCCTCATGGATGTTAACACCTGCGTCATATATGGTACCCGTAAAATATATAAATATTCTACGTAAAATAACGGAAAGTTTCAGTAAAAACTACGGTAACCGTCATTTCGCAGGCCGTAAAAAAACGAGATTTTTTTTTCACAGTGTGTAAAAAGCAAAAAACAAAGTACTAAATTAAATAACTAACATTTCTGTAAATGTGAATAATTGTTGCAGGTTGTGAACACAAACAACAGAAGTTCAGTTATTTGCATTTAAAGGTTTGCCTGTATTTTGCAAAAACCATGTGGTCTGTTAATAATGATTACAACTTTTTAAATTTTTTATAATAACAACAGGTTTGTAATTATATTTTACAAAACGAAGGGTTATATAAAATAACAGAAAGTGCTGGCAACTCTGTTGCCAGCACTTTTTCTGTAAATTTACAAAGAAATTTTTTACAGTGAAGTATTAAGTACACTTATGTAGACCATCATATGCTCTGGGTGAAAGTATACCAATATTGTTGTTTGTCCAGACATCTAAGATGGAAAAACGAAGTCGGGCTAGAAAACAGTGTTTTCAAACACATAACAATTATCCTGCCTGAGGTTCACATATTTTAGAAATTTAAAATAACAAATGGCACTCGATAGACAACACTTGCATGAGTAAATTGATGTAAAAAACATGGTTCGTCATAGAACTGTTATTTGGGACAAGCTTTTCCAAATATTTTCATTACATATAGCCATTTATATAAGTGTGATATTTGGTAATTAAACAGATGATCTGCTCAAATGTGATGATTACGTGGAAAATAAAAATGCATACATATAATCATTTGATCGGCAAACATGAGCTACGCACTTCGTTCAATTTGTATGCAGTGAGATGTAACTTCAGTCAAGAGAAATCTGTGGCTCGATTTTGCGTGATTGAAATTCGTGACACGAATACTTACAAGTAACTGAGATTTTGTAGACCATCAAATGTTCCTGGAGCAATTTTAATGATGTTGTTTCTGTACAGCGATCTAAAATGGGAAAACAAAATAGGGTTAAACAAAGATGGTTATTTTCACCAAGGTTCTTAGAGTTTCTTGTAAGCATACTTTATGAAATATTAGTGATCGGTTTATATCCATCAATGTTCTAAGATTTTTCTGAAATCATACAAGTTGAACAATTTAAACAAGTTTCCTGCCTGAGGTTCACTCATTTTAGAAGTTTTAATTTACTAATGAATCTCGATAGACAACAGTTGAGTGCATCAAAATATAAAACATAAAAGTATCAGTTCGTTGTCCTACAGCCGTCCAATGAATAAGTGTGATACATTGTGACAATTTGTAAATAAGATTAAAACGAACAATTCAAATTTCCTCTTCAGAGACAATTTAATATGAGTATGTTTAACATATGAATGAAGATATACATGTACCTCGTTATTTTGTTTCGTTGAAGATAAAAAAAAAAGCGAAAATGCATCTCTCTCTCATTAAAGTTATTAATGTATGGCTGTTTCCTGTTTGATTGAAATTGATAATAATAATAATAATAATGTGTGGATTTATATAGCGCACGTATCCACCAACTAAGTGGTGCTCAAGGCGCATTATATTATTATCCCTGCTCATAAGGCTCATAAATCATTCCTGAAACCATCTCAGCTCCCTGGGGAGTATACAGCTCAATTGCTGCCATTTCTAGCGCATATAGAGCAAACCAACTCTGCCTTCACAGGTACCCATTTAACCCCTGGGTGGAGAGAAGCAATTATGATTAAGTGTCTTGCTCAAGGACACAAGTGTCACGGCCGTGATTCGAACCCACATTATGTTGCTAACACCAGAACTTGAATCCGGTAAGCTAGACCGCTCGGCCACGACACCTCATATGACAAGTAAGCACACTTCTGTATACCATTACATGTTCTGGGTAAGTATACTAATACTGCTGTTGTCCAGTATGGTTAAAAACAAGTTGTATTGAAACTCAATCAAAAGATGATATGTACGAAACAGTTAAACATGCATACATATATTTCGATCGGCAAAGATGAACTACGCACTTCATCTAATTTGTTTGCAGTGAGACGTAACTTCAGTCAAGAGAAATCGGTGGCTTGATGCTGCGTTTGTCTAATCTTAGATGGCTGGACAACTACTATATCATTCAAATTGCATCCACAACATTAATGTTCTACAAAAGCTTACTTAATTGGCATAATCTGCACTCGAGCAGGAACCAGCCATAATTTATTTTTGAAATTCACATTAATCTGTTAAAAAACTAGCCCATAACTTTATTTCTTACAAATGTTTGAGATTATGTAAACCATCAAATGCTCCTGGAACAATTTCACTGATTGTGTTGTTGGTTAGCGACCTAAGATGGGAAAACAAAGATCATTAAAGCCCGTTAATATAGCTATTTTTACCAATGTCTAGATTTTACTTAGGTGAAATATTAATGAGCGATCAAAAACAATGAGAAATATTTCCGCCTCCAGCTCATTAGCCTTTATAGAAAATTAAAAATTAAAAATTAAAAATTTGTGTTAAAGCAGATTGGTCTATAGACCTATATCCAGTTCCAGTTTAAAGTGTTATAGTTTGGGACAAGTTATTATTTTTGAAAAATGTTTTGCCAATATTATTGTTGATTTAATTTTGCCCTACATCGACGTGTGTATAGCACTGTATACTCAGTGCTTTCCAAGTGTTTGTGGAAAAACTTCACAGGTGACTCTGGTGAGATTCAAACCCACGACCTCCTGTTTATTAGTGCAGACGTCGTATTAAACCACTCGACCACCAAGCTTGCTCGATGAAGATTGCCCGGCTAAAATCCTATATAACATTATGTATAGGTTGATGAAATTCTTGCGTTGGGTGATAAACAGTTGATTTAATTTTGCCACATATCAGATATACATTAACATAAGATCTGTACAAATGTTTCTGATTAGTTGTGTCTTAAGTAGAAAATAGTTAACAATGCATACCAGTGGCGTAACTAGGATCCAATTTTCAGCGGGCACTAGGGGGTGCACCACTTTTTCTAGGGGGTATGTCAATACTTGAATCATGCAGTCGCAAATAGGGACCTGTTTTTTCAAAATTCTGAATGGGGGGACGTGCTAGGGGGCACGTGACCCTGTGCCCCCATAGTTACGCCACTGATGCATACATATATTTTGATTGACAAACATGAACTGTACGCACTTCATGCTGCATGATTGAAAATCATGATATTAACACTTACAATTTTTTTAGATTCTGCAGACCATCAAATGTTTCTGGAGCAATTACACTGATTTTGTTGTGTGCCAGCCATCTCGGATGATAAAACAAAGTAGTGTTAAAACAGATATCATTACATCCTACTAATATGGTTATTTTCACCAATGTTCTTATTAGGAGTTTAGAAATTTAAAATATCGAATGAATCTTGGTAAACAACACTTGAATGTACTGATATACAGCATCCATCCACCGATTTCTCTTGAAAGAAGTTACGTCTCACTGCATATATATATATATGCAGTGAGACGTAACTTCTTTCAAGAGAAATCGGTGGATGGATGCTGTATGTTTGAAATATATGACATGAATAGGCTACTTACAAGAAGTTGAGATTTTGTAGACCAACAAATGCTCCTGGAGCAATTTCACTGATTTTATTGTTGGAGAGCGACCTAAGATGGAAAACAAAAAGTAGGGTTAACACAAAGATCATTAAAGCCCTTGGTTATGTTCATCGATGTTCCTAGATTTTTCTGAAATCATACGTTGTTATGGTATCAAACAAGTTGAAACATTTTCCTGTTTCAGGTTCACTTATTTTACCAAATTTAATTTACCAATGAATCTTGATAGACAACAGTTGAGTTCGTCAAAATATAAAATATTTAAGTATCAGTTTGTCCTGCATTGATATAAAAACTGGTTGGGTGGAACGCTATCCTCCATGTTCGGGACAAGTTATTATCTTTGAAAAATATGTTTTTCCAAATTAAAGTGTTCATTACATAATTACAACCATTTATATGATTTTTTAATTTTTTATTTTATTTGCTGTGAGACGTAACTTCAGTCAAGAGAAATCGGTGGCTCGATTGCTGCATGATTGAAATTCATGATATGAACACTTACAAATTGTTGAGAATATGTAGACCATCAAATGTTCCTGGAGCAATTTCACTGATTTTGTTGTTTTCCAGCGATCTAAGATGGGAAAACAAGATAGAGTAAAAATAAAGATCATTAAAGCCCGTTATAATAATGGTTATTTTGACCAATGTTCTTAGACTTTCTTGAATCGGCCAAAAATTATGACAAATGTTTCCGCCTGCAGCTCATTCGCCTATAATTCTACAAAATAAAGTAGAGTTAAAAACATCGTGTTAAAGCGGTATTGGCTACATCGTTATGTATCCATCAGTATCCAGACATGTAAGATGGGAAAACCAGGCAGTGTATTGAAACGCACAACAACAATTATGCTGCCTGAAGTTCACATACTTAAGAGATTTAAAATAACAAATGAATCTCCATAGAAAACACTTGAGTGTTCGATGCTGCGTGACTGAAATTCATGATATGAACTTTTGAGATTCTGTAGACCATCAAATGTTCCTGGAGCAATTTCACTGATTTTGTTGTTTTCCAGAAATCTAAGATAGGAAAACAAAGAACCAGTTTTGATATCGTTAATATGATCATTTTCACAAATTTCTTTGATTTTCCTTAAAGTATACTTGGTGAAATATTAGTGATCGGTTCAAAACTATGAACAAAACATCGTGTTAAAGCCTACCGGTACTCTATAGGCCTACATCGATATATATCCACCAATGTTATCAGATTTTCCTTAAATCATACTTCATGAAACGTTGTCATAGTATGAAACAAGTTGAACAATTATCGTGCCTGAGGTTCATATAAGCATATTTTAGAAATTTTAAATAACGAATGCATCTCAATAGACAACACTTCAGTGCGTCGATATAAAAACTGGTTCGGTACAATTTGTTATATGAGTATGTTTAACTTCATTAAAGATAAAAAAGTGAAAATGCATACAAAAACATATAATCGAACGGCAAACATGAATTATACGCGCTCAATCTTTTTTTTTTTTTTTTTTTTTTGCTGTGAGACGTAACTTAAGTCAAGAGAAATCGGT
Source organism: Zoroaster sp. YZ-2022 (assembly GCA_029582265.1). NCBI lineage: Eukaryota > Metazoa > Echinodermata > Asteroidea > Forcipulatida > Zoroasteridae > Zoroaster > Zoroaster sp. YZ-2022. Next base: position 23,253,936 of record CM055819.1, read on the forward strand.
GGCTCGATGCTGCATGATTGAAATTCATGATATGAACACTTACAAATTGTTGAGATTATGTAGACCATCAAATGTTCCTGGAGCAATTTCCCTGATTTTGTTGTTTTCTAGCGATCTTAAATAGGAAAACAAGATAAGGTAAAAATAACGATCATTAAAGCCCGTTATAATAATGGTTATTTTGACCAATGTTCTTAGATTTTCTTGAATCGGCCAAAAATTTTGACAAATGTTTCCGCCTGCAGCTCATTCGCCTATAATTCTAGAAAATAAAGTAGAGTTAAAAACATCGTGTTAAAGCGGTATTGGCTACATCGTTATGTATCCATCAGTATCCATCAGTGTAAGATGGGAAAACCAGGCTGTGTATTGAAACGCACAACAACAATTATGCTGCCTGAAGTTCACATAGCCTACTTAAGAGATTTAAAATAACAAATGAATCTCCATAGAAAACACTTGAGTGCTCGATGCTGCGTGACTGAAATTCATGATATGAACTTTTGAGATTCTGTGGACCATCAAATGTTCCTGGAGCAATTTCACTGATTTTGTTGTTTTCCAGAAATCTAAGATAGGTAAACAAAGAACCAGTTTTTATATCGTTAATATGATCATTTTCGCAAATTTCTTAGATTTTCCTTAAAGCATACTTGGTGAAATATTAGTGACCGGTTCAAAACTATTAACAAAACATCGTGTTAAAGCCTACTCTATAGGCCTACATCGATATATATCCACCTATGTTGTCAGATTTTCCTTAAATCATATTTCATGAAACGTTGTCATAGTATGAAACAAGTTGAACAATTATCCTGCCTGAGGTTCATATAAGCATATTTTAGAAATTTTAAATAACGAATGCATCTCAATAGACAACACTTGAGTGCGTCGATATAAAAACTGGTTTGGTACAATTTGTTATATGAGTATGTTTAACTTCATTAAAGATAAAAAAGTGAAAATGCATACAAATATTTCGATCGGCACGAAACACGAACACGTATACTCCCTCTAATTTTGTTTCGTCGTCAGGCCTAACTTGATTTAACATTAAAGGGGAAATATCGTCACAATCAACAAGGCACAGAGTGCTAGTTTTAGCTTAGCTCGGTGACTGAACATAAGACCCCACATGGTAAGATTAGTATTATAATTATTCGCACTTCTTCACTGATCACGCGCGAGCCGCTTGCATACGCGAGCGTGTGCGTGAGTTTCTATTATTTTGCTCTAGAATGACAACTAATAATAAAAAAAGAAGAAAGATTGTAGTTGATGGAATAAGAAGGCAGTCAGAGATTGAGGAGAAACAAGTGAGGAACTGTTTTCTATTTCCTAATAAATTCAATAACTTATATATCGTAACTGTTGTCCTGTAATTCATTCTTTGACTTAACCATAATGAACCCTTACACTTCTCACGAAGTCCATCCACGAACAGCGATTCTACAATATTATCGCTGCTGTTACATAAAAGAGGCAGAAAATCGCAGTCAATGTGTTCATCTGAAACTAGGACATTGATTCCATGCCCTGTTGAAAGTCTGCTCTGATGATACCTGCCCCTTTAATGGCAGGTTCCTCAGTGCTAATTGATTGAAACTGATATCAAGAAAGTACGCTTTTGTATACCATCAAATGTTATGGGTGAAAGTATACTATTGATTTAATTTGCCCTATACACCGAGGTGTGTACAGCACTGCATACTTGGTGCTTTCCAAGTGTTTGTGAAAATAGTTCTCCAAGTCGACACGGGCGGGATTCGAACCCACGACCTCCTGCTTACTAGTGCAGACGTCTTAACCTCTCGACCACAGAACATTGCTCGATGACGATTGGCCGGCTAGAATCGTGTATAGAAGCGGGTTCCGCGACATGTATAGGTTGATGAAATTCTTGCGTCGGGTGATAAACAATCGATTTAATTTTCCCTACACCAACGTATGTATAGCACTGCATAATAATGTTGTCTAGACTTCCATGATGGGAAAACTCAGTAGGGTTAAAATTATTGTGTTTAAACACATAACAACAATTATACATCATATAGGTTGGTGAAATTCTTGCGTCGGGAAATAAACAATTGATTTAATTTTTCCCTAACACCGACGTGTGTATAGCACTGTATACTCAGTGCTTTCCGAGTCTCTGTGAAAAAAACTACACAGGCGGGACTCGGGCGGGATTCGAACCCACGACCTCCTGCTTGCTAGTGAAGACGTCTGCACTAGTAAGCAGGAGGTCGTGGGTTCGAATCCCGGCCGAGTCCCGCCTGTGTAGTTTTTCACAGAGACTCGGAAAGCACTGAGTATACAGTGCTATACACACGTCGGTGTTAGGACAAAATTAAATCAATTAATTATACATCACTTGAGTATATCGATATAAAAACTGGGTAGGTGTAATGTTACCCTCCATTTACAAGTGTTACACTATGGAACAGGTTTTTCCAAATGCTCTGATTACATATATAGGCCTATATAAGTATGATGTTTGGTTGAAATCAGATATACATTAAACAGTTGATCTGTACAAATGGTGTCTCTTCTTGACAATGGTATGGAAAACAACTGATTGAACAAAATGTTGACATGAAATGCCTGGCAGTAACCTGTAGTATAAAGTGTTTTAGTCTGAAATACAAACTTCCAGCCTGCATCATAGTGCTTTGTAAATGCAATACTGTGGGAACACTGTGGGATATTTCCTAGTAAAGAGGTTGGACAGAAATCCGAATTGGCATTGCAGCTATTTTGTACGGCAAAATATGTTTATAACTTGTTTATAACTATGTTTTATTGTTATGAAGGACGATAATAAAGATACTAACTCAATTTAACAGGCGAGCATTTGTTGCTAAAAGGAATAACACATTTGAATTACTAACAAGATAATAAGCAGAGCTCCCAGATCAAAACATTTATAATAAGCCGAGTGCCCAGCTGAAAACATTACTGATGCTGTACAATTTAAGAGCTTTTACTCTAAGAAATGACATCAAATTGCTGGGTATTGTTGTATAAACCACACAGGCCTCTTCAAACATGATGTTGACTTTTACTCTTGGACATTTGTTTAATCAATTGGCCAGCAAGTCAAATTAATTTTAAAATGATCACAATGGCTGCCGCTTTAAATTAAAGATGGTTGCCATGGCCCTACTTACAAGCTTTAGTAATAATTATTTTGTTCAAACTTCAAGACCCTAAATAGCGTAGCATTAAATGTAAAACATTATTATTATAAATTTGTTAGAGGATTTTAATTTACATTAATTGATGTGTAATTCTTGTGTTGGGTTTTAAACAATTTATTTGGTGTTTGCCCGTATGTATAAAGCACTGTACACTCGTTGCTTTCTGAATAACTGAGGACAGAAAACTACCCAGGCGGCTCAGGCGGGATCCAATTCGGATAAGCATGAAGTCGTGGGTTCGAATCCCGCTGGAATGCCTGTGGAGGTCCCCCCCCCCCTGCAGACACTCAGAAAGCAGTATATAAAGAGTACGGTATACACTGCTGTATGTGTAAGGTGTAAAGTGTAAGGTCAAAAATCAAATGAACAATTTAGTTTATTTAATGTAATTTCTATCCCTCCTCAGTCAGACCTATACTTACAGTATATGCGTCGTGTTCATGATGTCACCGATCGTGGACTGGTTCCAACCATTCGTGCAATAGACGTGGTTATAACCATCCTGACACGAACAAGTACAGACAGCAGGGCATCGCTGATCTATATCATGGATCGATAAGAATAAGGAAGAATCTCGTAAAATTAAAGCCCATTTAAAATGTTGACTATATATCTGCATTCAAACATAAACTTTTGGTAAAAAGCCCTAAGTACATGATTACTTTATAATAATCAAGAGATATGTATAGAAACCAATCTAGTGTGAAAGTTTGATTTTATTTCATTGTGTCGTTAATGAGAAAATAGTGACAATGCATTCAGATTAGTCGTATTCATTCCAACGTGGAATTTACGTCTCCGGGCGACAACAATTTACGGATACAACTATTGCACTAGAAAAGGGAGAACCACATGTAGACATAATCTGTTGAAGGGATGTTTGATATCATCTGTGGTGTTTAAGTATAACCATATAATATAGGTTATAGGGTTAGGGTGAAACATTGTCAATATATTGATATTTAAATCATCTTAAAATGCTTACAACGAAGAAATTTATGTTTTTGTCTAAAAATTATCATTGTTAACGTGCCAACAGCTTGCACCTATGTAGGCCCAACGGGGCCCAATGATGGGTTATTGGTTTTATTTAAACAACATTATTTTCTATTTTATTTTCTAATTTGTTTCAAGGGTCTTTGCAACATGAATAATTAATAAATTATTCATGTTGCAAAGACCCTTGAAACAAATTAGAAAAAAATAGAAAATAATGTTGTTTAAATAATTTCACTTGAAAACATAATGCACACCTGTGTAGCCATGTTGAAATTACTTTGCAACTTTTAAATTGCTAATTTGTGGGTGTTTTGACCCTTTTAATGGCAAAATTTGGTATATATGCTAATAAGAACTTGCATATTCATGACCACATATGTGATGTCATAGCGGGATAAGGTGCAACATCATGGTTGGTTTGTGCAAACAACTTGAATGAATTACTAATCTTTTCAATAGTCAGTTCTCTGAACCATTGGATTTTCTTGTTAAGTGAGCGTTTGGTTCCAATTCAGTTAATTATTTTGTTAACAATACCCCTGGTTCATAAAACAAGGTTGTTTTATATTTTATTTATTTATTTATTCATTATGTCTTCTAAAACTTCTGCTATACACTGTGTTCATATTGTAATCTCACAAAAGAACGCCCTTATGTGTCAATGATAAATATGAATTTTTTTTTTTTTTAAGTTTAAACAGTACACTCAAAAATGCACTTCTCTTATGTATCTACATAAATTATAATTTCATAGATTCGATAATATACCGTAATAATCACAGTGGTTGTAATATCCTGCATGGAGTGTCGTGGCCGAGTGGTCTAGCTTACCGGACTCAAGTTCTAGTGTTAGCAGCAGAATGTGGGTTCGAATCCCGGCCGTGACACTTGTGTCCTTGAGCAAGACCATAATTGCTTCTCTCCACCCAGGGGTTAAATGGGTACCTGTGAGGGCAGAATTGGTTGATTAGCCCTATATGCGCTGTAATGGCAGCAATTGAGCTGTATACACCCCAGGGAGTTGAGATGGTTTCAGGAATGATTTATTAGCCTTATGAGCAGGGGTAATGATATAATGCGCCTTGAGCACCACTTAGTTGGTGGATACGTGCGCTATATAAGTCCACATTATTTATTATTTATTATTTATGTATTATTTATTTATGTATTATTTATTTATTTATTTATTATTTATTTATTTAGTATTTATTTATTATTTATTTATTTATTATTTATTTATTTATTATTTATTTATTTATTTATTATTTATTTATTTATTTATTATTTATTTATTATTTATTTATTATTTATTTATTTATTATTTATTTATTATTTATTATTTATTTATTTATTATTCATTTATTATTTATTTATTATTTATTATTTATTTATTATTTATTATTTATTTATTATTTATTATTGTTGTTGTTGTTATTAATAATGTGTTGGCGGGATAGACTGATATCTGATACTGAGTGCAGCTGTGCACTTAAAGTAACAGTGCACTTTTGTTTTCATGTTTTCTGTCAGCTACATTCATATAGCCTGGATCCAATAGAAATTAATTTCGGTACATATTGACGGTAAAGACATGCTTCTCATGATTATTGTAAGAAATGTGTCGTATTATGTTTCCCTTTCTCAATAAAATATCAATGTTCCGATGAAAAAGGAAATTGCCAGAAATAGCGAAAAACACGAGCAATACATTTGAAAATCGATTGTGAAATTATTTTAGTAATTTTATTTAAAGATAAGGTATAATTGATGCTTATATGCACCAACTTTGTTTTTGATAATACCAATGCAGTACTTTCCCTTTAATTGTTTGCCTTACTGTAAGCATCCTGTTAATTTGTAAACAATGGTACAATTCGTCCCTAATTTGCCATAGTGACCAATCCGACTTTTTTCAATTTTAAGTTTTCCCGCCCATTAGTACATTCAGGAAGAGACCTACCATTGTATCTAATCCACATGCATGTATTCCTTATAGTACATTCAGGAAGAGACCTACCATTGTATCTAATCCACATGCATGTATTCCTTATAGTACATTCAGGAAGAGACCTACCATTGTATCTAATCCACATGCATGTATTCCTTATAGTTTTGGAGATAGAGAATGCATTCAAATGACGAATGCTCTAAATTAACTGGCTATTTTTGTAATTTGGCAAAGTGACCAATACCGCATTGGTCACTATGCCAACTTAATTCGGGATTGGTCACTATGGCAAATTAGGGATGAATTATCACTCACACTAGGTTCAATTATCACAAACACAAGAACCCTTTACTTTGTAATAAACATTCCCCCATTTAATGTCATTCATTATAGCTTTATCTAATGTCAGTGACCTATCACTATATTAATTATACTGATGTCCTCTCTACTGTACTGCTAGTCCAATAACTTTCTGACCCTACAGTCAGTTTTGAGTATGAGAATATCTTTGTTAAAGCCAGCTACAGATCTACAATAAATAATAATCCCAAATAAATAAGCCCAAAGGTACATCGTCTTAGCCTGTCTCCTATTATGTGTTCGTCTCTTCTACAAATCAACGGCCAGCTGAAGTAGTACACCCAAATCCAGTATTACATTACACTGGTCAACAATTTTTTTAAAGTTGTCTGCTTCGGAGATAAAATGTGCTATTTATTATGGATTTTGATGTGCTGAATTCAAATATGACACTTAAAATTGCTGATTGGCTACTGTTTCCAAGATATTTAAGTTTTTACATTTTACGTGCTATGTATTATGGTGTACATAGCATATTTTTAATCATGAATTATCATACGCTATTCCCATACGTGTACACATGTGCATGTACATCTTGAAAACTAGAGCCAATCAACAATTTTAAGCATCATTTCCATTCTCAGTGACCCATAATCAGTCAATTTGTTTCGGAAGCATTTTGGCTGTAGACCAGTGTTATTAACAACAAAATCAACAGCAATGTGTCGGACAAAGAGTAAATATTCGTGGCCGTGACGCTACGATCTTGGCGGTACTGCATTCGAGCTCATAGACAAAGTAATTATTGAAGAACAAAAAATATATCAACGTTCAATTCTGCCATATCTAGCTAGAACATGTCGCTAATTATGGCATTAATAGACAGAGCACACTACTATTAATTTTACGCGGTGATGACAGCTGTAATTGTACTTGGTGGTGGTGAAATTGATGATAACGATGATAATTATTATTTGTTGAATGTTGATCGGCGGCATTTCTATAACATAAATATCATCTCACACTTGGGAGCACCTCAAGTATATTCTGTAATATAGAAAATGCCGATATAATTCATTCATTATTTGATACTTTCTGTAAATCATATGTTAAGCGTGCGTGGAAATTGAGATCCGACATTATTCGGACTACAATGTAAATAATCTCTTCTTGCATACTTCGTTGCTGTAATTTTGTTTATATCTGTTTTATATTTTTACTATATTTTCTAGAACTCATTTAAAATCAACTTGGGTTCCAATGGTCATTGATAGCTATATGATTGATGGTACACCATCAGATTTGGTGTCGCGCGTGCATCCCTTGTTCTGGACAACACCTACGACGTCAAAACTGAGAGTGTATCATCACACATTTTTGTATCTTGTTAATTTGCTTTTAAATGTGTTTTGTATTATTTATGTGTATGTGTGTCGGACGCACTGCCTTTTGGCCGAGTGCCACTGTTGTAAAAGTGTAAGTCCAAATAAATAAATAAAATAAATAAAATAAAATATTAGATATGTCGGCTCAACATCAAACGAACTGATGTCTTTTGATTAAACCGACACTGTCCAAAGCCCAAACAACAACATGATATATACCAACGTAAGTTTACATCCGACTTAAGAACAAACGTTAAACCACGTACAGCACAATGCCAAACACTGTATTGCCAACTGTCTGTCGACAAGTCAACTAACATTTTTACAAACTAAAATCAACTAACAATTTATAACGTGGGGTCAATAGAGGGAATTACTATACCATTTTTGCTAACCATATGAGGAGTTAATGATGATGATCCGTGACAAGTGATCGAGGTCTCGTACAAAATATCTAAATGTCGGTGCTGGGGCGTTTTAGGCTACAAATAAACCATGCAGGGATGAAGCAACCTCGTTCACATGGCGTGGTCCCAGTGCAAGCTACCCCCACCCCCCCCCAAAAAAAAAAATCCATCGGCTACATTCAAGCACCTAATTTAAGGCTAGAGTGCACTGTGTACGCAGATACTGCTCGAAAGCCCTGGGGACTACTATAGGTTGTACATGAATTTATTGTTTTTATCCATATTGCGTGTGCATAATATTCAGTTTTTTGTGTCTGCTAATTTCCTTATTCTAATTTGATGCAAGTCTGGACTTTCAAACACAACATGACTGAATGTGTTAAATGTGTGAGGCCAGAAATTTGGACAACACACGGCATTTAATTTATAAACCTCCAAATGAAATGTTAATTTCTACCGAGTCCCTGTGCATTTTATCCTAAATATTTGGGCAAAAAGAAGAGGTTATGACACCTTAAACATCATTTTTATACCATGAAATTAAACAAACAGGTAGGCATACACATTATCATAATCATTATAAACGCTTGAGCGATTTAGCAATTAATAGTTGTTTGATCATAATAACTTACCTGATTGTGTCATGATGACACATAATCCCTGTGCCATAAGAGCTACAACGATGAAACCCAAGTAGCCCATGTTCTCGTTCCACCTTTTCCGCTGATGTCAGAGATGGTTATAGGAGATGAACGACTATCTCAAATGCAAACAAAATGAAACCAAAATTATGTTGTACTTTCCTTTTCAGTTTAACGAGTAAGTAAAAACATCAACACCTGGGATAAACTAATGTCATTATTTTCAAACTGAATGAAAACACCGACCAGTGAAGACTTTGGCATTTTGATATCTCACATTTCGGTAAATTATTGCAAAAATTCAACAGTCATATATTTTGATCATATTAAACAGTACATTTCTATTCAATGATTGCTGCTCATTAAAAATAATGTTGACAGGCAATCAATTGTGTACGTCAGTAGTGTGTAGGGTCTTGATTAGACAAAATGCATAACAAAGGAATTTAATTTGCATAACAATGGGATTAAAATTAGTAAAACAAAGGGTTTAATTATCATAACAATGGGCTTAATTAGCATAACAATGTGCCTAATTAGCGTAACAATGGGTGTATTGTTAAAAGTCGAAATCTTTATGAGACAAAATGCATAACAAAGGGGGTTGAATTAGCGTAACAAGGGATGTATTGTTAAAAGTCGAAATCTTTATGAGACAAAATGCATAACAAAGGGGGCTGAATTAGAATAACAATGGATGTATTGTTAAAAGTCGAAATCTTGATGGGACAAAATGCATAACAAAGAAATTAAAATTAGCGCGCCAAAGGGTGTGGTAGTGCCCAGACATCTATTGAACAAAAGGAGTCGAAGTCTTGGCGGGACAGAATTATTCATGAGGGATTATGGTATGATCAAAGGATGGAGGCCAAATCTTGATAGGACAGAATTATTCATGAGTATGGAAGTGTGTGAAAGAATGGAAAAGAAATTTGAACAATATGGATAACAGCATCAAAATCCCTGACCGGTGTTTGATGTGGGAAAAATGTGGGAAAGTAATCTCATAGAAGCAAACAACGATTGAGGACAAACAAAAGAAAAAGTCGAAATCTTGATGGGACAAAATGCATAACAAAGAAATTAATATTAGCGCGCCAAATGGTGTGGTAGTGACCGGACATCTATTGAACAAAAGGAGTCGAAATCTTGGCGGGACAAAACTATTCACGAGGGATTATGGTATGATCAAAGGATGGAGGTCAAATCTTGATAGGACAGAATTATTCATGAGTATGGAAGTGTGTGAAAGAATGGAAAAGAAATTTGAACAATATGGATAACAACATCAAAAACCCTGACAGGTGTTTGATGTGTGAAAAATGTGGGAAAGTAATCTCATAGGAGCAAACAACGATTAAGGACGAACAAAAAGAGATAATTAGCAAGTCAGTTATGAATATTAACTGTTCGATTTAATCATTAAAATAAATTATATTCGTGTATGTCTGTGTTTTAACGCTAGCTTTGTATCGACAAGTGTGATGCATAATGCCGCTGACGTTATACCGGGCCTACTAATAACACGTTCATTTTTAATTGTAAACTTTCATATTTCATTTTGAAGTGGAAACTATTGCATGGTCGAATTCGTTATTTATGGAAAAATTGCAATAAATTGCATTTATAGCAAACTATTACCGTTTTTATACATTTGTCGAGTAACGGGTCCATGCATATATCTAGGACCTTTCCTATAGTATTAAACATTACGCCTATTCGTACCCCACGTTGTTGCAGCCTAAGTTATCAACATTTTCAGGTTTTATTTTACATGTATTCTGGTTTTGTTTTGTTTTGCTTCGGTTTTGTTAATTTATAGAAAGTTTCATTTTACAATTACTCGCGTAATTGAACGGAAATGTGTTTCATGTCGCGCTGCATCCATCGGGGCCTATAGGTGTAAAAAAGCAAACATACAAATGACACAAAAATATAAACACAAAAGAACACATTCAACTCCGAATATATATATATATATATATATATATATATATATATATATATATATTTTTTTTTTTTAAATTTTAAATTCACGTAACAATGAATGGATCACCGATACAAATCACTATATAAAAGAAACTCAAAATTATTATAACTCAAAGTATTAATAATTACCAAGAAAAATACACATTAAACAAGAATTCCTATATAAAAACAATGTAAATCAAATATCTATTGGACTTAGCTTGTAAATTTTGTACACGTTATATGGTGATTTTGGGGAGAGGAAATGATGAGGGATGTATAGGACTAGGGTAATCAATAGATAGTCAAGTGAATTATAAGGAATATAACAGAATTAAAAGAAAGTCAAGTCACACTGAATTTTACCGGGATTAAGAGTCTACGTGACTCCTTGCAATAAATGTAACACGATAGATTTACACATCTCACTCGTTCATACCGAGCACATGGGACGAAGTGTTTTGGATTATATTTGATGTTTTTATTTTAATTTTAATTACAATAGTCTTTCTGAAACATCTGGTCTTTCATCATCACTCTTCCTCGTTCTCTTCCTCCTCATTTAGTTGAAGTAGTCCGTCAAATTTGCTATGGTGTTTAGGCATTACTCTGTTCAGAGCTTTGTTTACTTCCATGCCTTTATTTACTTTTTCTTCGAGATCTTCCGCAATATCCTGATGAGTGCCATTATCTTTCAGATGTAGGTAACTTGACAAAAAATCCTTGTATTTGTTGAAAAGATTCGCTTGACTGTCCAAAGGGTTTTCCTATTGGCTTTTTTCCTTGGCTTGATCTTCACTCATACCCCCGTTGACGTACTTTTCATATTTTTCACACCACATCTCTTCAGTAGCCTCTTTAGCCTCTTCCAACCAGTCTCGAAAAGTGGCATTGTCTTCCAATTCAGAACTAGACTCATCCTCTTCCGATGATTCGTCATATTCCACCTCCGTATCGGATTCTGGAATCATCTTCCTCGAAATCTTCGTCTTCATCCTGCGTAGATTCAGTTTCACAAGTTTCTATTTCCGAATCTTCAAATCTACGTTTTAAAATCGGGTTCAGAATTATCGACGTCAGAATTGTCAGATTGGATAGCTTTAATTTCAGAATCATCGTCAACTTCATCCATTTTAGATTTCTCTTCATTATGTACATGTTCTGCATGCCTCCGTAGGTTATATCTCCGTCCAAAGCTTTTGCCGCACTGGTGACAAGCATGGGGTTTGACAGCAGAAATAACATTCATGTTGAATCTCTGATGCTTAATCTCCGATTGACAAGAAACGGAAGAAATAGTTTATATATAGGCCTATAACTACTCATTTCGCTGCTCATTTGCTCATTTTGCTGCTCATTTGCTCATTTTGCTACTCATTTCGCTGCTCATTTGCTCATTTCGCTGCTCATAATACATTCTATTTTCAAACATGGTTTGTCTTCAAGATTAATTTTCTTTGCTCAGCTTTTTTTTATTATTTACTGTCAGTCACCCCAAACAAGGCCAAAAAGCCACTAGTAAGAGTGTAAGGGGTTACATTTGCGATAACATCCACCATTTAAGCAAGATTACATTTGTTGATATTTTTCTTAAACTTAATTAGATCGTAAGTTGGTGGAAAACAATCAGCAGGAAGGTTGTTCCATTGTAATGCTGTTCTAGGGAAGAAGCTATCCAAATGGAACTTACTCTTGATTTTGGGGAGTCGAAGATAGTGAGGGTGTTCACCTGCTTGTTTAGCAAAACGAGTAACACGAGAGAAATCCCTGCGCTTAGGTACCAACTCATGTAGCTCAGCAGAACAATCCCCGTAGTAATAACGGTAGAACAGTGAAAGGCTGGCTACATTCCTACGATGTGAGAGAGGTTGGAGGGAGGAAAAAAGCTCCTCACCAACTAGTCCCTTGATGCGGTGTTGCAGTCTATCAAGAACAGATAGTGATGCTTTGGAGGCACCTGTCCAGATATGGGCACAATATTCCATCTACATTTGTAGAGGTAGAGGATGGCCTCAGGGGTCAGTATTTTGCTTGACCGATAGAAGGATCCTATCATCTTGGAGACTTGTTTCCCCACCTCTGAGAAGTGTTTTTCCTGCGAATTAATTCTTAAAGGATATGCTGTTGCCTAAGCAAATAGGTAAGTTCCAGTACTCATAAATATTTTTGTTAAAGTTTACTCTGATATTGAACAAATCAAATTATAACGTTGTTTTTATTTTTTATATTTCTATTTATCATTTTATTTTGAAATTTGAATTATTCTATGTTTTATTTTATTATATTTTTAGGTCGTGCGTACTAAAGTTTGGTAATTCATTTTAGGATTAGTTTGGGTGATATTAAAATAAGGTTCGTTAATTTAAATTCTTATATATTTATGGAATCAACAAAAGTAAGTAAATTGAACACAACAAAAACACTACTCGTTAAACGAAACAAACAAAACAAATACATAAAAAGTCAGATATTGCAACATAAACCAAACATGGTTTGAGCAAATGAGCAGTTAAGTACATATTTTTTTAAATCGTTAATATTGTTTGAAAATAGTTTATATATAGGCCTATAACTACTCATTTCGCTGCTCATTTGCTCATTTCGGTGCTCATTTGGTCTTCTTAAGTTTGGTTTATGTTGCAATATCTGACTTTTTATGTATTTGTTTTGTTTCTTTCGTTTAACGAGTAGTGTTTTTGTTGTGTTCAATTTACTTACTTTTGTTGATTCCATAAATATATAAGAATTTAAATTAACGAACCTTATTTTAATATCACCCAAACTAATCCTAAAATGAATTACCAAACTTTAGTACGCACGACCTAAAAATATAATAAAATAAAACATAGAATAATTCAAATTTCAAAATAAAATGATAATTAGAAATATAAAAAATAAAAACAACGTTATAATTTGATTTGTTCAATATCAGAGTAAACTTTAACAAAAATATTTATGAGTACTGAACTTACCTATTTGCTTAGGCAACAGCATATCCTTTAAGAATTAATTCGCAGGAAAACACTTCAGAGGTGGGGAAACAAGTCTCCAAGATGATAGGATCCTTCTATCGGTCAAGCAAAATACTGACCCTGAGGCCATCCTCACCTCTACAAATGTAGATGGAATATTGTGCCCATATCTGGACAGGTGCCTCCAAAGCATCACTATCTGTTCTTGATAGACTGCAACACCGCATCAAGGGACCAGTTGGTGAGGAGCTTTTTTCCCCTCCAACTCTCTCACATCGTAGGAATGTAGCCAGCCTTTCACTGTTCTACCGTTATTACTACGGGGATTGTTCTGCTGAGCTACATGAGTTGGTACCTAAGCGCAGGGATTTCTCTCGTGTTACTCGTTTTGCTAAACAAGCAGGTGAACACCCTCACTATCTTCGACTCCCCAAAATCAAGAGTAAGTTCCATTCGGATAGCTTCTTCCCTAGAACAGCATTACACTGGAACAACCTTCCTGCTGATTGTTTTCCACCAACTTACGATCTAATTAAGTTTAAGAAAAATATCAACAAATGTAATCTTGCTTAAATGGTGGATGTTATCGCAAATGTAACCCCTTACACTCTTACTAGTGGTTTTTTGGCCTTGTTTGGGGTGACTGACAGTAAATAAATAAAAAAAGCTGAGCAAAGAAAATTAATCTTGAAGACAAACCATGTTTGAAAATAGAATGTATTATGAGCAGCGAAATGAGCAAATGAGCAGCGAAATGAGCAAATGAGCAGCAAAATGAGCAAATGAGCAAATAAGCAGCAAAATGAGCAGCGAAATGAGTAGTTATAGGCCTATATATAAACTATTTCTTCCGTTTCTTGTCAATCGGAGATTAAGCATCAGAGATTCAACATGAATGTTATTTCTGCTGTCAAACCCCATGCTTGTCACCAGTGCGGCAAAAGCTTTGGACGGAGATATAACCTACGGAGGCATGCAGAACATGTACATAATGAAGAGAAATCTAAAATGGATGAAGTTGACGATGATTCTTAAATTAAAGCTATCCAATCTGACAATTCTGACGTCGATAATTCTGAACCCGATTTTAAAAAGCGTAGATTTGAAGATTCGGAAATAGAAACTTGTGAAACTGAATCTACGCAGGATGAAGACGAAGATTTCGAGGAAGATGATTCAGAATCCGATACGGAGGTGGAATATGACGAATCATCGGAAGAGGATGAGTCTAGTTCTGAATTGGAAGACAATGCCACTTTTCGAGACTGGTTGGAAGAGGCTAAAGAGGCTACTGAAGAGATGTGGTGTGAAAAATATGAAAAGTACATCAACGGGGGGTATGAGTGAAGATCAAGCCAAGGAAAAAGCCAATAGGAAAACCCTTTGGACAGTCAAGCGAATCTTTTTCAACAAATACAAGGATTTTTTGTCAAGTTACCTACATCTGAAAGATAATGGCACTCATCAGGATATTGCGGAAGATCTCGAAGAAAAAGTAAATAAAGGCATGGAAGTAAACAAAGCTCTGAACAGAGTAATGCCTAAACACCATACCAAATTTGACGGACTACTTCAACTAAATGAGGAGGAAGAGAACGAGGAAGAGTGATGATGAAAGACCAGATGTTTCAGAAAGACTATTGTAATTAAAATAAAAATAAAAACATCAAATATAATCCAAAACACTTCGTCCCATGTGCTCGGTATGAACGAGTGAGATGTGTAAATCTATCGTGTTACATTTATTGCAAGGAGTCACGTAGACTCTTAATCCCGGTAAAATTCAGTGTGAATTGACTTTCTTTTAATTCTGTTATATTCCTTATAATTCACTTGACTATCTATTGATTACCCTAGTCCTATACATCCCTCATCATTTCCTCTCCCCAAAATCACCATATAACGTGTACAAAATTGACAAGCTAAGTCCAATAGATATTTGATTTAGTACATTGTTTTTATATAGGGATTCTTGTTTAATGTGTATTTTTCTTGGTAATTATTAATACTTTGAGTTATAATATTTTTGAGTTTCTTTTATATAGTGATTTGTATCGGTGATCCATTCATTGTTACGTGAATTTAAAATATAAAAAAATAATAATAATAAAAATAAAAAACCAAAAAAAAATATATATATATATATATATATATATATATATATATATATATATTCGGAGTTGAATGTGTTGTTTTGTGTTTATATTTGTGTGTCATTTGTATGTTTGCTTTTTTACACCTATAGGCCCCGATGGATGCAGCGCGACATGAAACACATTTCCGTTCAATTACGCGAGTAATTGTAAATGAAACTTTCTATAAATTAACAAAACCGAAGCAAAACAAAACAAACCAGAATACATGTAAAATAAACCTGAAAATGTTGATAACTTAGGCTGCAACAACGTGGGCAATGAATAGGCGTAATGTTTAATACTATAGGAAAGGTCCTAGATATATGCATGGACCCGTTATCCGACAAATGTATAAAACGGTAATAGTTTGCTATAAATGCAATTTATTGCAATTTTTCCATAAATAACGAATTCGACCATGCAATAGTTTCCACTTCAAAATGAAATATGAAAGTTTACAATTAAAAATGAACGTGTTATTAGTAGGCCCGGTATAACGTCAGCGGCATTATGCATCACACTTGTCGATACAAAGCTAGCGTTAAAACACAGACATACACGAATATAATTTATTTTAATGATTAAATCGAACAGTTAATATTCATAACAGACTTGCTAATTATCTCTTTTTGTTCGTCCTTAATCGTTGTTTGCTCCTATGAGATTACTTTCGAGTCCTTTTGTTCAATAGATGTCTGGGCACTACCACACGCTTTGGCGCGCTAATCATTCAGGGTTTATCAGGTGGTCCATTCTCTCGTATTGGGATCAATATCATTATAGCAATCCCGTAGGGGGGCCATCAGAACAGCTCTACACTGATTGTTATTAGTTAACTGTATCTTCACCAGTATGACCATCATCTGTTTATTCTACCAGTACGTGCGAGAATTAGGATTTATTGAAGCCGAGGATAAATGCTGAACTAAGAGAGTAATGTATTCCTTTCCTCACAGTTAGGTTATTTCTCAGATGGAGCGCATTTGCATATGCTGTTAATGTTGATGGGAACCTAGAGTACGCAAGGTTTCTGGTGCAGAGTAACCCGTCAAAGTTCAAGTAACCCGTGCACGTCCAAGACCATCGAAAGCAACACACCAATACATCAGGGGGGCCAAGGAGGGCCCCCCCCCCGCCCAAATCTTCCAAAAAGAGAATATTTTCATGTCTGTTGTAGCATGTTTGTTTCCCCAGTATCTCATCTTTACGCAGTACACGCAGTCAATGTAAATACAATGACATAAACACAAAATAGTCCTTTTTAGGACTTTATTTTACATAATATTGTTTGATTCTCCCCGTTAATTATTATTTTTATTTTATTTATTTATTTTGTTTTGTTATTTGAATCACATCCCATTTCAACGTCAACCAACTACTATAGAAAGTAGAAAACGCTATCCCGTTGTTATTCATTTTGTCTCATCAAGATCACAACTTTTAACAATACAACCCTTCTTACGCTAATTTTAAACACGTTGTTATGCATTTTGTCCTATCAAGATTTCGACTGTTAACAAACCATCTCTTCTTACGCTAATTTTAATTTCTTTGTTATGCATTTTGTCCTATCAAGATTTGGCCTCCATCCTTTGATCATACCATAATCCCTCATGAATAATTCTGTCCCGCCAAGATTTCGACTCCTTTTGTTCAATAGATGTCTGGGCACTACCACACCCTTTGGCGCGCTAATTTTAATTTCTTTGTTATACATTTTGTCCCATCAAGATTTCGACTTTTAACAATACATCCCTTGTTATTCTAATTCAGCCCCCTTTGTTATGCATTTTGTCTCATAAAGATTTCGACTTTAACAATACATCCATTGTTATTCTAATTCAGCCCCCTTTGTTATGCATTTTGTCTCATAAAGATTTCGACTTTTAACAATACATCCCTTGTTACGCTAATTCAACCCCCTTTGTTATGCATTTTGTCTCATAAAGATTTCGACTTTTAACAATACAACCTTTGTTACGCTAATTCAACCCCCTTTGTTATGCATTTTGTCTCATAAAGATTTCGACTTTTAACAATACAACCTTTGTTACGCTAATTCAACCCCCATTGTTATGCTAATTCAACCCAAGTGTTATGCATTTTAACAATACATCCATTGTTACGCTAATTAGGCCCATTGTTATGCTAATTAAGCCCATTGTTATGCTAATTAAACCCTTTGTTTTACTAATTTTAATCCCATTGTTATGCAAATTAAATTCCTTTGTTATGCATTTTGTCTAATCAAGACCCTACACACTACTTACGTCGAATTTTATATTTTGATTTAAGTAAAAATTCTACTATAGATTTTATATTGACCAGAGTTAAAGAAATGCATTTTTCTTAAAAGGTTTTGATCAATTACTGAGACTCTTATACTATTTCATCATGGGTTGGTGCGCGTGGGTGTGGTTGTATGATTATGGGCAACTCCGGCAGTACTGTGTCATAATGATGATTAATCAAACGTAACATTTTCCATAAGGGACAATTATTGGCTTTGCTGAATTTGGAACTCAAAACATTCGTTTTGTTCCCTTAAAATAAGGGTATTATTTTAGATCCTAGGAGACTAAGACTACAATGATCAGTCCCTTGGGAAAACCCAAAGGACTGATCTTATTGAACTAGGGGGGTGGGAGATGACAACCTTCACGTGGTCCACCCTGTTTCAACTAATGTCATCAAACCGATGTATGCAGCTACTAGCACTCTAAGCTGCTCATCATCATACGAAAGAAGAAGATTGAACTAGGGACACCGACTAGCGCCTTTTATCCAACAAAAATATTTATTAACCTTGCGCACGGGTGAGCGGCACCCGAACACAAGAGGGGATAATTAACGAACGGCGGACTAAGCCAAGGAGCAGTTCGTTTTGGTGGAAATGTACCACCGCCTAGGGAATGATTATACCTCAATGGAATTAGAGCAAAAAAAAAGAAAAACTTTGGCCGGATTTCGAGCAGAAAAGATTAAGTGCCCTGTGTGACACCCCAGGAGTGCGTGGGTGACCTCAGACTAATGAGTGCACATAGCCACATGTTTATTGAAAACAAAAGGTCAGTGGATTAGACCATTTCAGAAAATGGGGGTGCGGGTGGGTAATGATGCAAGGAAACACAGCATCATTGCAATGTAAAGTACATGTAGGCCTACATAAATACAATATACAACGTATAATTCTGAGTTAAAAATTGTTCAACTTTTGGAACTTTTATTTAGTTACATTTTTCCACAAAAGTATGACAAAATATAAACAAGGCTGTAATGTCACATTCATTTTTGGCACAACCAGTTATGTACAATGAATTATACATAGATTAACTGAATTTATTCAGGGAAAATTGTTTGTTGCTGTAGTGGTAGTTTGTTTAAGTACCAGGATAGTTTCTCTAGTTTAATTAATTTGTTTAAGTTCAATAAAGTTTTGTATTAATGTTTTGTTACACATATAATTACTGCTACATATAACTTGCCATTCACTTAACTCAGGTAAATGTTTATGAACTCATGATGAGAAGCTTTCAAGAGACTCAATGGTTGAATTGTTGCCACTGTTTCTATTTTGTATTAACCAAGCAGCTGAAATGGATGCTATTGTGCTATAGATCATATACACTATAGTGAGATGAAAACAATTATTTAGTAAAGTATTTTATCAAGATAACCCAAAGAATGTTCAACTTTGCCGAAACAACAAACTTCTTTTGCTGTGCCATTTTATATGCCATTTTATGCCTTTTTATTATTCAACATAGATGTAACAATATTTATATTTATGTGTTGATGTAATTTATTTAACTCAACATAAGTTTTGATTTGTCTTATGTTTCACCCTCCATATTGAAACATTAATAACTTTAAATTACAACAAAACACTGTATTAATTTTCAGTCAGGGTAACCAGTCATTTGTATTTCAGCCTTGTTTATATTTTGTCATACTTTTGTGGAAAAATGTAACTAAATAAAAGTTCCAAAAGTTGAAACATTTTTAACTCAGAATTATACGTTGTATATTGTATTTATGTAGGCCTACATGTACTTTACATTGCAATGATGCTGTGTTTCCTTGCATCATCACCCACCCGCACCCCCATTTTTTGAAATGGTCTAGTCCACTGACCTTTTGTTTTCAATAAACATGTGGCTATGTGCACTCATTAGTCTGAGGTCACCCACGCACTCCTGGGGTGTCACACAGGGCACTTAATCTTTTCTGCTCGAAATCCGGCCAAAGTGTTTCATATGTACCAGTAAGCTCAATAAACCTCACAAGGATACAGTGTTGCCAAAGACAGTAATTAAATGGTTTATTCTGATCAATAATTCTTGTATTGAATTGCAATGGCAAAGATAAGGCTAAACCTCGCCTCGTTATTTAAATACAATTCAATAACTTTATAAACACAATCCTCACAATATACCTCAATGTGAATAACCTTGTGTAAACCTCACCACGTATCTTAAAACCAGTATACCTCAACTAGGCTTAGCCCTGAAACAGGTATACCTCCCAACAGGTTATAATATTAACCACAATACAGATCAAGTGAAAGGTCGGTAACAGATTATCTAACGGGGTTGATTACACCTGAGGATTACCATAATCCTCACAGGAACTCAGAGCGCTACAACCAATGAACATCACCGGGCTAGCAAGCATAAAGGTATTAATAGGACCACAATCTAGCCGTCAATCCCACCAGAGGTGTACAACAAACAGCATGTAATCCTCAACCCTCATATGCCTCTCAGCCTTCCCAATAATAGGTCCAAAACTTCAACTCACGCTCACTCACGTTCCCACAACAATCCTACCCCAAACAGTCCTAAAATCTGCCTAATTGTAATAATTTACAACCAACCTCACTGATCACGCCAGCTGTAGCTTCCTGCCTCCGCTACGCTGTACAAAACAAAAACGCCTTACTGCGTCCACGCACTTATATCAGCCTTCAAGTCCGCTATACCTCAGCAACAGGACAGCTTACGTTGCGACCATTCAGCATCAAGCGCTCAGCAATAAGTGCCGGCACGCGAAAACCATGATCACGCGACTTGGTTACAGGATCAAGACCATGCCCACGCAATGCGTACTGCGCGCTGCCAGCGCATGCGTGATCAGAGCCCTAAACTTACATATAAGTCTACCACTGTTTCGTCACAATATTTCTATATAACTCACACATTCCCATAATTCATTAGACTGACAGGTTGTTCCCCAATTGCGCATTTTGTTCATGAACTACATGTAAATTGCCATATTTCTTTGCAAATGGCATTATAGATTAAACATGGGTTATTAAATGTCATAATGTATATGGGGTATTTTGTACACGAACATGAAAATGATAATGTCAATTTAGATTCATTGTGCTTTCATGAGTAGTTCTAGGAATACAGTTTTTTATTTATTTATTTATAATTTTTATTTATTTTTTTTTTTATTTTTTTTACTACGGCCTCTGGCGCCTGCGGGAACGTGCCTCATCCCAGCATTTTATCAATCCGTTCTGATGTTTTTCTTTATATTTCTCTACAGATGTGACAGAGAAATGTTAATACATAACTATTATTGATGGTTTAATAAAATCTGACAAAACAGCCGGTGGGCCGAAAACAATCATAAATACTTTAATGCATTAGGTAACTGATTTGTCATAGTATAACTTATTTTAATATAGACAAGCTTAAATTTGCATACATAAATTATTAATTTAGCTGGAGGTTCAGTAGTAGCGTCCTCTACAAACTGGTAAAGGTACGGAAGCTTACCATCCGTGTTACTTAGATTATTTATCATGGAAAGACGGAATAGTTATCTTGGAAACACTGATTGCCTTTTTTTTCATGATAATTATTTCGTCTTTCCATGATAGCTATTATGGTAATCCATCTTTCCAGTCTTTCCATAATGAAGAAAACCTCTGTAACTCGGAAACATGGATGGTCATTTAAACTTCCGTATAAAGGCGATCGTGGCTTCGCCACTCTCGATCTGGGTTCTGGGTTGGCGCCTTCACTAAAGGCTATCCCAGCCCCCACCAACGACCTGCTCAAAATTCGGATTCCTAAGCAAAGTAATGGGCCTGTTAAAAAAAAGTGTTTTAAGTGCCACCCTGAAATTCCTGGTGCCCCTAGGTTCCCCCACTGAACCAACCGTAGTTACACGACTGATCAATCATATTTACTAAACAACAAAATTCCGTACACATCTAATGTTATTCATATAACCCCTTGTCATATATACCCCTTGTCAACTTGTGCAATTCGTATATTTATTTTTAGTATCTTTTAACTGTGTGTTTTTATATAATTTGGTGTGAATTTTAATGTAATGTTTTAACTCCTTTGTACATTGAAGCGCTTTTGGCCTTTGGGCCATATGCTTAATTTGATGTGAAATAAACCAGCAATATAAATATAATATTCATAATGTTATAACAATTAATACACCGTACTAGGCTATAGGCATATACTTCAGTCTAAGTTTCCCATAATTTTTAAAGACACACTTTCACAGGGAGCACTGAATGACATGGTCTTATATTTTGAGCTCAGAATTTGTTTCGAATATCAGCTTGCATGATGGTTTTTTTAATTTTTTTATTCTTAACCGTTCTAAAGCACTTACGAAAGTTTTCGCAATTGTACATGTTGTTGCGAAATTATTTATTAAAAAATACACAAATTGGTACAGTCACTGCTGTATAACTTGCTACAGCCTCGACTGTTACATTATCAGTAAAGTCTTGAGGTGGATTTTAAGATATGAGATGCACCATAGACGTAGACGTGCAGTTACAATATTATGATGAAGGCACTGTATGGTTACTGTAAAATTACCGTGTGAACGCACACACTAAATCTATAATGTAATTGAGATGTTTTCTATTCGCTGATGGCTCTAGCAGCTGCCAGCGTGTCATGAGTAGGCCTGGTTCATATTTTTTCAACGGTCACAGAATTTTTTTTTACTGGGTACGAGCAAAAGGTGGAATTTGTGGATCGTTCACAAGGGTCATAGGCCCTATACGTTGCGCTATAATTTTTTGTAGCATTATGCATTTTTAGTTAATCTTCAAACAATTAATTTAAGGATTGCCTTTCAAATATTGTTGCTTTCCATAAACCCTGAAGGTAGACACATCCTTCAAGTCTCTATATTAGTCTTATATAAATAAATACACAGCAGTATACATTTCGGGAAACTTATACAGAGGGTCCCAAAACAATTACCAATTTGTTGTTAAAATTTATCCATAATTACTTTGCCTTATATTATGTTGCCCTATTATTTTGGGGCGAAGGTCTAATTTTATTTATGGAAACAGTATGAATGTTTCTTGTTGAAATGTTCAGCATAATATTCATTAAAAAGTGACATAAATAATGTACCATTTTCATTGGACTTAATTTATCCATAGGAAGTATATTTTAAAAGATACATATGATACAATCAAAATGCTATTTTGATCCAAAATACAGACGTATTTGGACGGCTAAAGTCAAGCTGACCAGAGCGAAGTGGTCGGGACCGACGGAACACTCATTCTTATAAAGTGCACACTTCGAGCAGACATGCTTTGAACGGGGCCTTCGCAGCCAGTTCGGTATGGCTTAATAAGGCCATGCTGCTACCAGATGCAATTCCAACGATATCCCCGCTGGGAAGGCTCCAACGAAGAAGAGATGTGCTTTTTTAAAGTGAGAAAGACTCAAGGTAAGTGGCCATTTAGTTACACTCCCATGCATAACACCGTAATGTTAGCATTGCCTTCGGTGTGTGTTCCAACCGTATGAGGTTGCGCTGCGTTTCACGGTACATCCGTGGCTGGGTTATCGCTGTTCGAGTGCATGTTTATATTACGCAAGTCTTGTGTAAACACGTTGCCAGCATGTTGTAAAGCTTAAATCCTTTAGGTCAATATGAGTTAAGTCTAATTTCCATACAATCTATGATACAATGGGGCTTAGTGTTTATTACCCGATCAAAGTCTGGCACCAAACCACATACCACATATCTCCGGGAGAATGTATAGAAATTCTCTGCCTTTGTGTACGTCACGAACGTTTCGTTAAAACTTAGACAATTCGGGGGGGTAAATTTTTGATTATTAGATAAACCATTAATAATCCACTCGATTAAAAAAACATTTAAAATTGTTTTTAATTCATACCAATCAATATAACAGCACCAAAAAATAAAGTTTGGTAAATACACTCTTCACACAGGACCTTAAGGTCAAAACCTGAGCTAGCTACCGGTGCTGGCTCAGCTATGCCCCCCCCCCCCCGGGTAATAAACTAGAGAAAGGGGACAGCTGTTGAGCTACTTATAGTAATACAAATATTATTAAACTAGAACACTATCGAGTCTACAGCACACTGTCCGCTACACAAATGTTCCAATTCACACGCCTTTCACCCACGTGTTCACCAACCTGGACACACCCAATGTGTATTACATTATTAGGACAGACCGAACATAATGTAAAAGACATACATGTACAAATTGAACTGGTTAACCCTATCGGGCCTGGGGGGGCACAATGTTCCCCCTATGACATTTTAAAAATAATATCTCCAGAACGCTTTGTCAAATTACGCTGAAAGTTTCTCTAACTTTTCCTTACTATTCTTTGAAACCCCCTCAAGCAAAACTTAACGATGGGTGTTTATGGTTGCCATGGCAACCGTTTATTTTGAATAGATCCAATTGAATTTCCACTTTTTTGTTAAAAATGTTAGATTTTTGATACTGTAAGGCATTTTATCAACTTCCAATCTTTAAACTGGACAATTGAATCATGTGACCACTTCCAATTCATTCTGGGAATCCATTATGGTCGCCATTAAGTTTAAATGCAATACCTTATATTTTGCCCCAAAGACCTGTTTTCAGAATGTTTTGCTCAATATATAAATTTATCATCAATAGTACCTTTTATGTTATTAAATCTGCCTTTATTCTACTTTTGGTAAAAACAATCCCAATTATGGTTCAAAATTTTTAAAAATAATGTTTTTGGGGAAAATACCCCAAAATGTTACTTGTAACGCCCTCTAGTGGTGATCTGAATGACATCACACTGTTACTTGTACAAAAGGCAATATTAATGACAAATTTCATGACCAATGGAACTACTATTTTTTACAAAAATTAGGAAAATTTACCCAAATATGCGTATAGCGCCCCACTAACGGTGACCTATGAAAGCTTTCATGACCTCATACGATAGATTGTGTCAAACCGAACATGTGTCAAACCGATAAATCATACATTATGATCACTTTCTTGGTTGTGTTACAGTATAACAGTATATATTAAGAATATCAAACGTTTACAAATAAATACTAGTACCTTGTAAGTACATGCATGTATCTCAATATAAAATAATGAGAAGCAGATCACAAGTACCGACTATAAGTAAATGGTTATTTTTTCGGTTCCAGTTTGTCTTGTCTTTTGCAAAATTTTTGCCGTCCCCATTTTATCCCTGAAAATTATTGTGGGGATCAGCACTTCGCCCCCTGCCCCCCCCCCCCCACTGGCTACGCCACTGTTTGTGACATGTACAGAGGGTGTCCGTTTAGCATTTAAATGCATTCCTAAGCGCGTTTATTTTGAGGTTCGTGTGCATAATGTACTTGTGATTTTAGAGAAAAACTATAAGGCGAAATATTTTTGTAACCCCTTGTTATTAGTGGCGAAAAATTTAAATGCTTGTTATTTATTTATCCCGAGGAAGACTATAAGTCACGATTGGATCGTCTTGACATTTTACCGTTGTCTTTTAGAAGAGAAATTGGTGATCTTATATATTTTTTTAATTGTAAAATTATACATTTTGATATTAATCGTTATGTTAGTTTTAATGTAACTCAAGGCCGTCCTACCACCAGACTTTCTTCTGATCCTTATATGTTAACTGTTCCTAGGTGTAAAACTGAATCACATAATTCTTTTTATTTTCAGCGGATTGTTCCAATCTGGAATCAACTTCCTTTGGCAGCAAGATCTGACATTTCACTTTCGTCGTTTAAATCTCAAGTGTCTCAGTTTTATAGAATAAAATTTGCTTCCAGTTTTTCGGTAGATAATAATTATTTGTACATGGATGTCTTTTTGCCATTGCTCTCTCTGTCGGCGTAATCAAGGGCGCAACCACGTGTTGAAAGTTGGGGGGGTCCCAAGCAGCCAACAGCAACGTGATCTGCGGGCGAGCGAAGCGAGCACGCCACTAGCAGCTGGGGTCTTGGTTCAATATCACGTATTTCAGCGTGTTGATGGAAGTGTTGCATAATTGTGATGTCATGAATGACATTACTAGGATCATGTATACATAAAATACCAAAAAATTTTATTAATTAGATTAAGCTAGTAGTAAAGCTACACACAGACTGTGCTAACTGTGTGACACAGTTAGCATGATTCACTTGACCACCTGTTTTTTTTATTTATTTTAACTTTCACCTGTGAAATATGGATGTTTCACGATAATAAACGCTTATCGGACTATTTTGGACCTCCCCAGAAAATAAGGTCTTCCAGAAGTTGGGGAGGTCCACATAAAAGTAGGGGGGTCGTGACCCCCCCGACCCCTCCAGTGGTTGCGCCTTTGGGCGTAATTAATTAATTCGTTGCTTAATGTTGTCTTTTCTGTCCAAACTTGCTTCAGCGGCCCTCCAGTGGTGTAACGGGGTCGGGGGATGGGGGGTGTAACGAGGTATATAATGTTTAGTGTTTTTTTTGTGGTAGGATGGCCTTGTAGAGGTGCTGTCACCTGTTTTATCTTACCACTCACTGGCTTTGTTTAACATGATTTTTTGTGTATTTTTCGTTTTTTAGGGTTTGGTTTTATATTTAATTGATGTAATCTGATTGTCAGTGTAAAATGTAACTTTTGTTTTTGTTTAATATGTCAAGAGTATCGCTACGGTGTTTATATTTTTTGCAAATCAACCTTGTTTGCATGGTTGTGTATGCAGGGTTTTTCCTTGTTGTTAGAATATCATCTTTGCCTAGCATATCCTGACCAGGGCCAGTCAGCCTTTTTACAATCATTGCATTGTTCTTACCATGTATTTTGTTTTATTGTTTACACTGATGTGTCACTGCGCCATGAGCGTCTCTTTTGACGGATACCGGCGCATTACAAATGATCATTATTATTATTATTATTATTAAAATAAAATAACAAAATAAAAAATTGGGGGAAAATACAATGCCCTTTGTGATTATTTTTTTGTGAGAAACTACTAACCCCTCGTGATTTTCTGGGGAACTGCAAACGTGTAATATTTTATTGATTGATTCATTGATTCATTCATTTATTCATTTTTTTTTTTTTTACTTTTTTTTTTTATACTTGGAAAGCACTAATTATACTGTGCTATACACACGTCGGTGTAGGGCAAAATTAAATCAATTTAAATATACTTTTTCTTCTTCTAAGTGAGACTTATCCGACAAAAAAGGATAGTTGCAAAGCTCACAGCACCTTAAAACTTAACACATACTTAGACCCTAACATGTAGTTGTATCCTAGGTTGTGACGTCATGGTGAGGTCATAAGATATCGAATTACACTAAATCAAATTTTAATATTAACATTGTATAGGTTTTTCTGTGGGAAAATGCATGGAAATTTACACCATTCTCATTGAATGCGGCATTTGTACAGTACATGTCCCACAGTATTACATGAGTATGTGTGTTGTGTACGAAGCGTCAATGAAATTTGTGCTTTGCTCAGACTACTTCGCAGAATCTTGCTTTAAAATAGAACGGGTCAAACTACAGTTACAAGGCTCAGACTGTCAGAGCAGATGTTGTACCTACAATATATGACTTTCCTGTACATCTATAGAAGGTAATTTTTCTTATAATTTTAAAATTAAAATTAGTTGACTTTTAAATATTATGCACTTCATGTACACATACGTGTTTTTAAATAAATCGACCAATTTTCTCATTAATACATATTTACTCTAGAGAGAACTGTGACATATGTACTGCACTTAAGTCCATTTATTGTATTTGCATCTTTACTTTTCATCAGATATTTTGGAGATGTTAATCATTTTGGGCCCCAGGCCCACTATCCAGTAGGCATACAAAAGTATCTAAAAAATCTCAAAAATGTCAAAGCCTTGTTTGATTTATAAGCCGTTTTAATTTGTTTTATACCTATACTTTTACAGTGTCACATAAAGTAGGTGATGTATGGTCCATATATTTGTTTCTTCCCTGGTTTCCCTTGTTGTGAGGAAGTTAATCACCTTAAAATGAGACATTTTATAAATTTATTGTTAAAAGTATGCTAGAAGTTCCAGAATGAGTGTTATTGGTGGGCTCATAGCCTAATAATTCTATTTTTGGCATTACATAGATAGATCTGTGTTTTTATTGACAGAGTATGTGTAAATAAACATTTGAAATTGAAATGATTTATTTATTATCTTCCAGCGTAAGAAGAAACGAAAGCCACCCAAAGTACGATAAGGCTCACACGAGATGGTGGTGAATGTTGATAACCAACCTTTAGAGGAACCCAAGACACTAGAAGTTACCACTGCAGTGAAATACCCTGATGTGTCCATTATTCAGAAAGAACAGTCGTACTTTTAACAAAATGGTCAGAGCACAGACCAGATTAGAAGATTTTAAGATTAGCCAGGAGGTGAAAATAAGAACTTTTCAATATAAGATTTATACTAATGTATTGATGACATAACTGCAGGATTTTTAAAATGAATATTGTCAACACTCAGCATTGCACCTAATTTTGTTAAAAATGTGGCTTGAATTTTGAAATCGGGTGAAAAAGGTTTTCAGGCACTGCACTTAATTTAAATACAAAATGAATTACTTTTGATTTTGAGGCAAGAAATCCAGATATTCTTTTTAACTTATGTAGTTTATTTCTTTTCTTTTTTATTATTTTATCAACTTAATTGAATTTAATTTTGCAAATGGAATAATGTGTATAAATTTTTAATCGAAAAGCAATAATAAACTTCCCACAATAATTGTTCAATAACCAAAAAGAGTCTAGAAAAAAGAGAACAACAAAATGGTCAGCAAATTTTTCCAAAATTGTTTATTTTTAAATATTGGCTTTGATTAGCCGGTTAGCAAATGTCTAAATGGTTAGTGCTGTTTTTTCGTTTAACCATCCCAGCACTAATTGTAATTTAAATTTATAATAATAATAATAATAATAATAATAATAATAATAATAATAATAATAATAATAATAATAATAATAATAATAATAATAATAATAATAATAATAATAATAATAATAATAATAATAATAATAATAATAATAATAATAATAATAATAATAATAATAATAATAATAATAATTTCCAAAAATGCTATAATAGGGCGACTTTCCCATAGACTTGTGCACAAAATTTCCCCCTCCCTTTTCCCTCTTAATAATATCCTCCTCCAACCCAAATTTTCACACATTGATTGTTTCAGCCCAACGAAGCGATTTAAGCTATTTCTGATACTAAATACCTTCATTAAAAGGTAGTAAAAACAATAGGGCGACACTAATTTGTCGCCCTAATGAGGTGGGTCGCCCTAGTAGAAAAAAAGTCACCAAAAAGTGTCGCCAATAATAATAATAATAATAATAATAATAATAATAATAATAATAATAATAATAATAATAATAATAATAATAATAATAATAATAATAATAATAATAATAATAATAATAATAATAATAATAATAATAATAATAATAACAATAATAATAATAATAATAATAATAATAATAATAATAATAATAATAATAATAATAATAATAATAATGTGTGGACTTATATAGCACACGTATCCACCAACTGAGTGGTGCTCAAGGCGCATTATATTATTACCCGTGCTCATAAGGCTCATAAGGCTCATAAATCATTCCTGAAACCATCTCAGCTCCCTGGGGAGTATACAGCTCAATTGCTGCCATTACAGCGCATATAGGGCTAATCAACCAACTCTGCCCTCACAGGTACCCATTTAACTCCTGGGTGGAGAGAAGCAATTATGGGATTCGAAGCCACATTCTGCTGCTAACACCAGAACTTGAGTCCGGTAAGCTAGACCGCTCGGCCATGTAGTAATAACTACATGATATGTTTCATTATATTTTTAGTCTTATTTAAAAATAGCAAAAATAGATAAATAAATGAATAAAGGCCTAAACATTTTAAGCATAATTTGACTATAGTGATTTTTCCAAAAAATGTTTCATGACATCATCACAGATCAGAGCGCCCATCTCAGAAATTGAACTAAAATATTAATGTTATTTTTTCATGATCATAGGAAGAATAATTGTATCATATATATATATATATATATATATATATATATATATATATATATATATATATATATATATATATATATATATATATATATATATATATATATATATATATATATATATATATATATATAGGCTTCAAATTACCTGTTTTAAAAGAGGAACATATTCCCATCTCAGAAATTTTCTAATAGAATTTCACAAAATTTATTACGATGACAAAGACATCCAGTTTATTACTGTTGGGAAGTTTTAATTGTAACGTCACTGAACTGGAAGTTAACATGTTCAGCATAGCACATTATATGTAATTTTAATTTTATATTCTGAAAACTCATATCTCCTGCACTAAAGTAGGTACCACCGTTACTTTTCATGTTCATGAGAAAGTACTATTGTTTCACATATACAACTGACCTGATACCTTCATCATCAACTGCTAACGTGATTGAACCGGAAGTTAACTCGAACACCTAGTGTTTGTATTTTAAAACAAACACTAAATTCTAGTCTCACTTGTCATTATCATTGTCATGGTCGTGTAAGCGATACACCAAATGAATTATGACATTCAATAATCCATTTGAAATGTTATAATGCCATATGTATCATATGTAAGAAATGTGGCAATTTAGTTAATTAATTTTAGATAAAAATGCGCACGTGCGGAACAACCTGTCGTCGCGCTCTGCAGAGCAGGGCATGGAATCGGTGTTCTATTTTTACTTTTTCTTCTCCTTCTTCTCAGTGAGACTTATCCAGAAAAAAAGGATAGTTGCAAAGTTCACAGCACCTTAAAACTTAACACATACTTAGACCTTAACAATTAGTTGTAGGTGGTGACATCATGGTGAGGTCATGAGATATCGAATTACACTAAATCAAAGTTTAATATTTCAAAAAATCATATCTTATGAACCACAAAAGATATTTTCACAATCTTTACATCATCTGAAAGATCTTGAATTATGTGACATTTCGTTCACAGACGTGATCACAATCTGTCCTCTCCTTCCGGTCGAAACCGGAAGGTTAAGTGAAAAGATATGCTGAATTACTATTCCCTATACACCCATCACAACTTCTAAGTTCCCCTAATATTTTTTAGAATATCTCAACAAGTATTGCATGAATTTAAAAAATTCAAAAAGCAAATGACAGAATGACATGTTCTACACAGCTCGTAATGAAATGGTTGAAATCCAGTCATGCATGCACAATTGACAGTGATTTGAATGAAAATTCAGCTGAAAAAAAGTTGCAGTACAAAGCATTGCTTCAAGGGCATGTTACACATGTACTTTTCTGTAAGAACTCAGTTATGGAGAATAATGGAGGACCAATTCCATATTAAACTCTTGCTCTACCCTTCTAAAACAATGGACATGCATGTTGCATGTTGCTCTTTGAATATTCTTTTCTTATTTTGAAACAGCCATCAATACCATTGTTATTGATGCATGAGTTCTTAGTTTTAATTTAGTAACGTCACTGAACTAAAGTAGTTACTACCGTTCATGAGAAAGTATTATTGTTTCACATATACCACTTTCAACTGACCTGATGTGACCTTTACTTCCGGTCCAAACAGGAACTTTAATTTCAACACATTCTAACACAAAATGTATATGCATTTTGAAGCTTACACTAATATTGTCATGATAACAGACGTCAGACATGTTCAAACATATCAATATCACATCATCACCTGCTAACTTGATTGAACCGGAAGTTAACTCGCAACACCTCGTGTTTGTATTTTAAAACAAACACTAAATTCTATTTTTCCCCGAGTGGAACAAGAAGCAATTCAGATGAGAGAATCATGTATTAATGGCAGACCGTTTCTGGACCATTATGTCCAGGCCATCTTTTCCGTACAAAAAGCGCATTCAAGCGCATCCTCAATGCGCAACATAAAAGCATGTATTGATCGTGGGCCCCATCAATCATAATTTCATTGAGCTACCTATAAAGGCCGCGACTGAGACCATTTATTATTTTTTATACAATGGAGTTGCAGCCTTGAATTTGTAAAGAGTTATGGCAAGCTATCTCAATTCATATCGAACCCATGCAAGCACGTACAATATTTCATGGAAAGGCTCAGCAAACAATAAATAAATAAATAATAAAAGAAAAAACTAGAGGTACAGAGTTTGTAAAAAACAAACTCAAGGTGTTTGGTTGTTCATCATGTTATGACGTCATCACCTAAAGTTGTTTAAAATACATTAATTTAGTCTAATATGGCTATGGAGTTCAGTTCGGCGTGCGACTTGACTTAAGACTACTGCCTCGTGTTCTATGTGCGCACAAATGATATGTGTGGAAAAGGCCGTGCTTCAGAATAGTACTTCACAATAATTACACTTAACTTCCAGTTTCGACCGGAAGGAGAGGTCAGATAAGGGTCATGTCTGTGAACGAAATGTGACACAATTCAAGATCTTTGAGATGCCGATGAAAAAATTGTGAAAATATCTTGTATGGTTCGTGAGATTTTTTGAAATATTAAACTTGCGGTTTCGACCGGAAGGACAGGTCAGATTGGGGTCATGTCTGTGTACGAAATGTCACATAATTCAAGATCTATACGATGATGTAAAGATTGTGAAGATATCTTTTGTGGTTCATGAGATATGATCTTTTGAAATATTACACTGTGGTTTAGTGTAATTCGATATTTGATGACGTCATCATGACGTCACAACTTTACCTGAAACTACATGTTAAGGTCTAACTATGTGTTAAGTTGTAAGGTTCTGTGAACTCTGCAACTATGTTTTTTGTCTCTGGACAAAAATATCTCCATGAGAAGAATAAGAACCCTCGACATAGATGATACACAAAGTATAGCGCCGGGTGAATCTTCGATATGAAGGATTTTTTTTAACCAACTCGTACACAAAGTATAGCGCCGGGTAAATCCTCGATATGAAGGATTTTTTTACCAGCTCATGTGTACACAAATTATAGCGCCGGGTGAATCCTCGATCTGAAGGACTTTTTAACCAGCTCATATGTACACAAAGTATAGCGCCGGGTGAAACCGCAATATGGATAACATTGTAGGTTCAGCTCGCCCTATACAACGTGTACAAATATGACGGCTAAAAACTCGTCCATATCAGGAGTTCGATTTTTTTAATTTGATATCTGATGACCTCATCATGACGTCCCAACTTTACCTGAAACTACATGTTAAGGTCTAACTATGTGTGAAGTTTTAAGGTTCTGTGAACTCTGCAACTTTGTTTTTGTCTCTGGATAAGTCTTATTGAGAAGAAGAAGAACTAGATGTATTGAGTTTGTAGAAAACAAACTCAGGGTGTTCGAGTGTGCATCATATGTGATGACGTCATTACCTTAAGTTGTTAAAAGACAAGAGTTACTTCAGGAGATGTGAGTTTTCATAATATATAATTAAAATAACATATAATGTGATTATACTGAATACATTAACTTCCGGTTCAGTCATCCCATTCTTCCAACCGTAAGTTCCGGTTCAATCATTTGACGTCATTCATACTTCACAAAATTTTTCCTCATAATATGGGTGTCAATTGTGCCAAATTTGGTAAAATTCTGTCCAACGTTTTATCAAGATAGCAAAAAGTGACGTTTTAAAAACCTGCCGCTAGAGGGCGCTGTTAAGAGCGATAACGTCACCAAATATATTTTTGAAAAGAACAGATCCCATGCACTTAACATATAAACCCAGAATGTTTTTTTTCCGAATACCCTTTCAGATTTGCGTCAATTTATAAAGAGCTTTTTAAATAAATTGAACTTCCAGTTTGGACCGGAAGTAAGGGTCAACAGGGTCATGTCTGTGTATGTCCTCCATGTTCTGTATGATTATGAAGGGATCAAGAAATTATCTATTGTGGTTCACGAGATATAAATTATATTCTTTTAATTATAATTATTTACGTAATAATTCATTAGATGACCTCACAATGACGTCACAACGTTACCTGGAACTGTATGTTAAAGTCTAACTATGTGTTAAGTTTTAAGGTTCTTTGAATTCACTCCGCAACTATGTTTTGGCTGTACAAATACATTTACATTTACAGAATAGTGATTCAGAATATTTCTTCAATTAAACTTCCGTTTTCGAGCGGAAGGAGAGATCAGATTAGGGTCATGTCTGTGAACGAAATGTGACATAGTTCAAGGTCTTTAAGATGATGCAAATTTTATGAAAATATCTTCTGTGGTTCATGAGATATTATTTTTTGAAATATTCAACTTCCGGTTTCGACCGGAATGAGAGGTCAGATTGAGGTGCACATTAGAATTGAATACAACAGGGCATTGTTTTTCATGATTGGCAATGGAAAACCTCTTGAAAACACAATCATGCACTGAGAATTAGCTAGAAATTAGTTTGTTTGATTGCATATAATTTATGCTAGGTGCCTCATCAATCATCATGCAGGTTGTATGTGATACAAATTGACGACTGCAAGAGTCTAACATTGTTCTGCGCATGCGTATTTTGGAGTGAATCAACTACAACCAAGCTGCGTACGTTGCGCATGCAGCGCAGCGCAATCTGCAGATTGTGCAAATCCCAAGATTGCGCTCAACAGTCAACACATAATCCCTCGGAAAATTTAAACTAAAAGGCTCTGTGTGCGCGCCTCACATTGCCTACTTTCCTACCATCAAAATGCATCGCAAAAATGTAACATCAACATATAACTAACAGCGCCCTCTATAGAACCTTTATAAATACATTGTTTTTCCCACTTCTTCATTAATACAGCTACAGGCAGACACTTATTAACGTTATAATGACATGTGTGATCTCTGCGATTGTTAATAAAAATTAATGCCTACATATGTATCTGTGTGGAGAAAGCTGGCGATTGGCCGGGCATTGCAACTAATTCTCTTCCCCCTGGAGCTGGAGGTGTGTGGCTGATCTGCAAATCATCAGTGCTGGTACACGATCCGGCCTCGCAGGCTAGGGGTCATCACAACTTTAGAGTTTAGTTGCATTGTGCTTGGTGGATCAGCCGCCTCCCTATTGACTATTGTATACCCTTCTTCTATAATATTCTCGCACTTTTCTTCAGGCTCTGTTAAAAATATTTTATTGTTTATGGCACAAAGGGCAACAACAACAACAACAACCATCAAAATGCGGAATTTAGTGGTATTATTGAGCCTTACTTGTCTTGAAATTGTTCTTCAAAGTCACCAATCATCCGGTGTATCAATGGTTATGTGTAAGTATATTCATGGAGGAAGGAAAACTTCCTCCATTGGTATATTGAACCGGCCTTCCTATCACTTAGTATCAGTGTTGCAGTTTGTTTCGGTGAAGGATTCTCTTACTCTTGTAAACAGTGTTAAATCTCAATGCGTGATCATAGGTATAGATGTTCTGAGCGCCGGTGTTTGTGGTCATCAAAAAATTGATGTTACTATAAATATAATGACTCGCTTCAAACTGTCAGAAAGACAAAAAAAGAGTTGACTCATGCTTCATTTTATTCCACATGGTTGTGAAATTGTTTTTGATTTTGAAAATTAAGACAAAATTAATTACAGTTTTAAAATAGAATGGTATCATTTTTGAGAAGCTTTTAAAAACTTTTAATCAATATTCTTGCAAGACCAATAAAATGGAAGGTGGTTAAGATTTTTGCAAAAAGTAATTAATTGAAACTTTGAATTTTGTAAAAAATAAAATACTGCCAAAAGGCTGCTCAGATCATGATGAGACTGAACCTTAAATGTATAGTCGGACATAGTCCGAGATCGACTGTAAATATGTCTCGGGTAAGGTTGTTGCCTGTCTAAGTCCGACAGTATGTGCATTTCAATCCTTGTGGCCAGATATTAGTCTGAATGCCTCCGCAGTTCAGTCTCCTATTTTTAGAATAATGACATAATTGTTGCTGTGAACAGTGACAATTACGTCATTATTCTAAAAACATGTGACTGTGAACGGAAGAGGCATTCGGACGAGCCAGTTATATAAATGCTCCAACCTTTTACCAAATGTGAATTTATATTTTTTTCAGCTAATAGCTTGGGGAAGGAGGACTGGGCTTATGTTGATGTACGTCAGGATGTTCATATGTTCTGGTGGCTCTACTACTCTCAAACAAACTGGACCAAGGCTCCTCTCATAATATGGCTTCAGGTAATCCCACAAGAGGCTATTACGAACCTGTTGGAAAGAATGTCGAACCGAACCACCACTTGTGCAAAATGTCTAAGCATGTGTTTTTAGCAGACGACAAAATGGCCAACATCTCACTGGATGTGCATACATTCGTCGCTCAAAATCTCCCAAAATATCTTTTCCAATCCTCACTTTTCTCTCATAAGTGTATCCTCTATCATCTTTTAAAGGAAAATCTGTGACATTTGTAATTATTTGGATATAATTATATGGAGTGTCGTGGCCGAGCGGTCTAGCTTACCGGACTCAAGTTCTGGTGTTAGCAGCAGAATGTGGGTTCGAATCCCGGCCATGACACTTGTGTCCTTGAGCAAGACACTTAACCATAATTGCTTCTCTCCACCCAGGGGTTAAATGGGTACCTGTGAGGGCAGAATTGGTTGATTAGCCCTATATGCGCTGTAATGGCAGCAATTGAGCTGTATACTCCCCAGGGAGCTGAGATGGTTTCAGGAATGATTTATGAGCCTTATGAGCAGGGGTAATAATATAATACGTCTTGAGCACCACTCAGTTGGTGGATACGTGCGCTATATAAGTCCACACAT
Organism: Zoroaster sp. YZ-2022; assembly: GCA_029582265.1. NCBI lineage: Eukaryota > Metazoa > Echinodermata > Asteroidea > Forcipulatida > Zoroasteridae > Zoroaster > Zoroaster sp. YZ-2022. Next base: position 23,291,003 of record CM055819.1, read on the forward strand.
TATTATTATTATTATTATTATTATAAAAGTGGTGGTTGTATTGAACATTCTTTCTAACCTATCAATTACAACTGTTTATACTATTGATTAAAACATTTATTTGAAAATTAATATAAAAACTTTAGATTTAATTTCCAACCAGCATGTTTTTCGTTTCACCAAGATAGGGCTGTTTTGCCTTTGATACCTGGATAATTTACCTATAATGCGAAATCTGGACACATGCGAATACTCGTTCACTGCGTTTGTACATGTATATGTGGCTATTCAAGACAGTTGATTTCAAGAGAATTCTCATTTTGTGATTTTTGTTTTCTTCCTCGTTTGTTCATAATTATTACAGGGAGGACCAGGTGGGTCGTCAACTGGATTTGGCAATTTTATGGAAATTGGACCACAAGATGTCAACCTAAATTCCAGAAATGTTACATGGGTAAGTGAAAATATTAGGATGTGAACATTAATAATAATAATAATAATAATAATAATGTGTGGACTTATATAGCGCACGTATCCACCAACTAAGTGGTGCTCAAGGCGCATTATATCATTACCCCTGCTCATAAGGCTCATAAATCATTCCTGAAACCATCTCAGCTCCCTGGGGAGTATACAGCTCAATTGCTGCCATTACAGCGCATATAGGGCTAATCAACCAACTCTGCCCTCACAGGTACCCATTTAACCCCTGGGTGGAGAGAAGCAATTATGGTTAAGTGTCTTGCTCAAGGACACAAGTATCACGACCGGGATTCGAACCCACATTCTGCTGCTAACACCAGAACTTGAGTCCGGTAAGCTAGACCGCTCGGCCACGACACTCCACATTGTCTACTCTTTAAAGGGAAAATAACCTGGCGCAGATCCAGGGACTAAAAAAAGCGGACATGTTGCAACAAAAGGAGAACACTGTATGGGAGGGGTAAACACAAAAGCTGGTAATTTTACATGTCGTGATAAAAGGGGAACACCTCTCCCTCCTGGATTCCAAATGAAAGTAAACACCGGTAAACTTTCATTCTGCTGTTTCTGACTTCATGTGAATAAACATATAAAACAACTGACATTTGAAAGTTTCAGCAAAACTGAGAAACGGTACTACATGTCTATTTGACTGGTATCAGGAAATTGTTCTAAAACTTGTTAGCTTATCTCAGAATTGTGGTGGTTTATACCAACTGGATCTTTCACCGGTTGGTTCACAGTAAATAAACTGCCAAAAAAGTCGGCATTTCTTTCTTTCTTTTGCTATGAAACAGTGTCTAATTGCAGCCAAAATTTCTTGATCAACTTTTTCACCACATAGGGGTATGAACGTTTGCCCAATCACATGTCATGTATTTCACTGGTTGGCAAAAAATAAAAAGATAATCAAAAAAAAAGTGCATCACTGCACTAATGTCGAAGTAGACCTATGACCAGAAACCAGAGATTCTTTTGACCTTTTATCGAATGTGGATTTGATAGAAGAACAGAGAAAAATTATAAAAATGATATTAATGGATTATTGTCTCCCATTATCATTCTAGGTTGAAACAGCCAATGTATTGTTTATCGACAATCCTGTAGGGACAGGGTACAGCTACGTGACCTCCGATGATGCATATGCAGTCAACAACAAACAGATTGCTGATGATTTGGTCACAACCTTGACAGCATTCTACAAACGCCTTCCTAGCTTTCAGGTATAATATTTGTTATAGAATTTCCCCCAAATATAAAATCCACATCTTCTTGGCAGATTGGTGGAGGGGGGGGGGGGGGGGGATATGCCTCCTTTTGTTCTCACCATGTGTGTCCATCCCATTTTTCAGTATCCATACAAAATTCCTAGTTTTTGGATGGGATAGGTTTATCTTTTATATTCCTTTTAAAGGGACAGTATCGTAACGATCAGAGCAGACTTTCCACAGGGCATGGAATCGGTCTCTTACTCTTAGATGAACACATTGACTGGAAATTACTGGCTCATTTATGCAGCATGACCTTATCATGTAGTGCATTATTTTCGTTCACTGAAATAACCCTCCTATAGGTTTAACACTCAAAGACACTCAAAATTTGTATGTCTCTCTTAACCCATTGACTTTGTGCAGTGCACTCAAATACATGCAAACACATGTGGCTGTGTGATAGGAGGTCAAACCCAAAGACACTCAAAATTTGTATGTAACTCCCAACCCATTGACTTTGTGCAGTGCACTCATACACAGCTCTGTGTGACTCTGTGGTTTGACCTACCAATTGGCAATGCACACAAAAATACTCAAGTGACTGTCTGTGAGTGCCGTGCTGACTGGGCCAAATTTCAGCCTGGGCATAGGAGGGTTAATCTGAAACTAGCACTCCGATTCCATGCCCTGTTCATCATGACAATATTGCCCTTTAAAACCGAGTTTGAAGACCAGATTTTCTAATAAGGCATCCAAACTTAATATTCTTTTAAAAACAGAGTGTCCGAATATTACATGAAGAATACTTTTGCATGCATTATACAAATAAACAGGGTGTCCATTTAGCAAACAGGACATCCAAAAGACACTCAAAGGTATTGCTGGCTAAAATTTTCTTTAAAAAGAATAATGTACTAGGGCTGTGCGTTTTCGGATATTTTTGGAACTGGATACCCGAAATCAGGAAACTTCGGATACCCGGATACCCGTTTTCATTTTTGTTGAAAACATGCCTCCGGTGGTGTACAAATACATGTACTGTAAATGGTAACAATTTGACTTTTATAATACAGAGGATACCATACTATCGCTCTTTTCATTATTGGAGTGTAATCTCTTGAATTTAAAGATAATTGTCTGTAAAAGTGCATTGTTCAAGAGTCACAGATTTCTGTTTGCACCGCTCAAATGTTAACTAAGTCCGAATTTTAAAAAGTCATTTACGGGTAATTGGAACCGAAAAATGGAACCGGGTAATGACCGTTTCGGTCGGGTATCCGGATACCCGGCACAGCCCTATAATCTACAGATAATTGTGAACTCTAAACTTTTACTTTTGTAGAAAAATCCATTGTACGTATTCTCAGAATCCTATGGAGGCAAGATGACTGCTGGATTCAGCCAAGCGCTCATAGAGGTGAGCAAATCAAACATTTGTATTTGTCACACAGTCTTTAAGACTTTTGGGGTTGTTGCCGTTTGTTCCTGCTGAAGGCGAGGTCTATCTTCACCCAGGACCACAACCCCAGAGGTCTTAATTCTGTGTCAACAACGCCAGAGGTCTTAATTCTGTGTCAAATCATTTTTTCCCATTTATAAATTTTCATCACGATTTAAATTTCAACAAGTCATTTTTATTGAACGAATCAGTGGCTACTTATCAGCGTCCCCCTGGCTTTGAAGAAGCAGTGTGTAAATTTAATCACAGTGGTATTTTTGTTGATATAGAAGTTAATAAAATATTCATAACAATGAAATTGAAATTATTTTGGATAATTTGTAGGCAATAAATGCTGGCAAAATCAGCTGTAATTTCAAAGGTTTGGCCATGGGCGATTCCTGGATTTCACCAGTTGGTAAGAGCAAACAATCCGATTTAAAGGGACAGTATTGTCACGATCAGAGCAGACTTTCAACAGGGCATGGAATCAGTGTCCTAGTTTTACATAAACTCAAAATAATACCCAGTGAGCGTGAGCTGGCATAGATAACAAGGCGTGATAAGGTCATATTATTGTGGCTGACGCATACATAATGAGCCAGTGGCTGTATAATAATGATATTTATGCATCAACCACAGTAATATGATCTTATAGCGCCCTGTTATCTAGGCAAGCTCATGCCCACTGGGTATTATTTTCAGTCATTGAGATGATGTAAAACTAGGACACTGATTACATGTCCTGTTGAACGTTTACTCTGATTGTGACGATACTATTCATTTAAGGAAAATAATAATAAAACTAATAATAATTTTGAAATTACTTGTATAAAGCACAGATATCCTCCAAACTGATGCTCAAGATGCTTATCATTATTACCCCTGCTCATCAGGCCCAAGGGCATGAATCATTCCTGAAACCATCTCGGCTCCCTGAGGGGAGTAAACAGCTCAATTGCTGCAATATTGGCACATTGGGCTAATCAACCACAACAACCAACCTGTTGTCATCAGGTACCCATTTACTCCTGGGAGGAGAGACGCAAGTGGATTCAAATGAATGGTGGGGCTCAGAGAGGGTCCTGATATAAGGGCAAAGGGTAACATTATTAATTGGATGGCGTATAGTATGGTTTTTACAATGAAAAGTTGATGTGAAGATTGTGAAGATTGTGAAGATTCTTCTGATGGATTCTCCTAACATTACACTAACGGTTCAAAGGCAGTAAACAGTATCATATGTTCATGATGCTTGCAATCTAAGAATGTATTGCCTGAGTTTTTTGCTATTTTCACGGTTTTCCGGAAATCTTTTTCATCAGAACATAGCTATTTTACTTCAGGAAGTGTTAATCCAAACTTCTGTTTTTGTGATATATGTAATTTCAAAGTAGTTGTTTTCCTTTCTAATAGGAACTGTTCCAATGAAAACATAAATTTCTGAAACTTGCCACTAAAACACGGCAAATACATCTTCACTAATTGTTTCTTATTGATGTATTTTTTATTTCACAGACTCTGTGAATTCCTGGGGTCCTTACCTGTATTCGATCGTAAGTATCATTCATGCATGTTCCATTGACTATAAAGGCAGATTTAGCCATTGAGAATTGTTTGAATCCATAATATTTTATTTATTTTGGGGGTTTTATTTTGAAGTGCAATTTCAGATGAGACATGAAATTAAACAATTGGGTATGTTTATTTGTTTATTTTTATTTATTTATTTATTGTCCAATTCCAACAGCGGATGAACCGCCAATTACAGGAAATGATAAATATAAATATAAATATAACTAGAGCTCAAGTGTTTGTTAGAACAAACAAATGGTGTTCATGTCAACTTCCGGTTCAATCAAATTATCATCGATGATGTCAATCATATTTTACAAAGGTGTATCATCTTTTATTATAACAATGTCAATTTCATATTCGAAAGTCCTATCAATTTAATTTTATTAACCAGTTTCGCTTCGGATGCCGTGTATACACGCAATTTTTTGTTGTACAGCGGATCGGAGAGCGTCTAAACACGCATTCCGATTTTTGTGTGTGTCACCGGGAGACTTGTCAACACGCCACACGTGGCGTGCCGTCGTGGCGGCTGACTTGTATACACGTAATCGTTTCTAGGAGTCCATGGGTTCACGGTTCGGTGGCCACGGACAAAATGCACTTCAAATAGTGAACGAGTTCGCTCTTTTTGTTGATTTTTGCCTAATCCCTTTTCCAAGACCTGTTCCTTTGACGTACCAGCCAAGCATTTGTAAAGACGGATTTATATCCATTGTTTACGAGGCATTCGATCTCTCCAGGTATGCCGTCTTTTCGACCAGCGCTGAGTCGCTAATAGGCCGTTGCCGACTTGCCAAAGGTCTAATTGTGCTGAACAAACACAACCGTAATTAAAAAACTAGCCATTTAATTCTCGAAATGTCAATGAGTAAAGGTGTTGGTTGTCCGAACTTAGTTTCATTGACAAAAAAAATTATTAATGGCTAGAAATTTTTTCAGATTGTTCACTGAAAATAAACCCGCACGGGGGACCGGAAAAAAATAAATATTCCCGACGTCAACTGGTTAATTTTAATTTTATTAAGAATAATATCACCAAGAGTGTAATCATGTTACCTTGACATCCTGTTAGTGCTTCATGGCTTATCAAACACAATCACCATCTCTACCCTCAGTCTTGAACTCCCCAGTGGTTCTTGTCTCAGTCTCAGATCTCCAGGTATTGGTCTTAATCTTGATCTTAATCTCTAACGTAGTGGTCACGCGACTACAACACCGATTGCTAGGGCATTATAGCAAATCACTGGTTAGCACATGCTATGACTCCATTTACATTCATGTTACAACAGTTACCAGGGAAGAGTTTTATGTCAGTAAATTTGTAGATTTGCATGGTGAAAAGGATAAGTAAAAACTGTTAGTGGTGACACCATGTGAAAAATTCTCTTTTGAGTAGCAATTAGTTCTGAAAAGAACTAATGGTTACAACTCGACGTTTCGATGAGTATGCTGTGATCGTCTTCAGGAGAATGGACACAATCGGAGCATACTGATCGAAATGTTCTTTTCAGAACTGATTGCTACTCAAAAGAGAATTTTTCACATGGTGTCACTGCAAACAGTGTTTATTTAGTTTTTGTCAGTTCCTCTGGTATATACGGAAGATGGGTTTTGCACTCACACAATGCCATAAAATGCACCTGCAAAGATCAGGTGCATTTTCACCACAAGAGGGTGAACGGAGAAGATAGTGTCAATTAAATGTCACTCTATATTTGACTGACATGAAAACTTGATTGTTGTGTTTGCAGTCTCTGCTTGATAGTAAGGGTCTGAGGGCAGTGCAGTCCTCTGCCAAGGAGGTAGAAGATTGACATGAAAACTTGATTGTTGTGTTTGCAGTCTCTGCTTGATAGTAAGGGTCTGAGGGCAGTGCAGTCCTCTGCCAAGGAGGTACAAGATGCATTCAACCAGGGGAAATATGCAGAAGCCACTGAACTTTGGAACAATGCTGAAAATGTAGTGGCCATGGTAAGAAAGGTTTCTGGTGGGTGTTCGTTTTTGGTTGAATTTCTTTTTTTACTTGTAAATTCCGTTGTGCATATGGCTTTTCTAGAATTGACCTATAGATGTTTGTGGCTTAGCCACCTCTAAGATACCTTGTACACACCCAACACCTAGGACATGTTGTCATTAAGTATAGAGAAAATGGTACATGTATTCAAGAGTCAGATGAAATTCAAGTCTGAAATCCACTTATGATCCATTTCCATTTTGAATGCATTTTCACTATTTCCTTGTTAACGATAAAACAAAGTAAGCTGTATCTTTCATATCTATTGAGTCATATAAAGTATATACGACATAAAACACAATAAAGGGGGCCACTTTGCATCCGTCACGTTAGCAGTTTTTCCAATGGTTATTTATTTTTAAGTACCCGAAACCGACCAAAAAGTGTTTCAACATGTGAATGGACATGCAGGCTTATACTAGAACTAATTTGAGTTGATTTATTTTATTTTGTAATTTTTTAATTTATTTTTTTACCCTCAAATTTCCAAAAAAATTGGACAGGAAAAGTTACCTCACTTTTCCGTCCATTTGTTGATGGAAATTTTAGGCTAATTAAAAAAATAATAGTAATAATCAACTCAAATTATCTTTAGGGTAAGCATGCATGTCTATTCAAATGCTGAAATTCTTTTTGGGTGATTTCAGATATTTAAAAAAAATTACAACCATAAGAAAAACTGCAAACGTGACGGTAGGAAAATGGCCCCCTTTATTGTGTTTTATGTCATACGCATTTGCAGACATTTTACCAAAGGTATAAATACTAACAAATAATTACTGAAAATTGTGCTTGCATTGTCTTTCTTCTTTCTGTTAACAGGAAACCTTTGGTGTGGATTTTTACAACATTTTGGACAATTATGGAGAGAGTCTGCTCAAATCGGAAGATCTTCGGGGACTTCCTCCAATAGGTTAGAGTTTTATATTGTATGTTTATGCAAAAAGAAGGGGAAAATATTGAAACATTTTTATCTTTACACGAGAGTTAAAGTAATCTTTTAGAAGTAGGTTCCCAAAACTACAGTTACTAAAATCTGAAGCTGACATAAATATGACGGAGATTTATTTTAACAAAAATTATCCTAAAAAGTAAAAAAAAAATCTGAAGTTGGTCTTGTTGGTCTCAAGTACTGACCAAAGTAAACATTGAAGGACTTTGATAACAGGTCACCATTGAGCTAATTGTCAAGTATACTACTCAAAACAATTTAGGGAACACCGGATTTTTAACATCAAATAGGTTTGAAATGTTCCATGAACCGGAATTTTCATTTGCAACCCCCTCTCTCTTTCAGTAGTCATGTCATGAAATGTGTAATCACTACATGTATCCTTTATCATCTGTTTCATTGTGCAGTTGTTTCTCATCAATTCTGTGAAACATTGTGTTTATCTGAAATAAATGATCTTGCTTTAACTGAGATTATTCCGGTATTCCCTAAATTGTTTTGAGTAGTATATTTTATTTCGTTTGATTTTTAGAACAGTTATATAAGCGACATGTGCTGCGTATGCAAACAGATGATTTAGATGAATTGATGAATGGACCAATCAAGAAGAAACTTGGAATTCCAAAGAATGTTACATGGGGAGGTAAGATCCGTATTTTACTCTTCCTTTATCTTTTTAATGCAGTGGGTGAATTGTTTATTAAATGTAAACAGAATTTACGTCTCAGAGAAAAATTGTACTTTTGGAGTGAACACCAAAAGTATGGAGTGTCGTGGCCGAGCGGTCTAGCTTACCGGACTCAAGTTCTGGTGTTAGCAGCAGAATGTGGGTTCGAATCCCGGCCGTGACACTTGTGTCCTTGAGCAAGACACTTAACCATAATTGCTTCTCTCCACCCAGGTGTTAAATGGGTACCTGTGAGGGCAGAGTTGGTTGATTAGCCCTATATGCGCTGTAATGGCAGCAATTGAGCTGTATACTCCCCAGGGAGCTGAGATGGTTTCAGGAATGATTTATGAGCCTTATGAGCAGGGGTAATAATATAATGCGCCTTGAGCACCACTCAGTTGGTGGATACGTGCGCTATATAAGTCCACACATTATTTTTTTTATTATTTACTCTAGAAGGAATAGAACCTGAAACCTCCGTATCTCTATATCAGTGCTCTACCAAATGAACCATCTAGCCCTATAGTTGGAAGTCGGGTTCAATTCCTGCCAGAGTCACATGTGGATTTGTTTCCACAGACACTCGGAAAGCATCGGGTATACAGTGCTTCATACATACATCAGTGTAGAGCAAAAAATCAAATCAATTGTTTATCACCCGACACAAGAATTTGATTAATTAACCCTCCTATAGGTTTCACAATCAAAGACACTCAAAATTTGTATGTAACTCCCAACCCATTGACTTCGTGCAGTGCACTCAAATAAATGCAACGACATGTGGCTGTGGTAGGAGGTCAAACCAAAACCACTCAACTGTCTGCTGCTATAACTTATGCAGTACATACACAGCTCTGTGTGACTCTGCATATAACTTATGTAGGACATACACAAGTGTGTTTGACTTTGCCACTAACTCCAGCACAAAAATACACATGTGTGAACAATTGGCAATGCAACCAAAAATACTCAAGTGACTGTCTGTGGGTGCGGTGCTTACTGGGCCAAATTTCAGCCTGGGCATAGGAGGGTTAAGTCTTTCCAATTTATTTATCTTTGTTCTGTTGTCACTAGTCTGAAACCATGAAACCCCAAGGAATAACATTTACAATCTGGGTCCAACGATTGGGAGATCACTCAGAGAGGATGTGTATACAATCTTAAAATCAAGTTGTCACTCGTGCACTATTTGAGAAACTAGTGAAAACAGATTCAAAACCTTTTGTTTCTTATATTAATGTCATATTTTGTGTCTTTCATTTCTTACATTACAGGCCAGTCTGGCTTTGTCTTCGAGAACCTATCAGTTGACTTCATGAAACCTGTGTACAATGTTGGTATGTATACCAATTGCAGGCCCCCACCGTCCCCTCCCATTCAATCCCTTCCACACCTTCCCCATTTTGGGCTATCATTATTTTTCATTTATCTTTATAAAAACAAATTTCCAGTGCTCCCCATGAAAAAAGAAAAGAAGAAAAGGGAAAAAAAACATACCCCCTGGGCCCCCCCACTGAAAAGCAATGCTGCCCCCCCCTCCACTGTCATCGAAACAAGCCCTGTGGGTTTGTAGATGACCCCCCCCCCCCACTCAAAGTGTTATTGTTGTTTTGTTTAAATTGTGAAAATATTGATGTAAGAGTGAAAATTAAATAATCTTGAAACCTGAAGTATTACTTATTTCTTTGTTTCAGTTGATAAGCTACTGAATTCTACAAAACTTCATGTTGTTGTGTACAGCGGTCAGTTGGATCTAATAGTTGACACCATCGGTAAGGCTTTTTTCCCATTTACTAATTTCACCCTATTAACCAGTTCGCTTCGGAGGCTGTGTATACACGCAATTTTTTTTTGTACAGCGGATCGGAGAGCGTCTAAACACGCATTCCAATTTTTGTGTGTGTTACCGACAGACTTGTCAACACGCCACACGTGGCGTGCCGTCGTGGCGTGCCGTCGTGGCGGATGACTTGTATACACGCAATCGTTTCTCAGAGTCCATGGGGTCACGGTTCGGTGGCCCCGGACAAAATGCACTGCAAATACTAAACGAGTTCACTCTTTTTATTGATTTTTGCCTAATCCCTTTATCCAAGACCTGTTCCTTTTTGACATACAAGCCAAGAATTTGTAAAGACGGATTTAATCCATTGTTTACGAGGCCTTCGATCTCTCTCCAGGTATGCCGTCTTTTCGACCGGGCGCTGGTCGAAAAGCCATTTAATTCTCGAAATGTCAATGAGTAAAGGTGTTTATTTGGGTGTCCGAACTTAGTTTCATTGACAAAAAAAATTATTAATGGCTAGAAATTTTTTCAGATTTTTTACTGAAAATAAACCCGCACGGGGGACTGGAAAAAAATAAATATTCCCGACGTCAACTGGTTAATAGTTATCCACATTTATTGGATTTTATCTGTTTTTCATTTCACTATACTGCACTCTATGCCTGTGTCCCCCCTCCCTGGACAAATAAGTTCCACTTGCCCTGTATAAATGTATATGAAATTAACCAGTGTTTCTCTCTGGCAAATTATTTTGAGTTCTGCTTAAAAAACAAAAAGCACTTTCACTAAAAAGCACTTTCCCCACCCTCACTTTCAAACCATCCTATGGGCCTTATATGCACCTGAAGATTAAGCCCCAGCATGGCTGCAAGTATACTCACTGTAATTTATCCAGTATATTGATCAAATTATATATTTTGTTTTACCTTTTTGAGAAAAAAAACATTTCAACAAAAACGGATTTTTACCCTCTGTAGAAACGAAAAAAAGTGGGAGCGCATGGCAAAAAAAAATGCAATTCACAAATAGCAAGATAATGTTTGTATCAGTGCTGAAACTTAACGTCTGTAAATCCTTTTTACAATTTTGTCCAGTACAATTAAAAGTACAACCTTCTTAAATGGTGTCCAATTCTTGTTGCCTGTGTAGGCACAGAGGCGTGGGTACAGAAGCTGAACTGGCCAGGCCTTCCTGCTTATAACAACACCTCATGGAAACCAGTTTATGTCGTTCAGGACAAACCAGCCGCTTTCCTCAAAGAGCATATCAACTTCTCCTTCTACTGGATCATGAAAGCTGGTCACATGGTATGAATAGTTTGATTTAGAAGTTTAAAGGGAATGTATTTGAATTCTTATCTAAAAACTGTGAAGGGGATGTCAGTCCCCTAGCCGAAGGCCAAAGGGCGGATGGGGTGGCTGTTCCCCCCCCCCTACATTGGCAAAATAGCGTCTGTCGGTAAATTCATAAACGTGTTGGTATGTCTGTATATTTTTATGTTTTCCCCCACCGCAAACTGGCGAAATGCCACCCGAACCTGCAGCTTATAAACAGTGTAACAAACAACTCGGCAAATCTTCACTGCTTAGAAACATGATACATTTGCAGTTGGCAAACCCATAGCTCTAGCATTGACAACTGAAACTTTATTCTGGATTATCCCTTGTTCTAGTACCTTTGATGTTTCATTTGCTGACTGAGGCTCTAAATGCCGACTGAGAAATATTATTGGGGGGGGGGGGTGTCACACCCCCACCCCCGCTCCAGCTCCCGCTCCTGTGTCCACTCCCTTTAAAGCCCCTGTACAGTATGTCCCCAAAAAAGTGTCACTCTCTTTCTGAAAATATACCAAAACCCCAAAATACATTTTGGAACTTTTTCAATTGCATAGATACTCCTAATCCTTGGCCTAAACACCTGTGAGTTTTATGTAATTTCTTACATAAAGGATTAGGAGTATCTGTGCAATTGAAATAGTTCCAAAATTTATTTCGTGGTTTTGGTATATTTTCAGAAATAGTTAGACACTTTTTTGGGACATACTGTATAAAAAAATTTCCGCTATTTCACTTCATCAACAAGAATCCCTGATGACTTTCAGGTCATCCCTCAATATCAATATGTTCCATCACAATTTGTCTTTTTGAATTTCACTTTATAAATTCCACAGACTGTGAAGGCATTTTGATTGGATTGAATTTGTCACTTGGGAATGTTTAACCGATCTTAAATGGTCGTTTTAAGACCAGTTGAGGCTGCATCCTTTAAGTACCCTTACGCGCCAGCTGCTTTCGACAAAGGACCTCGCATTCAGCTCGGCCTTATTGACGCCATCAGTCTTTATCATCAAAATCAGACCAGCCTGTAATTAATGTGTTTGCCAGCTGTTACATAAAGCCAGTGTATGAAACAGAATTGAACCAATCACAGTTAAGTTTTTCGGATGATAAAGGACCTCTTCTTTAGCTTAGTCCATTTTCACCATACCCCATTGTCTTTATCCTACACGAAAGGCCACGCAACATAGTTTTAATCTCTCATTATTAATAGGTGAATAATTTTTTTGTTTTTCTTACTAAGGTTCCTGCGGATGCACCAGAGACAGCTTACAAGATGATGCAGCAAGTAACGCAAATAACCAAGACGTGATTAAGAAAACAGATGTGCATTTTTTATTCAGTTCTCTTTTTTTTTAAACGGAAGGAAACTTAGATTTCAAAGATGCATAATCTGTGTGAATCATTATTTGTAAAATGCTTGTTTCCTAGTGGAAGCAGTAAACTACTTAAAGGCACTGGACACCAATTATTATTTTTTTTTTTAAACAAATGATCACAAGTTTACAAAAACTTCCTTGGTGTAAAGTGATGATTGTATCAAACATTCCTTGAAATGTTTATTTGCAAAATAGTAGTTATTGTTCTTATGTTTCGATCCTAGCCAAGTTCTTTCTCAAAGGCAAAATGAACAATATACAGACATGCACACATACAGAGTGGGCAGAATTTAGACAGATGTGAAAGAAACACAAAAGAGAAGATGAATGAGGTTAGTCATGCACTAAATCTCTTTATATGACATTTGTGACGGGCTCTGCGAAAATGAGTCACATGGGGGTGAACATAATGTTTTAGTTATATACATGGCTGAAAAGAGCATGCAATAAGCTTCATTTTGATACCTGTTAAACAACTGTGGCATGTCCGGTTCAAAAGTTATCACCTTTTGAAAATATGTATTATGCAACAATCGAGTAAACCCGTATAGGAGAAATTGCCTATTAAAAAAAACCTGTAAAAACCCATGACTTCAGAAGGTTACTAATAAAATGTGCGTAGTTACCATTATGTTCCTTAAATGCTAGCGGGGTTTATATTTTTGCCAAGCACAATCAACGTAAACGCAGCAATTTATAGCGCATTGTAATGGAAACAACGGACAAAATGAAAACAAAAGGCACACAAAAATCATCATTTATTCCACTTTCTTCATACAAATCAGCTTTTTTGATTTATAAATATGAAAAAAAAGATACTAAAGAACCGAAATGATGGATAATCAGAAAATCAATTTCCAATTTTTTTTTCACTCTCCAAACATTCATCAACCCTGTACGTGGAAATAGGCCGTGCGAGAAGCGACTCATTTTCGCAGAGCCCGTCACATTTACTTCTGTGGTGCTATCGTTTTAGTAAAGTTGATGAAATAATTTTCAAAATCAACATGATAATTTAATAATGCTTTAATTGCTTTAATAATGCAATAATTAAGTGTACTAATAAAAACTGTATTAATAAGTACTTATAAAAACTAATAATAGCCGAGCCGAACACAAGGGATAACATTTTATTATACACTCACTGGCCAAAAGTATTGCAACATTCTCAAAATAGCACTTTACAAGTAACCGGGAGATGATTATTTAATCCTATTTCATCGATCGTGTATTACATAATTTCCGAGCAAGAACAGTAAAAAAAGAACATTGACTTCAAAACACAGGCACTTTCAAGAAGTCTTAAGTAGTGTAAATAAAATAAAATAAATTATTGTAACACAGTTCTCCAAACTGAACTTTGGGGATGTTGCAATAAGGCCAGTGAGTGTACGTGCTGATTCAGATTAAAATTGTATTCTGGAAAATGACAATGTCCTACGGAATAATTTCTCAGAGGATGTTTTGTCTCATCATCGTCTTAAAAACCAAGGTTAATTACCAAAGGTTTATACTCCCTTTAAACACTTAAGCATACCCAATGATGTTTAACCAACTAAATACCTATTTAGCAGCGGGACCTGCAATATGCATTAAGAAATAGTTTATGTAGAAAAATATGCCACTGTGACTGTTTAAATTTAAATGAAATACCACAGTCACAGAAGAGAGAAAACAATGCTCTAAAATGCTCACTTAAAAGGGTATATTTATTGTCATACTGCAAATTAACCAGCTGTCAATAAATATTACAGGCTTGTGATTTCTCAGAATTTTTCCTGATTTCAGGATTTGTTTTTACAAATCTCTCTTTACCTCAAAATTTTCTTGAATAAAGAGAAGTAACCACCAAGGAAAGAAAGAAGTAAGCCTGTATTGTGTCCAAACCTCTAGTTTCTTGTTTGTGGGGATGTGGAATCTGTAAATCCTCCAAAATTAACCATCCAGGAGGTTCAGGGGGTTTTGTCCTCGAGGCCAAAGGGAGACCCAGGCCCGCTACCGATTTTTCAGGAATTTTATCTTTTGTCGAATCACACCCCTGATATTAATATAAAAATTAAAGAAAGGTTTGGTAAATTACATCAAAGGTGAAATTGTTACGTAATAGCTTACCTCCTGCTAAGCTGGTGATGGCTTCAAACATAGGAATGTGTCCCATCGCTCACATCTTAGAGAAAACTGGATAATAATGGATCTATGATGACTTTTTCTGCTACTTTGATTATGAGTATACTTTGATCATGTTTGTTCCCATCAGAACTTTGACTAAAACAAGAAACATTTGAATGCATTTATTTTTATATAAAATGTGTGTATGAATGTATTTATTAAAATAAGTTTTCAAAAAGGAAATGTGTCATTGTATTTAATTTACTAAAGGATTTAGCATGGATTTGAACAGATTCAAAATAACTAGCCAAGACTATCAATTCAGGTAGCTAATTAATGTTCTATCAAACCAAGGATTCTTGTGTAACTGAAGATGCGTCATTGACCTGTGCTTTTAGCTATATGTTTTTCATTGGAAAGGCAACAACACGTTTTTTTAATGTCTTACAAATTGCTATAAAATTACAAATTTCTCCAGAAAAAAAACCAAATAAAAAATGATCAGAGGCATGATTATTTTTAGAGGCATGATCATCCAATGAATGGGTGCTGGAGGATTAGTTCGTTGAGGCGCGCAGGCGGGAACTGTTGAGACTAGGATCCTAGGGGTTGGGGGAGAGGAGTGTGTGCTCACTGAACTGAATCAGTTGTTGACAAGCACAGGGGGATGGAGGGTGGTTAACTTAGGATATAGGAGATCCCTCAGTCTGGGGTGGGTTATGGACTTTGGATATAGGAGATCCTTCAGTCTGTAGTATTGTCGCCAAATGTCCGGATCCCCTGTGAGTGCGGTAAGGTGTACATCGGCGAAACAGGACGCAACCTCCCCATCAGATTGAAGGAACACCGAGCACACGGCCGCAGAGGAGATTTCGAGAAGTCCGCCATCGTCAAGCACTCGCACATCAAGGACCACCAAATCGACTGGCAGGCAGCCCAACCCATCACACCCATCGACGCATGGCACCCCAGACGCATCAGAGAGGCCATCGAGATCGTCAAACACGACAGGACATCGGATTCTTCATCAGCGACATTTGGCGACCAATACTACAGACTGAAGGATCTTCTATATCCAAAGTCCACAACCCACCCCAGACTGAGGGATCTCCTATATCCTAAGTCAACCACCCTCCTTCCCCCTGTGCTTGTTAACAACTGATTCAGTTCAGTGAGCACACACTCCTCTCCCCCAACCCCTAGGATCCTAGTCTCAACAGTTCCCGCCTGTGCGCCTCAACGAACTAATCCTCCAGCATCCATTCATGGGATGATCCTCCAGCAGTCTACTTAAGCAGCATTTCCCAGAGTACTATTGAATTGATATTCCACATGGTGTCACCGCAATTAGTCTTACTTACAATATGTGGTATTTTAATTACATATTATGAAAACTCATATCTCCTGAAGTACGGTAATTCTTGTATTTTAACAACTTTAGGTGATGACGTCATCACGTACATATGAGGCATACTCGAACACCCGGAGTTTGTTTTTAACAAACTATATACCTCTAGTTTGCAATGAACTTTGTTTAAATTTAACATAACTATTCTTGTTTTCTCTAAAATTAAAGTACCTTAGACAAAACAATTTTTATCAGTTTATTGATTCACGCTTGACATGAATGTTTAAATAATATGGTAATTATCAATATTGTCACCTTCCCGATGATTCTAAAATAAAACCTCCCAAGCATTTGAGTTGCTGGGTCGCATAGTGGTTTACACGCTCGCATATTATTGACGTGGACCAAGTTGCCTAATGAAGTGTTTTTTATTGCACAAAATATTCTAACCTTTAAATATGATTTAAAAATCATGGGACGTACCCCAATATTTATGGTGGAGGGGACGCTAATAGCAATCCCCACCCCACCCCAAAAAATAAATATTTGCCTTGTGCATAGGCCTAGTGTTGCAAGATTTCCTACTAGGCCTACACTCTCTAAAAGTTTTAGATTGAAATTCCCTCCAATCTGATTGAAACTAGGGACAAACATTTAGCAATTTGTCATATAGTATCAATCGGTTAGGAGGGTTAATAATCTATGTTTTTACAATATTTTCTTTGTGCCCATATTAACCCCTTAGTGTCAAGCACGAAACTTACATTGAAACAAACAAACTAAATTCATGCTATTTTTCACGTATTAAAAAATCGATTAAATCAAATTAAATTTAAAAATGTTTAGTATTATAAATAAATAAAAAAATAATAATAATAACTTTATTGGTCGGGGTGGGGTAGTTGAAATGGGGAGGGGGGGAGGGGAGGCGGTTGTGGGGTATGTTGGGCCTGGGTGATAATCCCTACCGTTCCCCCAATCGTAACAAGAATAATAATGATTATAATCTTGGTTGGTGTAAGGGTAAGGGATACATTTTTACTGGAACTGAATATATTTTTTATTTTACTGACTGGGGGTAAACACATTAGGCCTTACGGTGTACAGTACCCCTGCAAATCGTATTTGTATAAAGGACTACTCGTGACATAATTTAGTGATTGATTCAATTGGGTTAAAACCAGGCATTCGGGAGAATTCAATCTTCATAGGTGAAAACCAGCGTGATAACCTCTGGGGCCGGATCGGCAGAACCCGGCCCTCCTTTACTTTCCCGAACTATAGGGGAAGACATGTCGGCCCAAGGCAAATTTGAATTGTATTGCACTATACAGCAATAAAAGTCAAACGTCACATCCATTACACCACCAACTGCTTTCTGACTGTTTGCAATGACACCACGAACACCAAAAGGGAACGCTCATTGAGATTTTTCGGGATTCTTTCAATTAGGCTAATTTTCAATTCTTCATGTGGTAGCTGAGGCCTAAATAAAAGTTATAGTCAACTTTTTGCCATTATTCTGTTAAACGGGTCCTGTGTGTACTTGTAGGAAGCCACTTGAGGGGTACTGACACAATGGGTCCCCACTGTGGTAGGCCTACTCCACTAGAGAAATTCTAAAACTGAAAAGGAACAATGAGGACAATAGTATAGTTCGCGTAATTCGCATAATGTGTGTTGTGTGCTATATAACCGCGACCGGAACCCAGTCTGTCTATCATGCTTTTGTACCTGTACATATACCTTGCACAAGGACAAGTACCCGACCACACTCGTCCGTACCCATACAACATTGAATAATGCTATTAGTTAGTTAAGGCCAGGGTACCTGTCTAAACAAGATGGCGACTTTGGGGAGGACAATTTCATGTTTTCTCCGTCAACAAACGTTCAGGAATGTCTGCAAAAACCGCGTTAAGGTGAACCATACATGAACTGATATTGAAAAGCCAACACTTACAAATTGCTCTAACAATGTATCTTTTTATATTGTGTATTTAACTGTAATCATCAGAAGTAAAGTTAATGTAGGCCTAACGAAATATTGTCCCTGTAATAACTGTGTTACTGGAGTGGAGTGTGTTAGGCTGATGTACACTATATGTATGTAATTCGTCGCACACATGAAATGACGCACTTAATGTATCATTGGCTTTGACTTTGAACATATTTTGTTGTATTTTGACACAAAACAGTGTATATTAAAAAAATATTTAAAAATACTTCCCTGTGACCTACGCTTTCATGTACTTACTACTAGCTGAAAGTATTAACTTATTATGTGCGAAAAAACTACACCCATAACTGCTTTCAAAGTTTCTAATTCTTAAGTGTGTAAGTCGTATTTTTTTCAAGTTTTACCAGTTTGGCAGTGTACACAGTACGTTGCAGACAAGCTGTTCGTGCACTGTTACAAAAGTGTTAGTGTTAACAAAATTAACATTCATTTATTGTGATCGCCCTATCAACCACCTATTTTTCAGACTTTTCCTTAAATAATTGAAATCAAGCTTGATCATTCCACAAAGTACACAGCCTGACACAGCGTTAACAATAAACAAAAAATTACGGATTAATAACTTTCATTCTTTGGCCATTTGACCCAATTTCCGAACGCTAACTGTTATTTAAACCTAAATAAAAGATAATTATTTCTGGTAAAATTTGGGCATACAGTGTACATTTATTATGGACCACATGGCAGTAAAGCCTAGAAAAACAACACCTGAACCTGTTTTTAGCATTTTAAATCTGCTATACAAAATTTGGAAAGAATATCGTATCCAACCGCCACTTTTTAAGGTTTTTTTATTTTTTAATTTATTTATTTTTTGTTGTTGCAACCACTAACCAGTTAAAAAATGATTCTCTCGAAAGCGAAAACTATCTTTAAAATCAACATTTATGATGGTTTTCGGACTTTATTTCCCTTCTAAAAAATCCTCCCCTTCAGAAAATAGAAAAATCCTATTATAATTGCCACTGCGCATGTACGATGACCGTGTTGGCCACTAATGGGGAAGGTGACAAGATCAGAATGACATGACTGAGGAAAAGTAAGACTAATTGCGGTGACACAATGTGAAATTCTCTATTGAGTGGTAATTAGTTCTGAAAAGAACTGGAGGAAGTCATCATATACTTAAAATGCCTGATTTTTCATTAAACAAATTATATTCTGGAATAATTAGAAGAAGTATACACATATGTCCATGATCATGATCATTTCCACCTTACTGAGCAGGTAAGATTACATTATTGGTTATAATGAAGGAGAAAAAGTGGCGGTTGAATATGACTTTCTTTCCCAAAATTTACAGATTACTATACAAAAATATGATTTTGCTATGCAAATTATTTTTTGCTTAGCAGTTTTTGCTATTCAAAATTTTGGAACAAAATCATTTCCTCACTGTACATGACATTGATTTTTTTTCCATGAATGTAAATATGTGATTTTATTTTTAAAAATAATGTTAGAAGAAGCAAGTGAAGAGTATTTAATTCATTGATGTTTAACGTTACTTGGTCAGTGGAAAATTATTAAGAATATGAAACATAAATATCAATGGCTATGAAAAGAAATCTACTGTTTGACAAATTGTTAACAGCATTTTTACACATTTCAAAGTTTCAAAGAACTTTTGCCCATTTTATTGGTCTTTCAAGAATATTGATTAAAAGTTTGAACTTCCACTTTGTTGAGTGAACCCACAGGTGCTTCTCAGAGCAGCACAACTCAGATTAATTTCATGGTGTTACTGTTACTGCAAATCTTCTCTATTTGTAGAGATCAATTCCTACCATATTTTCACTTTTCATAGACACCTCCAGGTGGGTATGACAACACACTGGCTATGAGATAAATAAGATGTGTATGTGTAATCATATTTGTTTAATTGTCTTTGTTTTTTAATCTTTTGTCAACAGTTGGCTGTAAGAGCCCAGCCAATCCGATGCAAAACCAGTACAGCGACTGGTGCCGTCATATCCAAACCTTCCACAATCAAGTTTGGACTGTCAAAGGTTTTTGTTGTTGTGGTTCCATTCTTGTACCTGGGGGCGACCATCAGCAAAGAAGGTGCAGCTTTTCTGGAAGAGAATGATATCTTTATCCCGGATGATGATGATGACTAAAAGTTTGGCTTGGTGAGAACACCAACAGTTTGATTTTGAGTAGATTTTGCCCTTGCACAGACTTATTTAAGAAGCACTGTATACTCGGTGCTTTCCGATAGTCTGCGGAAAAAGAAAAAAAAACAGGTGACTCGGGCAGGATTTGAATCCACGACTTCCTGCTTACACTTGTGTAAGGGAAAAAATCAAAACAAATGTTTATCACCCGACTCATGATCAATATTTTCGTATTAACCCTAACCCCCACGAGGTATTCTCTAAGCACCCTGCCAAATGCAACAGAATGCACACAGCTGAAATGAGAACCCTGCTAAATGCAACAACATGCAACAGTGCATTATGTTGCATTGTGCAGGGAACTCATATGCACTAGCCTTGGTACCAAGTGCCTACCCTGCTAAATGCAACAGATTGCAGAATCACTTTTTCATTTCTCTTCTTTTGTTTCCTTTGATTTACTTTTTTTTTTCTTTTTCTTTTTCTTTTTCTTTGACTAGTGTTTTTCCAGAATCACTTTTTAATTTCTTTTCTCTTCTCTTCTCTTCTTTTGTATCCTTTGATTTACTTTTCTGTTTCTTTTCTCTTATTTTTCTTTTTTTCTTTTTCCTTTGTTTTTCCAATAATTTACTGGTGGGTAGATGACAATATTCTATATTGCGAGCCCAATGTTACAATTCCAAATGTAACAAAATACAACTGAACAATTTTTCTCGAACCCTGCTAAATGCAACAGAATCCAGGTTGTATACCAAACACCACGCCTGCTAAATGCAACAGATTGCATCAGACCAGGAGACATGACTTGCCTGCTAAATGCAACAACTTGCAACAGGTTTTTACCATTGGTGCATTCTGTTGCATTTAGCAGGGTTAGGGTTAAAGTTTGACTTTGGGGAAGGGGTTCTAATGAAATTAGTTTGGGTGTTCGCATTGGTTTTTGTTAACACTTGTATACATGCAGTCTCCAAGATGCTGCAAAAAGTACACAATGCTTTTTGTATGCATGCCTCAATATATTGCATACTGTACACAAGAATGGTACATGGATACCCCAAAATGCCCCTGGGTATGGGACAAACACAAAGTGTTCTGACCTTCACACAGGATGTGTATACCCCAAGTTACTGCCCTGGTTTATTTCAAGTTAGCCTTGCAATGAAACAAAGCAGGTGGCTGCTTCAGTTTACCTCATCTCTCTGAAGAGCCTTGGGCTATGCCATTAATCTTTAGAAAGAAGAAAGTGTGTACCACAATATGTCCCAGTTGAGACATTTTGAAGTATGGGTCCACTTTGTAAAGAACAACACTGGTAATAGGAGGGTTAATCTTTATGGCCTGGATAATTGTTTATTTATGGTTACAGATTAATTTATTGACGGACACGCTTCTAATAACGAGACAACACATGAGAGATATCGACATTGACCCAAAAAGCTGCTTCATGCTGGTAAAATACATATAGATGTGTATACAGACTGGTTAAAAAAAAAGATTGATTACACCTGCCTGACTGGCTTTTGTAAAATAAAAGTAAATGCCAGGACTAAACATCTAAAAAACATGCAATCTTAAAGATCTATGTATCGCCTGTGTTTTACCGGCAATTTCTGAAAGCAAGGAAAACAAATACTTTGAAATGAGATATTTAAAAAAATAGCTAAAATTATGAATAAATTTTTGTACATAATTATTTGCTGTGACACCATGCTTCTCACACTTGTAAAATGTGTCATTTTACAGCATTTGTTTTTACTTCCTCAGTAAAATAGCAATGTATCGATGAAATATTTTTTCAAGGAAATCGCTGTTAAAATATCCAAAAACTTGGGCGATGCAACTCTATCACAACATTTCTTTGAATATGTTTCTGTTTCCATTTCACTAATTACTACAGGTGTTTCACCACATGAACATGTACCATATAAGGCGTACCTTTCCTGTAATGAGTACTAAAACCATCTTGAATATCTGCATGACCTCACGTGGAGCGAGAGGCCAAACATCCTGGATCTGAAGAGGTTGCATCTGCTGATCTCAACCTGCCAAGGTTTTAATTGTTGAGTTTTAATAACCAGTGGGGCATTTCTTATATAACGTGCAATTTAGATACATAGCATACATGGATATTGTTCGAGTCTTTTGTAATGTTAATGTTGCTAGCCCTGAATATGTGGGGGGAGGGAGAATTGTGGGGCAAGGCGGCAATCGGTTGGATGGATGGGGTGCAGACTTAAACAACAGATGATAATAAAGTAGAGGAAAACCAAATTATCCAAGTTGAAAGAGCTGATTAACATGTAAATGTTAACAGTCTCTGATGGCCTTTGCTCAGGATACAAAACGTCGGGGGGGGGTGTCTCGGGGAAATGTATTATTTTTTGCCCCCCCCCCACCTTTCAGTAATTCTATTGGTATCTAGCGGCTCCATCAACAATGATGTACTCAAACTCATGTTTTGCCCCCCCCCCCACCCTTCAGTAATTCTATTGGTATCTAGTGGCTCCATCAACAATGATGTACTCAAACTCATGTTCCCCCCCCCCCCCCACCCTTCAGTAATTCTATTGGTATCTAGTGGCTCCATCAACATTGTTGTACTCAAACACATGTTTTGCCCCCCCCCCCCCACCCTTCAGTAATTCTATTGGTATCTAGTGGCTCCATCAACAATGATGTACTCAAACTCATGTTCCCCCCCCCCCACCCTTCAGTAATTCTATTGGTATCTAGCGGCTCCATCAACAATGATGTACTCAAACTCATGTTTTGCTCCCCCCTCCCCCCACCCTTCAGTAATTCTATTGGTATCTAGTGGCTCCACCAACAATGATGTACTCAAACCAATGCTAAACTATTCACTTCAATAGCCTACTAAAAATTAATCTTTACAAAGGGAAGGTACAACATTTGTTATTTACCAGAATATCAAATAAATTATTATCTGAAAATTTAATTGTTGTGATGCTGGTGCATGTAGTTATCAACCTGAGAAATGTTTTTTTCTGAAATACTTTCATTTTAGGAAAAAAGAAACTGTTAAGTTGCCAGGCGACATTTTTTTCTTTTAGAACAAAAAAAGTATTTTGTTGTCTCAAAAACATGAGCACCCATTGTGATGACATTTTCACAGGTTAGTTTTTTGATAGATTTCTTAAAAACTAGAGTTTACATGAATGTGAATGTATGTAACTACAAACTAAATACCCATATGTTATACATGTACCTTCCCTTTTACTGGATCGAAAGTAATTAATAGTCCAGGCATTATAGAAACTAAAATGCCAACTCGCAACTTTCTTAAACAAGTTTTTGAAATCTGTGTTTGTAATCCTGATTTTTTTATGTTATTATTTTGTGGATGGTGTAATGAGTTTATGTTGGTTGCATTGACAGGTAATGTACAAATTAAACTGTTGAAAATTGAATTTATTAAATGTAGTTTAAATATTTAAATATTAATCCTATTTTCTACATGTATTTGTCACTTTGAAATCAATATTGTAATTTGAAACATTTACATTTGTGACCGGATCTTACAAAATGTGTAACCCCCAGGTACATGACATAAAACACAATAAAGGGGGCCACTTTCCTACCGTCACGTTAGCAGTTTTTCTGATGTTTGTAAATTTTCTTTTCAATATCTGAAACTACCCAAAAAGAATTTCAACATTTGAATAGACATGCATGCTTATCCTAAAGATAATTTGAGTTGATTATTACTATTATTTTTTTAATTACCCTAAAATTTCCATCAACAAATGGACGGAAAAGTGAGGTAACTTTTTCCGTCCAATTTTTATGGAAATTTGAGGGTAAAAAAATACATTAAAAAAATAAAAAAATAAATCAACTCAAATTAGTTCTAGTATAAGCCTGCATGTCCATTCACATGTTGAAACACTTCTTGGTCGGTTTCAGGTACTTAAAAATAAATAAACATTGGAAAAACTGCTAACGTGACGGTAGGAAAGTGGCCCCCCTTATTGTGTTTTATGTCATATTCACTATAAATCTTCCTGAATCCTCCAAATTCAATTGACATGCACTAAAAAGTCGACCAGTGGTTGGACTTTGATGGAAATGGTACAGTGGCAAATACAAAGCATCCATGGCTTGGTTATACAGAGTCCTGAATCCAACAAAAGCAGCCGGAGTTGGATGAATTTGGTACACATGGCATCATGCTCAATTCTCTGGGCTATGCAATGTACACTTTACATTGTACAGTACTGAATCCACCAAAATCATGCAAAACCAAGGGGTGGATTTTGATAGACCTGGGGGTTAAGGAAAATATTTCACCATTTGATTTGTTTTGCTCAGCAAAACAAGTACACATTTACTACCAGACAAAGGTGAAATATGTTGTGAATTAACCCTCCTACTATTGCTGCACTTCAGTGGGAAGTTGCTACAGAGGTAAAAAAAAAATCAGTCAACTGCCTGTTTTGACTGTTGACCCAAATGTGCACACAGGGGCATTTTTGACTGGTTTTTACTGTCATTTTAACCACCCTGAACAATACAAGACAGTGCTTTTACCAGTCAAAAACAGTCGACGCATTTTGACCTGTAAATGTACTTACTACACATACATGTAAGGTTAGACAGTGTTTGACTTTTCAGTGCACGTATGGCAAGTATATCAATATTTTGACTGATTTTGACCCTTGTAAGTAAGTAGGAGGGTTAAGGAGTGAAATTATAAGGTGAAATTCATTGACATGTTTTATTGATTTGCAGTGTGAGAGGGTCTTTAAGGACAAAAGCAGCTATCAGACCTGTGATTTCTCAGGATATTTTCTGATTTCGGGACGTTTTTCCAAAATCTACCTTTCCTTTAAAGTTTTCTTGAAAGAAGAGAAGTAGCCACTACGGAAACAAAGTAGCCTGTGTTGTGTCCAAACCTCTAGTTTCTTGTTTGTGGGGATGTGGAGAGTCTGTAAATCCTTCCAAATTAAACATCCAGCAGGTTTACAGGGCTTTGTCCTCTAGACCAAAGGGAGACCCAGGCCCCGCTACCCATTTTTCAGGATTTTTTACTTTTGTCAAATCACACCCCCGAGCTTTGGCTACTTCAGACTCATTTTGTAAGATTGGGCCACTTTGACTTTTGTGTATAAAAATTAAACCATCAATGCATAATACCAGACATATTTTTAAAAATTTTTAAATTTATCCGACCGTCCTAAAAAAAATACTCAAATAACAGTGTTCAGATTATGCATCTTCATATATCATGCAGCCTACTTTGGAAACAGTAGTGAGTGTTACGTCTGCAATGAGCATACAAAATGTTATTTATGAGTGTTCACGCTTGGCGGGAAAAGTTTATTAAAAGTTTTTTAGGACTGAGGAAGCACGGATAAAAAATTGTACTTTTAAAACAGGCGAGAATAATGAAAGTTCATGTTATTTTTTTTTTATTCAAAAAATGCGTGTTATTTGAAATTGTCTTTGGAGAGAGAAGTTAATTCATTAACCCTAACCCCCCCCCCCCCTTAGGTATTCTGGCTAGGAACCTTCCTGAATCCTCCAAAATCCATCAGTGCACTTTTGGAAACATGCCCTTATCTTCAAAATTCACCATGCATTTTCGTTGATCTTTCATATTCAGCACTTATGGCCTGTACTTCTTGCCAGGTAGTAATTTTGCCCCATTTGAAGAGGTGAAAGTACCAGTTTCCAACAGTGCTGAATTTTCCCCAAAAAGTGTCCCTTGGAGGATTTTGCAGGATATGGGGTGGTTAGGGTTAACCAGCGCTGAATACACATCTTTAAATTGCTCACTTGTTGTATGCATTTAGTGTACGATTCATGGTACATGTATGCAAGTGTATATAGTGACTGTAGTTAATTAAATTATCTGATTTTCAAACTTAAATCTGTGTGAAAGATGTTTTTGTTATTTTGTTTTCAGGGTTTTGCATCCATTATGAAAATGATAAAGACAAAATCCTGATATTGTAGCTTTGTGTACCCATTCCTGGAAAGTTCTGGATTCACAATTGGAAGATTGTGTGTTACAAATAATGACATTGGGAATGGCATTCAGATGTGATTTTCCTGCGCTACCATGTGGTAACCTATACAGTACTTCGTGGAAATGGCTATAATTGAAAAATGCCTACTGGAAAAAGCCATTTGTGAGTTTCATTTGATTAATGTGTGGCATAATGACAAGTGAATATTTCCAAGACTATTCGTAAGTCGATACGTAATATGCACGCACATTGGTAGTACACGCATTATTTTTGCCACTTCTGGTTCCGAAGCTGACATGCTGTTGTGTGTAATTTAACTTAAATTTCTTGATAGTAACGTTCAAAAATGATTCTTGAGGCAGAAATTGACTTTGTTAATAAGATTTTGAGTCTTTACAACACGTGTTAAATGCAAGTCCCAAGCTTTCTAATTTCTTGCATACATCTTGCATTAATAATAATTCTTGCATAATAAAAAGGATAGTCAATGCATTTCTAATGGCTTCTGATGATCATTTGAAGCCAACACGTGCAAAGTGGGCATGATTTATGTTGGAATTACATCACTTAATGTACCAACAAGATACCACATAATACAGGACAAGCTCTTGCATAGTAACGCTTCAGTATCAGGAAAGTCTGGTGCCTTTGTGCCATATATACATTAAGTGTTGGACTTCTACACAGTTTCTACATGTGTATTGAAAAGCTTGCCCTGAATCAAATGGTGTTGCCACAACAAGTGGTCATAGCAATAGTGTGGGAGATTCAAATTTAAATATTCACTTGCCACTGACTGGTGTCTGTGAGTCCGACATCTAATTAAACCCTCAAAGGAATTGGTACAAATATGAAGAAAAAAAATGATAGTTGGGGGAGAGAAAAACAATCTACAAAATACATGTACATGAACAATTGACACACATGACATTGTTTGCAAAATTATTTCATAATTTATTATATAAAAAGCCTTCATGTAAAAATCCCTGTTAAAAATGCATTATTGTACACAGCATTACAAACATTCTATGATGAAGTAAAAATATGTTAAAAACTATTATACCATTTTTGTTGTTTTTCAAATACAAAGTTACAATCCAAAATGCCAGTAATCAATTTACAAAAGCTATAATACTGCTTCCAATAAACGAGCAAAAACAAAAATGGTTATTGCCATTCTAATTTTATATCGGCAGTTTTGACTCAGGTCAACAAACACTCTGGCTTTCGTTACAAGACACATTTATTTATTGCTCAACCCCATAAACCAATTACAGAAACCAATCTTATGCTGCCTTAGTTCTGCAGAAGGTGTCAATTGTCATCAAAGAGAATAGGGTTTCAATCAGGATAAATGTATCTCCTAACTGGGATAGTACAGTTGATATCAACTCTGTGAGCCTTAGTTCCTGTATCATAAGATTAAGCTGCATGTCACCACTAGAATCCAAAGCCAGTGTTTTTGCTTGCAATCATCCTCTGAAATTAGTTATGCTGAGAAGACAAGTTTGGTAAGCCAAATAAAAAAATGTTCAAGCGAAACCAGCTAGTGCACGAAATACATGATATACACATATTAACATGTCTTTTTAAACATACATTGTATAAGGCACATTTGATGACTACATTATGACATTTTATGAATGGGAATAAAAAGCTGAATGCTTGGTCTTTACAACAAGATAAAGACTTCTGGGGTCTTGGCCACAGTTACATGTAGGCCCTTTTATCACATGGTTAGTCCCTTTATCACTTGTGGCTATGACCCCATCAGCTGTAATAATATACATCTATGTATGCTTGTGTTCAGTGGCCCAGCAAAATTGGTCAAGGGGCATACGCCCCCTTATGTTCCCTGGATCCGCTACTGGGTGAGTGATGAGAATGTGAAGCCCCTCTAAATCCAGGGTGCGCCACTGAGTTGAAATGTACATACACCCGTATGACAATACAACGGTCCTATCCAAATATCAACAAGTAATAATCTATTACAAATACTGTATACCAAGTAGAAAAGACTAGGTTACAAAAAACATGTACACATACACAATTTTTAATGTATCCCCACACATATATTACAAATGTATTGAAAACTAAAAGTGTATTTATTTATAAAAAAAAAATTTAAAAATAAAAAAATTACAAAGGGGAACCATAGGAGATGTACTTCGGTGGATGCATACAATTTGCCTAACCAGCATATCAAGGAGGAGGGGGAAAGAAATCCAATGATGAGGGGTGGGGCTCACCAGAGGAATTGCATGTACAGAGGGGGAGGGGCAATGAAGCCAGGAGGACACCATGTACATGTAGGCTTTGACAGTATTTCATATCGAATATTTTTAAGCAGCACACATGTGTACATTCAGACACAAATGTGGATTATTGAGGTTTTCAGTAACTACTTTATCGGTTTTACATGTAAGTTATTGCTCGTGGTCAGCCCTAAAACCGGTCAGTACCCTGCAATAAAGACCTGACATGTAAAATAATATATGATATGTAAATAATATAATCAACTGGCTATTCCATAAACTTCATGTTGGCAATTCTGTTTTGCACAAAAGAGCTTCCACTTCACAAAATGTCAAAAGTTTTGACAAAAATCTAACCACCAAGCCAAAGAATTAGGGCCTCCTACACGTATATCACCCATTTTAAGGAAAGGCACAACAAATTGGTAACATTGGCAAAACTGCATGCTTTTGCAAGTATACTTTTATAAATCTTTTGGGTCTATGGGAAAAAAATTAAAATAAATAAATTTGCATAGAAAGCTCATAATTCAATTAAAACATAAAATGTTTAAAAATGTAAATGTTCACATTATTTATGTCGATAACACCAGCATTGACCCCATACATGTATAAAAACTACACTGTACACGTACATTACAGTTACTGGGCAAGTACAGTATTGGTATCTATGTTGGCTAAACTCTTTCTAGGAGTATGGTACTCTCTTTGAATCAAGATAATTCAAAACCAATCTGTGAAAGTTTCCAAGAAAATAGTGAAAATTACATGCAATTCAGATTATCGCTCTTTCTAGTTAACTTCCTGGCAACCTTCCCTTTATGGCCCTAGTCTCCACCCACCCTTAACAAGTCTGAACATTTAGTTAAGTACCAGTATAAAATCAAAATGTGTGTCTGACAATCCGCCAACATACAGTTTAGTAACATCTGTCATGATAAGGTGAGACCCTATTGGCTAAACCGGACCATTTGATTTACTGGCTGGATCAGTCTACATGGTACATGTACGTATGTCACTTTTCTTAAAAACGACACGGACAACATTATTTCTAGTGAAGACGGACAGTGTCATGACATCACCAACTACCATTATTATTTTTAAATTTTTGAATTGCCAATTCTGTACTTTATCTAGTAGATGTACATGTAAAGGAAGCATGGACTTAAATACTGTTAACTTGATGTGACGAGGAACCAACTGACCAAACAAAAAATCTATCATGTAATAATATTAATAATGTATACAGGATGTGTTAAATGCACCACATAATGAAAACTGTATCCTGTATACAGGATGTGTTCTGTGTGTCACACACATCAAAATATAACAAGGATACACGTCGGTGAGTTAAGTATATTTTTGACTTGTGACCATGCTGACGCACAGTTGGAAGCTGTGGTTTTTAAAAACTGATTCTACTGTACAGGGATTTCCATCCATGCTCCTAGAATTGTGGTATTTTTTATGAGGTACATGTACTTGTAATTCCTAGACTCACTTTCCTACTCGGTATGGTGAAAGTTTGGGAAATAGCCGTCAGTAATTTTGTTTACAAAAAAAGAAAAAATGTTATCATGTGGACCAGAACAGCTTACAACAATTCCTTGAAATTAAGGCTGTGCCGGGTACCCGACCGAAACCATCATTACCCGGTTCCATTTTTCAGTTTCAATTACCTGGAAACGAATTTTGAAAATTTTGACTGGGTATTTAAGCCACACAAATGGAAGTCTGGGATTTTTGTTGTTAACAAAATGTGCGTGGGGAATGGGCTGCTACAAGTTGTTTTTAATATAGAAATTATTACAAGAGAAACTTGTGTTCATATTGGTTATTGTATACATTCGGAAGTATTTACGTGTTTTGATAAAATTGTTTACAGGTACCCGAATATCCGAAGATTTCCAATTTTGGGTATCCGGTTCCAGAAATAACCGAAAAAGCACAGCCTTAACCCTCCTATGGTTTGACCTTTCAAAACCTTTCAAAATCTGCTTATGGGCCAAAATGGCTATCAATAATTATGAACCCTTTAAAACCCTCCAGAATTTGTTGCTACTGAACAACCACACCTTTCAATACCCTTTGAAAGGTATTGAAATATTTCAACACCAGTTTGTTCAGAGAGTTGTTACACCTTTCGAAACCTTTCATAGGTCCCTTTTGTCAGACAGTTTTCTCACCTTTCAAAACCCTTCAGTACAGCAAACTTGAAAGGTTTTGAAAGGTCTGACAATTCTGTGGCAAATGCACTGTACATAGGAGGGTTAATGCAAATATATTGTCTGTGAAGGTCAATGAACATTTATACAAACATGTACATGACATTTAAAACATCTGACATTTTGAACCATTTCTTTTCCACATAAAAAAATAATAAATGAATGTGACATCTTGTACTCCATTTACAACCATGACCACAGGCGGTGCTGGTTTATACCCAGTGCCTCAACGAAGGAATCAAATAGGCAGGGCATTCGTCAGGACATAGTTACCATGACAACATGCCCTCTGAACATTTCAGATGGAAGGGGTCATTGTATTAGCTGTCACATCAGTGTTCATTATTTCTATACCCTTCATGTACAAACCATGCCAGTCATGTAAAAATTGTGCCAACATTAGGAAATTGTATTTTACAGTGTACAGTGTATATATTGAAATTGAGTTCCGAATCAATGAACTTGTTTACAACCTTGATGAACAGAGTTGTAGTACATGTACATATCACTATGAAACAGGAAATGCCTGAAATCCTTTTGTTAGTATCAAAATGTCTGAAACTCGGGTGAAGGATTAAATTTCAGACATTTTATGAATGGACTCGGGTGAAGGATTAAATTTCAGACATTTAAATGTCTGAAATTCGATGTCAGGATTACTTTTCAGACATTTGGGCTACAAGATCTGACCTCCTAATCCTCCTTTGTTAGCAAATGTCTGAAATTTAAATCTTCCATTATGTAAGGATTAACAGAGGTGTTAAATGGTCTTTTGTTAACTATATCTCTGAAGCCTGTGAAAATGTCTGAAATTGGATTGGATTAGTAGCCATGTAAGCAGGCTAACCACAAACTTAACTCAAACTGCTATGCCAT
Organism: Zoroaster sp. YZ-2022; assembly: GCA_029582265.1. Classification (NCBI taxonomy): domain Eukaryota; kingdom Metazoa; phylum Echinodermata; class Asteroidea; order Forcipulatida; family Zoroasteridae; genus Zoroaster; species Zoroaster sp. YZ-2022. The sequence goes on from CM055819.1 coordinate 23,322,770, forward strand.
TGCTTGCTGTCCAGTTCAATCACTATCTGATAACAGTTAGATCCAAATGCAAAAATTTACCTCTATTGTGCACATGTACTTACTCATACTTGTACAGGTCTGCTAGTCTCTATTACAATTGAAAAGAAATGACCTAATCCATCACCATACCACTTTTAAAACACAACTCTAATAATAATAATAATAATAATAATGTGTGGACTTATATAGCGCACGTATCCACCAACTACATGTAAGTGGTGCTCAAGGCGCATTCTTTTTACGTGCATTACACAACACACGGGACCTACCGCTTTACGTCCCATCCGAAGGACGAAGCAATTATGGTTATGTACCTTGCTCAAGGACACAAGTGTCACGACCGGGGCTCGAACTCACACCCTGCTGCTGGCAACACCAGAACTTGAGCTCGGTGCGCTAGACTGCTCGGCCACCATTTTTAGGGGTCTTAAAGGTACAATATAATCATGATCAACAGGGCTTGCTCACAGATTGTGATGATATGCTGGCAACAATGTTTGATCTACATGTACATTGTATGTATGCATATGCTTACTGTACTTTCTGCGTATGCATATGTATGCTTACTGTACTGAGTTTTGAATCAACATTTACAGTAACACTTGTACGTAGGTTTGAGCTTAAATGTATAATGTTGTGTTGATCACAAGGAATAAATAGTGAAAATTAATTCAGATTCTGTGTACATTGTATCTCACATGGAATTACAAATGTAAGGAAAGAGTATTATTCATTCTGTCTTATAAAAATTACACCTCAGAAAACAGTATTTTTATGGAAGACTTTACCATCCATTTACCAATCCTATACCATACCAATTTGATGAACATACATGTAGGCCTACAATGTACCACAAATATGAAGTACAGTGTATTTTTAAGGCACAAACATTACTGATACAGATTATTCAAAATGTAACACCACACATTAAGATTCTCCAAGCATGTAAATTGCATTTAAACATTCTCTTACTTAAATTTTTTTTAAATGTACTATTTCCATCCCGCAGTTAATCTATACATTATAGTACTGTACTGGTGTGCTACGTAAATCGACAGGCAGAATTTACAAATATTTCTTGTTTATGTGTAGGTTTAATACAAACACGTACACAATGTACCTGTACTGTCCTACATGTACATATCCCCCAAAAATAATATACTACATGTAATACAAAACAAAGTTGACTGAACCAGTGCACGTACCGTACAAGTACAATAAGCGTACTCATACAATATCCTCAACAAATATTATCACTGAAATTGTATCATAGCCATGACATTGACCAAAACAACTATTAACCCTCCTATGCCCAGGCTGAAATTTGGCCCAGTCAGCACGGCACTCACAGACAGTCATTTTGAGTATTTTTGGTTGCATTGCCAATTGGTAGGTCAAACCACAGAGTCACACAGAGCTGTGTATGTACTGATTTATTTGAGGTGCACTGCACAAAGTCAATGGGTTGGGAGTTACATACAAATTTTGAGTGTCTTTGATTGGTTTTGGTTTGACCTCCTTATCACAGCCACATGTGCTTGCATGTATTTGAGTGCACTGCACAAAGTCAATGGGTTAAGAGAGACATACAAATTTTGAGTGTCTTTGAGTGTTAAACCTATAGGAGGGTTAAAGCACAAATATACACTATCCAATGTCCAGTGTACAAACCTGTACATGATGTGTACACATCGTGTGCACACTATACATGTATTCACCCTGTTTTATCATCATGACCCGCTGAAGATAAGTCTGTGCCAATTACCCAGTTCCATTTTTCGGTTCCAATTACCCACTAAACGACTTTTTAAAATTTCCGCTGTACATTTTAAGCCACACATACGGAAGTCTCTGATTTTTTTTGTTAACAAAATGTGTGTGGGGAATGGGGATGCCACAAGTCATTTTTAATGTAAAGAGGCAGAAAATTACATGTATTACTGTTAAGTCCACATTCATTATGACTTTAATAAAATAAGAGAAACTTGTGTTCATATTGGTTATGTTATACATGTACATTCTGGAGTATTTTTACAAAATTGTAAACGGGTACCCGTAAGATTTCCAATTTTGGGAATCTCACGGTTCCCGAAATACATGTAAATGAAAATGCACTGCCTCAAGACAGCCTGGAACAGCCTCTATCTGGAATAAGGTTTTTTTATGGTTAATGAAAAATTAAAATTAGTTCCATGTGATTAATTTCAGTTCAGATCATTTTTGCACTTAGAAAGCTGGTGAAAGCTGGTGAAATTATCTCTACTATTAAATCGCAATACCAATACCATTGTTACAGAACTAGAAGGCTGAAATAATGTAATTTTGATCACTTATCATCACTACATGTACTGTAGCTACATGTACGTACAATGTATGTATCTCTGTGTACTTGAATTATTTTAATGCAACAATTTTACATTGTCTTTTCTTTTCTCACAAAAAAGGGAAGCATGTGTGTGTACATGTACATGTATCTAATGGTGAAATTAAAGTCTAACATAAAATTAACATTTATAAGTGTACAAGTGCATGTACATGTATGCAAATTTGTAAATCGTAAACATATAATACTTACACTACATTATAATAAGGACCCAACTTGGGCTTGAAAGTGAATTTGAAGTACACAATATGACAACATATGTAAGATTAGAAGTCATTTTGTTGAATGTCACCATTATATGATAGATGTAGTTGTACATGGAACCTAGTTTGAGTCGAGGGTACACACACTGTACAATTGTATTCCACTTCCACCCCCACCCCCACCCCCACCCCACCCCACCCCCCCCCCACCCCACTCCCCATGGTACTATTCCAAATGGTGCAAAAACACTTTGTACAAGATGAAATCAAAGTGAACACCTGGAGAGTGTCATGGTACCAGTCAAAGCTTATGAAATGGCTGCATGTACATATGTATGTACATGTGTACACAAGTACATTAAGTACATTAGCCCTAATGCACTAGACCCTAGTTGCTGGGTACCATCCTCAATCCTTCAAAATCCTCCGATTGCCCTACCCCAAAAAATGCATTCATCCTCAATCCTCCAAAATTTTGCACTATGTTCAAAATGAGTGGTACTCACCTCAATCCTCCAAAATCCTGCAACCATAAAAACAGTGCTGGGAAGGGGAGGGGGAGGGAATGGCTCATACATGTACCATTGAATTGACTATTACATAATTTCACAAAAGAAACTTTTCCCATATAATACTTACCTGACAATAAATGAAACTGTCCACAAGCTTTACAACTACCCAATGTGAAATATGAGCTTAGGTCAGGACAGTGTAGTAAGGGGAGTACCTTGTTTATGACCAGTAATAACTATAAACAATGGGAGACTTGTCCTTGAAACAATGGTACACAGTGTAACGTCTGTCTGTGTGTGTACTGGTACACTAGGTCACACATGTGAGACCTAGTGTACCAGTACATAGACAGACTACCACTGTGCATTAGTACTACTGGCTGATATGTACAGCACTGTGAAACAGATGGAGTACCAGTACTTACCTTGCCAAGTGAGAAAAATTAAAATTAAATAGTACCACATTCCAGCAACTCCTACCACACCAGTCCTCCAAAATCCTCATGTTTTTCAAACACCATTCATCCTCAATCCTCCAAAATCCTCATGTTTTTCAAACACCATTCATCCTCAATCCTCCAAAATCCTCATATACTTCAATCACCATTCATCCTCAATCCTCCAAAATCCTCATGTGTTTCAATCACCATTCATCCTCAATCCTCCAAAATCCTCCAAAACTGCAAGGAGGATTTTGGAGGATTAAGGATGGTTAGGGTTAGTGCACACATACATGTAGTGATGCATATGAAAACTCACTTACAGTACATGTATACATGTACACTACAGGTGTATAGTCAATGATTTCTAGGTGAATTCATCATCAGAAGACAAAATATCTCGTCTTGAATCGAATCTACATGTATGCAAAAAAAAATTCACAATGCCATTCAAGCCCTTTTGTCACATTTAACAAACAAAGATACTAGATATATCCCCCTAGTGTTACATGTTCTATTTTACATGTGAACTACATGTACTAGTATGTAATATGATCATGAAGAAGCAAGCTCTGCTAGTGTAGCAAGCTCTGCTAGTTTTATGTACAGTGTTCGTGTCGAGTTCATTTTGTTTTGTATACACTTTTTATATGGCAATGTCTGTACGGGTACATGTATAAAAAACTGTTAAAATAAACTTATTTACAATGCGACAAAAATGAAAGTTTCACTGAGTAATCTTTGGTGGATCATCCACACAAGCAGCATACATACATGTACAATGCAATCTGCATACTATGCACAACCCTGCATTTAAACAAAACTGACAATGTATTCTGTGAAGGCCATGACATGGAATTTCAATAACCCACAACTAATACAGGTCTGCATGTTGCAGTACATGTATGTAGAAATTGCAGATAACACTAATGTTCAAAACAATTACACCTGCCAAGAAAAAGGGCTGGAAATTCACTTCACTAACTTACACGTACATGTAATGGCAATAATTTCACAATATACATGTAGCTGGCAGTAAATAGCAAACATTTACTATACATTCCTTTAACCTACATTGTATATATATGGATGATCTGGAGTCACTCTATTAGTCTTGATTCTAGATGTTTGTGAAAGATTTGTTCACACTATTATGACTAAGAAGGTACAGCATGATGTAATCATACTACATTGTACCATAATTATCTTGAACCAAGACTAATTGGACCAAGACAAGATGCTGAAAGAGGTACATACTGTACATGTACATGTACATTATTTAGCACATGTACATGTATGTAGTTTAAAAAGTGTTTAAAGTGGTGCATTATAACTGCACCTTAACCCTCCTACAATCAGTGAAATCTTTTAAGCAAGCCATGCAGGCCACTACAAGCCATTGCTATGGTAGGCAGTGGCTCCTCATAGCAATACTGCATAGTAACATAATGCTTCATATGTCTGTTGGTTTTAGTGGTTTGTGATTGACATATTGCAGGGCATATTACTTTGTTCCAGACTCAGTGGCTGGTGGTAGGTTACTATGGAGGGTCTGTGTTTACCAAATAACTATTGAAAATCCAGATGGGGGCTTGTTATGGTTTATTGGTCTCAATGGCTGATGGTGAATTATTATTGGGAGTTTGGTTACAGTATAAGGTCAACTGTGGTATACATGTGTCTTTGCATGCATGTATGTACAATGGAGATTACTTCAAAGGGGCAGTGTGGCTTATATGCACAAAACAATGTGTGTACAACACATTGGACATTTAGTGGTTTACAGTGGCCTCTATGTGTAGGAGGGCTAATAAAGCTAAAAATTAAACATACTGGGTTAACAATATATGAGTTTCAGTTTTTCATTTTTTCAACTTTTTTTATGTTTTATTTTTTTAATATATTTATTTTCCAGGATCTATTTTGCACCCTAGTGAAATAATCTTTACACTATTGGTAATCATGGCAAAACTGCTTTTAAACGTATCCACTTTCTCTTTAACAAGATACATTAAACAACAGATTTGAAGGGATGTTTGATAATTAAACTGTGATCAAAATTACTAATAGTGTATGGGGGGCTTTAAGGCGCAGACAGCTACACATGTAAAATGGTAGGTTAGGTGGTCACTTAATGTTATGTTGTAAGCATTAGGTTGTCTAGATTCTGCTTCAGGATTGTGACCTTCACTGCATCGAATACATGCTTGATGTTCTGCGTATCTATGGCTGTTGTGAAGTGGTGGAAGAGCGAATTACTGCGGTCGCGGCGCCGCATGTCAAACATGAGTAGGATAAAGTTCTGCACCTGTTTGATGTCATTCGGGTCACCCTTGAACTCTGAGAAGTAGTCCTTGATGCTTACTCTTTCCACCTTTTGCTCCAGCAGGTCAGTTTTATTTAGAAAGAGGATGACGGACACCGTGGAGAAGTACTTGTGGTTGATGATGGTGTCAAAGATGTTGCAGGACTCTACCAGTCGGTTGGTGATGCGGTCCTCCATCAGGACCTGATCAAACTCGCTCGACGACACCAGAAACAGGATTGATGTGACACTCTCAAAGCACTGGAACCATTTCTGTCGCTGTGACCGCTGCCCGCCGACATCGACAAAGCGGAAGGGAACATTCCTGATGTCGATGACATGCTCGACGATACCCTTAGTGGCCTTCCTCGCAAAGAGGATGTCTTGTCTTGTAGGGAGATAATCCTATGAATTATTGCAAAAAAAAACCAATCACAAAAATCACTATTTACAAAAATCGGGAAAGTGACACTTTGAATCCTACCACTCTCTTTTCTTACTCAAATAATGGGAGACCTTTGAAACGTTAGATAGTAGCCAACTTACTGATCTTTTTTTCTGGGCATTTTTTTTGGAATGACATCAAGAACAATAGAAAAGGATGGGTACATGTAACTCTATAGCCCCTCCATCTCTCAGCATCATAACAGTCTTGATCATTATCAAGTAATCCCTTTAACAGTATATGTAGCTATCCAGGTCAATGTAGATTGTAAATGTAATCATGGGTGTCCTTGGCAAAACAGCAGTTCCTGAATGTTATCATGCTTCCGACAGCATCCCATCCCTTACTGGGAACCACCAGTGTTGCATATATACGGTGAGTGTACATGTACATGTACTGTAGGTAAATAGACACTGCCATCATATTTAAGTTGTCTAACTCTCTGACTGCCTGAAAGCACCATGAAACAAATAAAAGTTGAACATGTTGAAAGGCACCAGATATTTTTTGGATAGAGCCATAGGCTCTTTGCGTTTGTGTATTAAGAAATGCACATTTTGTCATGGTGATTTTTTTTTCTAGCTGTCAGGAAATCAGAGAAAGTATGTAGCATTAAAATAGTTGTAGTATAAGTAAGAAGGGTCTCCAGTACTCTCCACACAGGTCCATGAATGCAGTAGACCTTGGCATCATCTTACCTTTTTTCCTATCCGATCCAGCTCATTCAGGAAGTACTTGACAGAGTCCGCCTGCACAACAGTAACAAGAAATCCAGTGTTAGCATTGCGACATGGATTGAACCTTCCTTAAAGACACCATGGGAGCTACATGTACATGTAGCGGTGGTCAGATATATATGATATTGAAAAATAATTTCCTTCATGTAGAAAAAGGTGTTATGTTTTTTGAGATTACCAATGGTGTATCTACACATGTACTTGGCTTGGATTAGTGTTTAATTTTCCGTTTAATTTGCAAAATGTGTGTCACACGTTTTGACACGGACCGATTACGTGTAAACAAATTCATTGTTATCACCAATAAATGACATGATGCACACGGATTGTCCGTATTCAGTATAGAAAATAATCCAAACTATCGCAATATGGATATAAAATGCCATATTAAATAAGTAGTTCCCTGCATGAAGTATTTTTTAGATAAACGAATCAAATCGATAGATTGGTTTTTATTTCCTCGTTAATGTCCAGGAGACATTTTCTGTTTTCATTTATTGTATTCCCTTGCTACACACACACTAGATACTGTATGTATGAACCTGTTTAAATGAACCTGTTTAAATGAACCGTGTGTTACATGTATATGAAGTACAATACATAATGTTTGTAAAACATAAATGTGTACAAAAGTACATGCATGTACACTGTACTAATATATGTAGCCTTTTAAAACCATTACCTGTGTGAAGAGGGTGCATTGTATGTACATTGTATTTGTAACATAATGTACAGTGTACATAACTCTCTTTTTTGGGGACCAACAATACATGTAAATAATTTCTGATTCTAATAAGCCACCCATGGATAGAGGTTAAAAGGTTACTGTTGTGTTTAGTGTCAGAGGGTAGAAAAACAGTATTATTACTTCAATATGACTGAACATGCACTCATGAATAGTCTACAGGTACAAGTTCTTACCAAACTAAGTTGGGTACAACAAATATGCCTCAAGGAATTGTTAACATAATTATGTGTACATTTTATGTATTGAACATATGCCAGCAGAAATATTGGCAGAACAATAATTGGTAAACTTTATTCTTGGATATTACACATACATCATCTAAATTTATGTACAGAACTATATAAAAATTTGAATGAAAGGGAAGGTGCATACATTCGGTATTTGGTAACAATTTGATACATTTCAAGTTTCAAGTTTTTCAACCCAATCAAAAAGCTAAAACAATAACCTGTGAAAGTTTCAGTACAATATTTTAAAGAAATCAACAAAAAACTTATTTTTTCCTTGTACCGTTTTACCAAATATTGCCAAATGGAAACTACATGTATTTGACATGTGTACATGTTGTACATTTTATTTTGTATAATTTTTGTTTTCTCTTAGATGAAAACACTTAACAGACAAAATCGTTTCTTGGAATGATTAACACCCTGCATCAACATTACACCAAGTAAGTTTGTAGATAATAATATGATAATCTGGTAATAAACCAATGATTATGAACCTAATTCCCTTTTTAAGGTTGTGTTTGCCAATCAAAAACATTTTCACTCTTTTGTGTTTAATGACAAAGTATTATGGCAAAGCCTTTCACAGGTTGGTTGTCCACTAGTGACTACAAGTATACTTTTCGAAACAGTTTTGCCACCATTACGAACATTGTTTCTTCCCTCTACAGTTTCTTCCCTGTAAAGCTAATTGCTTGTTGAAGTAGACATGATACTGAATGTGAACAATTTACAATATTCTGTACATCCTGCCACGGGTACTTTTCTAATATGTACTGTAGACAATTGCCAAGAGTCATTAGAATCTATATAGTGTTTATCTCTGGTAATGTCTAGCAATGCGTCATGCAGATGATACATGTAATTGTATGTACAGTATATCAATTTTTAAATAAACCACAAGGGATTTATAAGGGAAACTGACCTGGTACATAATGTACATGATGTAAAGATTTGAACTTTTATCAAGTTATTAAAAATGCTGTCACTGATATTATTTCTTCTGTAGGTCTGTTGCCTATTGGTCTAAATTACGCACCTCCATCGGAGTTACATGTACCCTAACTGGTTTGCTAAACTGGACCTCAGTTAACCGTTTAACAGAAAGTCCGCACCCGATGGCCACACAAACTACATGTAGATCGCCGGCAAATGGCACAAGGTATATAAATGTTCAATCAAAACCCGTCAATAAACTTCCCACAATGATTGTTTAATAACCAGTGCGGCAAAAAAGAAAAGTCTAGAACAACAAAATGGACAGCAAATTCTTCCAAAATTGTTGGTCGTATTTTTTTAAATATTGATTTTCGTTAGCCGGTTAGCAAACTTTTTGTATACATGTATTGTAATCCAAAAATTCTTTCTTTCTTTCTTTCTTTGGGCAAATGGTCACGTGACCAAAATAAAAATGGCCATAACTCCTAAACTATTCGGCCGATTTTAAACAAACTTGGTCAAATTAAACCTTGCCACCTGCCTTATCTAGAGATGGTCATAAAATTTGGCCAGTGGTCATCTGGTGGTCAGTAGTGGTCATTTCATGAATATTTACAAAATGCTTCTCCCACATTCTTTAGCCGATTGCAGCCTAACTTGGTCCAATGCTTCATTGACTCGAGCCCCATTTGGGGCGTACACAGATTTCGGCCAGTGGTCACCTATTGGTCAGCAGTGGTCATTTTATTACTTTTTATGAAAAAAATTAAAAATGTCGTTTTCACATTTTAAATTTCATCTACATGTATCTGGGGATTTTCATAAAGTTTGGCCGATGGTCATCTGGTGGTCAGTAGTGGTCATTTAATCAATATTTACAAAATGCTTCTTCTCCCACATTCTTTAGCCGATTGCAGCCTAACTTGGTCCAATGCTTCATTGGCTCGAATACACAGATTTTGGCCAGTGGTCACCTATTGGTCAGCAGTGGTCATTTTGTAAAAAAAAATAATAAAAATGTTGTTTTTACATTTTAAATGTATTTCATCTATCTGGGGATTTTCATAAAGTTTGGCCGATGGTCATCTAGTGGTCAGTAGTGGTCATTTAATCAATATTTACAAAATGCTTACTACTCCCACATCCCATGCTATTTTTAAATGATAACTTGGTCATTTTACATGAAAAAAAAAAATCGGTCAGCTGCTTACCAAAATGGAGTTCGTAAAAATGCTAAGCGGCTGATATTCGTGCTTCGTGAAGCACATTAGCTCTAGTTAAGGTTTGTTTTGCTTGTTTGTTTTTAACATTTATTTTCAACCACTAGATCTAGTGATTTTGGGGGGTACAGAAAGCGAAAACATCTTTAAAATACATCTTTATGATGGATTTTAGACTTTAACCCTCCTACTTCTGGTACCTTTTTCATTACATGTTGATCCACCATTTGAAACCATTCGCTTTTGTGGTTTTTGAATGGTGAAATAACTGTGTACAGTATTGATTCCCCCAAATGGTTTTGAATGGTACATGTAGGTCAGCTAATACAAAACCTTGTTTGAATCTTTCCAAATGGTAGTACAGCTAATACAAAACCTTGTTTGGATACTTCTAAGTGGTGAATCAATGGACCCTCTATGCATTTGAATGGATTTGAATGGTAGTACCGGTAAAGCTTGCTACCAACACTGTTCAAATGGTATCACCATGTGTGTACAAAACCAATGGGCATTTTGTAAGTGGAAATTTTGAATGGTTTCAAATGGTCAAACAGTAGGAGGGCTAATTTTTTTTTTTTAAATCCTCCCCTTTAGAAAACAGAAGAATCTTATCATAATTTGCCACTGCGTCACCTCCACCTCCACCTATCATCAGTGGCCCACAATGTCATAGACAATATTGCATGTACATACATGCAATATTGTCTATGACATTGTGGGCCACTGATGATAGGTGGAAGTGACGTCAGACTGACATGACTGAGCAAGTCATTGTATTTGTATAGTGTACAGTACCAAAAATGCCTGATTTGCCAAAAATTACAGAATATTCTGGAATAACTTTAAGTATGTCCTTCATCATCCATTTTCTTCACCTTACTGAGCAGGTAACATCATATTGGCAATGGGCCAGGAAAAGTGGTGATTGGGTTCGCATTCTAACTAAATTATGGGCAGCAAATAATGTACGCATGTCAGTCAACTCGCCCCCTGGCAAACTCGCCCCTTACAAAGTCGCCCCCTGCTGGTACAAACTCGCCCCCTAACAAACTCGCCCCTCACAAAGTCGCCCCCTCGACAAAGTCGCCCCTCGACAAAGTCGCCCCCCGACAAACTCGCCCCCCGACAAACTCGCCCCCCGACAAACTCGCCCCCCGACAAACTCGCCCCCCCGACAAACTCGCCCCCCCCGACAAACTCGCCCCCCCGACAAACTCGCCCCGACAAACTCGCCCCCCGACAAACTCGCCCCCCGACAAACTCGCCCCTCCGACAAACTCGGCCCCCGACAAACTCGCCCCCGACAAACTCGCCCACTGTAATTTTTTTACGCATCTCACGCTATTGAGACTGGTTTAATATAATTCAACAAAAATAAATAGTTACAACTAAAATAGAATAGAAACTAGCTAAACAAAACAATTATGATTTATACGATGTATACTACGTATTAACTATATACTATGAAAAATTTACAAAGTTATTTTGTTTGATTTAATTACATTTCTGTATTTTGTATGTAATTACTTATTTATTTTTATTTTTCTTATTTATTTTACTCAGTATTTTGTTCAGTTAGTTTCCTGTTTATTCTATTTGTAAATGAATTATTTCTTGTAATATTTGTTTTCGTTAAATAAACGTCAATTGAAATGATGTTTGATTTACTCTCTTCAGTCTCGATCTCACTAGCGCCAAGATGAAATAATTTAACACAGAGTAAATATAAATTTAAAATTAATAATTGAATTCATGAAAATAAATATATCCCCGTACATCCTGCCTTTATTATGTTTTATTTACTCTCTTATATATATAGGAACACGGTCTAAATAGTGTGAGATCCGTCAAAAAATTACAGGGGGCGAGTTTGTCAGGGGGCGAGTTTGTCGGGGGGCGAGTTTGCAGAGGGGCAAGTTTGTAAGGGGCGAGTTTGCCAGGGGGCAAGTTGACTGGCATCCGTACATATTATACGTACTGTATTTACTGCTCAGTCACTTTCATTAATTTGTAAGCTGGTTTTGGTACAATTGCAAATAAATTCTGCAATTATCATGTATGATGTACTACTAGGCTACACTAGAGACTAAATAGTAAGTCATGAAACAAACAATGTGAAAATGCACTGTAAGGATCAAATCATTAAAAGTCACATCTGACAGACATGCATGAATGATTTCTGCCGATATGAATCGGTAGCATTTAACTTAGTGTTAAGCAACTCACCATTTGAAATTCACGCCGTCTGTCGTACGCCCCCTGTATTCCGCCGTCACTCCACAGCACATAACAGCTAGGCACAAACTGTATAAAATACAAGGGGTCTACTAGCTGAGTTGTGTCACACGCCAAGACCAAGGCACCGTGCTGCTCGTTTGCCGAATTCCCCCACGGTATCTGCAGCTTATTCCGGGCGTCCTGTAACACTTTGAGACCCTTGATAATGTTGGAGAAAATGATCGTGCGGTAATCCCGCAGATCTTCATCGTTGAACTCCTGTCCGTGTATAATTTTCATTTGTTTCAGGAAAGTACTCTTCCCACTCTCGCCAGCACCGAGGAGCAGAATCTTGACTTCTCTCCGGAGGTAGGATTTGTCCTTACTCAACTCCTTGTCGATGGCTTTACTCCGAGATCTTGCCTCCTTCTCCTGAGGAGAGAGCCAACATGTTATAATGCCGCCCGCCATGTTGCCCGTTAAAACCGTCAATACCACACCCATGACGTCACGTACCGGAAGTGAAACTTGTGTGTTGCATGGTATCCTATCTGGCAATGAACCATTGTCATAAATTCACTAGTTTTACGGTCTGGTGAACTTGATGACAACATTACGGTATTCAGTCGCTCACTTGTACTAGCACTGAGAATCCTGTGTTTCTGTTGCTAATTCCCAGTGTTGTAACCAAGTAATTTTTGTCTCAAGCCAAGTCAAGCATGAGTCAAGTCACAAGTCAAATTTTCTCAAGTCAAATCAAGATCACAAGTCATTTTTAAATCGTCCCGAATCAAAATCAATTTCCAACCTTCTGGCCTTACGGACGTCTTGAAATCCTTCTGTATTTCCAGAAATGTGGAGTGAATTATATTTTCTGTGCATAAGGCCAAAGAGTCTCCGGTTTCAAAATCGGTGCGGTGTGACACACTCTTGTTTTGTTTTTACATGTACACAGGGATCGGATCGGACCAAAGAGAGGCCTCACAAATCGGGCAAACATTATACCCCTATGTGAAAAAGTCGTTTAAAACACAGCACAGCAGAATTCCAATCAATTCAGCAAGTGTTAATTCCAGCTACTCTCTGTCATTGAACTATATAATTATATCATGGTCGTGTTCCTTACGCCATAGGCCTACATATTTACATACTGTAATGTGTACATGTATATTATTTTAAATATATATTTCAATGAAAGATATTATACAATATTTTTTATCAACATCTAAGCTTACATCATGGTTCAGGCATCTGTTCCTTCATTCATTCATGGTCAGGCTATACCAACCCTTGTCTTCAGAGTGGAGGCCATTTTTTGTGACAATTGGGCAGGGTGGGTGGGGGTACTGGGGGGTGTATAGGCTTTGGCGGTTTTCATTTTGTTGCTAGCCGGTATACCGCCGGGGGAAAAAAACGCGGTTTTACTCTGAACAGAAAAAAGTCCTTATATAACTTATTTTTGATGTTTGTTCACCTTATTGACCTGACCTACCACCCATGACTGACGCCCCCGTCACCCCCAATACTCCCCCTTTTAATTTGTATTATGTATTAATTAACCGTAACTCCCTAGACAACAAAGGCAGTTGGAGGATTTTGAAGGATTTTTATTGTTCAGTAACAATGCTTAGGGAGTTAGGGTTACAATCATTGACCCAAAATGCTTATCAATTACAGTTAGGCTTATGTAATAATATGTGCAAAAATTTTACAAAAATAACATGCAAAAAACAAAACTATTTGGGTGTGGGGACATTGCCTTTAGCGTCCCCTCCACCACAATTTGTTGGGGTATATGTCGTCCCCAGGATCGCCGCCCATGACGTCACTGGACCATATTTGACAGATTGTTATAAGGTTAGAATACATATTTTGGCGCAATAAACACTTCATTGGGCAACTTGGTCCACGTCAATAATATGCGAGCATGGAAATCATTATGCTACCGAGTAACTCAAAAGCTTGAGAGGTTTTACTTCAGAAGTACCTTGTGTGTATATAACAGCTTAAAGGAAGGAACAATATTGGTACTGAATTACCACATTATCAAATTAACGATTTATTATCTAAACGTTCACATTGGGCGTCAACCATCCTGATAAATTGTTTTCCTTCCTCCATGGTCTGAAGTGCTTTCATTTAAAAAAGAAGAAGAAGAGAATAACAATAGTTAGGGGTCTATTGTTCAATCAACATAAGTATCGGCTTCCATAAAATTTGTATAGCGCCCGCTAATGACAGGAAGTTAACAATGTTAACCATCATTGTGCCCCATCTGTATTTTCTGTATTCTTCAGCCGATTTTAATGAAACTTCTTACGTATGTTCAATTTGACACTGTCTATCGAATGAAGCCATGAAATTTTTCATAGTTTACCGTTAGGGAGCGCAATGTTGTGGTAATTTTCCCTCATTTTTAGTCAAACCCCATTATCTTCCTGAATTTTTACCCGTTGGCCATAACATTTGGCACAAACAAAATGTTTGCACAAACAATGTGACGTCACGTAGATCACCGCTAGAGGGTGCTATAAGATTTCGACCCAATGCACGGTATACTACTGATGATATTATTTATATATTGAGCAAAACAAGTTTTAAAAACCTTTAATAAATCAGAATGCATAATTGAAAGTGGTCATATGATTTCAATATTGTCTAGTTCAGAGTTTGAAAGCAACAAACCCAAAAACACATAATTATTAAATATCTTACAGTATCAAAAATCTTGGACTTCTTCATACTACAGTACAAGTATTATTTAGTATAGTAAAACTACGGTGCATTTTTATAAGGGGCGCGGGAGGACGACGCTATATGCATGATTTTATGATTTTTGAACATTGGGATTTTAGATTTAAACAAATAGAATAAATACAATAAAATTAAGTTAACGAATATTGTGTCACGTGCTGCGCTAAAATAGGACAATGCCTAGGGGCCTAATGTACCTTTAGTAACCAAAATAAAATGGAATTTTGTGCGCTGTGAAAAGTTGTATTTTATGTGGACAATACTCATGGAGTGGGGAAAGGACATTGTAATTACCGTCCCCCTGTTCAAAATATAGGGTGTGGGGGGGGGACATATCCTCACCCATTCCCCCTCTCACCGGGTCCCGCCCCTGCAATTGCCGCCGCCTATGCTATACGAAAAGCTATTTATAGATGGCGCTATTAGTGACTCGACGACCAGTTAGTGCTGCGCTGAACGAGACTACAAGTATGCGTAATTAAAAGAAGTCGGTAAAACTTGTAGCTTTGCATGATGAGGATGATAAGTAAGACTAATTGCGGTGACACCATGTGGAATCTCAATTCAGTAGTAATTAGTTCTGAAAAGAACTGGAGGTCGAGAATGAAAATGTAGTCTTGAAGAAAACGATCATTTTACCCCGGATAAAATCAGGATAATTTTTCAAAAGCGGGAGAGCTCTTGAAAGACGTATCACCCGTGTATAAGTTTGCTGTTTCACCAGAAATGTTTGTTTTTATTGGAATTTTTTTCTTTTCCGAAAGGAAACCAAACACTTACCAAAGCCAAAATTACATATTTCACAAAAAAAGTATCTGTGTGAGAAGGATTGTAGTAAAGTAGGCCTAATGGTGTCCCACGACCTCCTGATTACTAGCACAGACGTCTTAACCTCTCAACCACCGAACCTGCCCGATGACGATTGGCCAGCTAGAATCATAGCAGCGGAATATATAAACTCCTCAAAAAAAGTTCGGAAACTCACGCTTGACTGACGATTTCTCTCTTGTTACCAACTCATTTTCCTTGCATTTGGTATCATTGGAAAGCCCTGTTATTCCTCTTTACAATGATGTGCCATTTGTTATTATTACGCAATTGGGGGATGTGCAGCACAGCTGAATATGGGGGTGGGTGTAAAGTGAAATGTTGCAAAATGCATTGCTATTATTGTCAAAAGTGTATTGACTGTTGCTGTTAGGGGTTGTTTGGAAGATGGATGTGTCTTGAATGATTGTCTGCTTACTAACCAATATTTAAAGGTTGTAGGCCATAAATGTGCGGGAAAAGTTCAGAAATCCACATGGCCTGTCACACAATAAATTGCCTCCGGGATAGCAACTCTGTTGTTAATGTGGTTGAGTTTCAAACAGAGTAACAGAATTTGTCATTTTCTGCACTCAAACACCCAGTAATTCTCCATCAGTAACAACAAATCTCTCTCACAGTACAATGAAACTCTCTATCACTAACAAAAGACAAAACAAGACGTAAGGAAAGTCTTTTTTTCTGGCTTAATCATTGAACAGCTTCCTTCATTGAACAAACAATGTTAAGTCAAGAGCCTCCTCCAAGCAAAAGGGGAATGCACTGTATGACAATAGCAATGCATTATGCAACATTTCACTTTACACCCACCCCCATATTCAGCTGTGCTGCACATTCCCCAATTGCGTAATCATAACAAATGGCACATCATTGTAAAGAGGAATAATAGGGCTTTCCAATGATACCAAATCAAGGAAAATGAGTTGGTAACAAGAGAGAAATCGTCAGTCAAACTTGAGTTTCCGAACTTTTTTTGAGGAGTTTATATAAAATATGCCCTATAATTTTGTTGTCTGTTGAGATGCTATTAATTTGAAGAAAAGTGATATTACTTCTTGTTCTAATTTAAGAGATATACGAGTATAGGGCCTATCCCTGTCTTTAAATTCACGTCATAGAATGAATTCAAATAATCTGAATCACTCTTTTCTTGGCGACACGTCACAGGTTGGTTGTTCATGCATCTTGATTCAAATAGAGTATACGTAGAATGTGATAAGCATTTTTCAACATTACCAATGATGGTAGGCCTACATTCTCTGTATTGTTTGAGTTATGCAAATCATGTTTAGATTTGGTTGGCATTAGCAGGACGATCAGGGGACGTAAACTGGTTTAGACCTTGCTATAATGAATGGTATAGAATCACCACAGGGGCTATAATGAGGTAAGGCCAAACAAGTCTCTGGTGCGCGGTCTCTGGTCTCCGCTGGCGTGTGGTTTTTTTTTTTTTTTAATTAATTATTTTTATTATTTATTTTGCTATGAAACGATGTCCAATTGCAGCCAAAATGTATGGATCGACTGGAACTCTGCCGTACTGTGCTTAAACGATTTTTCACAGAGGGTATGAACATTTGCCCGATTTTTGAAGCCTCTCTTAGCTACCATTTTGTTGTCTGGGAAATTTGGTCTGGTTCAAGATTTTGAAGCCGATGCATAATGACCAGAAACCGGAGACTGTTTTTGGCCTAACAATCACAGTCAAGTTACTGTCACAGAAAACAGTGACCGTTTTATTGTTCATTGCACTATTTTTTATTCTCGCAATATGTTTTTGTTTCTGCTAACTGAAGAAGATATCTGCATTATTTACAAAAAGCAAAAACAATAGTCCTTGGCCCAATCCTGTTCAGATTAATACACACCCAGTAGACCGAAGTGTGATGTCATGTTCCCATTGCAAGATGTCGACGGCTAGTTCTACACATTCACTGTTTCTATGTCGCAACGCTTATTCAATAGTTCGGTGATTTTCTTAACATGACGTCATTGCTTCGGCCCTAGTTAGGTTTTGAATGCCATAAATCCCTTTTGAATTTATGCAAATTAGGAAATATTCCTTGGCTTGATTTTTTTTCTCTGTGTACCCTAACGAAATGCCTCTTTTTGCCAAGTTTTGTGCTTTGGACCAGTCCGTTACGATAGCTTATACCTGCATGACTATAAAATGTAAGATCGAAACTGCATACATAATATTAACATTTATTTCAATAACAAAAAATATCAATTTAATGACACAACTGAAAGAAGGTCAATTTATAACACATTGTACCGATAACCATTTTTAGATAAAGCAGGCTCATAGTTTACCGGAAATTTAAGTCACTAATGCTGTCCTAAATTCAAGATGTTTGGATACCCTATATACCATTTCACATAAAAAATGTATAATAATTTCTTATTGAGCTATTATTGTTAGGTCTTTGTACACTACAGGTGATAATACACGTTATAAAACCAAAATTCATTATAGCTTTACTTAATATTCTGACAATTAGTTCTGAAAATACCAATTAGTTCATTAATAGATGAACTGAACTGTTACTCAGAAATACCCAAGACAGTTTAGACAATCTGATTGGACAAAACTTAACCACGTGGAGGTATAATAACGGATATTAAATACCACACATGGTCATCAATATCAGAGCAGTGCGGATATGTGCCACCTGTTCGGCAGTTGTTTTGTGCGACGCGCATTTGAACCAGTCAGAGTGATGACGAAGATTGTTTCGCATCACGCTGACTCGTGTTCTTTGAAAGTGTTTCGTGTTTCCCCAAAACGTGAATTTGCCCATTCAACAAAAATTACAATTTTTTTAACATTTTGAAAACGAAATCAATACGGGCCTTCGGCTCAGTCTTTATCACCCGTGACCACGCCCAAAACCGGTCATTAACCTGCTGTAAAGACCGCTCAACAAACGTGTATTCCCGTATTCACGATAAAATACATATGAATTCTTAATAACATATGAATTCGTAATAACCAATTAATATTCTGACAATTAGTTCTGAAAATACCAATATTAGTTCTGAACTGAATGAACTGAACTCTTATTCACGATAAATTACATAAACATTATTAAATTTTTGTAACATTAGTTCATCATCATCTACACATTACAAGCGGATAACAAGGCTTTATATTTGTATATAATTTATAACTATATCTTAATATAATTAATAGAATTTATAGGCCTATAAAAATAGGCATGGCGGACCTTTTGTAATTATGTAATAAGACACGGAAGCATACTTAGTAAAGAAGTGATTTTGGAACCAAATATCCAGCTTTCTTTTTCTTGATTAAATAAGCAATATCAAATACTATTTTTTTTTAAATCGACCTTTATGGGTTTTCTTCTCATTATTTAAAATTAACCTTTTTACAGGAAAATGCATAGATTCCTATTTCGTAGAAGAGCATTACAGGTTGATTCGTGCACAGTATTGTATTACTACCAGAATACTCAACATTTTAATATGGCCACTACAATATTACGTAGACAGCTATCTCTGCGTTGACCTACTTGTGAGACATCTAAAACTAAAACATACATTTTGCTGTATACTTATTCAACTGAAGCATCAAAAACAAACAAAACATAACCAATAAATCACTGGTATTATATAATTAAAGCTATACAATCCATGTTGATAGACTGAACATTACAATCTTGTGTATTCATTTATAGAGCCTTCGAAATTATATACATTATTATTTACATTGTTATTATATTATTTTTCTCGATATAAATGTATACAAATTAAGACCAAACTGGTTTGCTTTTCGTATGCAAAACCTCAAATAATGATCAGTTTTACACCGAAATCTTACTTGGTGTATTTATATTTGTAAGTTTATTGTGGTATCAAACATCCTTTGGACTCTCTGACTTAAGTGCCATTCAAATTTCAGAATTATTCTTCGACTGAATTTACGTCTTAATTATGAGATCAAAATCAGAAGCACCAGAAGTTCGTGTTTGAGATCGAAAAATCTAAATGCATTTTCAATATTTTCTTGAACACTTAGGTAAACAGTGTAAAACACTTTGTGATATCGTATTCGTATTCGTATTCGTATTCGTATACTTATTATTGTACATTTCTGGTAATAAAACCAATGATGCCTCAAAAGCACACGTAAGCAATGTAGCTCAGAAGCCTGAGGAAACCTGTAAACAAGGGCGCTTGCAATGTGAATCAGAAACACAGGGGTAAACCCCTACTCTTCTACGATAAGTGTTCTGTTTTTTTTTTATGTGCATCACCTTAATAATCTAGTACTACGGCTTAATGTCCCATCCGAACGGCAAAACAATTATGATTAAGTGTCTTGCTCAAGGACGCAAGTACCGTGACCAACCAGGCTGGCCGGGATTCGAACTCACATTCTTACTCTCGCACTAGAACTTCTGATGCGCTAGACTGCTTGGCCACGACACTCCCCACACTACTGTTATACCTATTGTGATACTTATTGTGATACCTATTGTGATACATGTTGTGATACCTATTGTGATACCTATTGTGTACCTTGTCATAACATACTGTTTGTCAAGCTACACGATGACATTTAAATAATTATCTGACTTACAATTTGGACATGATTTGTTGATAGGATCTTTGCAAAACACTGTTATATTTACACAAATTAATTAATGGCAGAATCATCACTTATTCTGCCACGATATACCCGGCCACTGTTTTGATAACACTGCGCTTCAAAGTAAGCACGCTATAATCCACAGAGCCAGCAAAACTGACAACCATGTGCGTCCAAACTTGCAGAACCGTAATTAATGTACAGGTCACCAACTATTTTATTTTATTATTTGTTGATTAATTATCCCGAATCCGGTTTGGCTTCAATAAAATGTACAGGAAGTTAGGAACATTATTGGCATCAATGTTTTTCATGGGGAAATATTTTGTTGGTGTGTTGTATGGTTCTTGTTGTTATTCGTAATATGCATGCAATTAGTGACGTGCACTTATGTTCACCGTCTCCTGTCCAGCACAGAGCCAAGGTCACGACAAGGTTGAACTCCTCCGCTGACTCATAGTTCACCTTGCGCTTTATGGTCGTGTGCATGCTGGGCCTGGGCATTTAATTGTTTCACTATTTATGAGATATTGACCACGTTGACCAAAACAGCCGCTGTGACCAGAGAGGATACACTAATACCATAAGCATGAGACAACCGATTATTTTGTCTACACCAGCAAGTCCAGTTTCCATTAATTATAATTACCTTTGCATCCACAATGTAATTACATTATAATTTGAATGGACGATGAACTTGCTTATGCCCAGGTGACACAGGTGTGCCTTCAGTCCCCGAGAAACTCAGTCAGACCAAACATTCTACCACAGTTTCATTCTTTTGTTTGGATTAGTGCGGTCGATTTCTTTATTGTAGGTTTCGAAAGGATCAAAGTTTCCTTGTTTGAGTTTTCCCATTATATCTGCCTGTTTTCTAATATCTTGGAGTGATTTCACTCTGGACTGCCAACCTGGTTGAGCATCATGAGTCTCTGACGCAATCAACAAATCTACATACTCAACCGTGCTAAGTGGGTTTGGCTTTAACGCGATCTCTTCTAGACGCTTCAGACTATTGTAAGAGTCAGAAATGAGGTCAAGCACGCATTTCTGAACGTGTTGGAATGCTTGTTTATGTTTGCGAATCACCTGCTCGACAGTTAACTTTTTCCCTGTCGCATCTTTGTACCGTTCTTCCAGTTCAGCATACGTTCTCTTCTTTGTTTCTGTGAAGTATTCAAACTTGTATTTCTGGTTGAAGTGAACTTCCCATGTACACTTGCCTGGACATACACGGCAAAATCCATCAGTCATCGCGTAACACTTATACTTCCTTTCGTCATCTGCTACGCGACAAGGGTAATGGCAAGAAAAATGGCATTTGGAGCAATTTGTGATGTAGTTACCGCTACCTTTTATGCTAACCATTTTGCTTTTTGGAACTTCGACGACATAGGTAAAATCTTTGTTTGCTTCTATTTCTGTCTCATGTTGCTGTAGGATTTGATTCTCTCTTTGCAACTCCTCACATTTACAAAGACCCATCTTGATCTGCGGTAGTAAACCTTCAATAGCAATTTCTAAACGTTTACGTTCTTCCAGGACATTTTTAGTGAGGGAAAGACTTTTCGAATCCAATTTATCAAGAGCTGCAAAAAAGTTGCGCATGCTCCGTTCCCCCATTTGCCAGAACATTTTATCAAAGTCGGCATTCCCTTCATCATCAGAGCCACTGACCAACCTTTCACCAACTGTTGATCCTGCAGAAAGTGTTCTAGTACTTGCGAACAGTGCCGAGTTATTGAACTTGAAAATGCTTTCGCTACAAGGAATCTCTGCCTCTCTCACTGCGTTGATGACTGGCGGCTTTTGTCCATCTGCAAATGTGACGAGAAGCAATATGTTCTGAGAAATGTCCTTGCCAAATATGGAAAGGATGGAGTCAAAGATGTACCGCTGAGGATGAGTAAGACGTGCCAGTGAAGCCTGAGCAACAAAGCCTATAGCATCTATGTGATCTAGGTGGTGGGCATCTGAATGCGAGAAAAAATCTCGTATTTGGTCAATGATATCTTTATCTCGCTCAATACCTCTGGTATCTCCAAATCCTGGTGTGTCGATGATGGTTAATGTGTAGGGAATGTTGTGGATTTTTTCCTTGTTTATAGTGTATGATGTTATGCATTGTGTTTGACTGTGCGCTTGTGATTTTGATCCCTCTCCGTGTTCATCAACAATCTTAAACCGATATCCATCTTTCCATTGAATTCGTAGGATGAAGTTGATCATTCCGTTGATAAGGGTACTTTTTCCGGAACCCGTGGCACCGACGACCATAATCACCTTGTGTTGTCTGGTCAGTGTGGATTTCTTTCCAAAGTTGAAACTGCGGTACTTTGCACCTGGCGGAACAGACACCTCGGTCAATGGAATTTTATAAATGGACGGTCTCCCATTTAACCCCTTTTTTAGTAAAGGAGCATTTTGAATGAGCTTTTGTCCATATTTCTCAACCTTAGCAATTGATACAGTGGAAAGTTCAACTGGTTCACTTGTTGTACCAGTTCCTGCTTTCCCACAAACTGCAGACACCCATATGCTGTAGTTTACAGCAGCTTTGAGGTTTTCAATGGTAAATGAACATGAAGGATTGCTAGTGATTATCGTAACCATTGCTTGACATTTATCGGAAGGTCCTTCAATTTGTTTGTATTGGATCTTGTAATGTTCAATGCTTAAGTCCTCACCAAGGAGATCGGGTTGTTCCCACATGATTGTGATAGTTGATTTGGACCCTTTTTTCTTTCTTAGCTGTGTCGGGGGACCAACAGGAAGGGTTGTACATGCATCACTGTTTTCGCTTCCCAGACTGACACCAGCTCTACAAACACTGATAACGTGGAACTCGTAGGAAGTGAAAGGTTCTAAACCCCCAATGGTCATGTTTCTTTTATTGGAATTCGTTTGTACTTCCATCCAATCGGATGGACGCGATTGATTCCCTTTCATCTTCTTGTACTTCACCTGATAGCGCTGCACTTCTGACAGGCCACAGTTAGGTGGTTGCCACTCAAGAGATATTTCGTCGTGGGACTTGTCTGTGACAATTGGTTTGCCGGGTCTACCCGGTGGTTCGAAACCCTTCGTGGCCAAAAAGCCCTGCTCATACAGTAAGATACACCCTTCTTCTGAAACAGGTGTTCTACCCTCGTCAAAACATCTTACCACAAACACGGTATCTCTGCCCTCCTCGTTTGCCTGAGAGAACTCAACAAAATTTCTGGCGCATTTTTTAATATTCCTTGATGTTGAAACGTCATCAAACCACACTTTACCAAGGTGATAGGTAGTTGGGTTAGGTGATTTGAGATATTTAGACAAGGCATCGAGGTACTCCTCTTCATGTCCAATACTAGGGAAGGAAAAGCACACAATGTACTCAAACAAAGGATCTAGGATTAGCTTATCAAGATCTTTACGTGACCTTATGATCTGAATTCCGTCAAAGAGTTTCACGTAAACCTGAACAACACTCATTTCCTTCTCTTTGTTCTCAGTCCATTCACGAAGTTGGTGCAGACTGAATGGGGACTGCTCTTGTTCACGAATAGCCTCAGCTAGCGTACGTTCTTTAACACTGCCCCCACGGATGGCTGGCAACGCTTCCCCTAGATACTTTTGGAATGACAATTTATGGTCACTTAGCATTTTCTTCAGTGTACCAAATTTCCAAGGGAACTGAGGGAAGCTCGTGCACACATCCTGCATAACCATGTCGTTACATTTAACATGTAACCGGTCTATGCCCTCTATGATCTCCTGGGATTGACTGATCAAGTTAACATGAACATGTCGGCAGCTCAGTTTGGTTGATCTTTTGTCTAACTTTACTAAGGGATATAGCCAAGCCCGCATTGGTACAGCATTTTCCCCGTTACTTCCCAGCAGTGAGGGTAGTTTCATATACATATCGACAGCTTCTTTGTAATTTGATGGTTTGTTTTCTACAGCAAAATCCCCGTGATATGTACAACGCATACCTGTCAGATCGACATTCTCCCCATCGCCCCCTTCTACCTCAAATGATGGTAACTTATTCACCATATCATGCATGTTTCTTTGTACATCTCTAATGTTTTCTTCCCTTTTGCAGTCCCTGTCGAAAACAAAAAATGCCTGAGCGCCATACAAAATACCTGTAACTACATGCGTTGCAGTACTTTCCTTAAACACATTGGGATGTTGAACATTGTCCTTCCCAAAATGTTTCATTGTCAACTGTTCAAACTTTGTTGTGGTCTTATAATGCAGTGTCAGGCGAGACTGGCGTTCGGACGATCTCCTATCATTCAGAAACGTAGCTGAGCCTCCAACCTCCACCAATCCACTCATGACACTAGCCTTCAACGGTACTCCAACGTTGAGGGCAGATGCCTTGTCGTCCATCCCATCTGATGAAATGATGTTGAACTGTGTTCCTGTTTGTTGGCTAACTTCACGATGACTCTGAATTGTCGCTGGATCCCACAGCGTTAACCCAGGAATGAGAGCGTCACTGCGACAATCATACAGCATGCCTAGCTGTATCGGTCGCCCCAATGTTGGCAGTTCATTAACAGAGCTTTGGTTCACCATCTTGGAAACGTCACTATATAATATAAAGAAACGAGACAAAAACAGATTTCAACGATAAGTTTAAAATAAAGAGGAGTTTGAACCTTGTTTATAATATATTAAGGTATTATTTCATTGCTCATGATTGTTTCGTAATTTTGTTTCGTAAAATTGGGCCCCTTCTTCGGTTTTTGACAACATTTCAACGCTCCCGCCGTTGGCGGTTTACTTCCATGGCACCCCTGCATAACCCCATAGCAATTTCAATACGAAATCAACACTGAAGCGCCAGCGGTCAAGAAAACCAGCGAAAAACTCCCGGATGCCTGTGACGTCTTCAGTGGGAGTCGTGTGTACCATGAACCCTTTAGGCTTTAAGAATCTTTTAACTTATGCTTACTTGAGGTGTCTATAGAAATGTACTGTTTTTTACATTATTTTCAAATATAGACAGTTAGTACGTCTAACTCATGTATTTTTGGTGGATGTACATGTAATATTGCCAAGAATTATGCCACTAGCAGACTGAGGCAGCAGCGGTTCGTGATTGTAGAGATTTGTCGTCAAACTTAAAGTCTAACGTTAGTTTGGGGTTGAAAAGCTTTTAGTTTTACAAGCTGAAACAGGCTTCAATTTCACGATGTCATCACGGCCAGGCAAACATTCGGGAATGGCATGAGCCAGGTAAGCAAATATTTTGAACCTATCTTGTTGATTTTTTGCTAACAATAACTTTACATATACATCAGTCATGTCAGTCATAAAAGTACACGGAGACAGTACGGATATGTACATGTACATAATTTGCTGCATTAAGCTACCGAGTACTGTACTTGCCTACTGACATTATGACGTGAATAAAAGTTTTACCATAAAAATAATAATAATTTTGGCCTTGTGAATGAACAATTAATGAAGACAATGTATTGTAAATGTGCAGACCAAAATGTGAATTTCAAATGAGTTTTACAATAAAAAAAATATGGATTATACATCAAGTACACTGTTGGGGTGCAGTCAATTGGTTTGTTTTCTTATCCGAGTCATTCATCATCAATTTCTCTGTTGACCGACCTGCCATTGAACCAACTCGTCGAACTTGTACCCAAGTCAACTCGTCCCTGGGTCAACTCGTACCAGTACAAGTTAGCTTAATTGTTTATATTTTTCTGCAAGAAAATTTTGCTGAAATTCTTGGTTCTTATGTTTATAACAACTATTATCGCTGTTTGTTTAATCTGCTGGGGAGGGCTCACTGCAGAAAAATGGGGCCACACAAAAAGTGCACATTCAATATACTCATGGCGATATATCACCCCTGGATCTGCTAATGGACGACACATTATTTGATTGCAAACTAGGCCAAATGCTGCACATGGTTAGCAATTTACTGATAATTAGCCTAAAATTTGACTTGAATGTTGGATGTCATGAACTCTAATGTTTATTTTTACTTTTGTTTCTCAATCTATTTAAACTACAGAGAGAGAGGAGGGAATTGAAGCTGACGGATCGGGTGAGAGTGGGATGAAAGCCAAGACTGAAGGAAACCAAGAAAGCTAGGTGATGATGGGAAGAGGAAAGTAGAGCTTGAGGGAAGCGTTCTGTTTAAAGGGGACACAACTAGTTGGGGACACAACTAGCAACCACTATGAATGTTGTCAAATAAGATGTTGGTATGACTTAAAGGGTCAGTATCAGAGCAGACATTCAACAGGGCATGGAAGCAGGTTTCTAGTGTAAGATTAACACAGTGACTGTAAATTACTGGCTTATTTATGCAGCAGCAGCAACGGTATTTATTTGATCTTATCTTGTGGGGTATTATTTTCAGTCACTGAGTTAATATAAAAATAGCACTTTGGTTCTATGCCCTAGCTGTTGATCGAGATGATATTATCCCTTTAAGGTGACAAAGGAAGATTTATAAAACCAAGGATGTTAGTATTGTCTAAGGATGCATTACGAATTAACTGTATACTCCTAGGCTACAGTACATGTGAACAGGAAATATGGCAAAGATGGCCACAGTGAGATAAAGGTCTAATGACAAGTGTACATGTATCAGTGGGGTAGCCAGGATTTTCAGAGTTGGGGGGGGGGGGGCATTTTTAGGAGGTAAATTTACTGACACAAAACTCAAATGAACCAACAAATTATGTCACTCAGAAATACCAAGTTTGTGAATTCACACACAGACACAACTGGCTACGCCACAGATATGTATCCATTTTCCAGAGTATCAGTTATTCTGCACCTTTGGCAAGTGGCAAGGATTTACTTATTTTCATTTGTTTGTTGTACCCCGCTTTTCTTAGCCATATTTCTTTGAGCCTAGTTATGGGGTTTTCTTTGTCTAAAAAGATTTAAAAAATCAATGATAACAGCTAGTTGTTGTAGTACAGAAGCAAAAGTAATGTGAATGGAAACACTGAACCATTTGTATAAAATAATGTATACAGAACTAGCAGCCATGCTGTAAAGGGAACATGACATCACACTTTGGTACTCTATAAATGAAGTGGGGGCTGACTTTGTAACTGAAAACAAATTATTACAAGACTAGCTATATTTAGGAATTTCTTTAAATTTAATAACTCTCTCTGTAAGAATAATTGTTTTGGTGTGTACTGTTTTAAACACACACCCATATTAAACCTAATACATGTAAATGTTTGTGCCATGGAAAGTTTATTATGCAATGTAATAAATGTTAGAAATCAATTTTTAGAAATAATTATCTGAATAGCACAATATGAATTATATTGACATATTTCACTTCTCATTAATCTCACTTATATTTATCCATGCTAGGTTTATTATTTATTTTCCTTAAAAAAATTTATTTATAAAAACATAAGCGATGATGATGTAAATTAACAATAGTACAGCCACATTATAAACTTTAAAATTGGATAGTCTGAATTAAATATTTAATTAATTGGCAAAAGAGATTGGAATTGGAATTTGTCACATATATGATTAACTTGAAGGGGTTGTAATTACTCACAAAGAAACTGAGAATGATGATAATTCATTTATCTGAAAGTTAAAGGGACAGTATTGTCACGATCAACAGTGATAGTTTTAGATTAACTTAGGTGACTGAAAATAATACCCACATGATAAGGTCATTATTACCATTACTGCCACATAAAAACCAATAATTTTCAGTCGATGCATTCATCTTAACCTATATAGGACAATGATTCCATGCCCTGTTGAAAGTCTTATCTGATCATGACGATACTGGTAGTACATAATTTACACATGTATTTAAATTTAAGTTCACTTATTCCTATTTTCTGAACACATTATTTTAAACTTGAAGAATTGTATGAAATACAGTTCTCAGATCAAATAGGCAAGGGTGTAGCCATTTGACTTGAATTATGTGCAAAGATGGATAAAGCAAAATAGCTTACTACAAATGTCTGAATTGCAAGTGAAAAATATTGAATACGTTGTCAAAACACATAGATCGGCATCATATTTTGCAAACTAGTTTACTGGTAGATATGAAAATCCCTTATGTTGTCCATTAGGGTCCACAAATATTGTGCGGATGACATCCATGATGCGTGACAGAAGTGGCACTGTGTTGAACATCCCCAGGTAGCCCCAACAACCCCTCACTAGGTTGCTGATAATCATCATGGTTATATTTCCTGCAATATGACATGAAATTAAATAAAAACATTATAGTGAAAAACAGCTGTAATAAACTAAAATGTAGGCAGTTCTGTGGAATACAAAGCCCATACACTGATTTTTTTACTGATATAATTAGTACATTGTACCAGGAGGGCAGTAGGTGTTGTCTTTATGTACATGAATGCATTGATTAAAAAACCCTTTTTGGGGGGGGGGGGGGTGGTCATTGAAAGTGAAGCAAATTTCTTGATGCCAACAATAGGGTGTTCATTATTAACATATCAATTTTATTTTAACAATTTTAAAACTAAAAACAATACACTTACTGGTCAAGTGTCTATTTAATTGCATCTCTGGATAGCCTGATATTGGATGGAGATATGCATTTCCAAGAACACCGGGGTGGAGTCTGACGGTTTCAACCAATCATGCAAAGCTAATCAGGGTTTAGGAGTTGGGGTCCTCCATATTCATATCTAGTGCTGTTATCTTTTGTGAAGTCTTTGGTATTTCTTTAGTCTGCAGATCCTGTTTGCCAATAATGGCTGGACACACAGTAACCACAGGATTACCTGTGAAAGACAAGATATATGAGTATGCACAGGTAGACACGAATAGTAGGGAGTGGGAGGTGGATCACTGAAGCTACACCCCATCACCAAAAATAAATATAAACAAAAACTGGTCAACATAATTTGTTTTAAGCTGAAAGCTGAAATACAGACGATATTTTCAAAATGTTCAGTACTTAAAAAAAAAAAAAAAAAATTAAATTAAATAAGTCATGGTCTTTCTGGGTTGACTTGGGTACGAGTTGACTCAAGTGACAGTTGACTTGGTTACGAGTTGACTTGAGTTTTTGAGGTACGAGTTGACCTCGGTACAAGATAACTTTGGTAAGAATTGACGATGGGGTGGCTCAATTAATAATAAGACAACAATTTTGTGCAGAGTTTTTATTTTAATATTAATTCACTTTATTCCATGCCCCATGGTGAATGAGAATTTAGAGTGGTTGTTGGGTCGATAGTTTATTTTAAAATATCCCCACTGTAGGGGCAATGTGGCTAGGGACAAGCCCGCGAGAACGGGGGATGCTGTGGGTGCTGCAGCACCCCCAACGTTTTGATTGGGGGTGCTGGAATATACTACAGCATCCTCTACTTTTCGAAAATAATGCACATTCTATCATAAGAACTATAACTATTCTTACCTAACCAAAAAAAATCCCTGAAAAAATTTGTAACACATTACAAAAAATAATTGTTGAATTCCCACTATTTCGGCGCCGCGCTCTTATAATTAGAACTACTTGAGTTATACATAACTTTGCACACGCCGGTGGCATGCATGCAATACCCTGTGTCGATGTTGCCCTAGTCCGTGTACGCGCCAAACCATTATAAACAATGGACTTTTCGTTCATAATCTGCTTGCGGACCACCGTATGTCGGCTAAGCCGTCAAGTTGTATGACGTAGTCGTCACGATCGATCATCAGCGGTAGTTACAGCGTGGGCCCAGTTCGCACAAGGACCATTTGTCGACTAAAGGCCGATATTGCCTGGTACCCAACACAACTATAATTATCAAGTTTTTTTTATCAATGGGATTTTTAACATGCTAATTTGTGGCCAGCTTCTTAAAAATCGGTCGAAACCTTTGGAAAAGTCCAAAAAAGTCTGGTCCTGATAGGGTTAATGTTCACTCATGTTTTAGTGCTAGTATTATGGAAAACCTTTTTTTCCACAGGAAGTGCTGAGTTTTATGTCAATTCAATTTATTTCAGACAAAGTCTTCAGATTTTATTTTTAGTTTCAAATATTGAAATGCCTTGTCAACTAATTTCAAAAGTTATGAACAAACATTTGTCCACATGTAACATGTACTTCCATTAATGCTTTGACATGATTGTAGGTTCAAAACCTTTAAACATTTGTTGATATACTTTTGTCAAAAATATTTATTTTGTCCTTCAGTGACTTATCTCATGTAGTTCCTTTAATACTTTTGAGCATTTATAGGCAATCTTGGTGGTTCAAAGGTAAACATCTACCATGCAGAGGGTTCTGGGTTCAATTCCCACCCAAGTTGCCTATATATGCTCGAAGGCATTAAATATGCAAAGAGCTATTAGTTGTTGAAGGACAAAGTTTTTTCAGGGGGTTTTTAAGTTACAAATATTGAAATGCCTTATCAACCAATTTCAAAAGTTATGAAAAAACATTTGTCCACCAGTAACATGTACTTCCATTAATGCTTTGAGGTGATTGTGGGTTCAACTCCTACCTAAGTTACCTATAAGTCTTCAGAATTGTTTACAACAAATTATCAAAGTGCCTACCATTAATGCTTTGAGATGGTTTTGGGTTCAACTCCCACTTAGTTATATATACTTACGTAGCAGCTTTAAATATACATGAATTAGCTACGTTGGTGAAGAACAAAATGCATGTATTGTACTTGCATGTTCAGCTGTAGATTTGGCTATAAACAAAATTATAACGTTGATTCACAATCATGTGCTTACCAGCCTTATTTTCAGCTGCACCTTTTGAGCATGACCAATTTACCAACCAAGCAACTTACTTTAATAATGTCTGCCAAAATATAGGTAACATTTTGAGGTGACTCTTAGATGAGAAATTAACTGTTAAAAAAAGTTCTTTTG
Source organism: Zoroaster sp. YZ-2022 (assembly GCA_029582265.1). NCBI lineage: Eukaryota > Metazoa > Echinodermata > Asteroidea > Forcipulatida > Zoroasteridae > Zoroaster > Zoroaster sp. YZ-2022. The sequence continues at coordinate 23,354,242 of CM055819.1, forward strand.
TTTTTCACTGTATTTTATTTCTGCATATTTAAACATACTTAATATTGTAACTTCTGGCAGACTTGTGAGAACTGACAAAATTAAAATTCAACTTAAAATCACTTTTGATTTGACAACTTACCAGTGCCTTGTATGTTTTCTACATTTTCATTTTTATTTAGGCCCTACATGTAATTGCTGTCTGATGTAATCAATCCCAAAATCAATATAATAATGTTCCTGAAGAAAAATAAAGTAACAGTGTCAAAAAGTGGCTCAGAATCCCTCAGATGCACCACAGATCGACAAGACAAAATGTGTATATAACGACATTGATTTCAGCCATCTTTGATGATGTAGTTGCTCAGTCATTGTGATCAGTCCCCATACAATTTCAGTTTATTACTGGTTGGATCAGTGTCTAAGTAGGGCTGCCGTGTTGTGAAGGATTGTGTACGTTAATCATTATGAATAGTTAGTAAATGATGAATGATTGAAAGATGACAGTCAAATAAATTTAAAAAAATCTCCATCTGGTTTGTAAAGCTTGTTAATCAGTTGACAGCACATCAAGTCTAGGGAGGAATATTGCCTTTTTCTTGTTTTCTTTGCAACCACTTTGTTTTTCAAACTATTATTGTGACTGCCATGCATCAATTTAATTGACTGGCAATAATTCTGAAATTAAAATGCAACTGGTTCGTAAAGCTTATTAATCAGTTGACAGCACGTCAATTCTAAGGTAGCCTTGATCAAGGCTTGGTCGCATAATTTTGCCCGCTTATAGCTATCATAACTCCAGCACATATGGACAAAGTGTACGGATTCATATACTGTATACATGTACATTAGGCTGGTTCAGATTTCACTTTTTGGGTCTTCTTCTTCTTCTTCTTCTTCTTCTTTGTCTTCTTCTTCTTCTTCTTCTTCTTCTTCTTCTTCTTCTTCTTCTTCTTCTTCTTCTTCTTCTTCTTCTTCTTCTTCTTCTTCTTCTTCTTCTTCTTCTTCTTCTTCTTCTTCTTCTTCTTCTTCTTCTTCTTCTTCTTCTTCTTCTTCTTCTTCTTCTTCTTCTTCTTCTTCTTCTTCTTCTTCTTCTTCTTCTTCTTCTTCTTCTTCTTCTTCTTCTTCTTCTTCTTCTTCTTCTTCTTCTTCTTCTTCTTCTTCTTCTTCTTTTTCTTCTTCTTCTTCTTCTTCTTCTTCTTCTTCTTCTTCTTGTTTCTAAAGCTTGTTAATCAGTTGACAGCACATGAAATCTAGGGAGGAATATTGCCTTTTTCTTGTTTTCATTCCAACCACTTTCCTTTCTCTATGGTTTTTCAAACTATATTGTGACTGTCATGCATCAATTTAATTGACTGGCAATAATTATGAAATTAAAATGCAACTGGTTTCTAAAGCTTGTTCATCAGTTGAAAAAAAATCATATCTCATGAACCACAAAAGATATTGTCAGAATCTTTGCATCATCGTATAGATCTTGAATTATGTGACATTTCATACACAGACATGACTCCAATCTGACTTCTCCTTCCGGTCGAAACTGCAGACGATATTTTCACAATCTTTTCAGCATCTTAAAGATCTTGAACTGTGTCACATTTCGTTCACAAACATTACCCTAATCTGACGTCTGCTTCCGGTCGAAACCGGAAGTTTGAGTGAAAACATATTCTGAAACACTGTTCGCACGCACACGTACACGGCCTTTTCCACACATATCAATTGTGCACACATAGAGCACGAGGCAGTTTAAGTCGAGTCGCACGCGCCGAACTGAACTCCATAGCCGTATATTATAGTCTCTTGTCGCACGCGGCACCACGGATGCGAGTTTTGTCGTGAAACTTTTCTAAAGAGAAAACCATATTTGCAAAGTTCAGATTAGCTTATAACTTCACAAATACTTTTACGTTGACATGATGGTAAATATATTTAATGTCATAATGAAGTTGTGATGTCATGATGACGTCATCAGATATCGAATGACATCAAATACAGGTTTAATATTTTAAAAAAATCATATCTCATGAACTACACCAGATGAATTTACAATCTTTGCATCATCGTACAGACCTCGAATTCAGTGACTTTGCACAACTTTAGGTGATGACGCCATCACATATGATGCATAGCCAAACACCTTGAGTTTGTTTTCTACAAACTCAATACCTCCAGTTTTTATTTTTTCTTCTCGTTTGATTGTTGGACAGAGAGAGATGGTCTGCTAGTCTGATGAAATGTGATGTTGATCAATTTAAGGAAGCTTTTTTTGAACTACAGTGTCAGTAGAATAAACAATTTCAGGGTTCTGCACAACCAAATTTAAGTGGGGGAGCAGGGAACCCACTGCTATTAAACCACTTTTTTATTTTCTTTCTTATACATGTGATAACTTAAAGGTCACATTAAAATATATTTTCTTATTGCATTATAATCAATCTGATATTGCTCAAATTTATAGACAGTATATACAAATAAAAATACCAATTTACTGCAAACAACCATTAAGTCACAATTTAGTTAATGGCCTAAAGCACCACATTTGACTTTTTGACCCCGAATATTGACCCATGTGTATGACCCCTATGGTTTCTAAAGTACTCAAAGTTTCTTCAGCAATGCTGCTTATCATAAAATAAGCCAAAATTAAGCAGGTACCTTACTTTGAGAATATTCTGAATGGCCGCTATCTTTGTTTTCAGTGCGGGTTTTGACATACATTTTCAACACAATGAATCTGTGAGTAGAGACTATTCTTGTACTAGAAGATGTGTTGTTTTGTACGAACCTGAGAAGTAATATGATAATTAGTTCTTTTTTATCCGGGAAATACTTATTTTGCGATCGTTTCGTTGTAAATATTTTGCTTACAAAGTCCGTGTGACCTTTGACATTCTTCACATCGCTTTAACGACCACAAGAGGGCGAACGTTCAACGGGATGCTCGTTCGATTAGGTTGTATTAGGGGCTCACCCGGGTTACATCGGGGAAGATACTCAAACGCACCCAACGTAAACTAGAGGTTAAGCTTTTGATGAAAACGCTGACCTGGGTTTCGGATGAATTTATATATTGGGCACTGATGTCGCTAGTTCTTTGTTTAGTGTTAAGAAAGTTATGATATATTGAAATAAACTGAAAAGGCGCATTAATGGTAGTAATTGTATACAAAAGTTGCATTGTGTGTTCCTTAGGCGTTCAAATAGTACTAACTCGTCCAAACATAATTTTAGGCAAGACCTGATCGACAGGACGGGTGGGTAGATGAGACTGTGAGTGGGAGGTTTTTGGGACAGTAGGTGGCAGGAGACTGATGAGGTGTTTGTTATTGTTCGAAATGTAATGGACACTATTCTCCGAAGTAAATGAGCAATGGGACAAATAGCAGCTAATTCTGCTGCCACCTACTGTTTCAAAGTCACCCATTGATATAGATCATGTAAATACTATACATTAGAATATGATAAATGTTGTTGATGTGTGACATGAGTATTGTAAATAAATGATAAGTTGATATTACTGTTTGCAGTATTAGTTTTTCGTTACCTCGAAATCATTTCGTTCCCTCGAAATCATTTCATTACCACGAATTAATGTGTCATTATCTCGAAATAATTTAGCTGGTACGGAGCCCTTGATTTTTTCTCTTGTGCCTTTTCCAGGCGCACGAACTCCTAAAAAAAACGAACAATTTCAAGAGGTGTTCGCGCTGTCGCACGAACACCTACAAATAATCGGACGAAAACAATAGGCTTTCGGCTGCCAGGCTGAAACCCACTTTAACAAATTGCAAGCTCTCTTGACCAGTTATCAAGTTATGATGAAGTAACTGGTTCTTACTAAAACAAATTTGCATGGCTTTACATTTAGATGGGTTTAGTTTCAAACTGTTATCAACAGACCAAATTCCAAATCTATGTAAATCATCCTGGAATTGACCATGAGATTATTGCTTCCGGTATTCGATAAAGTAATATCATCAACATATTTCCAGTACTCACAAGTAAGATCTTTGCCTGCATCATTAATAAGAATTTGAAAAGCAATTGGTCCCAACAAGTAAATTTTTTACAGTGCACACATACAATAAATATGGTGCGTTCAGAAAGGGAAATCAGGTTCTTGTGTAGAAGGTTTATTACAAAGCCACAATGAATGTCACACAATTACAATTAAATAAACGATATTTCAATAAATTCATATATGAAACTTTGATTTAAAACTTTATAACCCAAAATACAAAAATGCACTTGTAATTACTACATAAATTCACCGCCATTAGATGTCTACAGTCCGACGATACCCGGTGAGTTAAGTTGGGGGACTTGAACCGACTCTATGGTTGGAGGGTTGTCTTTAACGTATAGCCATGGTGGGCGAATCCTCCGTCTCCAAAATTATTATTATTATTTTGTTTATGCAAGTCGCTCCACACAAGACCAATGGCCACTCCAAGGTGGGGCCTACTAAGTCATTGAGTTGTTACAACGACTCCACACTGAAGAAACCAGCCCTTCGCGCCGAAACAAGACAAGTTAATAACCAGCCTCTTCACGGTGCGAATATGACTGGGAGGGGTAACTGGTCCAGAACAAGGCAGTTGTTAAACTGCCTCTGCCCCTATAAGCAATTATGGTTAAGTGTCTTGCTCAAGGACACAAGTGTCACGACTAGGATTCGAACCCACATTCTGCTGCTAACACCATAACTTGAGTCCGGTAAACTAGACCGTCCGGTAAACTAGACTAGATGGTAAGTCGTTTCAAGTAAATGGTTGTTCCCGAACAAAGGTAGCCCCGAAAAATAAGTTAATAACTAACAAGACTTAATTCTTGAAACAAATTTAATTTTAAAGTGATTTTATACACAGTGAATAACTAATACACTTTCTGGAAATACACACCTTCAGTAATAAATGGCAACCAATTTACATGATCTTGAAATGATACGAATTTGAAAATAAAACCAATTTGCTACACTAAAAATAATTCATCTGCAATTTTTGTTTTATTAGTTGTACTAAAATGATAGCTTCTCAAGCAGAAATATTTCAAGGAATGTTTGATACAATCATCAACGTTACTACAAGTAAGAGTAATGTTTGTGTTGACACCATTCTCTTTTGGATTGTAAAACTGTGATCATTATGTTTTTGTGTATAGAGGCTTTAAATCCTATTAACTCAAATGTGAGAATTTTTATTCAATAGTCAGTGCCAAATGATTGTGATTGTTACTAAGCTTCAACTGTTTGTATTTCTGGACCAACTTGATTTGGTTGTCTCCATCGATCACATCTGCACACCATCGACTTAAATGCTTTCCGAAGCTGTTCATATTTGAATCCATACAAGACTGGGTTTATAGCAGAATTCACCAACGATAAGAAACACAATATGTTCCACAAGTTGAATTGGTCACTGTCACTGATTATATTATACTCAAATAGACATAACAACGGCTCCATAAAGAACCAGATTGCTCCAGGTAACACAAGAATGAAGAAAGCCGTGGTGACAATAGCAAGAGTGCTGGTGACTTTCTTGTGAGCTTGGTGCAGTTGTTGAGCTGGTCCCTGGATTCCTTGCTCTTCTAGGTGTCTGGCTCCTTGTTTGAGATTGGCAAGGATTCGGATGTACATCCAAATCGTAGCTCCAACTGGTAGAAGAAACGCTAGCGTTGAAATAATGCCAATAACGGTTTCACCTGCATTGTATTTTAATGAGCAGTTATTTCTTTGTTTCTTGATCATGTTAAAAACTGTATTGGGCAAATGCATCATGGGTGGAATAACCCAAACAGCAAGTAATAACAGGGTGATCTTTCTCCTAGTGAAGTAGTTTGGATACTGCAAAGGTCGGTTGATTCCAATAAAGCGTTCAAAATTTGCCAGAGTGAGGCTCATCGCAGAGTGGGCACCGAAGCTGCTGACAAAGAAAACGTAAGTCCAGGTACTATATTGCACAACCATTAATTCTGAAGTACACTGCGTACTGTTGGAAGGCGTAGTAACATACATGTTATCTAAATCAATGAATGGTTGGAGAGGAAGAAATGTAGACACCAATGCATCTGCGAAGGCTAGATTCAGAATCATCAAGTTGGTGACATTATGCAGCGTCCGCGTATAACATATAGTCACACATACAATAACGTTTCCAATAAATCCTAGAATCCCTACTATTACAAAAACACACTGAAAAAACAGGTTAATATTGGTATTATCATCAGCCATCTTTGATGATGTAGTTGCTCAGTCAGTGTGATCAGACCTTGATCTCAGTGTATTATTTGTTACATCAGTTAATGAAGCTGCAAGCTAGAGAGATGTTGTACTTCAAATATGTTGTGTTTTATGTGCGTATAACGAAGATGTCAGCCATCTCTGATGTCAGTGTAATCAGTCTCCATGCAGTTTCAGTTTATTACTGGTTGGATCAGTGTCTCACTAGGGCTGTCGTATCGTGAAGGATTGTGTACTTTAATCATTATGAACAGTTAGTAACTGATGAATGAATGACAGATGACAGTAGTGGCATATTAATCTGTATCGAATAGTGGGTGGATCATATTGAAATTTGTTTGCACGTACAACAAAGTACTGAATTTCGAACATCACTCAATAGGGGGATAAAAACAAACACTGCTTGAAAAATCATTTGCAAACAGACAAAAAAATATTTGAACAAAACAAATTCCCTCTTTTTTTGCACGAATTGTTTGCTTATTAGTGTTTTTTTTTAAAGCTTTTGATGAAAACGGTGACATGGGTCTCGGATGTATTGATAATATTGGGCACTGATGTCCCAAGTTCTTTGTTCAGTGTTAAAAAAGTTATGATATATTTAAGTAAGACTAATTGCGGTGACACCATGTGGAATCTCAATTGAGTAGTAATTAGTTCTGAAAAGAACAGGAGGTACAACTCGATGTTTCGATCAGTATGCTCTGATCGTCCTCAGGAGAATGCCGGACTCTGGAAAATGATGCTGCTTAAGTAGACTGCTGGATACATTTAAGCTGAAAATGCACATTAATTGTAGTCATTGTATACAAAAGTTGCATTGTGTGTTCCTTATATAGGCGTCCAAGTACTAACTCGTCCAAACGTAATTTTAGGCAAGACCCGATCGACAGGACGGGTGGGTAGATGAGACTGTGAGTAGAAGATTTTTGGGACAGTAGGTGGCAGGAGACTGATGAGGTGTTTGTTATTGTTCGAAATTGACATTATTGTTTGCAGTATTATCTGTACAGATATTACTATAATAGTACAAAATTGCAACGATTTGTGTTCGATGAAAACGAACACAGGGGTTTCGGCTACATGTATATTGATAATTATTGGGACACTGAGTTCTTTGTTTAAATTACGACATATTGAAATAAACTTAAAACGCATGAACTGTAATCATTGTACACACAAAATTTCATTGTTTGTCCTCTAGACGTTTGAGACTATTTGTATGTGGATAAATGCAAAGGATGTAACGAATCAAGTTAATGCCCTTCCATTAAATGTGTGCACCGATTCTCAAACGATTCAAACACACGAAAACAAAGAACATCGTATTGTAGAATCAAATCAAAATCAAAACCACCACCGACAAGAGTTGAATGACAACAGAACGTGTACTATTTTTATTGCTATCGTGATAAAGGGTGAGAAAAGATGCAAGTTTATATTGACAACATCATAATCTTCGCAGATTAGACTAAAATGTTAATGAAATAGTATTTACTGACGTAATAATAACGTAATTGTTTTAGAAACTAAGTCACTTTATGGGCTTTCATATGGTGCATTTTTTGTATTTATGCAAAAATGCCAAATGCTAAGTATGGCAACTCGTGGGTCGAGTTTTGTTTAGGTCGAGTTTTCACAAGGGTCAAGATGTCTTAACCCCGCAGGGTCACACTGTTTGTTTAGGTCGACTTGTCCGTTCTCGCCAATCTATACGTCCCGCAGATTAGACTAAAATGTTAATAAAATAATATTTACTGACGGAATGATGAGGTAATTGGTTCTACAAACTCATATTACGTCATATTACGATCTTTCATGCTGCATGTTTTGTATGTATGCGAAAATGCGAAGTATGACAACGCATGGGTCGAGTTTTGCGTAGGTCGAGTTGTCACAAGGCTCAAATGCTGTCGTGGATCCTAGTTGTTCGTGTCGAGATGTCACAAGGGTCGAGACGTCTTAACCCCCCCCCCCCCCGTCACACTAAAATGTGAATAACATGACATTTACTGACGTTATGATGACGTACTTTGTTTTAGACACTAATTCACATTACGGGCTTTCATATGCCGCATGTTTTATAATGATGTGACGATGCTAAGTATGACATCATCCATCGACCACTTTCACGTGTTAAACCTATGGGGTTTTGGCGGAAACAAGCAGAAAAATAATTGAACGAAAACAATAGCCTTTCGGCGACCATGCCGAAACCCTAATAAAAAGGGGGTCTAATGTGCACCCTCATTAACCCACCGGGCGCCACCAATATTTTTTGGTTCCTTTGGATGTCCTAAACAGGAAAAAAGATGTTAACATTGAAAAGTTTGGGTTGCACTATATGTTCTGTCCCACTGTTATCTGTTGTTTGCCCTTACGCTGATAATTCTTGGAAGAAGATCAAACATCTCGTCATTACTCCATCATGCCTTCACCTATTATCATGTAACTTGGTACAATTAATGTTCACTCATTTGCCGTCATGATGACCTCATTGGTTCTCATGAAAGTGACCGGTAGAGGGCGCTATAATTACACGAATATTATGCATATTTAAATTATTGGGATTTTCAGAAAAAATATCTCATTATAAGTCATTCAGTTTTTATAGCTGCCACCATTTTTGGATTTTCTATATCTGGGGGCATTAATTTGGCCTTTATGTTATTAAGCTTAGTTGGACGTCCATATCACTATATACATACTGAATAATCGTTTATTTCTCGAATATGCTTTGACCTACATTAATCAAACTTAATCACTTGTTCCGCATCCCATCCCAAAATGTGGCTTCCCCTAACATGGGGACTGTTGTGATGTATGAGCCAAGGCATCTGCCTGTCAGCAATTCATCTGCCATCCAAACTCAGTGACACACGTTTTATTTTTAGGAAGGGTTATCCAATGGAAGGTCACTTAGGGGAAGCCACATTTCGGGAGGGGAAGTCACATTTCAGGATGGGATGCGGAACATGCGCCGCAGTGCTGGCCCATATTCCAACACTGTTGTGAGGTTAATGTATCCTTTCAGGAGTTCCTTTCGGGAAGTTTCATATTGATTTGGTTCTCCCATACAGACTGGATCCACAATGAGGCTTCCTTGTAAATGTGGACTCACCATCCCAAACAAGAAGCCTCTTCTTACGGACAAAGACCTAGTCAGCAATGAACCAGAAGATGTAGTACAACATAGAAGTAGTTTCCATGGAAACCAATGATGTCATCTTGACAACATATAAATGAACGTTTTATACCTCCAACCCCATAGGATTCTTGGCTGAAAAAGGGCTAATAGGAGCTTTAACATTGATCTCCAGAGACAGCTTAACTCAAGATTTGCAAAGTTATCCTTTGTTTTTTCTTACACGACAGTTGACATATCATATCCAGTTAAAAGATTAATGATACATTATCCCTATAGGTACTACAATGGCTAACATTAAGAAATACTTTTAACCATTTTTTGCACATAATCTTCAACCAAATACAGCGCCCTCTAGAGATAGTTTCCATGGCAACCAATGACGTCATCATGATGACATATAAATTAACATTTAATGTGTCAAGTTTTTATTTAATTAATGAGTCAAAGCATGCCGGGATAATGGAGGTTTATGCAATACCCTCCCATCTCAAATTCTAAGTATTCCTGGGTGAAATTGACATGATGGGGGCTTAAACAATGAACTCCAGAGACCCCTTAACAAAATATTTTGTTGACAAATCCCAATAATTAAAATATGCACAAATACGTGCAATTATAGCGCCCTCTAGCAGTCCTTTTGATGAGAACTGATGACGTCATCATGACGGTATATGACTGAACATTAATTGTACCAAGTTAAATGATAGTAGGTGAAGGCATGAAACTGCAAATTATTTCGCTGTGGGAATTGCTGGCTGTAACAATCGGAAAACTTGAAGAAATGAAAAAAAATGCTTTAAAAATACTTTTCTGAAACTAATAATGTTGCATGTATGCACAGTTATCGTGTGACAATTATCGTGTCAATTATCTCAATTCAAAGTGGTTCTTTTCCTTTCTAAAAGGATACTAATCATATTCCGATGAAAAATAATACCGGTAACATTCGATATAGAATATCGAAAAACACATGATACATGATCTTTGATGCTATCAATGGCAAGACTAGCAGGAAATAGTTAATAATAGAATGATACATAGTTTTGACATAAAACAGTTTACTTGTACATAAGTAGTATGTGAATAGCCACCGACATTCGCTAAGTGAGTGAGGGGCCGCGTGAACAATTTTTTGATAAAATTTACCCACTCAAATTTTTCGCCACGTAAATATTTTGAATTAGGTCACAAAAAACTGAAATTTTTTATGGAAAAGGCATCAAATAAACAAACAGAAAAGACAAGTAAAACAATATAAAAGCAATTTTAGAGCAATTTTTACTAACTGAAAGAACCTACGTAGCAATGCAGAAATCTGCCTCCTGCCCAGGAGGGTTAAAGCGATACATTATTTGTAATGTTGGCAAAACGTCTTCTGAAAGTATCCTACTTTCTGTGGATCAAGATATAAATTAAACAACCAATCTGTGAAAGATTCAGCTTATTATCGTATGGTGGTATAATGAAAATAATGAAAATGTATTCAGATCTTTCATAATCGTTCTAACGTTAAATTTCAATTGGGAACCGGAATGTTTGTTTTACTAATTTTACTAAAATGATAGCACCTATAAAAACAGAAAAGAAATTAGAAAGACAGAAATGTTTGTTATCATCATCAACTTATTAACACCAAGTAAGTTTCATGTGAAATGACGATCAATAATGTTTTTCGAGATTACTGGTTTTACGACATAAGAAATTAAACTAAAATAAATCAATGAACTTCATAAAGCTAACCCAATGTTCGTTTTCATAATTATGCGTAGTTCTAACCTAAGGCTGTAATACTATGTGGACGGACAGATCTTCTGCGTGGACAATCTATACCCAAAGGGTCCTTGAATTCTGTCCATGACCAAAAATGAGAGATATACGGTGACCAAAGTTACTTCAACTAGTAAATGTAATTTAGATAGTACTTACATTTCTCAGTCCAGTCACAAAAGTCTTACGAATTATTCACATTCTCCATATAGGCCTATTGTTAAATACGGTAATGAATGGACAACCGTCACTAACGTACAGAAACTCGGTTATATTGGTTTGATGGAGTGCAGCAATGGGCCTGCTCTATGGGTGCAGCATACCGGAGATGTGTGCTTCGATCGTAGTCCGTACCGATCACAAAATAAAACTGTTCTAGACAAATTCCACTAGAAGTTTTCACTTTGCTGATGAATCACGGATCGGATCCGTGCCTGTAATCTCAAGATTTCACACGCGGGGAAACCCCTCTGTGGCAATCAACCCAACATCGTTCCCATAATGATCGACCCCATGGCTCTCATATAGTGGAACGAGCTTATACGACAGTGGCGAGGTTGCAGTCGCCCATCCTCCTGGAAATTGCCAATTAGGAGATCACTGACGTGGCATAGATCTAGGGGCGCAGGACAATGTGTGAAATGTGCCCTTTTTATCGTCATGCATTTGAATTTACCATTCCTTTTTTGTGTGTGCCCTCCTTTTGTGACAGCATTATCATTTTTTTACCCATGTGCCCTGCCCCCTCGAGACCCTGAATCCACGACTGTGGTTCACTATATTAGTTTCCTGTTGAGAAACACTCGGATACTAAAATATCTCAATGTTTGAGAAAATTTCGCAAGGAATGTAGGACATCTCAAACATTGGTGTCCTTTCACACGAACCTCATTTTGTAATGAATGTTGTAAAGGAATGTTGGCTTTTTTTGTCGTGTGAAAACTTGCCAGAATAACGGGCTGTTTAGCTATTGACCCATCTCCTACAACATCATACATGAATCATCAGACATAGGCCGTCGGAATATACTTTCGTTGCGGGGTTTACGGATCCAGGGAGTGGTGACGGAAAAAAGGCTTCTTACATACAGCAGAGAGGGGACACACTGCATAAAAGTGGATGGAAAACTTAGTGGCACAAACAAAAAGGAGGCACCGTAAAACGTATGGACAATATTAAGTGTGACGTCACGTTTTCATGTTCACTACACTCTTTTTATTCTTACATTTTTTATTGTTTTTCTTCTAAACTAAATGTTAAACTGAGGTGGACATGGTTTTATTTACAAATGTACACAACAGTGCTATGCCTAACCTATTCGAACGCCCTAAAGAGTAATGAAGTGTGACGTCATGTTCCCATTGCAGGATGTCGGTGGCTGGTTTTACACATTCTTTGTTTCGTTTTTGTGTCGCAACACTTATTAAATGACGCAACAAAGAGCTCAAACAAGGTTACACTCGATATTTCTAACAACAACAATTATTCAAATGGTTTAATTAACACAAATTAATCAAGTTTACATGATTATTACAGAGTTTAAATCAAGGTTTATACAATGATCGTAAATTATCAAAATTACATCAACAAATAAGTGGCTTACAAAATCGAGTGACTTGAAACACCTCCCAACGGCAGTACTGTCTATTGTGAACTAGCTTGGTGATTTCAATTGGCGATAATACGGTGATTTCCAAATGTACACAGGAATCACTAAAATTGTCCATCAATTTACTTTAATAATAAGACTCTTTTCGTGGACTTCTTTCTAACTGTATTATTCACAGCTTAACTTGAAGTTAAAACTCGTGGAAGACTCGCCATAAAATTCGCAGTTCGCAGGAAATCCGATCTTTCTGACGCTCGGTGAATTATCTTAACACTAGTCTGCCAGTGATTTGGTGAAGAACCACACAGGTCTTATACATTCAGTTCTAATCCTTTCCTAATCCCCTATGCTATCCTAACAATCATAATGATCAAGTTCAATCATCGAGTGAGGAGCCGAGCGAGGAGCCGCGCCATCCCACTATACGGCTATATCTTTCACTACTCGGCAGATATGGTTTGACCTCTGACCTGGCCCCATAGAGCAATAGATAATTGGCATAAGTGGACCGCCCACCAACATAGGGGCTGGTTAGCTCAGTTGGTAGAGCGCTCGTACATCAGCCAATTTTTCTTTGCTCGCTACCCGTTTATATATAAATATATATATATATATATATATATATATATATATATATATATATATATATATATATATATATATATATATATATATATATATATATATATATATATATATGGGTTAAGAGGTTAGTATAGGAGTAGTACCTTTCCTAGATGGTCTAGATGGTTTCTCGTGACATCCTGGACTGGTCTCCAAACACCCCAGCACCATGTCACGCGCAAAATACAGCCTCTCCATGGTGAATGACCGTCCGTGCGTGGTGAAGAGCCACATCCTAGACGAGGTAACCCTGTTAACGTTGCCAGGAGGCAACGGAGCAGAACACGGCGGATCTAGAGGAGTAAACCTTGATAATAAATCCTGCTATCTCTATGGGTAGCAGTAGTTCCAGTTGCATCCATCGACAGACTGATGTTTTGGTTCTGAGAACACAGTGGCTTCGCAGACGATCGATCTTATCTGACAATGGGAAGGCACAAATACTCCAGTGAGTTGGAGAACTATAGTTGAGATGGTGTCTCAAGGAAAAAACACTTGCGGTTGATATAGTTGCCGGTCATCTTGCTCCTGCTTGTCACTGGATCCCCAGCTATGGATACTCAGAGGGTGGTATGCGTGTAGTACAAGCGCATATCATCGCCATCTTTATGTACAGATATCTCTTCAAAGTCCTGCGGCGATGGAGGAGTGGCGACGTGTGCAGACTTGACGAGTTGAAAGCGCACAGTCATGAATCTGCACGTAGGCGGCGCGAGGCTTATCTTAACGTCGTTGCTTGTTTTCTGAGCAGGAACTGGCTTGGGCGGAGTTTCGTGCGTCTGAGCAGCCCCTTTTTTAGGGAGAGCGTTGCTCACCCAACCTTTGGGAAGGGTCTAGAAAAGGTGACGTAAACATCGCCTGCTCAGCGCAAAGCTGGTCAGCAACCTGCGGCTGACGGCTGTTCACATCAGCAGGGGAAACAATAGAAAGAACAATTTTGTGAACGATAGAATGAGACTGAAGGTCGGGTCGTGGAACGTTCAAACTCTTCTTAATCGTGAAGGATCCGGAATTACTGAACGCAGAACTGCCATCGTAGCTAGAGAACTACCCAGATACGACATTGACATCGCTGCACTCTCCGAGACCCGCCTGAGCGACGAAGACCAGCTGACGGAAATAGGGGCTGGTTACACTTTGTTTTGGAAAGGCAAACCTAAAGGAGAGAAACGGGAAGGAGGAGTTGGCTTTGCCATTCGAACAGACCTAACCAAGCAGTTGGAGCAACCTCATGGCATCAGTGACAGAATCATGCGTCTTAGAGCTCCTCTATCATGCAAACGCTTCATGACCGTGCTATCTGTATATGCTCCAACCCTTGTTAGCAGCCAGGAATCTATCATGGCTTTCTATCAAGATCTACGGACTGTCATCGCATCGACTCCGAAGGAAGACAAGATCCTACTACTCGGCGATTTCAATGCGCGTGTTGGGAGAGATTATCATGTGTGGGATGCATTGGGACGTCACGGCCTGGGTAATATGAACAGCAATGGTTTAAACCTCCTTCAATTTTGCACTGAATTTGGACTGGTAGTATGCAACACATTCTTCCCTCAAAAGGATGTGCACAAGGTAACTTGGATCCACCCAAGGTCGAAGCATGGGCACATCCTCGACTATGTCATCACCCGGAAGCGGGATCTCCAGGATTTCTGCACTGTACGTGTCATGCGAGGTGCAGAGTGTGGTACGGACCACAGGCTAGTGCGTGCTAAGATGAAAATTCGCATAAAAAGGAAAGTAAGAGCAAATGGGGTCAAAGTGCCGAAGCGTATCGATGTGTCCAAGCTGCAGAATCCAGAGTTGCGCGATAACCTCAGTAAGGCCTTTGAAAACGTCGAGTTTAATGGAACGTGGGATCAGTTCAAGACCAAGACATACATGGTCGGAGTTGATGTTCTTGGGATCAAGCAGAGGAAACACAGAGATTGGTTTGATGACAATGATGCTGCAATCAGCAAACTCCTCGAAACCAGACGTTCCCTGTACCTGAAACTTTTAAACACAAATGGTACAGAGCGGCTTACTGTAGAGAAATCTTTCAAGGAAACAAAGTCATCACTCCAGCGCGAGCTTCGTCAGATGAAGAACAAGTGGTGGTCAGACATTTCAGCCGAGGTCCAAAATGCCTACGATCGTAAGGACTCGAAAGCCCTACACAGCCTGATCAGACAGGTGTTTGGCCCACAGCCTTCAATAGTGGTTCCCTTGAAGTCAAAGGACGGCTCTGTTCTGATCAAGGACACCGAGGGGATCATTAATCGCTGGACCGAACACTTCAGGGATCTGTTCTACAACCCTTCGACCATCAATGAAACTGTTATCAATGGGCTCCCTCAACATGAGGTCATTGCTGCGATGATGATTCACCCTACTCTGGAGGAGGTCAAATCTACCATTAAAGAAGTAAATACTGGGAAGGCACCAGGCCTCAATGGAATCCCTGTCGAGCTGCTACGTCATGGAGGTGACAAGCTTGCTGCTGAAATACATACTTTGATATCAGGTGTCTGGGAAGGCGCTCCCGTGCCCCAAGACTGGGTGGATGCGATTCTAATAACTTTGTACAAAGGCAAGGGCTTCAAGTCAATATGCGGTGACTACCGAGGTATTAGCCTGCTTGAGGCTGTAGGCAAGGTCTTCGCAAAACTCTTGCTGAATCGGCTCACGGCTTCGATCTCCCCTTCTGTCTTTCCAGAAAGCCAGTGCGGTTTCAGGTCAGGACGTGGCACAATGGACATGATTTTCTCTGCCCGGCAACTGCATGCAACAGAAGTGCATTGAACATCTAGTACCTCTCTACCAAGTGTTTGTAGATCTCACAAAGGCATTCGATACTGTGAATCGAAGTGCCCTCTGGACGATTCTCGGGAAGCTTGGATGTCCTCCTGAATTTGTCAACATGTTTAAGCAGTTACACCGTGACATGAAGGCTCGAGTTAACTTTAACGGCTCGCTTTCAGAACCAATTGCCATTGATAACGGGGTCAAACAGGGAGACATTCCAGCTCCAACCCTATTCTCCATCTACTTTGCTGTGGCTCTTGCATACGCCTTTCAGGACTGTGACATCCGTGTCTACTTGCGTTTCAGAACCTCTGGCAACGTCTTCAACCTCCGACGGTTTAATGCCAAGTCGAAAACATTCCAAGCTCTTGTCCGTGAGCTTCTCTATGCTGATGACGCAGATCTTGTAGCACACACAGAAGAAGACATGCAGATGATAATGAACCACTTCTCCAGGGCGTGCACTGCGTTCGGTTTAACAATCAGCCTGAAAAAGACGAAGTTTATGTTCACCCCGGCTCCTGGACAATCCTACATCGAGCCCAACATTACAGTTCAAGGAACTAGACTGGACGTGGTCGACACGTTTGTCTACCTCGGCAGCATGCTGTCAAGAGATGGCACTCTCGATGCGGAAATCCATCAACGAATCAAGAAAGCTAGCTTCGCCTTTGGGAGGCTGGAGACAAGGGTCTGGTCAGATCGAGGCATCACGACCAACACAAAGCTTAGTGTGTATGATGCCTGTGTCCTCACTGTCCTGCTGTATGCCTCAGAAACATGGACCACCTACCGCCAACACATAAAGGTGTTAGAGAGATTCCATCAAAACTGTATCAGACGGATCCTCGGCATCAAATGGAACTCGTTTACTCCTGACACTGTCGTTCTCCAGAGAGCTAAGAGCTCAAGTATTGAAAAGTGCATCATTCTGAGTCAATTGCGTTGGGCTGGCCACGTCGTGAGGATGAAGGACTCGAGGTTGCCCAAGCAATTGTTCTACGGCGAGCTGATTAGAGGAAAGCGACCCAAACACAAACCAAGGAAGCGGTTCAAAGATGTCATTAAGGACAACCTCAAGACTCTAAAAGTTGACGTAAACAGCTGGGAAACTCTAGCAGAGAACCGGCCAAAATGGAGGAAGCTCATCAGTGAAGGGTGTGCTGTATTCGAGCAGCAACGAGTCGAACATGCTACTCTCAAACGTGCCCTTCGAAAGCAGGATCACTATGGGCTGCCCGAAGATCTCCAGCGTGAGCTGACATGCAATACTTGTGGACGAGTGTTGTTATCAAGAGCAGGTTTTGTAAACCACGTCCGAGCGCACGAGCGGAGGCAAAATCTAGCTGCCTACACCAACCTCTTGCCACCACGACCGGCAAGTAATACCTGCCCGATCTGTGGCAAAGTCTGCAAGTCGGCTGGAGGACTGAGCAGGCACATGAAGGTGCACAAGGATGCTCAGCCAGGAGCAGCGCACAGTTTAAAATTGAAGTGCCACATCTGTGAACGATCTTGCAAGACAGAAGCTGGTCTGCAGAGTCACCTCCGTGCACACGGCCGAGCAATGGATGAAGCGATGGCCATCTTCTGACAAGAAGCGGCAATCACCATATATATATATATATATATATATATATATATATATATATATATATATATATATATATATATATATATATATATATATATATATATATATATATATCCTTATGATCATGAAAAAATAACGTTAGTACCTGTTTTATTTCTATTTCTGAGATTGCATAATAATCCCTTTTTAAAACTGCCGCTAGGGGGCGCTCTGAACTTTGATGACGTCATCAACATATTTTTGGAAAAGATAATATATCACTAGTCACTTTATTTACAGAAGTTCAAATATTCAAATTTCCTATGGTTTTTAAGATAGAAAGTTACTATTTTTCTAAACCTGCTGCCAGAGGCCATTGTGACGACAGGTGATGACGTCATTGGTCACATTTTTAAAATGTCACATGTCAATAGTAATTTCGTTTACTGAAGGCATATCCAAATACCATATCATGATGGTTGCAGACCCTTTAAAAGTGGTTCAGAATATTTTTTCACTTAAACTTCCGGTTTTGACGGGAAGGAGAGGTCAAATTGAGTCACGTCTGTGTACGAAATGTCACATAATTTAAGATCTGTAAGATGATGCAAATATTGTTTAAATACCTTTTATGGTTCATGAGATATGATTTTTTGAAATATTACAAATTTATTGTAATTCGACATTTTATGGCATCACTATGATGTCACAACTTTATTGACAACTACATGTTATCATATGTGCCAAGTTTGAAGGATCTGTGAACTTTGGAACTTTTTTTTTTTTTTTTTTTTGACAAGTCTCATCGAGAAGAAGGGGAAGAAAAAAACGAACAATTTCAAAGAGGTGTTCGCGCTGTCGCACGAACACCTACAAATAATCGGACGAAAACAACAGGCTTTCGGCTACCAGGCCGAAACCCACTTTAACAAATTGCAAGCTCTCTTGACCAATTATCAAGTTATGATGAAGTAACTGGTTCTTACTAAAACAAATTTGCATGGCTTTACATTTAGATGGGTTCAGTTTGAAACTGTTATCAACAGACCAAATTCCAAATTTATGTAAATCATCCTGGAGGTGACCATGAGATGATTGCTTCCGGTATTCGATAAAAGTAATATCATCAACATTTCCAGTACTCACAAGTAAGATCTTTGCCTGCATCATTCATAAGAATTTGAAAAGCAATTGGTCCCAATTTGGTGCCCTGAGGCACACCACCGCTCAGCGTGAGAAAATCATAAAGCGAGTTTTTGCAACGTACACACAGACGCAGTACACTGATGGAGGAAGCTACAAATCCAGGGAACAATGGCCCGACGGACACCCATGTCAATGACTTTATGAATGACAAGTGTATGGTACACCAAATCAAATGCCTTGTAAAAATCCGCCAGGACCACCGTTCCCACATTGCCGCTTTCCTCAGCACCTGCATAAAAATAGTGAATAAAATTAACTAGATAATGTGATGTTGCAACACCTTTTATGTTACCAAATTGACGGAGATCAACTTTGTTTTGAATATCTTCTAAAATCCAACCTGTCATAAAGTCTTCATCAACTTTGGCAAAAACTGGTCTCAATTTATCTATAGACGGATGGTACTGTTTAGGAACAGGCACCACACAAGCTATCTGCCATTGAAAGGGGAGTAAACCCTCTCGAAACGAACAATTTAAAATATTTGTTAGAGGCGTACTCAACTCATAGGCAAATTCTTTCACCAATTTGGGTGGGATCATATCTGGACCAGCTGCCTTTCCTAGAATGGTCTCGCGGAGTTCCGCCACAACAAGAAAGTTAAGGTCAAAGATAAATTTCTTCATGATTCCGATGATTCATAAATAACTGTCCCAAATTTTAGTATCGATTATTGTGAAAAAAGGATCCCAAATTCATGCAGTTCCAGATTCCAACACAATCGGTAAACATGTTCAGTTATGTAAAGCCAGAAATGGTCATATTCATAATGATTTTTTAAGTTGTTACTAGGTAAAAGTTTCCATGTGTTTCGGTTAA
The DNA here is from genome assembly GCA_029582265.1 of Zoroaster sp. YZ-2022. Taxonomy (NCBI): domain Eukaryota; kingdom Metazoa; phylum Echinodermata; class Asteroidea; order Forcipulatida; family Zoroasteridae; genus Zoroaster; species Zoroaster sp. YZ-2022. The sequence continues at coordinate 23,374,001 of CM055819.1, forward strand.
ATTATTGTTTACATACGTGTCTAGCGCAGGCTCTAACACATCTAGGTATATTAATTAATTGATGATTTATGATGTCTCCATGTAGAATTGTTATTTATTTAAGTATTTTGTCTTTTACAGTGAACCACCAATACCACCACCTGACCACACATACAATAAATATGGTGCGTTCAGAAAGGGAAATCAGGTTCTTGTGTAGAAGGTTTATTACAAAGCCACAGTGACTGTGACACAATTACAATTAAATAAACGATATTTCAATAAATTCATATATGAAACTTTGATTTACAACTTTACAACCCAAAATACAAAAATGCACTTGTAATTACTACATAAATTCACCGGCATTGGAAGTCTACAGTCCGACGATACCCGGTGAGTTAAGTTGGGGCGACTTGAACCGACTCTATGGTTGGAGGGTTGTCTTTAACGTACAGCCATGGTGGGCGAATCCTCCGTCTCCAAAATTATTATTATTTTTGTTTATGCAAGTCGCTCCACACAAGACCAATGGCCACTCCAAGGTGGGGGCTACTAAGTCATTGAGTTGTTACAACGACTCCACACTGAAGAAACCAGCCCCTCACACCGAAACAAGACAAGTTAATAACCAGCCTCTTCACGGTGCGAATATGACTGGGAGGGGTAACTGGTCCAGAACAAGGCAGTTGTTAAACTGCCTCTGCCCCTATAAGCAATTATGGTTAAGTGTCTTGCTCAAGGACACAAGTGTCACGACTAGGATTCGAACCCACATTCTGCTGCTAACACCATAACTTGAGTCTGGTAAACTAGACCGTCCGGTAAACTAGACTAGATGGTAAGTCGTTTCAAGTAAATGGTTGTTCCCGAACAAAGGTAGCCCCGAAAAATAAGTTAATAACTAACAAGACTTAATTCTTGAAACAAATTTAATTTTAAAGTGATTTTATACACAGTGAATGGCAACCAATTTACATGATCTTGAAATGATACGAATTTGAAAATAAAACCAATTTGCTACACTAAAACTAATTCATCTGCAATTTTTGTTTTATTAGTTGTACTAAAATGATAGCTTCTCAAGCAGAAATATTTCAAGGAATGTTTGATACAATCATCAACGTTACTACAAGTAAGAGTAATGTTTGTGTTGACAGCATTCTCTTTTGGATTGTAAAACTGTGATCGTTATGTTTTTGTGTATAGAGGCTTTAAATCCTATTAACTCAAATGCGAGAATCTTTATTCAATAGTCAGTGCGAAATTATTGTGATTGTTACTAAGCTTCAACTGTTTGTATTTCTGGACCAACTTGATTTGGTTGTCTCCATCGATCAAATCTGCACACCATAGACTTAAATGCTTTCCGAAGCTGTTCATATTTGAATCCATACAAGACTGGGTTTATAGCAGAATTCACCAATGATAAGAAACACAATATGTTCCACAAGTTGAATTGGCCACTGTCACTGGTTATATTATACTCAAATAGACATAACAACGGCTCCATAAAGAACCAGATTGCTCCAGGTAACACAAGAATGAAGAAAGCCGTGGTGACAATAGCAAGAGTGCTGGTGACTTTCTTGTGAGCTTGGTGCAGTTGTTGAGCTGGTCCCTGGATTCCTTGCTCTTCTAGGTGTCTGGCTCCTTGTTTGAGATTGGCAAGGATTCGGATGTACATCCAAATCGTAGCTCCAACTGGTAGAAGAAACGCTAGCGTTGAAATAATGGCAATAGCGGTTTCACCTGCATTGTGTTTTATTGAGCAGTTATTTCTTTGTTTCTCGATAATATTAAAAATTATATTGGGCAAATGCATCATGGGTGGAATAACCCAAACAGCAAGTAATAACAGGGTGATCTTTCTTCTAGTGAAGTATTTTGGATACTGCAAAGGTCGGTTGATTCCAATAAAGCGTTCAAAATTTGCCAGAGTGAGGCTCATCGTAGATTGGGCACTGAAGCAGCCGACAAAGAAAAAGTAAGTCCAGGTACTATATTGCACTACCATTAATTCTGAAGTACACTGCGTACTGTTGAAAGGCGTAGTAACATAGTCTAAATCAATGAATGGTTTGAGAGGAAGAAATGTAGACACCAATGCATCTGCGATAGCTAGATTCAGAATCATCAAGTTGGTGACATTATGCAGCGTCCGCGTATAACATATAGTCACACATACAAGAACGTTACAAATAAATCCCAGAATCCCTACTATAACAAATACACACTGAAAAACCAGGTTAATCTTGGTATTATCATCAGCCATCTTTGATGACGTAGTTGCTCAGTCAGTGTGATCAGACCTTGATCTCAGTGTATTATTTGTTACATCAGTTAATGAAGCTGCAAGCTAGAGAGATGTTGTACTTCAAATTGCTCAACAAGAAACAAATGTGCGTATAACGATGATGTCAGCCATCTCTGATGTCTGTGTAATCAGTCTCCATGGAGTTTCAGTTTAATACTGGTTGGATCAGTGTCTCACTAAGGCTGTCGTATCGTGAAGGATTGTGTACTTTAATCATTATGAACAGTTAGTAACTGATGAATGAATGACAGATGACAGTAGTGGCATATTAATCTGTATAGAATAGTGGGTGGATCATACTGAAATTTGTTTGCATGTACAACGAAGTACTGAATTTCGAACATCACTCAATAGGAGGATAAAAACAAACACCGCTTTGAAAAATCACTTGCAAACAGACAACAAAATATTTGAACAAAACAAATTCCCTCTTTTTTGCACGAATTGTTTGCTTATTAGTGTTTTTGTACCAATGAAAAATAAATAAACAAACTAGAGATTAAGCTTTTGATGAAAACGCTGAAATGGGTTTCGGATGTATTGATAATATTGGACACTGATGTCCCAAGTTCTTTGTTTAGTGTTAAGAAAGTTATGATATATTTAAGCTGAAAATGCGCATTAATTGTAGTCATTGTATACAAAAGTTGCATTGTGTGTTCCTTAGGCGTCCAAGTAGTACTAACTCGTCCAAACGTAATTTTAGGCAAGACCCGATCGACAGGACGGGTGGGTAGATGAGACTGTGAATGGGAGTTTTTTGGGACAGTAGGTGGGAGGAGACTGATGAGGTGTTTAATTGTTATTAATTGGTATTTAATTGTTCGAAATTGACATTATTGTTTGCATTATTATCTGTACAGATATTACTATAAAACGATGAAAACGAACACAGGGGTTTCGGCTACATGTATATTGATAATTATTGGGACACTGAGTTCTTTGTTTAGTATTTACAATATATTGAAATAAACTTAAAACGCATGAACTGTAATCATTGTACCCACAAATTTCATTGTTTGTCCCCCAGACGTTTGAGACAATTTGTATGTGGATAAATGCAAAGGATGTAATTAATCAAGTTAATGCCCTTCCATTAAAATGTGTGCACCGATTCTCAAACGATTCAAACATACAAAAACAAAGAACATCGTATTGTAGAATCAAATCAAAATCAAAACCACCACCGACAAGAGTTGAATGACAACAGAACATGCACTATTTTTTATTGCTATCGTGATAAAGGGTGAGAAAAGATGGAACCACATTCTACCCATAGTTGGGCTTTCATATGGTGCATGTTTTGTATTTATGCAAAAATGAAGTGGGGGCTGACTTTGTAACTGAAAACAAATTATTACAAGACGAGCTATATTTAGGAATTTCTTTAAATTTAATAACTCTCTCTGTAAGAATAATGTTTTTTAGTGTGTACTGTTTTAAACACACCCATATTAAACCTAATACATGTAAATGTATTGTGCCATGGAAAGTTTATTATGCAAGTTAAGACAATAACATACATGTATTATAATATACATGTAATAAATGTTATAGAAATAATTATCTGAATAGCACAATATGAATTATATTGACATATTTCACTTCTCATTAATCTCACTTATATTTATCCATGGTTTATTATTAATTTTCCTTAAAAGATTTTATTTAAAAAAAACACATAAGCGATGATGATGTAAATTAGCAATAGTACAGCCACATTATAAACTTTAAAATTGGATAAAGTCTGAATAAAATATTTAATTAATTGGTAAAACAGATTGGAATTGGAATTTGTCACTTATATGATTAACTTGAAGGGGTTGTAATTACTCACAAAGAAACTGAGAATGATGATAATTCTTTTATCTGAAAGTTAAAGGGACAGTATCATCACGATCAACAGTGATAGTTTTAGATTAACTTAGGTGACTGAAAATAATACCCACATGATAAGGTCATTATTACCATTACTGCTGCATAAAAACCAGTAATTTTCAGTCGATGCATTCATCTTAACCAAGGACAATGATTCCATGCCCTGTTGAAAGTCTTCTCTGATCGCCGGGTGGATCGTTGGACAGGATCGTTATAGTGCTGTCGGCGTCGAGTGGCTAAAATCAGTAAGGTTCGCAACCACGAATCTCCGCCTCATCTCGCCTTCGGGAGGGCTCCCTCAAGCTTAAAATCACCATTACTCGTTAAAGGAAACACTTCTTAAGTAAGACTAATTGCGGTGACACCATGTGGAATCTCAATTGAGTAGTAATTAGTCCATGATTCGCTATTGTCAGACATTTTTTGAGCTTTTCCTTTCGTTAAATGGTTGCGATCGATGTAACTTGCATTGTATAATACACGAACACAAGCAACTTACTTCGCTTGGGACTCCCACTAGGTACGTCATCAATGGAAAATGAATATATGCATGAGACTGACGACGCGGGGGGATTTGTCAAAACTCGCTATAAATGAGCCGCGGAATGCTAGTCAAAATGATTTTTTTACATTAAGAAATCATCTTTATTGAATGGTAACTTAAATTTAGTAATCATTAAGAATATCTTGAATGAATTTTGGCGTAAAGTAACTGTGCCCAATGCCGTTCAAGTGTGGCTTTAATTGGATGTGTTCTTTTCAGTTATTTGATTATCTTGGAAGTTTAATAGTGACAAACCTTCACACACTGTAAAGAAATCAAAATGTTGAAAGTTCCAAATTCAGCAAATCTTTAACAAAAGTGACATGTAGCAGTGCGCGACAACGCCGATCAATCAATCAATCGACTGGATGATTGCAAATTCAATTGATCGACAAGACAATATGTGTGTATAACGACAATGATTTCAGCCATCTTTGATGATGGAGTTGCTCAGTCATTGTGATCAGTCCCCATACAATTTCAGTTTATTACTGGTTGGAGATCAGTGTCTAACTAGGGGCTGCCGTGTTGTGAAGGATTGTGTACGTTAATCATTATGAATAATTAGTAAATGATGAATGATTGAAAGATGCCATTCAAATAAATAAACAAAAATCTCTAACTGTTTGTAAAGCTTGTTAATCAGTTGACAGCACATCAAGTCTAGGGAGGAATATTGCCTTTTTCTTGTTTTCTTTGCAACCACTTTGTTTTTCAAACTATTATTGTGACTGCCATGCATCAATTTAATTGACTGGCAATAATTCTGAAATTAAAATGCAACTGGTTTCTAAAGCTTATTAATCAGTTGACAGCACGTCAATTCTAAGGTAGCCTTGATCAAGGCGTGTCGGAATGGTTTGGTGGCATAATTTTGCCCCGCTTATAGCTATCATAACTCCAGCACATGGACAAAGTGTATGGATTCATATACTGTATACATGTAGATTAGGCTGGTTCAGATTTCACTTTTTAGGTCTTCTTCTTCTTCTTCTTCTTCTTCTTCTTCTTCCTCTTCTTCTTCTTCTTCTTCTTCTTCTTCTTCTTCTTCTTCTTCTTCTTCTTCTTCTTCTTCTTCTTCTTCTTCTTCTTCTTCTTCTTCTTCTTCTTCTTCTGGTTTCTAAAGCTTGTTAATCAGTTGACAGCACATGAAATCTAGGGAGGAATATTGCCTTTTTCTTGTTTTCATTGCAACCACTTTCCTTTCTCTATTTAATTGACTGGCAATAATTATGAAATTAAAATGCAACTGGTTTCTAAAGCTTGTTCATCAGTTGACAAAAAATCATATCTCATGAACCACAAAATATATTGTCACAATCTTTGCATCATCGTATAGATCTTGAATTATGTGACATTTCATACACAGACATGACTCCAATCTGACTTCTCCTTCCGGTCGAAACTGCAGACGATATTTTCACAATCTTTTCAGCATCTTAAAGATCTTGAACTGTGTCACATTTCGTTCACAAACATTACCGTAATCTGACGTCTGCTTCCGGTCGAAACCGGAAGTTTATGTGAGAACATATTCTGAAACACTGTTCGCACGCACACATACACGTCCTTTTCCACACATATCAATTGTGCACACATAGAGCACGAGGCAGTTTAAGTCGAGTCGCACGCGCCGAACTGAACTCCATAGCCGTATATTATAGTCTCTTGTCGCACGCGGCACCACGGATGCGATTTTGTCGTGAAACTTTTCTAAAGAGAAAACCATATTTGCAAAGTTCAGATTAGCTTATAACTTCACAAATACTTTTACATTGACATGATGGTAAATATATTTAATGTCATAATGAAGTTGTGATGTCATGATGACGTCATCAGATATCGAATGATATCAAATACACAGGTTTAATATTTAAAAAAATCATATCTCATGAACTACACTAGATGAATTTACAATCTTTGCATCATCGTACAGACCTCGAATTCAGTGACTTTGCACAACTTTAGGTGATGACGTCATCACATATGATGCATAGCCAAACACCTTGAGTTTGTTTTCTACAAACTCAATACCTTCAGTTTTTATTTTTTCTTCTCGTTTGATTGTTGGACAGAGAGAGATGGTCTGCTAGTCTGATGAAATGTGATGTTGATCAATTTAAGGAAGCTTTTTTTGAACTACAGTGTCAGTAGAATAAACAATTTCAGGGTTCTGCACAACCAAATTTAAGTGGGGGAGCAGGGAACCCACTGCTATTAAAACACTTTTATATTTTATATCTTATACATGTGATAACTTAAAGGTCACATTAAAATATATTTTCTTATTGCATTATAATCAATCTGATATTGCTCAAATTTATAGGCAGTATAAAAAAAAATACCAATTTACTGCAAACAACCATTAAGTCACAATTTAGTTTAATGGCCTAAAGCACCACATTTGACTTTTTGACCCCGAATATTGACCCATGTGTATGACCCCTATGGTTTCTAAAGTACTCAAAGTTTCTTCAGCAATGCTGCTTATCATAAAATAAGCCAAAATTAAGCAGGTACCTTACTTTGAGAATATTCTGAATGGCCGCCATCTTTGTTTTCAGTGCGGGTTTTGACATACATTTTCAACACTTAAACAATGAATCTGTGAGTAGAGACTATTCTTGTACTAGAAGATGTGTTGTTTTGTACGAACCTGAGAAGTAATATGATCATTAGTTCTTTTTTATCCGGGAAATAATTATTTTGCGATCGTTTCGTTGTAAATATTTTGCTTACAAAGTCCGTGTGACCTTTGACATTCTTCACATCGCTTTAACAACCACAAGAGGGCGAACGTTCAACGGGATGCTCGTTCGATTAGGTTGTACTAGGGGCTCACCCGGGTTACATCGGGGAAGATACTCAAACACACCCAATGTAAACTAGAGGTTATAAGCTTTTGATGAAAACGCTGACCTGGGTTTCGGATGAATTGATAATATTGGGCACTGATGTCGCTAGTTCTTTGTTTAGTGTTAAGAAAGTTATGATATATTGAAATAAACTGAAAAGGCGCATTAATTGTAGTAATATACAAAAGTTGCATTGTGTGTTCCTTAGGCGTTCAAATAGTACTAACTCGACCTGATCGACAGGACGGGTGGGTAGATGAGACTGTGAGTGGGAGGTTTTTGGGACAGTGGGTGGCAGGAGACTGATGAGTTGTTTGTTATTGTTCGAAATGTAATGGACACTATTCTCAGAAGTAAATGAGCAATGGGAAAAATAGCAGCTAATTCTGCTGCCACCTACGGTTTCAAAGTCACCCATTGATATAGATCATGTAAATACTATAAATTAGAATATGATAAATGTTGTTATTGAGATGTGTGACATGAGTACTGTAAATAAATGATAAGTTGATATTACTGTTTGCAGTATTAGTTTTTTGTTACGTCGAAATCATTTCGTTCCCTCGAAATCATTTCATTACCACGAATTAATGTGTCATTATCTCGAAATATTTTAACTGGTACGGAGCCCTTGATTTTTTCTCTTTTGCCTTTTCCAGGCGCACGAACTCCTAAAAAAACGAACAGTTTCAAGAGGCGTTCGCGCTGTCGCACGAACACCTACAAATAATCGGACGAAAACAATATAGGCTTTCGGCTACCAGGCCGAAACCCACTTTAATTAACAAATTGCAAGCTCTCTTGACCAGTTATCAAGTTATGATGAAGTAACTGGTTCTTACTAAAACAAATTTGCATGGCTTTACATTTAGATGGGTTTAGTTTCAAACTGTTATCAACAGACCAAATTCCAAATTTATGTAAATCATCCTGGAGGTGACCATGAGATGATTGCTTCCGGTATTCGATAAAAGTAATATCATCAACATATTTCCAGTACTCACAAGTAAGATCTTTGCCTGCATCATTAATAAGAATTTTAAAAGCAATTGGTCCCAAGTTGGTGCCCTGAGGCACACCACCGCTCAGCGTGAGAAAATCAGAAAGCGAGTTTTTGCAACGTACACATTGCCCACGCAGTACACTGATGGAGGAAGCTACAAATCCAGGGAACAATGGCCCGACGAACACCCATGTAAATGACTTTATGAATGACAAGTGTATGGTCCACCAAATCAAATGCCTTGTAAAAATCCGCCAGGACCACCGTTCCCACATTGCCGCTTTCCTCAGCACCTGCATAAAAATAGTGAATAAAATTAACCAGATAATGTGATGTTGGAACACCTGTTATGTTACAAAATTGACGGAGATCAATTTTGTTTTGAATATCTTCTAAAATCCAACCTATCATAAAGTCTTCAGCAACTTTGGCAAAAACTGATGTCAGAGAAACTGGTCTCAACTTATCTATAGACAGGGGGTACTGTTTAGGAACAGGCACCACACTTAATTAGTATAGGTAGGTTAAAGGCGTCTGTCTCTGGGAAAGATCGAGACATCACCGATGCCACTGGGGTATATTGACATAGATCCTACTCTGGCGGGACAGACGTAACCCCATACTGAGGTTTGGGAGCTGGCTTGGCAGCCTCATCTGTTCTTCTGATTAAAAAAAAAAAAATTAAAAAAAATCAGTGTGATTTTGTCTTTAATTTTTTCGTTTGTATTTATATCTGTTTATTCAATGGTGTGTTTATTTTTGTTATGCGTTTTTGATCATTTTTAAATCGAAACAGCGCAATAGAAATTTTTAATTTATTATTACAAGCTATCTTCCATTGAAAGGGGACTAATCCCTCTCGAAATTAACAATTTAAAATATTAAATCCAGTAAACTAGACTACATGGTAAGTCGTTTAAAGTAAATGGTTGTTCCCAAACAAAGGTATCCCCGAAAAATAAGTTAATAACTAACAAGACTGAATTCTTGAAACAAATTTAAAGTGATTTTATACACAGTGAATAACTAATACACTTTCAGGAAATACACACCTTCAGTAATAAATGGCAACCAATTTACATGATCTTGAAAGGATACGAATTTGAAAATAAAACCAATTTGCTACACTGAAAATTAGTTGTACTAAAATGATAGTTTCTCAAGCAGAAATATTTCAATTAATGTTTGATACAATCATCAACTTTACTACAAGTAAGAGTAATGTTTGTGTTGACACCATTCTCTTTTGAATTGTAAAACTGTGATCATTTTTTTGTGTAGGCCTATAGAGGCTTTAAATCCTATTAACTCAAATGCGAGAATTTTTATTCAGCAGTCAGTGCCAAATTATTGTGATTGTTACTAAGCTTCAACTGTTTGTATTTCTGGACCAACTTGATTTGGTTGTTTCCATCGATCACATCTGGACACCATAGACTTGAATGCTTTCCGAAGCTGTTCATATTTGAATCCATACAAGACTGGGTTTATAGCAGAATTCACCAATAATAAGAAAGAAAATATGTTCCACAAGTTGAATTGGCCACTATACTCAGATAGACCTAACAACGGCTTTATAAAAAACCAGATTGCTCCAGGTAACACAAGAATGAAGAAAGCCGTGGTGACAATAGCAAGAGTGCTGGTGACTTTCTTGTGAGCTTGGTGCAGCTGTTGAGCTGGTCCCTGGATTCCTTGCTCTTCTAGGTGTCTGGCTCCTTGTTTGAGATTGGCAAGGATTCGGATATACATCCAAATCGTCGCTACAATCGGTAGAAGAAACACTAGCGTTGACATAATGCCAATAACGGTTTCACCTGCATTGTATTTTAATGAGCAGATATTTCTTTGTTTCTTGATCATGTTAAAAAGTGTATTGGGCAAATGCATTATGAGTGGAATAACCCAAACAGCAAGTAATAACAGGGTGATCTTTCTTCTCGTGAAGTAGTTTGGATACTGCAAAGGTCGGTTGATTCCAATAAAGCGTTCAAAATTTGCCAGTGTGAGGCTCATCGCAGATTGGGCACAGAAGCAGCTGACAAAGAAATAGTAAGTCCATGTACTGTTTTGCAGAACAATTAATTCTGAAGTACACTCTGTACTGTTGAAAGGCGTAGTAACATAGTCTAAATCAATGAATGGTTTGAGAGGAAGAAATGTAGACACCAATGCATCTGCGATAGCTAGATTCAGAATCATCAAGTTGGTGACATTATGCAGCTTCCGCGTATAAGATATAGTCACACATACAAGAACGTTTCCAATAAATCCCAGAATCCCTACTATTATAAATACACACTGAAAAAACAGGTCAATCTTGGTATTATCATCAGCCATCTTTGATGATGTAGTTGCTCAGTCAGTGTGATCAGACCTTAATCTCAGTGTATTATTTGTTACATCAGTTAATGAAGCTGCAAGCTAGAAAGATGTTGTACTTCAAATAATTATGTTGTGTTGTGTAAAACATCGCTCAACAAGAAACAAATGTGCGTATAACGATGATGTCAGCCATCTCTGATGTCAGTGTAATCAGTCTCCATGCAGTTTCAGTTTATTACTGGTTGGATCAGTGTCTCACTAGGGCTGTCGTATCGTGAAGGATTGTGTACTTTAATCATTATGAACAGTTAGTAACTGATGAATGAATGACAGATGACAGTAGTGGCATATTAATCTGTATCGAAAAGTGGGTGGATCATATTGAAATTTGTTTGCATGTACAACGAAGTACTGAATTTCGAACATCACTCAATAGGAGGATAAAAACAAACACTGCTTGAAAAATCACTTGCAAACAGACAAACAAATATTTGAACAAAACAAATTCCCTCTTTTTTGCCCGAATTGTTTGCTTATTAGTGTTTTTTACGAATGAAAACATAAATAAACAAACTAGAGATTAAGCTTTTGATGAAAACGCTGACATGGGTTTCGGATGTATTGATAATATTGGGCACTGATGTCCCAAGTTCTTTGTTTAGTGTTAAGAAAGTTATGATATATTTAAGCTGAAAATGCGCATTAATTGTAGTCATTGTATACTAAAGTTGCATTGTGTGTTCCTTAGGCGTCAAAGTAGTACTAACTCGTCCAAACGTAATTTTAGGCAAGACCCGATCGACAGGACGGGTGGGTAGATGAGACTGTGAGTGGGAGTTTTTTGGGACAGTAGGTGGCAGGAGACTGATCAGGTGTTATTGTTCGAAATTGACATTATTGTTTGCAGTATTATCTGTACAGATATTACTACAATAGTACAAAATTGCAACGAAGTGTTCGATGAAAACGAACACAGGGGTTTCGGCTACATGTATATTGATAATTATTGGGACACTGAGTTCTTTGTTTAGTATTTACGATATATTGAAATAAACTTAAAACGCATGAACTGTAATCATTGTACACACAAGTTCCATTGTTTGTCCCCTAGTTTCTTATAGGTTGATACATATTTTGAGGGGGGGCATCTAAAAATGTTGGGTTAATACTCCCCCCCCCCCGTACTTTTACTCCAGAAAACAACCTGGTTGAGCCTCACGAGTCTCTGACTCAATCAACAAATCTACATACGCAACCGTGCTAAGTGGGTTTGGCTTTAATATCTCTTCTAGACGCTTCAGACTATCGTGAGAGTCCGAAATGAGCACAAACACACATTGCTGAAAGTGCAGGAATTCTCGTTCATGTTTCCGAATCACCTGCTCGGCGGTTAACTTTTTGCCTGTCGCATCTTTGTACCGCTCTTCCAGTTCAGCAAACGTTCGCTTCTTTGTCTCGGTGAATAACTCAAACTTGTATTTCTGGTTGAAATGAACATTCCAGATGCAGTTGCCTGGACATACACGACATGTCCCATCAGTCATTGCCCAACACTTCTTCTTCAAGCTGTCATCTGCTATCTTACAAGGGTAATGGCAAGAAAAGCTGCATTTGGAACAATTTGTGATATAGTTACCGCTACTTGATATGTCAGACTAAATTTCCCAAACACCCAAGCACGGTTGCTACACCACTAGCCTTCAATGGCACTCCGACGTTGAGGGCACATGCCTTGTTGTACTACAAAATATATACAGGCTAGCCAGGAATTTTGAACAACGTTGGCTTGCCGTAACCCCCCCCCCCCCCTTCCCAGGCCCACCCTAACCTCACACTGAGCAAACAATAAATAAATCATTTTGGTTTGAAAAAAATATATATTGTTACGAACATTTTGAGAAATTTCATGTTTGGCTGCAGGTCAAAATGTGGGAAAAATCATTTTGCTCACATCATCGTGGTTACCGGGGAATCCACAATGACGTGGAGTCTGGGGCCAGCCCAAGCGGCCCAGAAGTTTTCTACGCTCTGTGATGCAATGTAATACATATTTTTAAACATAATTCACGGAGAATTATAAAGTGTTCTGATCTGAGTCGGGGGTTTATCTTTATTTATGCACGGTTGAAAATTTATGCAAAAATAAGTAAATTTTAAAGGATGATTCCAAATTCATATGACCGCCCCATATATTTAATTGTGTAAAAGAACGCTCGACAAGACAAAATATGTGTATAACGTCTTTGATGATGTAGTTGCTCAGTGAGTCTGATCAGTTTCCATGTAGTTTCCGTTTATTACTGTTTGGATCAGTGTTTAACTAGGGGCTGCCGTATCGTAAGGATTATGTACGTTAATCGTTATGAATATTTAGTTAATGATGAATGAATAACAGATGACAGTCACAAAATAAATCTCCAACTGGTTTCTAAAGCTAAATTAGTTGACAGCACAATATGTCTAGGGAAGAATATTGCCCTTGTATAACGACATTATTTCAGCCATCTTTGATGATGTAGTTGCTCAGTCATTGTGATCAGTCCCCATACAATTTCAGTTTATTACTGGTTGGATCAGTGTCTAAGTAGGGCTGCCGTGTTGTGAAGGATTGTGTACGTTAATCATTATGAATAGTTAGTAAATGATGAATGATTGACAGTCAAATTTAAAACCCCAAAAAAATTAAATAAAGAAATAAAACAATCTCCAACTGGTTTGTAAAGCTTGTTAATCAGTTGACAACACATCAAGTCTAGGGAGGAATATTGCCTTTTTCTTGTTTTCTTTGCAACCACTTTGTTTTTCAAACTATTATTGTGACTGTCATGCATCAATTTAATGGACGGGCAATAATTCTGAAATTAAAATGCAACTGGTTTGTAAAGCTTGTTAATCAGTTGACAACACATCAAGTCTAGGGAGGAATATTGCCTTTTTCTTGTTTTCTTTGCAACCACTTTGTTTTTCAAACTATTATTGTGACTGTCATGCATCAATTTAATGGACGGGCAATCATTCTGAAATTAAAATGCAACTGGTTTGTAAAGCTTGTTAATCAGTTGACAACACATCAAGGCTAAAGAGGATTAAAGATGATCTTTTATTTACAAACTATACTATCATGCATCAATTTTATCGACTGGCAATAAGTATGAAATTAAAATGCATTAGGAAATGTTTGCATTCAATCTAACGAGGAAAATAGTCGCTTTTACTCAAAAAGGCAGACGGTGTAATTTCTCGTAATATTTGGTACAATCTCTGCATCAAGTAATTGTATTATTATTCAGTAGTTTTGTAATTGAGTAATTACCTGTTGGTGTACACTACATATAAATATTTTCCAATTCACTCACATAATAAATTAAACTAACCCTCCTCATTTGGATAGAAACATTTACTAAATAATATAAATAGATCATCTAGACAACTGCAATTAAATAAACGACATTTCAATAAATTCCAATAGTAAACTCTATGATCTCCTACATTTAGGCATCTTCGATGCGAATGCCAAATCTACAACTTTACGACCCAAAATGTGATGATTATAATGACACAATTACAATTAAATAAATGATATTTCAATAAATTCAAATATTAATGGTAAATCTTCAAGATTTAAGCTACTTCTAAAGGTCCAAATCTACAACTTTACGACCCAAAATGCAATGATTATAATGACACAATTACAATTAAATAAATGATATTTCAATAAATTCAAATATTAATGGTAAATCTTCAAGATCATCTACTTCTAAAGGTCCAAATCTACAACTTTACAACCCAAAATACAAAAATGCACTTGTAATTACTATATTAATTCACCGCCATTGGAAGTCTGCAGTCCGACGATACCCGGTTAGTTAAGTTGGGGCGACTTGAACCGACTCTATGGCTGGAGGGTTGTCTTTAACGTATAGCCATGGTGGGCAAATCCTCCGTCTCCAAAATTGATGATAAGTCGTTTCAAGTAAATGGTTGTTCCCAAACAAAGGGAGCCCCGAAAAATATCGCATAAGATACTAAATAACTAGAAAGAATTCTTCCAACAAATTTAAAGTGGTTTTATACATATTGATTAACTAATACGCATAAATTCTTTAAGGAAATACACACCATCAGTAATAAATGGCTACTAATTTGCATAATAGGTTTGAGTAAATGAAAATATGATCTTGAAAGGATACGAATTTGAAAATAACACCAATTCGCTACACTAAAAATCATTCATCTGCCATTGTTTTTCTTTTATTAGTTGTAAGCTTACTAAAGATGATAGCTTCTCAAACAGAAATATTTCGAGGGATGTTTGATAACATCGTCAAATTTAAGCAAGTTTCATGTAAGTAATGGCTGTTTGCAGAATTGTGATCGTCATGTTTTTTGTGTATAGGGGCTTTAAATCCTACACCAAATGCTAGAATTTTTATTGTGATTGTTACTGAGCTTGAACTCTTTGTATTTCTGGACCAACTTGATTTGGTTGTTTCCATCGATCACATCTGAACACCATAGATTTGAATGCTTTCCGAAGCTGTTCATATTTGAATCCATACAAGACTGGATTTATAGCAGAATTCACCAATGATAAAAAACAAAATATGTTCCACAAGATGAATTGGTCACTTTCACTGATTATATTAGAATGAGATAGGCCAAACAACGGATCCAAAAAGAACCAGATTGCTCCAGGTAACACAAGAATGAAGAAAGCCGTGGTGACAATAGCAAGAGTGCTGGTGACTTTCTTGTGAGCTTTGTGCAGCTCGTGAGCTGGTCCCTGGATTCCTTGCTCTTCTAGGTTTCTAGCTCCTTGTTTGAGGTTGGCAAGGATTCTGATGTACATCCAAATCGTAACTCCAACCGGTAGAAAAACATTAGCATTGACATAATGCCCAACATGATTTCACCTACACTGTCTTTTAATGAGCAGTCATCTGATTGGTTCTTGATGATGATAAAAACTGTATAAGGCAAATGCACCATGGGTGGAATAACCCAAACAGCAAGTAATAACAGGGTAATCTTTCTCCTAGTGAAGTAGTTTGGATACTGCAAAGGTCGGTTGATTCCAATAAAGCGTTCAAAATTTGCCAGTGTGAGGCTCATCGCAGATTGGGCACAGAAGCAGCTGACAAAGAAATAGTAAGTCCATGTACTGTTTTGCAGAACAATTAATTCTGAAGTACACTCTGTACTGTTGAAAGGCGTAGTAACATAGTCTGAATCAATGAATGGTTCCAGAGGAAAACATGTAGAAACCAATGCATCTGCAATAGCTAGATTCAGAATCATCAAGTTGGTCACATTATGCAGTGTCCGCGTATGACATATAGTCACACAAACAAGAACGTTACCAATAAATCCCAGAATCCCTACTATTACAAATACACACTGAAAAAACAGTTTAATCTTGGTATAATCATCAGTAGTTGCAGACCTTGATTTCAGTGTGTTATTCATTACTCATTTAATGAAGCTGCAAGGCTAGGGATGCTACACTACAAATAAACGTTGTGTTGTGTAAGAGAACGCAACAAGAAGAAATGTGTGTATAACGACATTGATATCAGCTATCTCTGATGATGTAGTTGCTCAGTCAGTGTGATCAGTCCCCATGCAGTTTACTGATTAGATCATTGTCTAAGTAGGACTGTCGTACGGTAAGGATTGTGTACTTTAATCATTATAAATAGTAACTGATGAATGAATGACAGATGCCAACAGTGGCGTAAATCAGTGTCGAAAGCTTGTTTAAAGCGTGCCTCTTACTGATATTTTTAATAGTTCTTTTAGGGAGGGGAAAGTACCAGAACAATGGACAAAAGCAGTTGTTGTACCCATTCTTAAACAACTCCTACCTATCATTGATAAGCTTCAACCAGTTTCACTAACCTCCATATTTGCTAAAGTAGCAGAAGGTTTTATTGCCCGTTGGTTTCAAACAGACATTAATGATCAAATTGATATTCGTCAATTCGGAAATATTAAGGGGGTGTGAACTTCACATTGCCTTATTAACCTGGTCCATTACCTTGGGAATGGTGGTCCTGACGGACTTCTCCAAAGCTTTGGTAGTTAACCATCCAAAAAAATTATTCCGTCTTACACGCTGCCCTTTTTGAGGAAACGTGACTACTTTCCTCGTTAGAATGAATGCAAACAATTCTGAATGTATTTTAATTTCATAATTTTGCCAGTCCGCATTGATGCATGACGTTCATGATATAGTTTACAAACAAAATGGTTGCAAAGAAAAAAGGCAATATTCCTCCCTAGACTTGATGTGTTGTCAACTGATTAAGAAGCTTCAAAAACCAGTTGCATTTAATTTCATAATTATTGCCAGTCCATTAAATTGGTGCATGACGCTCAAAATATAGTTTGCGAACAAAGAAGTCTTAATGTGCTTTCAACTGCATGAATAACTCGTAAGCAAATTCGTTTCCTAATTTAGAAGGAAAATTATCTGGACCACTTGCTTCAGCAGGTTTAGGTTGTCTAAGCTCTGCATGCCAAGGGTACAAACGTGGCACAGGTTTACTGACAGGCAAAAACGCAGACAGTTTAAAAATAATCTAATGGTTCAAGTACATCTGACCATAGAGAAATGAACTCTATCCTTTCTCTATGATCTCACACACTGGCAAACATTGTGTTAAGTGCATTAGATTTACCTATAGAATCGTTTTTCTCAATACCCGGTATGTCCAAATTGAGCTTAAGTTTTATTTTAGTTAGTTATAGTTTTTATTTGTTGGTGCCATTTTCGTGGATCAGTTTGCTGTAAATTCCTAACACGGTTGGCATACAAATTTAATTTTGCTTTCTCAATTTCCCTCTTAACCACATTTCTAAGTTTACGCCATTTTTGTTGGTTGTTAGAGGCAAAGGCAGCTTGACGCTCAATTTTTTTTAAATATATGTGATGAATGCTTATTTTTTACAGGAAAATATGAATCAAAAGCAATATCAAGCATCTTATAAAAGGCACCAATCTTTTCCTGTTTTTCAACACAACTTAATACTTCACTCCTATCTTTATTTTGTATCCATAACCCGAAAGCTCGTACACCCGAGTCATGAAATGGTCGGAACTCTTTGGTTTTAAAGGTATTCTTAATTTTACAACATCCTTTTGGTTTCCAAAAAACACATACATGGTCACTGCAACCAATAGGTGATAAAGAAATTGGTTTGTTATAATGTGTGTGATTTGTTAACATAGGATCAAGAATAGCATTACCACGTGTATGAAAACCAAAAAATTTGGTAGAGAGCATTACCCCTAACAATTGGGAAAATGTTCATAGAATTAAAATCCCCCAAAATTACAATACCAATATCTGGGTAGCGCGTTCTTAAATAGTCAACTGACTATGCACAGAAGGTGGTTTTCAAGCAATTGCTGAAATGGGGAGTTTGTTGTGATGTAAACTGCACAGATGACAACTGATGAAATTCCCCGGGGTAGTTTACTGGGGCGCACTTTAATCCATAAGCACTCTAGTTGTTCAGGAACAACTATGTCTGCTTTACTGGCGGGAATCCCTTCTTTAGTATACACCGCAACACCACCACCACGTTTATGGTCACAGCACTTAAGTTGTAACCGTTGATGTTCAGTTGGTTATCTAGAATATTTGGCGAAAACCAGGATTCCGTTATAACACCAATTGCTGACTTCATGCTGGTTAAAAGTGATTTCAGTCTCATCAAATTTGTTGACTAATGATTGGTCATTGGTCATAAAAAAAAGGTACGTAAGCTAGTGGACTTTGACAAAGATCCTTCCTCATGATCGCGTTTTATTGGAATATTTAACAATGTTCTTGGCCAGGATAAACGAAACGTTTGTGACTTCAAATAGGTCCTATCTGAAACAAGAACAGGTATTAGTCCATTAATGTTTTTCCATCCTCTACACCCTCTTCTCCGTTTCAGGATTTTGACAGATTTAGCCGAATCAAAGGCAGATTTAGGAATATTTTGTTTTCACGAAGTGCCAAAAGATCAGAACGTACCTGATACGCGGTGGTACAATGCCATAAGTTCGTTCATGGAAAAATTGAGAGTTATACAGAAACCGGGTCCTCGGGTCCGAGCCAATACCACACCTTTCATTGCCGTGAAAGTTGGAATTTGGCAAAACGAACAATAACAAGAGGTGTTCGCGCTATAGCTCGAACACCTAAATAGTATCTCTTGAACCATAATTTTGTCGCCGTCAATACAACAGAAACGTACGATCACCAGCATTAGGTATTTATGTTAGCTTTTGTTTAAATAATATGGTAATGACATAGCAAATAGCTTTTGTATGTGGGAAAACGTATGTTTAACACGTGGAATCAGCCATGCATTGGGGGAGATATGCAGGATTCAAAAATAACTGGACGTCTAGTATGTTCTGACTGTATTACCTATTATTCCGCAAAATGCTAACGTTTCACAAACAGATGTCACCATTCAGATGTGACATTGAAAGGTGCATTACAAATAAATCTGCAGAAATTCAGTATTTATGTATTCAAAAATAAATGTCTGCAATTTTCTGAATGCATTACCTTAATTGCTCAAACAGATGTCACCGTTCAAGTGTTTAAACAAAAAGAAAGATTTCATTTTCAGAGTAGATATATATGCTTAGAATCTTTTTCTTGTTCAGAAACAGTGCCCTTAATATACCGTATTGATTGTAATAATAACATTGAGTGATACACACTGAAATTCATTTGGGATAAGTTTGACATGCTAGAGGGCAATTCATACCTGTCTCTTAGTTCTGCCGCCTTGCCGTGATTGCGCAATAATCGCTCTAATGACGATGCCCTTGCTACGTCCTTGCAATGTCTATCAGAACTGTCGATTTTCATCGAACAACATCTTCCTTATTTTGGCAGTTTTTAAAAAGAAAATGCCATGAATAAATATTGTATATATTTAATTTGAATTTCTGTGTAATTTTCCTTGAAAATTCATGATTTTATTTTTTATAAATTACAAATATAGCTCGTCATACACTTTTCAAATGTTTCCCAAAATGTGGGGGAAAGGACATCAAGTTATTCTCAGGCATTTTTTTCCAGTGTTCTTTATACTATTTTTGTTAGTGTTAATGTTAGTGTTAATTAATTAATTTATTTTATTTTAATGAGGTCTCGGTCTCGGTCTTGGTCTCGAGCTGTAAGGTCTCGGTCTCGACCTCGGTCTCGGACTGTTGCACTGTTTTGTCTAGGCACCGCTAGTAGTGGTCAGCTTTGTAGTATTCGCAAATAGTACTCACGAGTAATGAACGCATTTGAAGAATGGCTGGCTGTGACTGTAGCAACTTTTACCTGCTGAATGGTGATAGCTTCAGAGGCATGCCGCGTAATATGTAACAGTCTTGCCATTGTTCAGTTCACGGATTGGCCAATGTTTAAAACACTTCAGAGTAAACATAATACATTCTAATATATTGTATTTTATATGAAGAAGAATAAATCACTTTGCCTTGGCCAGCAATTTTGGAAGAAATACCCATCTACTGGTTATTTAATGATGGGAATTATAAAGTATAAGGCATAGTTAAAAACAAATGCTAGCTTAGGTGATTAGTACTTCGGTCTTGCGCCCTCCTTTGGTCGCTTCGCTCGTAGTTCTCTGTTTTGCCGCCATCGTTGCTGCAGACATCTTGTCAGTGTTACTGCATTAAAGCCGTTGTAATAAGAGTTATATTTGACCGTGTATACTCGTTCTGGGAGTCCTCCATTTACCATTTTGGCGATGGGATCTAAGCTAACGTATCGGCCCGATATGCAAATATTTATGGCCAATATGCTGCCATAATTACCGAGCACATTTTTTTCCACCCGATATGCTCCATTCTTTGAGTACCTTTATTGTTCACAGTGAAAACGGTCTGGTCATTGTCATGTCATATTTTATTGGTAAGAGGAATATAAGTTATAATCCAAATTTCGTGTACAGTCTTACACCGAACACATTGTTTACATGTCAGCATGTTTACTATCACGCGCATGCACTGAAATTCACATAAATCACTGAAAATCACATAAAACCCGTCACGTAATATGAATACAGGCGCCAAACAGCGATTCTATGATTCCCTGGCCCACACCCAAATGTACTTCTTTTTCAATGACGGGCACCAGTGAAACTACAGTGAAACCTCGATCCCTGAATCATGAATGTGCAACTTAGTCATAATCAAACAGCCAATGAAAAAAATAATAAAATAGCAACTACGCAAATCTATCCAATCACCACACGGTGGCGTAGCACATCCAGAGACGTTTACTGATGAGGTAATGGGTAGTGATGATAAATTCAGTTGACCCACTTATTATTGCTTGAAGTTATTGTTTGCCACGCCCCATTTAGTTGCCAGGAAAAGCTTGTCCAATAAAGATTGCAATTTATGGTGAGCGTATGTCAATCACAATGGCATGCAAACTTGCCAAATTCCCATAGCAAAAATGCATAGTACATCATCAGTTCATACAGGGGCCCCGGGCACAGGCACCACGTGCTTCACAAATAAAGTCTATGAGCTAAAAACACTGCTTACACTGGTGATTTTTTTTTTTTCGTCTGTATCGATTTGAAGTAACAGGGTTGACCGTTAACATACTGGCATTACTCTTAACGATCGCGTTCATTTTTATTACGTTTAGGTGGACTTCCCTCTGTCGATTTGGGATGAACGTAACCATCAATATAAATTGCTTACTGTGCTGGCACTGCCAAAGCAATGACAAACTTGACGCCCATTGGATTTTAACGTACAAATTCTATTATTTCGAGTACAATTTTGCAAGAAATAAAGAGGAAACAACAACAGACTCGATGTATGTATTTGTCTGTTGTCTGAACCTTTTCGTACTTACAACCCCGTGATACAGGATTGACTCCAAAAGCGGTTAATCGAATAATCGAATAATCGACTTCATTCTAGAGTACTTAACGGGTCTCATCAATGTCTCAACTCCGAGACTATTCGAGACCCGAGTCTGAGACCTCAACATTTGAGACCAGTTCAAGACCGCAAGTTATACAGCGCAATACATTATTATTTGCAATTAATCGTGAATGGTCATTATTCGTGAATAGTTGCAGGTATTAATCGAATAGCTCAAAAACCGCGAATACAAGCGAATATTCCAATAATCGAACTATTCCAGGCCTATTTAGTAAGGTTGACAACGCAGTCTCCATGTAGTTTCACTTTAATACTTGTTGGATCAGTGTCTAACTATCGTGAAGGATCGATTGTGTACATTAAACATTATTAATAATTAGTAACTGATGGATGAATGACAGTTGACAGTCACATTCAAAAGAAATCTCCAACTGGTTTCTATATTGTCTTTTTCTTGTTTTCTTTGCAACTATTTTGTTTGCAAACTATATCATGACCGTCGTGCCTCAATTAAAAGGATGGGTAACAATTATGAAATTAAAATGCAACCGGATTAACTGCAAATGTGAATCCGTTGACAGCACATCAAGCCTAGGGAGAAATATTGCCTTTTATTTTCAAACTATACAAGAATGAAGAAAGCCGTGGTGACAATAGCAAGTGCACTAGTTACTTTCTTGTGAGCTTGATACAGCTGTTGAGCTGGTCCCTGGATTCCTTGCTCTTCTAGGTTTCTAGCTCCTTGTTTCAGGTTGACAAGGATTCTAATGTACATCCAAATTGTAGCTACAACCGGTAGAAGCATCAACATCAGTGGTGTAATGGCAAATGTTGTTGAGCCTGCAGTATCTTCTTGTGAGCAATTGTCTAATTGGTACTTGATGGTGGCATAAACTGTACGAGGCAATTCCACAACAGTTGGAATAATCCAAACAGCAAGTAATAACAGGGTGATCTTTCTTCTCGTGAAGTAGTTTGGATACTGCAAAGGTCGGTTGATTCCAATAAATCGTTCATAATTTGCCAGTGTGAGGCTAAGTACAGAGTGGGCAGAGAAGCAGTTGATAAAGAAAAGGTAAGTCCATGTACTGGTCTGCCGAAAAAGCAACTCATGGGAACATGTTGTGTTGCTCAAAGAAGCATTATCTCCCAAATACGAAGTTATCAATGGTTCTAGAGGATTGCACAAAGAAACCAATGCATCTGCGATGGCTAAGTTCAGAATCATGAAATTGGTGACATTGTGCAGTGTCTTCGCATAACATATAGTCACACAAACAAGAATGTTTCCAATAAATCCCAGACTCCCTACTATTACAATCACAATACGAAAGGATGTGTTTGTCTCGATATCTGCCGTCTTTGAAAATCTAGCTGGGCAGTTCTTCTTCTTCTCAGTCTGTGGCTGGTAATTAGATCATTGTCTGGAGCTGCAAGCTGTATGGATGCTGTATATCAGGTACGGTTTGTGTATTTAACAAATATTTCACATCAAGCAACTGACAAAATGACAGCTCACAGTCAGATTAAAACCAAATTATTTGTAAGTTACTATTAAAAGCTTGTTAATCAGTTGACAGCACATCAAGCCCAGGGACGAATTTTTCTTGTTTTCGTTGGCCATCTCTTTTGTTTGGCAACTATTTTTTATAAGTATCATGCACAAGCCTCGAAATGCCCACTTACCCACTTACCGGAGGTAAGTGGATTTTTTAGGCGGTAGGTGATTTTAAAAAGTGGGTAAGTTGCTGGGTAAGTGGATCCATGTTTTTATGTCATGTCCCATAACAACATGGTCAGACACTGAAATCGGGTAAGTGACTTATGGAAATGGGTAAGTGAAAATATAAGGGTGGGTAAAGGGTGGGTAAGTGACAAAAACAAACAATTTGGAGGCTTGATCATGAACCAAATTAGTTGCACTGGCTGTAGTTGAACTTGTAATTACTTGTAGTTAAAAGCAATGGACAATCATTGTGTTTGTATTGCTGCACCAACTTGATTTGTTTGTCTCCATCGATCACATCTGCTCACCATAGATGTTAATGTTTTCAAAATCTTGAAATTATCACCAGCCATGTATTTGATGATTCAGTTGCTCAGTCTACGTGATCAGATCTTGATCTCAGTGTGTTACTTGTTAGATCAGTTACTGAAGCTGAAAGGCTATGGATGCTATAATATTGTGGCGGATTTACCAAAATACCCCCAAACTAATTATTCCCTCGGTGGTCACCCAGTGAATGCTCCTTTCAGAAGAACTAAGACCGGTGGTACAGGCCCGTTGAGTGGAAATGTACCGCCAAATGCACATGACTAGCCACTGTACCCTCTCTCACCTACGCGGGGGACAGACAGGACAGAGGGAATAGTACAAGATATTATGATGTTACCTGTTTTATTAATTAAAGAATCACATTAATTAATCAATACACCCAGAGGTTCTAACAGTGACTGTTAGAACCTATGGGTGTATTGATTAATTAATCGTATCCCTCTAGCGGCGAAATGTACTTCAGCTCCAGGTTTTACGCGGTTCCATTTACATCTTTACTTCTTTACTGTACAAACATATTACAACAGTACGTCACGGCGGCGGATTAAATAAAGTCATTTTTATATGCAAACCGGACATTCTCACTGCTCAATTCCACCCTCTCATTCATTACTTTCCAAATCTCATACCTTTTCCTATGTTATATAACCTCTTGCAGCACTTATCATTAAGTATGAAGAGTTTTTCTACCTGAAAAAGGAGATCTCAGCGGTCATTTTTCAAAGCGATAACTTTTCCCTGGTAACCGTTATTACTAGAATGGAGCAAGTAAAGCACGCGAATGGTTAACCACTGATAAAATCAAAATACTTTACCAAGATATATTCCTCTTAAATATCTAGTATCTCCAGTGTAAAATGTTTAATTGTGAGCAGAATCTCTTGCTAACCATATTTAAAGTGTTGGTCACTGATGGCCGTCCATATAAAATGGCGCCCAATGCTTACAATACAAAATGCCCTCCGCGAACTCTTGTATCGTATGTGATGGCGCCCTCATAGAGTCACGCATACAAAAACGTTTCCAATAAATCCCAGAATACCTACTATTGCAAACACACTCTGAAAAAAACATGTCAATCTTGGTATCGTCATCAGCCATCTTTGATGAGTGAGTTGCTCAGTCTACGTGATCTGACCTTGATCTCAAGGCTAGGGACGTTGTACTACAAACGTAGTGTTGTGTAAAAGGACGCCTGACAAGACCTAATCATGTGTACAACGACAGTGATGTCAGCCATCTTTGATTTTGTAGTTGATCAGTCAGTGTGGTCAGTCTCCATGCCGTTTCAGTTTATTACTGGCTGGATCAGTATCTAACTAGGTCTGCCGTATCGTGGAAGATTGTGCACTTCAATCATTATGAATAGCTTGTTAATCAGTTGACAGCACATCAAGTCCAGGGAGGAATATATTGCCTTTTTCTTGTTTTCTTTGCAACCACTTTGTTTGCAAACTATATTATGAGTGTCATGCATCAATGTAATGGACTGAAAATAATTTGCATTCATTCTATAACGTGGAAAATGGATCATGGCCGTGATCATTTCAAATTTGTAATATATTCACAGTAACTTTTCTAAAAAATTTATTCAGCAAATTTGTAATTGGGTAATTAGCAATGGTGTACACTACTTTAACATTTTAGGAATACTCAACGTAGCCTATATAATGTTTTATACTCTTTATGTGGGTAGGCTTGTCAGTATTACAAATCAAAACATGTCTTCAAACTGAAGACATGTTTGTACAGGTTAAATAAAAAGGAGCGGTTAGAACAGTCTCTGGAAAACCATGGAGAAACGGACCCTTTTGATACGACATAATCTGCAGAACGATGCAAATGTACTCAGATTATGCACATATGGCACGCCGTATCTGTTGAGACACATAATTGCCGAGTATTGATTGATTGATTGATTGATTGATTGATTGATTGATTGATTTGCCAACTGGGAAATATATGATACATTACATACGCGGGGACCAAATTTCCCATATACAAAGTATGGTGGCTAAGAGAGGTCTAACAAATCGGCACGTGGGTCTGACGACAAACATTGATATTGCATTAAAAATTCTCATATGCATTCTTTTAAAGTGGAATTAACGTCTAGGGAAGACGAAATTTCATTGGCAAACTATTTCGATTAGTCGACTTAACATGAGAGCTTCTCAAGCAGAAATATTTCAAGATTAACATGATAATGTTCACACCAATAAGTTTCATTTAAACTGTGATCTTTCTTGTGTATAGGGGCTTTCAATGTTATAAACTTAATGTTAGAACTTGTATTCAATAGACATTGCCAATTATATAGTGATTGTTACTAGTTAAACTTCATCTGTTTGTATTTCGGTTATATTGGTTTGATGGAGTGCAGCAGTAGGTCCATGCTCTATGGGTGCAGCATGACGGAGATTACAGTCCCTATCGATCAAAATAAAACTGTACTAGATCACAACCAGCGGCGTAGCCAGGACTTTTCAGTGGGGGCACACAGGTGGAAGTGCATTTCAGTGTGTGTGTGTGGGGGGGGGGGGGCAGGGGGTTTGGGTTTTTCCCTGTTCTTTTTCTTTTCTTTTTGGGGCACTATCGGGATCTTTTTTGGGGAGCACCTAAGGTGCACTGGAAATTTGTGGGAGGAACGTGAATAACGGATCGGATCCGTGCCTGTAATCTCAAGATTTCACACGCGGGAAATCCAATCCAATCCAATCTGCATTTGTAAAGCGCCATCAATCTAGTTGCCTATTCCGAGGCGCTAGTAGAAAAAAGGTGCGCAATCACACTATTCACGATAAGGAGAAAACTTAGTGCAACTAATTAATTGTATGCAGAGTCAAACAGATGCGACTTCAGTTGGGTTTGAAAAGAATGCAAGGAGTCAAGTGTACGAAGATGCTGGGGGAGATGGTTCCATAAGTTTGGAGCTGAGGCAATAAAACTTCTGTCACCATATGAAGAACGAGTTCTCGGAACTTTTAACAGGAGTTTATTTGTAGACCTCAAATTTAAACCGGGAGTATAAGTGAATAGCATGTTCCTAATATAGACTGGTGCCAAATCATGAATTGCCTTCCATGTTAACAAAAGGATTTTGTATTCAATCCTTTGTTTCATAGGTAACCAATGCAGTTCCATTAGGGTTGGGGTAATGTGATCGAATTTCCTGCCCCTGGAAAGAACACGTGCTGTAGCATTTTGGGCATGTTGAAGCTTCTTCACAAGATATTGGGAAATACCGAACAGTAAAGAGTTTCCATTATCCAACCGAGATGTGATCAAGGCATGTACTACCATCGAAGCTGCTCTGTCTGATAGGACTTTTCTAATACTTGTCACATTTCTGATTTGGAAGTACACAGGGAAAAACCCCTCTGTGGCAATCAACCCAACATCGTTCCCATAATGATCGACCCCATGGCTCTCACATAGTGGGAACGAGCTTATACGACAGGGGCGAGGTTGCAGTCACCCATCCTCCTGGAAATTGCCAATTAATTAAAAGAGCGCTGACGCATGTAGACTCATGTCAAATCAGAAATTGTCATGTTCATAATAATTTGTTGAGTTTATTTGCAATCAAACGTAACTATAGGTAAAAGTTTCCATGCGCTTTGGTTAAATGATTGTTTACATACGTATGTATGTGATTGATGATGTCTTCATGTAGAATTGTTATTTATTTAAGTATTTTGTAATTACAGTGAACCACCAACACCACCACCCAACCACACATACAATAAATCTGGTGTGTTCACAAAGGGAAATCCAGTTCTTGTGTAGGTTTATTACAAAGCTACAAACAGCAATTTAAGTAATCAATGCTCCCCTAAATTCGCCTATATAATTAAAGATATACCATTTCACATTAAATGTGTAATAATTGCTTATTCAGCTATACTTTTTAGGTGTTTGCATAGGCCTCCTACAGGTGATAAAACCAAAAATAATTAGCTTTACTCACCAATTGATATTCTGACAATTAGTTCATTACATGAACTGAACTCTTATTCTCGATGAATTACATCATCTACACATTACAAGCGGATAATAAGGCTTTATATTTGATTATACATATACGGTATTTTAATAAAATTGTTTATAAATTTATAGGCCTGAAATAGGCATGGCAGACGTTTTGTAATTTTGCAATAAGAAATGGAAGTATATTTGGTAAAGATGAGTATGAAACCAAATATCTAGCTTTCTTTTCTTGATTAAATAAGCACTACCAAATACTATCAATCTTTGAAATCGAACGAAGACCTATAGGCCCCCTTTTATGCCTTATGCGTTTTTTTCCCGTCTCATTATTGTAAATTAACTTTTCATAATTTTCTGGAAAACGCATACTTAGTTTTCGATTTCTTAGAAGAGCATTACACGTTGATTTCTATACAATATTACCCAAATACTCAAAAATGTAATATATATGACCACTACACCATTGCGTAGACATACCGGTAGCTATTAACTTTGTGTTGACCTAGTTGTGAGACATCTCATTCAAATGAATCAGAAAATAACCTGAACACCGTGTGTTTGTTCCAACAAACACTCAATCTCTAGTCTTTGTTGCTGTTGCTGCATAGGCACACAGACGGGGTCTTTGTCACCTTGGGTATCTTGGGGTATATCATGGGTGACAACGACCCCATCAGTGCTACTTATTCATCTGAAGCATCAAAAGCAAACATAGCATAAATAATCATAAATAATAAATTACAAACGTACACATTTAAAACTACAGATTTTTGTACACGAATTAAGAAACTGGTTTGCTTTTCGTTTGCTTTTGGGTACAGCAGTGGTATTTTCCAAATTATTCTTGTTCGTTTTTGCTCATCGAAAAATCTAATTGCAATATATAGTTCCTAGTTGACGTCACAAAGTCTTAAAATCTCACTTAGTAAAATAGTGTAAAACGCTCCGAAACGTCTGTATTAAACGCTATATAAATGTGATGTATTATTATTATTATTATTATTATTATTATTATTATTATTATTATTATTATTATTATTATTATTATTATTATTATTAAGCTGAAACATAATAGGTTTGTTGTTGTGGTATATGGCCATTATTTAAAAAGGAAGCATACTCGTAAAAACAGTTTTACCAACCTATGTTGTTTACCTTGTGACATACTGTTATCAAGCGTCACTATGGCATCTAAACTATTTTATGACTTACAATTTACACGATTGGTTGGTATGATCAATGAAAAACACCGTTAATTACACACATTTATGAATGGACGAAACAATCGTCACTAATTTGGCCACAAGATACCCTCACCATTTGGTCGACACCCTATTGATTATCATAGTTTGATCATTGTGTTTCAAAGTAAGCCTACGTTCGTTATATACTCCATGAATATATCAAACAATCATACACAGTGAGCAGTATACCGTTCAAATGAAACATAATTGCAGGTTTATACTCCATGAATATATATCAAACAATCATACACAGTGAGCAGTATACCGTTCAAATGAAACATAATTGCAGGTTTATACTCCATGAATATATATCAAACAATCATACACAGTGAGCAGTATACCGTTCAAATGAAACATAATTGCAGGTTTATACTCCATGAATATATATCAAACAATCATACACAGTGAGCAGTATACCGTTCAAATGAAACATAATTGCAGGTTTATACTCCATGAATATATCAAACAATCATACACAGTGAGCAGTATACCGTTCAAATCAAACATAATTGCAGGTTTATACTCCATGAATATATATCAAACAATCATACACAGTGAGCAGTATACCGTTCAAATCAAACATAATTGCAGGTTTCCCCATTTATTGGCCGTTTGTCATTATGTTTGGTTATTATCCCTGATCCAGGATTGGCTTCTAGGAACATGAGCCCATGATGCACATTGCAAACACGTGCTTGGTGTTGAAAGAACAAAATAATCTGGCATAACTTTATAAACATGGGACTCTAAGCATAGGCTACAACATGGTTTCTTAATTATATTTTTTTAATTCCACATTTGTAGGCTCTATATGACAATAACTGCTCCGTTCGAGTTGAATGTTAGATTTCTTCCATTCACAGATACGGGGGGAGGGGTAGAGGATCCGCCCCTGATTTCTTCGTACTATTAAGATGAACAACCAATGTGCTAAAATCATCCTTTATTGATGAACAACCAATGTGCTAAAATCATCCTTTATTGATGAACAACCAATGTGCTAAAATCATCCTTTATTGATGAACAACCAATGTGCTAAAATCATCCTTTATTGATGAACAACCAATGTGCTAAAATCATCCTTTATTGATGATCAACCAATGTGCTAAAATCATTCTTTGGGCTATAGTACTATAAGGTTGTTATCGCAACTTCATTTAGTGCCTATATCCAAATCATAATGGAAATTGACCATGATGACAGTAATCTAAATTCATTAACTGTGTTCAGAGGCGGCTTTTAAATACTAGTCCTAAATACTATTCTGTCCTGAGGGAAAGCTATATAGGAGTGTATTACCTACATGTAGGTAATGGACTTCTGCCTATAATGAGGCCCTTAATGCGCATTTATAATTGTATATACCTCACTGGTTTTAATCTGGAAATGTTTTGTTGGTGTGTACGTGTTTATTAAATTTTGTTCATCGTAAATCGTGCTCGTTCTATGATGTCAATACCTGCCTGCGACTGAGTCATCCACAATGTAAATGTATTGTAATTTGATATAATATACCTCCTAATTATGCTCAGATGACATTGGTGCACAGGTTGATATCTTCGAGAAATAGGCCTACCTTTTAGACCAAAAATGGAACCATCGTATCTCTTTTTTGCTTGGTTTAGTGCATTCGAGTTCTTTCTTCAATTTTTCGAAAGGATCAAATTTTCCTTTTTTAAGTTTTTCCATTATATCTGCCATTTTCCTAATATCTTGGAGTGCGTTTACTCTGGACAGCCAACCCGGTTGAGCCTCACGAGTCTCTGACTCAATCAACAAATCTACATACTCAACCGTGCTAAGTGGGTTTGGTTTCAACGCGATCTCTTCTAGACGCTTCAGACTAATGTGAGAGTCAGAAATGAGGCTAAGCACACAATTCTGAACGTGTAGGAATTCTTCTTCATGTCTCCGAATCACCTGCTCAGCGGTTAACTTTTTGCCTGTCGCATCTTTGTACCGCTCTTCCAGTTGAGCATATGTTCGCTTCTCCTTCTCGACGAAGAAATCAAACTTGTATTTCTGGTTGAAATGAACGTTCCAGATGCAGTTGCCTGGACATACACGACATGTCCCATCAGTCATTGCCCAACACTTATCCTTCTCGCCGTCATCTGCTATCTTACAAGGGTAATGGCAAGAAAAGCTGCATTTGGAACAGTTTGTGATGTAGTTACCGGTACCTGATATGTCGACCATTTTGCTTCTTGGAACTTCGACATCATAGGTAAAATCTTTGTTTGCTTCTATTTCTACATTATGTTGCTCAAGGATTCTCTGCTCATTCCTCAACTCATCGATTTTACAGACACCCATCTTGATCTTAGGTTGTAAACCTTCAACAGCAACTTCCAAACGTTTACGTTCTTCCAGGACTTCTTTAGTGAGGGAAAGACTTCTCGAATCCAATTTATCGAGCGCTGCGAAAAAATTGTGCATGCTCCGTTCCCCCATTTGCCAGAACATTTGATCAAAGTCGGCATTCCCTTCATCACCAGAGCCACTGTCCAACCTTTCACCAACTGTTGAACCTGCAGAAAGTGTTCTAGTACTTGCGAACAGTGCCGAGTTATTGAACTTGAAAATTCTTTCGCTGCAAGGGATCTCTGCCTCTCTCACTGCGTTGATGACTGGCGGCTTTTGTCCATCTGCAAATGTGACGAGAAGCAATATGTTCTGAGAAATGTCCTTGCCAAATATGGAAAGGATGGAGTCAAAGATGTACCGCTGAGGATGAGTAAGACGTGCCAGTGAAGCCTGAGCAACAAAGCCTATAGCATCTATGTGATCTACGTGGTGGACATCAGAATGCGAGAAAAAATCTCGTATTTGGTCAATGATATCTTTATCTCGCTCAATACCTCTGGTATCTCCAAATCCTGGTGTGTCGATAATGGTTAATGTGTAGGGAATGTTGTGGATTTTTTCCTTGTTTATAGTGTATGATGTTATGCATTGTGTTTGACTGTGCGCTTGTGATTTTGATCCCTCTCCGTGTTCATCAACAATCTTAAACCGATATCCATCTTTCCATTGAATTCGTAGGATGAAGTTGATCATTCCGTTGATAAGGGTACTTTTTCCGGAACCCGTGGCACCGACGACCATAATCACCTTGTGTTGTCTGGTCAGTGTGGATTTCTTTCCAAAGTTGAAACTGCGGTACGTTGCATCTGTCCGAACCTCGGTCAATGGAATTTTATAAATGGACGGTCTCCCATTTAACCCCTTTTTTAGTAAAGGAGCTTTTTGAATGAGCTTTTGGGCATATTTCTCAACCTTAGCAATTGATCCAGTGGAAAGTTCAACTGGTTCACTTGTTGTACCAGTTCCTGCTTTCCGACAAACTGCAGACACCCATATGCTGTAGTTTACAGCAGCTTTGAGGTTTTCAATGGTAAATGAACATGAAGGATTGCTCGTGATTCTCGTGATCATTGCTTGACCTTTACCGGAAGGTCCTTCAATTTGTTTGTATTGGATCTTGTAATGTTCAATGCTTAAGTCCTCACCAAGGAGATCGGGTTGTTCCCACATAATTGTGATATTTGATTTGGACCCTTTTTTCTTTCTTAGCTGTGTCGGGGGACCCACAGGAAGGGTTGTACATGAATCACTGTTTTCGCTTCCCATACTGACACCAGCTCTACAAACACTGATAACTTGGAACTCGTATGAAGTGAAAGGCTCTAAACCCCCAATGGTCATGTTTCTTTTATTGGAATGCGTTTGTACTTCCATCCAATCTGATGGACGCAATTGATTCCCTTTCATCATCTTCCTGTACTTCACCTGATAGCGCTGCACTTCTGACAGGCCACAGTTAGGTGGTTGCCACTCAAGAGATATTTCGTTGTGGGATTTGTCTGTGACATTTGGTTTGCTGGGTCTACCCGGTGGTTCGAAACCCTTCGTGGCCAAAATACCCTGCTCATACAGTAAGATACACCCTTCTTCTGAAACAGGTGTTCTACCCTCGTCAAAACATGTTACCACAAACACGGTATCTCTGCCCTCCTCGTTTGCCTGAGAGAACTCAATAAAAATTTTGGCGCATTTTCTAATATTCCTTGATGTTGAAATGTCATCAAACCACCCTTTACCAACGCGATAGGTAGTTGGGTTACGTGATTTGAGATATTTAGACAAGGCATCGAGGTACTCCTCTTCACGGCCAATACTAGGGAAGGAAAAGCACACAATGTACTCAAACAAAGGATCTAGGATTAGCTTATCAAGATCTTTACGTGACCTTATGATCTGAATTCCGTCAAAGAGTTTCATGTAAACCTGAACAACACTCATTTCCTTCTCTTTGCTCTCAGTCCATTCACGAAGTTGGTGCAGACTTAATGGGGACTGCTCTTGTTCACGAATAGCCTCAGCTAGCGTACATTCTTCAACACTGCCCCCACGGATGGCCGGCAGCGCTTCCCCTAGATACTTTTGGAATGACAATTTATGGTCACTTAGCATTTTCTTCAGTGTACCAAATTTCCAAGGGAACTGAGGGAAGCTCGTGCACACATCCTGCATCACCATGTCGTTACATTTAACAAGTAACTGGTCTATGCCCTCTATGATCTCCTGGGATTGACTGATCAAGTTAACATGAACATGTCGGCAGCTCAGTTTGGTCGATCTTTTGTCTAACTTTACTAAGGGATATAGCCAAGCCCGCATTGGTACAGCATTTTCCCCGTTACTTCCCAGCAGTGAAGGCAATTTCATATACATATCGACAGCTTCTTTGTAATTTGATGGTTTGTTTTCTACAGCAAAATCCCCGTGATATGTACAACGCATACCTGTCAGATCGACATTCTCCCCATCGCCCCCTTCTACCTCAAATGATGGTATTTTATTCACCATATCATGCATGTTTCTTTGTACATCTTTAATATTTTCTTCGCTTTTGCAGTCCCTGTCGAAAACAAAAAATGCCTGATCGCCATACAAAATACCCGTCACTACATGAGTTGCAGTACTTTCCTCAAACACATTGGGATGTTGAACATTGTCGGGACTAAAATGTTTCATTGTCAACTGTTCAAACTTTGTTGTGGTCTTATAATGCAGCGTCAGGCGAGACTGGCGTTCGGACGATCTCCTATCATTCAGAAACTTAGCTGAGCCTCCAACCTCCACCAATCCACTCATGACACTAGCCTTCAACGGTACCCCAACGTTCAGGGCAGATGCCTTGTCGTCCATCCCATCTGATGAAATGATGTTGAACTGTGTTCCTGTTTGTGGGCTAACTTCACGGTGACTCTGAATTGTCGCTGGATCCCACAGCGTTAACCCAGGAATGAGAGCGTCACTGCGACAATCATACAGCATGCCTAGCTGTATCGGTCGCCCCAATGTTGGCAGTTCATTAACTGAGCTTTGGTTCACCATCTTGGAAACATCACTATATAATATAAAGAAACGAGACAAAAACAGACTTCAACGATAAGTTTAAAATAAAGAGGAGTTTTGAACCTTGTTTATCATATATTAAAGTATTATTTCATTGCTCATGATTGTTTCGTAATTTTGTTTCGTAAAATTGGGCCCCTTCTTCGGTTTTTGAAAACTTTTCAACGCTCCCGCCGTTGGCGGTGGACTTCCATGGCACCCCTGCATAAGCCCATAGCAAGTGCAATACAAAATCAATACTGAAGCGCCAGCGGTCAAGAAAACCAGCGAAAAACTCCCGGATGCCTGTGACGTCTTCAGTGGGAGTCGTGTCTACCATGAACCCAGAAGGCTATCTTTTAACGTATGTTTACTTGAGGTATCTATAGAAATGTACTGTTTTTTACATTATTTTCAAATATAGACAGTTAGTACGTCTAACTCATGTATTTTTGGTGGATGTACATGTAATATTGCCAAGAATTATGCCACTAGCAGAGGCTGCAGCGGTTCGTGATTGTAGAGATTTTTCGTCAAACTTAAAGTCTAACGTTAGTTTGGGGTTGAAAAGCTTTTAGTTTTACAAGCTGAAACAGGCTTCAATTTCACGATGTCATCACGGCCAGGCAAACATTCGGAAATGGCATGAGCCAGGTAAGCAAATATTTTGAACCTATCTTGTTGATTTTTTGCTGACAATAACTTTACATATACATCAGTCATGTCAGTCATAAAAGTACACGGAGACAGTACGGATATGTACATGTACATAATTTGCTCTCTACATGATTGATTTAACATCTTGCATTAAGCTACCGAGTACTGTACATGTACTTGCCTACTGACATTATGACGTGAATAAAAGTTTTACCATAAAAATAATAATAATTTTGGCCTTGTGAATGAACAATTAATGAAGACAATGTATCGTAAATGTCCAGACTAAAATGTGAATTTCAAATGAGTTTTACAATAAACAAAATATGGATTATACATCAAGTACACGGTTGGGGTGCAGTCAGTTTGTTTTCTTATCCGAGTCATTCGTCATCCATTTTTCTGTTGACCGACCTGCCATTGAACCAACTCGTCGAACTTGTACCCAAGTCAACTCGTTCCGAGTCAACTCGTACTAGTACAAATTAGCTTAAAATTGTTTATATTTTTCTTCAGGTTTTGCAAGAAAATTTTGCTGAAATCAAAGTGAACAACAGAAAGCTCTAGCATGGCAGAAGAGGTAATATATAACTACTTTATTATTTCAAGTTACTAAGGCTCAACTATTGTTAACAGATTTTGGTTCTTATGTTTATAAGAACTATTATAGTGGTTTGTTTAATCTGCTGGGGGAGGGCTCACTGCAGAAAAATGGGGCCACACAAAAAGCGCACATTCAATTTTATACTCATGGCGATATATCACCCCTGGATCTGCTAATGGATGACACATTATTTGATTGCAAACTAGGCCAAATGCTGCACATGGTTAGCAATTTACTGATAATTAGCCTAAAATTTGACTTGAATGTTGGATGTCATGAACTCTAATGTTTATTTTTACTTTTGTTTCTCAATCTATTTAAACTACAGAGAGAGAGGAGGGAATTGAAGCTGATGGATGGGGTGAGAGTGGGATCAAAGCCAAGACTGAAGGAAACCAAGAAAGCTAGGTGATGATGGGAAGAGGAAAGTAGAGCTTTAAAGGGGACACAACTAGTTGGGGACACAACTAGCAACCACTATGAATGTTGTCAAATAAGATGTTGGCATGACTTAAAGGGTCAGTATCAGAGCAGACATTCAACAGGGCATGGAAGCAGGTTTCTAGTGTAAGATGAACACAGTGACTGTAAATTACTGGCTTATTTATGCAGCAGCAGCAGCAACGGTATTTATTTGATCTTATCTTGTGGGGTATTATTTTCAGTCACTGAGTTAATATAAAAATAGCACTTTGGTTCTATGCCCTAGCTGTTGATCGAGATGATATTATCCCTTTAAGGTGACAAAGGAAGATTTATAAAACCAAGGATGTTAGTATTGTCTAAGGATGCATTTCGAATTAACTGTATACTCCTAGGCTACAGTACATGTGAACAGGAAATATGGCAAAGATGGCCACAGTGAGATAAAGGTCTAATGACAAGTGTACATGTATCAGTGGGGTAGCCAGGATTTTCAGAGTTGGGGGGGGGGGGTCATTTTTAGGAGGTAAATTTACTGACACAAAACTCAAATGAACCAACAAATTATGTCACTCAGAAATACCAAGTTTGTGAATTCACACACAGACACAACTGGCTACGCCACAGATATGTATCCATTTTCCAGAGTATCAGTTATTCTGCACCTTTGGCAAGTGGCAAGGATTTACTTATTTTCATTTGTTTGTTGTACCCCGCTTTTCTTAGCCATATTTCTTTGAGCCTAGTTATGGGGTTTTCTTTGTCTAAAAAGATTTTAAAAATCAATGATAACAGCTAGTTGTTGTAGTACAGAAGCAAAAGTAATGTGAATGGAAACACTGAACCATTTGTATAAAATAATGTATACAGAACTAGCAGCCATGCTGTAAAGGGAACATGACATCACACTTTGGTACTCTATAAATGAAGTGGGGGCTGACTTTGTAACTGAAAACAAATTATTACAAGACTAGCTATATTTAGGAATTTCTTTAAATTTAATAACTCTCTCTGTAAGAATAATTGTTTTGGTGTGTACTGTTTTAAACACACACCCATATTAAACCTAATACATGTAAATGTTTGTGCCATGGAAAGTTTATTATGCAATGTAATAAATGTTAGAAATCAATTTTTAGAAATAATTATCTGAATAGCACAATATGAATTATATTGACATATTTCACTTCTCATTAATCTCACTTATATTTATCCATGCTAGGTTTATTATTTATTTTCCTTAAAAAAAATTATTTATAAAAACATAAGCGATGATGATGTAAATTAGCAATAGTACAGCCACATTATAAACTTTAAAATTGGATAGTCTGAATTAAATATTTAATTAATTGGCAAAACAGATTGGAATTGGAATTTGTCACATATATGATTAACTTGAAGGGGTTGTAATTACTCACAAAGAAACTGAGAATGATGATAATTCATTTATCTGAAAGTTAAAGGGACAGTATTGTCACGATCAACAGTGATAGTTTTAGATTAACTTAGGTGACTGAAAATAATACCCACATGATAAGGTCATTATTACCATTACTGCCGCATAAAAACCAGTAATTTTCAGTCGATGCATTCATCTTAACCTAGGACAATGATTCCATGCCCTGTTGAAAGTCTTATCTGATCATGACGATACTGGTAGTACACAATTTACACATGTATTTAAATTTAAGTTCACTTATTCCTATTTTCTGAACACATTATTTTAAACTTGAAGAATTGTATGAAATACAGTTCTCAGATCAAATAGGCAAGGGTGTAGCCATTTGACTTGAATTATGTGCAAAGATGGATAAAGTAAAATAGCTTACTACAAATGTCTGAATTGCAAGTGAAAAATATTGAATACGTTGTCAAAACACATAGATCGGCATCATATTTTGCAAACTAGTTTACTGGTAGATATGAAAATCCCTTATATTGTCCATTAGGGTCCACAAAAATTGTGCGGATGACATCCATGATGCGTGACAGAAGTGGCGCTGTGTTGAACATCCCCAGGTAGCCCCAACAACCCCTCACTAGGTTGCTGATAACCATCATGGTTATATTTCCTGCAATATGACATGAAATTAAATAAAAACATTATAGTGAAAAACAGCTGTAATAAACTAAAATGTAGGCAGTTCTGTGGAATACAAAACCCATACACTGATTTTTTTACTGATATAATTAGTACATTGTACCAGGAGGGCAGTAGGTGTTGTCTTTATGTACATGAATGCATTGATTAAAAAAACCTTCTTTTTTTTGGGGGGGGGGGGTGGTCATTGAAAGTGAAGCAAATTTCTTGATGCCAACAATAGGGTGTTCATTATTAACATATCAATTTTATTTTAACAATTTTAAAACTAAAAACAATACACTTACTGGTCAAGTGTCTATTTAATTGCATCTCTGGATAGCCTGATATTGGATGGAGATATGCATTTCCAAGAACACCGGGGTGGAGTCAGACGGTTTCAAACAATCATGCAAAGCTAATCAGGGTTTAGGAGTTGGGGTCCTCCATATTCATATCTAGTGCTGTTATCTTTTGTGAAGTCTTTGGTATTTCTTTAGTCTGCAGATCCTGTTTGCCAATAATGGCTGGACACACAGTAACCACAGGATTACCTGTGAAAGACAAGATATATGAGTATGCACAGGTAGACACGAATAGTAGGGAGTGGGAGGTGGATCACTGAAGCTACACCCCATCACCAAAACATAAATATAAACAAAAACTGGTCAACATAATTTGTTTTAAGCTGAAAGCTGAAATACAGACGATATTTTCAAAATGTGCAGTACTTAAAAAAAAAAAAAAAAAATTAAATTAAATAAGTCATGGTCTTTCTGGGTTGACTTGGGTACGAGTTGACTCAAGTGATAGTTGACTTGGTTACGAGTTGACTTGAGTTTTTGAGGTACGAGTTGACCTCGGTACAAGATAACTTTGGTAAGAATTGACGATGGGGTGGCTCAATTAAGAATAAGACAACAATTTTGTGCAGAGTTTTTATTTTAATATTAATTCACTTTATCCCATGCCCCATGGTGAATGACAATTTAGAGTGGTTGTTGGGTCGATAGTTTATTTTAAAATATCCCCACTGTAGGGGCAATGTGGCTAGGGACAAGCCCGCGAGAACGGGGGATGCTGTGGGTGCTGCAGCACCCCCAACGTTTTGATTGGGGGTGCTGGAATATACTACAGCATCCTCTACTTTTCGAAAATAATGCACATTCTATCATAAGAACTATAACTATTCTTACCTAACCAAAAAAAATCCCTGAAAAAATTTGTAACACATTACAAAAAATAATTGTTGAATTCCCACTATTTCGGCGCCGCGCTCTTATAATTAGAACTATTTGAGTTATACATAACTTTGCACACGCCGGCGGCATGCATGCAATACCCTGTGTCGATGTTGCCCTAGTCCGTGTACGCGCCAAACCATTATAAACAATGGACTTTTCGTTCATAGTCTGCTTGCGGACCACCGTATGTCGGCTAAGCCGTCAAGTTGTATGACGTAGTCGTCACGATCGATCACCAGCGGTAGTTACAGCGTGGGCCCAGTTCGCACAAGGACCATTTGTCGACTAAAGGCCGATATTGCCTGGTACCCAACACAACTATAATTATCAATTTTTTTTTATCAATGGGATATTTTTAACATGCTAATTTGTGGCCAGCTTCTTAAAAATCGGTCGAAACCTTTGGAAAAGTCCGAAAAAGTCTGGTCCTGATAGGGTTAATGTTCACGTATGTTTTAGTGCTAGTATTATGGAAAACCTTTTTTCCACAGGAAGTGCTGAGTTTTATGTAAATTCAATTTATTTCAGACAAAGTCTTCAGATTTTATTTTTAGTTTCAAATATTGAAATGCCTTGTCAACTAATTTCAAAAGTTATGAACAAACATTTGTCCACATGTAACATGTACTTCCATTAATGCTTTAATAATAATAATAATAATAATAATAATAATAATAATAATAATAATAATAATAATAATAATAATAATAATAATAATAATAATAATAATAATAATAATAATAATAATAATAATAATAATAATAATAATAATAATAATAAGTGGACTTATATAGCGCACGTATCCACCAACTGAGTGGTGCTGAAGGCGCATTATATTATTACCCCTGCTCATAAGGTTCATAAATCATTCCTGAAACCATCTCAGTTCCCTGGGGAGTATACAGCTCAATTTCTGCCATTACAGCGCATATAGGGCTAATCAAACAACTCGGCCCTCACAGGTACCCATTTAACCCCTGGGTGGAGAGAAGCAATTATGGTTAAGTGTCTTGCTCAAGGACACAAGTGTCACGGCCGGGATTCGAACCCACATTCTGCTACTAACACCAGAACTTGAGTCCAGTAAGCTAGACCGCTCGGCCACGACACTCCACTTTGACATGATTGTAGGTTCAAAACCTTTAAATATTTGTTTATATACTTTTGTCAAAAATATTTATTTTGTCCTTCAGTGACTTATCTCATGTAGTTCCTTTAACACTTTTGAGCATTTATAGGCAATCTTGGTGGTTCAAAGGTAAACATCTACCATGCAGAGGGTTCTGGGTTCAATTCCCACCCAAGTTGCCTATATATGTATATGTTCGAAGGCATTAAATATGCAAAGAGCTATAAGTTGTTGAAGGACAAAGTTTTTCAGGGGGTTTTTAAGTTACAAATATTGAAATGCCTTATCAACCAATTTCAAATGCTATGAAAAAATATTTGTCCACCAGTAACATGTACTTCCATTAATGCTTTGAGGTGATTGTGGGTTCAACTCCTACCTAAGTTACCTATAAGTCTTCAGAATTGTTTACGAAAAATTATCAAAGTGCCTACCATTAATGCTTTGAGATGGTTTTGGGTTCAACTCCCACTTAGTTATATATACTTACGTAGCAGCTTTAAATATACATGAATTAGCTACGTTGGTGAAGAACAAAATGCATGTATTGTACTTGCATGTTCAGCAGTAGATTTGGCTATAAACAAAATTATAACGTTGATTCACAATAATGTGCTTACCAGCCTTATTTTCAGCTGCACCTTTTGAGCATGACCAATTTACCAACCAAGCAACTTACTTTAATAATGTCTGCCAAAATATAGGTAACATTTTGAGGTGACTCTTAGATGAGAAATTAACTGTTAAAAAAAGTTATTTTGTTTTTCACTGTATTTTATTTCTGGATATTTAAACATACTTAATATTGTAACTTCTGGCAGACTTGTGAGAACTGACAAAATTAAAATTCAACTTAAAATCACTTTTGATTTGACAACTTACCAGTGCCTTGTATGTTTTCTACATTTTCATTTGTATTTAGGCCCTACATGTAATTGCTGTCTGATGTAATCAACCCCAAAATCAATATAATAATGTTCCTGAAGAAAAATAAAGTAACAGTGTCAAAAAGTGGCTCAGAATCCCTCAGATGCACAACAGATCATCTAGGACCCCACAGCTCCCGGGACTCTTGAGCGGTGGGGCAGCGAACCCCTCATTCGCGAGATTTTTGTGCTCGCCAATATAGTCTTGGAAAAACCCAGCACCCCCTGGCAAAAATGTGTTCTCGCGGGCCTGGCTAGGGACAAGTTAAACTGATTGTAACTACATCATTGGCGGATCCGGGGGGGGGGGGCTAAGGGGGCTGTAGCCCCCCCTAAAATCGTTTAAAAAAATAAATAAAAATTAAATAAAAAATAAAAAATTAAAAAAAGAGAAAAAGAGAGAGAGAGAGACAGAGAGAGAGGGGGGAGGGGGGAGGGGAGGGGAGAACGCACTCCCATTCCCTACCTACTTAGTACTGTACTAACCGTTGCGCATAGAAAGTGGCGGCACCCTTTGTAGTCCTGAAAAATAATTGTTTTTGATTCTCAGCACCCCCAAAATGTTCTGGATCCGCCCATGTACATGTACAGTGTACATGAACATGTTCACTGCATGTACACAATCGGAATAGCTTGAACCAACCATTTCGTAAACAAACATTCGCCGAGTAACTCTAAACAACAATAAACAGTTATATTTCAATGCATGATTTTGTTGTCACGATAATTCACTATGATTGTAGGGATTTACCATGATATATTAGGCATTCGACCTTGTTGTTTTCGCCTGGTGGATCGTCGCGACCACGAATCTCCGCCTAATTTCGCCCTCGGGAGGGCTCCCTCATAGCTTAAAATCACCATTACTCGTTAAATAAAAATAAAAATAATAATATATAAAGAATAAATAAAGAATATGTTGTGAGAAATTTCAAAGCATTTTCAAAAAATGTTTGGCTGCAGGCCAAAATCTTTTTCTCTAATCAACGTGGTTATTGGGGGAATGGAATCTGGCGAGCACACAGTACAAAATTAATACACAACGGCAAGGGGCTCAGACGTTTTTTATTTCTACGCTCTGTGATGCAATCTAATGCATATTTTTAAACATATATCCAAGGAGAATTATGAAGTGTTCTGATCTTGGTCAGGGGTTTTTCTTTATCTTTGCAAATTTAAGCAAATATATGTAAATTTCAAAGGATGATTGCAAATTCAATTGATCGACAAGACAAAATGTGTATATAACGACATTGATTTCAGCCATCTTTGATGATGTAGTTGCTCAGTCATTGTGATCAGTCCCCATACAATTTCAGTTTATTACTGGTTGGATCAGTGTCTAAGTAGGGCTGCCGTGTTGTGAAAGATTGTGTACGTTAATCATTATGAATAGTTAGTAAATGATGAATGATTGAAAGATGACAGTCAAATAAATAAAAAAAATCTCCAACTGGTTTGTAAAGCTTGTTA
Source organism: Zoroaster sp. YZ-2022 (assembly GCA_029582265.1). Classification (NCBI taxonomy): domain Eukaryota; kingdom Metazoa; phylum Echinodermata; class Asteroidea; order Forcipulatida; family Zoroasteridae; genus Zoroaster; species Zoroaster sp. YZ-2022. Next base: position 23,417,058 of record CM055819.1, read on the forward strand.
ATCAGTTGACAACACATCAAGTCTAGGGAGGAATATTGCCTTTTTCTTGTTTTCTTTGCAACCACTTTGTTTTTCAAACTATTATTGTGACTGTCATGCATCAATTTAATGGACGGGCAATAATTCTGAAATTAAAATGCAACTGGTTTCTAAAGCTTATTAATCAGTTGACAGCACGTCAATTCTAAGGTAGCCTTGATCAAGGCGTGTTTGTAATACATACATACATACATACATACATACATATCAGCATTTATATAAAGCGCCTTTTACCCTTAAGTTACAAAGCGCTTGGTCGTAATGGTTTGGTCGCATAATTTTGCCCCGCTTTATAGCTATCATAACTCCAGCACATATGGACAAAGTGTACGGATTCATATACTGTATACATGTCTTCTTCTTCTTCTTCTTCTTCTTCTTCTTCTTCTTCTTCTTCTTCTTCTTCTTCTTCTTCTTCTTCTTCTTCTTCTTCTTCTTCTTCTTCTTCTTCTTCTTCTTCTTCTTCTTCTTCTTCTTCTTCTTCTTCTTCTTCTTCTTCTTCTTCTTCTTCTTCTTCTTCTTCTTCTTCTTCTTCTTCTGGTTTCTAAAGCTTGTTAATCAGTTGACAGCACATGAAATCTAGAGAGGAATATTGCCTTTTTCTTGTTTTCATTGCAACCACTTTCCTTTCTCTATGGTTTTTCAAACAATATTATGACTGTCATGCATGAATTTAATTGACTGGCAATAATTATAAAATTTAAATGCAACTGGTTTCTAAAGCTTGTTAATCAGTTGACAAAAAATCATATCTCATGAACCACAAAATATATTGTCACAATCTTTGCATCATCGTATAGATCTTGAATTATGTGACATTTCATACATAGACATGACTCCAATCTGACTTCTTATTCCGGTCGAAACTGCAGACGATATTTTCACAATCTTTTCAGCATCTTAAAGATCTTGAACTGTGTCACATTTCGTTCACAAACATTACCCTAATCTGACGTCTGCTTCCGGTCGAAACCGGAAGTTTATGTGAAAACATATTCTGAAACACTGTTCGCACGCACACGTACACGGCCTTTTCCACACATATCAATTGTACACACATAGAGCACGAGGAAGTTTAAGTCGAGTCACACGCAGAACTGAACTCCATAGCCGTGTATTATAGTCTCTTGTCGCACGCGGCACCACGGATGCGAGTTTTGTCGTGAAACTTTTCTGAAGAGAAAACCATATTTGCAAAGTTCAGATTAGCTTATAACTAATACTTTTACGTTGACATGAAGGTAAATATATTTAAGTAAGACTAATTGCGGTGACACCATGTGGAATCTCAATTGAGTAGTAATTAAAATATATTTAATGTCATAATGAAGTTGTGATGTCATGATGACGTCATCAGATATCGAATGATATCAAATACACAGGTTTAATATTTAAAAAAATCATATCTCATGAACTACACCAGATGAATTTACAATCTTTGCATCATCATACAGACCTCGAATTATGTGACTTTGCACAACTTTAGGTGATGACGTCATCACATATGATGCATAGCCAAACACCTTGAGTTTGTTTTCTACAAACTCAATACCTTCAGTTTTTATATGTTCTTCTCGTTTGATTGTTGGACAGAGAGAGATGGTCTGCTAGTCTGATGAAATGTGATGTTGATCAATTTAAGGAAGCTTTTTTGAACTACAGTGTCAGTAGAATAAACAATTTCAGGGTTATGTACAACCAAATTTAAGTGGGGAGCAGGGAACCCACTGCTATTAAAACACTTTTATATTTTATATCTTATACATGTGATAACTTAAAGGTCACATTAAAATATATTTTCTTATTGCATTATAATCAATCTGATATTGCTCAAATTTATAGGCAGTATAAAAAAATAAAAATACCAATTTACTGCAAACAACCATTAAGTCACAATTTAGTTAATGGCCTAAAGCACCACATTTGACTTTTTGACCCCGAATATTGACCCATGTGTATGACCCCTATGGTTTCTAAAGTACTCAAAGTTTCTTCAGCAATGCTGCTTTTCATAAAATAAGCCAAAATTAAGCAGGTACCTTACTTTGAGAATATTCCGAATGGACGCCATCTTTGTTTTCAGTGCGGGTTTTGACATACATTTTCAACACTTAAACAATGAATCTGTGAGTAGAGACTATTCTTATACTAGAAGAGGTGTTGTTTTGTACGAACCTGAGAAGTAATATGATAATTAGTTCTTTTTTATCCGGGAAATACTTATTTTGCGATCGTTTCGTTGTAAATATTTTGCTTACAAAGTCCGTGTGACCTTTGACATTCTTCACATCGCTTTAACGACCACAAGAGGGCGAACGTTCAACGGGATGCTCGTTCGATTAGGTTGTATTAGGGGCTCACCCGGGTTACATCGGGGAAGATACTCAAACGCACCCAATGTAAACTAGAGGTTAAGCTTTTGATGAAAACGCTGACCTGGGTTTCGGATGAATTGATAATATTGGGCACTGATGTCGCTAGTTCTTTGTTTAGTGTTAAGAAAGTTATGATATATTGAAATAAACTGAAAAGGCGCATTAATTGTAGTAATTGTATATAAAAGTTGCATTGTGTGTTCCTTAGGCGTTCAAATAGTACTAACTCGTCCAAACATAATTTTAGGCAAGACCTGATCGACAGGACGGGTGGGTAGATGTGACTGTGAGTGGGAGGTTTTTGTGACAGTAGGTGGCAGGAGACTGATGAGGTGTTTGTTATTGTTCGAAATGTAATGGACACTATTCTCCGAAGTAAATGAGCAATGGGAAAAATAGCAGCTAATTCTGCTGCCATCTACTGTTTCAAAGTCACCCATTGATATAGATCATGTAAATACTATAAATTAGAATGATAAATGTTGTTATTGAGATGTGTGACATGAGTACTGTAAATAAATGATAAGTTGATATTACTGTTTGCAGTATTAGTTTTTTGTTACGTCGAAATCATTTCGTTCCCTCGAAATCATTTCATTACCACGAATTAATGTGTCATTATCTCGAAATATTTTAACTGGTACGGAGCCCTTGATTTTTTCTCTTTTGCCTTTTCCAGGCGCACGAACTCCTAAAAAAACGAACAATTTCAAGAGGTGTTCGCGCTGTCGCACGAACACCTACAAATAATCGGACGAAAACAATATAGGCTTTCGGCTACCAGGCCGAAACCCACTTTAATTAACAAATTGCAAGCTCTCTTGACCAGATATAAAGTTATGATGAAGTAACTGGTTCTTACTAAAACAAATTTGCATGGCTTTACATTTAGATGGGTTTAGTTTCAAACTGTTATCAACAGACCAAATTCCAAATTCATGTAAATCATCCTGGAGGTGACCATGAGATGATTGCTTCCGGTATTCGATAAAAGTAATATCATCAACATATTTCCAGCACTCACAAGTAAGATCTTTGCCTGCATCATTAATAAGAATTTGAAAAGCAATTGGTCCCAATTTGCTGCCCTGAGGCACACCATCGCTCAGCGTGAGAAAATCAGAAAGCGAGTTTTTGCAACGTACACATTGCCTACGCAGTACGCTGATGGAGGAAGCTACAAATCCAGGGAACAATGGACCGACAAACACCCATGTAAATGACTTTATGAATGACAAGTGTATGGTCCACCAAATCAAATGCCTTGTAAAAATCCGCCAGGACCACCGTTCCCACATTGCCGCTTTCCTCAGCATCTGCATAAAAATAGTGAATAAAATTAACTAGATAATGTGATGTTGCAACACCTTTTATGTTACCAAACTAACGGAGATCAACTTTGTTTTGAATATCTTCTAAAATCCAACCTGTCATAAAGTCTTCAGAAACTTTGGCAAAAACTGGTCTCAATTTATCTATAGATGGAGGGTACTGTTTAGGAACAGGCACCACACAAGCTATCTGCCATTGAAAGGGGAGTAAACCCTCTCGAAACGAACAATTTAAAATATTTGTTAGAGGCGTACTCACCTCATAGGCAAATTCTTTCACCAATTTGGTTGGGATCATATCTGGACCAGCTGCCTTTCCTAGAGTGGTCTTGCGGAGTTCCGCCACAACAAGAAAATTAAGGTCAAAGATAAATTTCTTCATGATTCCGATGATTCGTAAATAATTGTCCCAAATTTTAGTCTCAATTATTGTGAAAAAAGATCCCAAATTCATGTAGTTCCAGATTCCAACACAATCGGTAAGCATGTTGATTTATGTAAAGTCAGAAATTGTCATATTCATAATGATTTTTTAAGTTGTTGTTACAAGGTAAAAGTTTCCATGTGTTTCGGTTAAATTATTGTTTACGTACGTGTCTAGCGCAGGCTCTAACACATCTAGGTATGTTAATTAATTGATGATTTATGATGTCTCCATGTAGAATTGTTATCTATTTAAGTATTTTGTCTTTTACAGTGAACCACCAATACCACCACCTAACCACACACACAATAAATATGGTGCGTTCAGAAAGGGAAATCAGGTTCTTGTGTAGAAGGTTTATTACAAAGCCAAAGTGACTGTGACACAATTACAATTAAATAAACGATATTTCAATAAATTCATATATTAAACTTTGATTTACAACCCAAAATACAAAAATGCACTTGTAATTACTATATAAATTCTACAGTCTGACGATACCCGGTTAGTTAAGTTGGGGCGACTTGAACCGACTCTATGGTTGGAGGGTTGTCTTTAACGTATAGCTATGGTGGGCGAATCCTCCGTCTCCAAAATTATTATTATTATTATTATTATTGTTTATGCAAGTCACTCCACACAAGGCCAATGACCACTCGAAGGTGGGGGCTACTAAGTCATTGAGTTGTTACAACGACTCCACACTGAATAAACCAGCCCCTCGCACCGAAACAAGACAAGTTAATAACCAGCCTCTTCACGGTGCGAATATGACTGGGAGGGGTAACTAATCCAGAACAAGGCAGTTGTTAAACTGCCTCTGCCCCTATAAGCAATTATGGTTAAGTGTCTTGCTCAAGGACACAAGTGTCACGACTGGGATTCGAACCCACATTCTGCTGCTAACACCATAACTTGAGTCCGGTAAACTAGACCGTCCGATAAACTAGACTAGATGGTAAGTCGTTTCAAGTAAATGGTTGTTCCCCAACAAAGGTAGCCCCGAAAAATAAGTTAATAACTAACAAGACTGAATTCTTGAAACAAATTTAAAGTGATTTTATACACAGTGAATAACTAATACACTTTCAGGAAATACACACCTTCAGTAATAAATGGCAACCAATTTACATGATCTTGAAAGGATACGAATTTGAAAATAAAACCAATTTGCTACACTAAAAATAATTCATCTGCAATTTTTGTTTTATTAGTTGTACTAAAATGATAGCTTCTCAAGCAGAAATATTTCAATTAATGTTTGATACAATCATCAAAGTTACTACAAGTAAGAGTAATATTTGTGTTGACACCATTCTCTTTTGGATTGTAAAACTGTGATCATTATGTTTTTGTGAATAGAGGGTTTAAATCCTATTAACTCAAATGCGAGAATTTTTATTCAATAGTCAGTGCCAAATTATTGTGATTGTTACTAAGCTTCAACTGTTTGTATTTCTGGACCAACTTGATTTGGTTGTCTCCATTGATCACATCTGCACATCATAGACTTGAATGCTTTCCGAAGCTGTTCATATTTGAATCCATACAAGACTGGGTTTATAGCAGAATTCACCAATGATAAGAAAGATAATATGCTCCGCAAGATGAATTGGTCACTGTTACTGATTATATTAAAATTAAATAGTCCTACAATACAGAACCAAATTGCTCCAGGTAACACAAGAATGAAGAAAGCCGTGGTGACAATAGCAAGAGTGCTGGTGACTTTCTTGTGAGCTTGGTGCAGCTGTTGAGCTGGTCCCTGGATTCCTTGCTCTTCTAGGTTTCTGGCTCCTTGTTTGAGATTGGCAAGGATTCTGATGTACATCCAAATCGTAGCTACAACTGGTAGAAGAAGCATTAGCGTTGCCATAATGCCAAAAACAGTTTGAACTGCACTGAATTTTAATGAGCACTTATCTGATTGGGACTTGGTCATGATAAAAACTGTACTGGGAAAATGCACCATGGGTGGAGTAACCCAAACAGCAAGTAATAACAGGGTGATCTTTCTTCTCGTGAAGTAGTTTGGATACTGCAAAGGTCGGTTGATTCCAATAAAACGTTCAAAATTTGCCAGTGTGAGGCTCATCACAGATTGGGCACTGAAGCAGCTGACAAAGAAATAGTAAGTCCGTGTACTGTTTTGCAGAACAATTAATTCTGAAGTACACTCGGTACTGTTGAAAGGCGTAGTAACATAGTTGAAATCAATGAATGGTTTGAGAGGAAGAAATGTAGACACCAATGCATCTGCGATAGCTAGATTAAGAATCATGAAGTTGGTGACATTATACAGTGTCCTTGTATAACATATAGTCACACATACAATAACGTTTCCAATAAATCCTAGAATCCCTACTATTACAAATACACACTGAAAAACCAGGTTAATCTTGGTATTATCATCAGCCATCTTTGATGATGTAGTTGCTCAGTCAGTGTGATCAGACCTTGATCTCAGTGTATTATTTGTTACATCAGTTAATGAAGCTGCAAGCTAGAGAGACGTTGTACTTCAAATATGTCGTATTGTGTAAAAGATTGCTCAACAAGAAACAAATGTGCGTATAACGAAGATGCCAGCCATCTCTGATGTCAGTGTAATCAGTCTCCATGCAGTTTCAGTTTATTACTGGTTGGATCAGTGTCTCACTAGGGCTGTCGTATCGTGAAGGATTGTGTACTTTAATCATTATGAACAGTTAGTAACTGATGAATGAATGACAGATGACAGTCGTGGCATATTAAGCTGTATCGAATAGTGGGTGGATCATATTGAAATTTGTTTGCACGTACAACAAAGTACTGAATTGCAAACAGACAAAAAAATATTTGAACAAAACAAATTCCCTCTTTTTTTGCACGAATTGTTTGCTTATTAGTGGGGTTTTTTAAAAGCTTTTGATGAAAACGCTGACATGGGTCTCGGATGTATTGATAATATTGGGCACTGATGTCCCAAGTTCTTTGTTCAGTGTTAAAAAAGTTATGATATATTTAAGTAAGACTAATTGCGGTGACACCATGTGGAATCTCAATTGAGTAGTAATTAGTTCTGAAAAGAACTGGAGGTACAACTCCACGTTTCGATCAGTATGCTCTGATCGTCCTCAGGAGAATGCCAGACTCTGGAAAATGCTGCTGCTTAAGTAGACTGCTGGATATATTTAAGCTGAAAATGCGCATTAATTGTAGTCATTGTATACAAAAGTTGCATTGTGTGTTCCTTATAATTATAGGCGTCCAAGTAGTACTAACTCGTCCAAACGTAATTTTAGGCAAGACCCGATCGACAGGACGGGTGGGTAGATGAGACTGTGAGTAGAAGATTTTTGGGACAGTAGGTGGCAGGAGACTGATGAGGTGTTTGTTATTGTTCGAAATTGACATTATTGTTTGCAGTATTATCTGTACAGATATTACTATAATAGTACAAAATTGCAACGAAGTGTTCGATGAAAACGAACACAGGGGTTTCGGCTACATGTATATTGATAATTATTGGGACACTGAGTTCTTTGTTTAAATTACGACATATTGAAATAAACTTAAAACGCATGAACTGTAATCATTGTACACACAACATTTCATTGTTTGTCCTCTAGACGTTTGAGACAATTTGTATGTGGATAAATGCAAAGGATGTAACGAATCAAGTTAATGCCCTTCCATTAAATGTGTGCACCGATTCTCAAACGATTCAAACACACGAAAACAAAGAACATCGTATTGTAGAATCAAATCAAAATGAAAACCACCACCGACAAGAGTTGAATGACAACAGAACGTGTACTATTTTTATTGCTATCGTGATAAAGGGTGAGAAAAGATGGAAGTTTATATTGACAACATCATAATCTTCGCAGATTAGACTAAAATGTTAATGAAATAGTATTTACTGACGTAATGATAACGTAATTGTTTTAGAAACTAAGTCACTTTATGGGCTTTCATATGGTGCATTTTTTGTATTTATGCAAAAATGCCAAATGCTAAGTATGGCAACTCGTGGGTCGAGTTTTGTTTAGGTCGAGTTTTCACAAGGGTCAAGATGTCTTAACCCCACAGGGTCACACTATTTGTTTAGGTCGACTTGTCCGTTCTCGCCAATCTATACGTCACGCAGATTAGACTAAAATGTTAATAAAATAATATTTACTGACGGAATGATGAGGTAATTGGTTCTACAAACTCATATTACGTCATATTACGATCTTTCATGCTGCATGTTTTGTATGTATGCGAAAATGCAAAGTATGACAACGCGTGGGTCGAGTTTTGCGTAGGTCGAGTTGTCACAAGGCTCAAATGCTGTCGTGGATCCTAGTTGTTCGTGTCGAGATGTCACAAGGGTCGAGACGTCTTAAACCCCCCCCCCCCTCCCCGCAGCGTCACACTAAAATGTGAATAACATGATATTTACTGACGTTATGATGACGTACTTTGTTTTAAACACTAATTCACATTACGGGCTTTCATATGCCGCATGTTTTATATTGATGTGACGATGCTAAGTATGACATCATCCATCGACCACTTTCACGTGTTAAACCTATGGGGTTTTGGCGGAAACAAGCAGAAAAATAATTGAACGAAAACAATAGCCTTTCGGCGACCATGCCGAAACCCTAATAAAAAGGGGGTCTAATGTGCACCCCCATTAACCCACCGCCACCAATATTTTTTGGTTCCTTTGGATGTCCTAAACACGAAAAAAGATGTTAACATTGACAAGTTTGGGTTGCACTATATGTTCTGTCCCACTGTTATCTGTTGTTTGCCCTTACGCTGATAATTCTTGGAAGAAGATCAAACATCTCGTCATTACTCCATCATGCCTTCACCTATTATCATGTAACTTGGTACAATGAATGTTCACTCATTTGCCGTCATGATGACCTCATTGGTTCTCATGAAAGTGACCGGTAGAGGGCGCTATAATTACACGAATATTATGCATATTTAAATTATTGGGATTTTCAGAAAAATATCTCATTGTAAGTCATTCAGTTTTTGTAGCTGCCACCATTTTTGGATTTTCTATATCTGGGGGCATTAATTTGGCCTTTATGTTATTAACCTTTAATAGTTGGACGTCCATATCACTACATACTGAATAATCTTTTATTTCTCGAATATGCTTTGACCTACATTAATCAAACTTAATCACGTACTTGTTCCGCATCCCATCCCAAAATGTGGCTTCCCCTAACATGGGGACTGTTGTGATGTATGAGCGAAGGCATCTGCCTGTCAGCAATTCATCTGCCATCCAAACTCAGTGACACACGTTTTATTTTTAGGAAGGGTTATCCAATGGAAGGTCACTTAGGAGAAGCCACATTTCGGGAGGGGAAGTCATATTTCAGGATGGGAAACCAAATTTCGGGATGGGATGCGGAACATGTGCCGCAGTGCTGGCCCATATTCCAACACTGTTGTGAGGTTAATGTATCCTTTCAGGAGTTCCTTTCGGGAAGTTTCATATTGATTTGGTTCTCCCATACAGACTGGATCCACAATGAGGCTTCCTTGTAAATGTGGACTCACCATCCCAAACAGGAAGACTCTTCTTACAGACAAAGACCTCGTCAGCAATGAACCAGAAGATGTAGTACAACATAGAAGTAGTTTCCATGGAAACCAATGATGTCATCTTGACAACATATGATGTTAAGTTTTACCTATATAAATGAACGTTTTATACCTCCAACCCCATAGGATTCTTGGCTGAAAAGGGCTAATATGAGCTTTAACATTGATCTCCAGAGACAACTTAACTCGAGATTTGCAAATTTATCCTTTGCTTTTTCTTACACGACAATTGACATATCATATCCAGTTAAAAAATTAATGATACATTATCCCTATAGGTACAACAATGGCTAAAATTAAGAAATACTTTTAACCATTTATCCATTTGCACATAATCTTCAACCAAATACAGCGCCCTTTAGAGATAGTTTCCATGGCAACCAATGACGTCATCATGATGACATATAAATTAACATTTAATGTGTCAAGTTTTTATTTAATGCGAGTCAAAGCATGCCGGAGTAATGGAGGTTTATGCAATACCCTCCCATCTCAAATTCTAAGTATTCCTGGGTGAAATTGACATGATGGGGGCTTAAACAATGAGCTCCAGAGACCCCTTAACAAAATCTTTTGTTGACAAATCCCAATAATTAAAATATGCACAAATACGTGCAATTATAGCGCCCTCTTGCAGTCCTTTTCATGAGAACTGATGACGTCATCATGACGGTATATGACTGAACATTAATTGTACCAAGTTAAATGATAGTAGGTGAAGGCATGAAACTGCAAATTATTTCGCTGTGGGAATTGCTGGCTGTAACAATCGGAAAACTTGAAGAAATGAAAAAAAATGCTTTAAAAATCCTTTTCTGAAACTAATAATTTTGCATGTATGCACAGTTATCGTGTGACAATTATCGTGTCAATTATCTCAATTCAAAGTGGTTCTTTTCCTTTCTAAAAGGATACTAATCATATTCCGATGAAAAATAATACCGGTAACATTCGATATAGAATATCGAAAAACACACTCGATACATGATCTTTGATGCTATCAATGGCAAGACTAGCAGGAAATAGTTAATAATAGAATGATACATAGTTTTGACATAAAACAGTTTACTTGTACATAAGTAGTATGTGAATAGCGACCGACATTTGCTAAGTGAGTGAGGGGCGGTGAACATTTTTTGACAAAAAGTTACCCACTCAAATTTTTCGCCACGTAAATATTTTGAATTAGGTCACAAAAAACTGATTTTTTTAATGGAAAAGGCATCAAATAAACAAACAGAAAAGACAAGTAAAACAATATAAAAGCAATTTTTACTAACTGAAAGAAGCTACGTAGCAATACAGAAATCTGCCTCCTGCGCAAGAGGGTTAAAGCGATACATTATTTGTAATGTTGGCAAAACGTCTTCTGAAAGTATCCTACTTTCTGTGGATCAAGATATAAATTAAACAACCAATCTGTGAAAGATTCAGCTTATTATCGTTGTGGTGGTATAATGAAAATAATGAAAATGTATTCAGATCTTTCATAATCGTTCTAACGTTAAATTTCAATTGGGAACCGGAATGTTTGTTTTACTAATTTTACTAAAATGATAGCACCTATAAAGACAGAAAAAAAATTAGAAAGACAGAAAGGTTTGTTATCATCATCAACTTATCAACACCAAGTAAGTTTCATGTGAAATGACGATCAGTTATGTTTTTCGAGATTACTGGTTTTACGACATTATGAAATCAAACTAAAATAAATCAATGAACTTGATGTGCATAAAGCTAACCCAATGTTCGTTTTCATAATTATGCGTAGTTCTAACCTAAGGCTGTAATACTATGTGGACGGACAGATCTTCTGCGTAGACAATCTATACCCAAAGGGTCCTTGAATTCTGTCCATGACCATGAGAGATATACGGTGACCAAAGTTACTGCAACTAGTAAATGTAATTTAGATAGTACTTACATTTCTCAGTCCAGTCACAAAAGTCTTAGGGATTATTCACATTCTCCATATAGGCCTATTGTTAAATACGGTAATGAATGGACAACCGTCACTAACGTACAGAAACTCGGTTATATTGGTTTGATGGAGTGCACCAATGGGCCTGCTCTATGGGTGCAGCATACCGGAGATGTGTGCTTCGATCGTAGTCCGTACGGATCACAAAATTAAACTGTTCTAGACAAATTCCACTAGAAGTTTTCACTTTGCTGATGAATCACGGATCGGATCCGTGCCTGTAATCTCAAGATTTCACACGCGGGGAAAACCCCTCTGTGGCAATCAACCCAACATCGTTCCCATAATGATCGACCCCATGGCTCTCATATAGTGGAACGAGCTTATACGACAGTGGCGAGGTTGCAGTCGCCCATCCTCCTGGAAATTGCCAATTAGGAGATCACTGACGTGGCATAGATCTAGGAGCGCAGGGCAATGTGTGAAATGTGCCCTTTTTATCGTCATGCATTTGAATTTACCATTCCTTTTTTGTGTGTGCCCTCCTTTTGTGACAGTATTATCATTTTTTTACCCATGTGCCCTGCCCCCTCGAGACCCTGAATCCACGACTGTGGTTCACTATATTAGTTTCCTGTTGAGAAACACTCGGATACTAAAATATCTCAATGTTTGAGAAAATTTCGCAAGGAATGTAGGACATCTCAAACATTGGTGTCCTTTCACACGAACCTCATTTTGTAATGAATGTTGTAAAGGAATGTTGGCTTTTTTTGTCGTGTGAAAACTTGCCAGAATAACGGGCTGTTTAGCTATTGACCCATCTCCTACAACATCATACATGAATCATCAGACATAGGCCGTCGGAATATACTTTCGTTGCGGGTTTACGGATCCAGGAGTGGTGACGGAAAAAGGCTTCTTACATACAGCAGAGAGGGGACACACTGCATAAAAGTGGATGGAAAACTTAGTGGCACAAACAAAAAAGGAGGCACCGTAAAACGTATGGACAATATTAAGTGTGACGTCACGTTTTCATGTTCACTACACTCTTTTTATTCTTACATTTTTTATTGTTTTTCTTCTAAACTAAATGTTAAACTGAGTTGGACATGGTTTTATTTACAAATGTACACAACAGTGCCATGCCTAACCTATTCGAACGCCCTAAAGAGTAATGAAGTGTGACGTCATGTTCCCATTGCAGGATGTCGGTGGCTGGTTTTACACATTCTTTGTTTCGTTTTTGTGTCGCAACACTTATTAAATGACGCAACAAAGAGCTCAAACAAGGTTACACTCGATATTTCTAACAACAACAATTATTCCAATGGTTTAATTAACACAAATTAATCAAGTTTACATGATTATTACAGAGATTAAATCAAGGTTTATACAACGATCGTAAATTATCAAAATTACATCAAAAAATAAGTGGCTTACAAAATTGAGTGACTTGAAACACCTCCCAACGGCAGTACTGTCTATTGTGAACTAGCTTGGTGATTTCAATTGGCGATCATACGGTGATTTCCAAATGTACACAGGAATCACTAAAATTGTCCATCAATTCACTTTAATAATAAGACTCTTTTCGTGATCCCCGCTACTGCCGTTACCCGGGTTGTTTGCATCTGACCGGGGCTTGATCCCTGGTTACTCGGCAGATATGGTTTGGCCTCTGACCTGGCCCCATAGAGCAATAGATAATTGGCATAAGTGGACCACCCACCAACATAGGGGCTGGTTAGCTCAGTTGGGAGAGCGCTCGTACGGTAATCGAGAGGTCGCGGGTTCGAGTCCGGCATCAGCCAATTTTTCTTTGCTCGCGAAAGAAAAATATGTATGACCTTATGATCATGAAAAAATAACGTCAGTACCTGCTTTAGTTCTATTTCTGAGATTGGATAATAATCCCTTTTTAAAACTGCCGCTCGGGGGCGCTCTGAACTTTGATGACTTTAAAGGCGTCTCTGGGAAAGATCGAGACATCACCGATGCCACTGGGGTATATTGACATAGATCCTCCTTTGGCGGGTCAGACGTAACCCCATACTGAGGTTTGGGAGCTGGCTTGGCAGCCTCATCTGTTCTTCTGATTAAAAAAAAAAAAAAAAATCAGTGTCATTTTGTCTTTAATTTTTTCGTTTGTATTTATATCTGTTTATTCAATGGTGTGTTTATTTTTGTTATGCGTTTTTGATCACTTTTAAATGGAAACAGCGCAATAGAAATTTTTAATTTATTATTACAAGCTATCTTCCATTGAAAGGGGACTAATCCCTCTCGAAATTAACAATTTAAAATATTAAATCCAGTAAACTAGACTAGATGGTAAGTCGTTTAAAGTAAATGGTTGTTCCCAAACAAAGGTATCCCCGAAAAATAAGTTAATAACTAACAAGACTGAATTCTTGAAACAAATTTAAAGTGATTTTGTACACAGTGAATAACTAATACACTTTCAGAAAATACACACCTTCAGTAATAAATGGCAACCAATTTACATGATCTTGAAAGGATACGAATTTGAAAATAAAACCAATTTGCTACACTGAAAATTAGTTGTACTAAAATGATAGTTTCTCAAGCAGAAATATTTCAAGGAATGTTTGATACAATCATCAACTTTACTACAAGTAAGAGTAATGTTTGTGTTGACACCATTCTCTTTTGAATTGTAAAACTGTGATCATTTTTTTGTGTAGGCCTACATAGAGGCTTTAAATCCTATTAACTCAAATGCGAGAATTTTTATTCAGTAGTCAGTGCCAAATTATTGTGATTGTTACTAAGCTTCAACTGTTTGTATTTCTGGACCAACTTGATTTGGTTGTTTCCATCGATCACATCTGGACACCATAGACTTGAATGCTTTCCGAAGCTGTTCATATTTGAATCCATACAAGACTGGGTTTATAGCAGCATTCACCAATAATAAGAAAGAAAATATGTTCCACAAGTTGAATTGGCCACTATACTCAGATAGACCTAACAACGGCTTTATAAAAAACCAGATTGCTCCAGGTAACACAAGAATGAAGAAAGCCGTGGTGACAATAGCAAGAGTGCTGGTGACTTTCTTGTGAGCTTGGTGCAGCTGTTGAGCTGGTCCCTGGATTCCTTGCCCTTTT